>OW052252.1:7295384-7909423 GCA_932526585.2 Philonthus cognatus | reverse complement strand
CAGATTTCTGTTCCACTTACAACTGGCTTAATTGGCTTTTCCCCGCCAAGTGTAACATAACCTCAGTCCGAGAAAAATATCTTTTGTAAATACCTTTCCCTTGTCCTTCCCTTTGAAAATAAACACCTCTCCAGGACTTCGATGCTTTCAACAGCTTCTCACTCTGACTCCTTCGAATCCTCAATTACTATTTGCACACTTTTACTTCGTTTTCTGGGAGCACCCACACACCTTTTCAATGACTATTCAATTAGCATTCTGGGCACCCGCACAAAAAAATGGCGCCTACTCTAAATCATAATTTATATGATCGCACGGTATATGGATATTGTTAAGAATTTGAAACTAATTATTACGGATATATGGATATTGTTAAGAATTTGAAACTAATTATTTGTTTTAAAGTGAATACATTTCTTATGTGAAAAAACATTTTGTCCTAAATTAACTCCTGTCCATTGTTTCACAACCGTTTGTTAACTAAACTAAACTAATTATTTGTTTTAAAATGAATACATTTCTTATGTGAAAAAACATTTTGTCTTAAATTAACTCCTGTCAATTGTTTCACAGCCGTTTGTTAACACAATACCCATATTAAAAGTTTCAATTATTTCCGTATAAATAGCGTCCAACAAAGGCACGCAAAAACATTCGCTGAAAGCCAACTGAAAAATCACCAGGAGGATAAAACGGGCGTAACAACTGTTTTTTTTTATTCTTTCTTTCTGGAAATATAAAATTAAAGGACGCGGATAATAAAATTTGTAACCGCTGCCGTATTTCATCCGACGTGTCTTTCCATTGTGAGCGAATCTGATTCCGCCGTCTTATATATATTTTTTCATGATACCGAAATCCTCTTTTGACAAATGAACATCAACCGCCTTACAGTTCGCCCTACGTTCGTTTTTCGCGGTCATAAATACGTCTGAGACTAATGGAATAATACTGGGTCATGTCACTGCGACAAATCCTTATTCAAATGTTATTAATTTAATTCCCCGGAGGATCCAAAAAGATAATTGCCTTCTGTTGAATGCTTGCTAACTTTTAATGAGACTCGATTGAATAGAAAGATGGCATTTTCTTTAAATTAAGTTATTAAATGTTTCGGGTTGTTGTATTATATTCAAGGGAATAGTTCGTTGGTTTGTTACCGGCGTTTTACCGGAAACGCCGCAACTATGATTATTTCGGCGATTTATATAGTTTAATTTCATTTCGCGATAACAACGGACCCTACATAATTTTTAGTAATCATTTTTAAATTCACTTTCATAATCATTTATTATGAAATGAACTAAGTTCGTCTACATACACTGATCGTTCGGGTTTTGTAAATATTTGTAATTATAGGATTAGTCATTTTTATTTCATTTGTAGGTTTTAGAATTTTTGATTTTATTGCCTTACGCGGCGCAAATCTCGTTTGGGTTGTAAAATGCAAAATTCCAAGTAGCGGCCCTAAGCCGGGAAATTTTCACCATTACGGCAGTTCGTAACCAAAACAATATCAAGACAGATTTGGTCACGAAAGGCTCACCGTCGAGTACCGCCCTCCGGATTAGGGAGAGACGGTATTTACTGCCCGGCTACTTGGAATTTGCATAAAGGGAAATACCGACAATTCAACTAGCAATTCGGGTTGGATGATCCGCATGCGCCAGCAAAATGAGTGAACGCAATAGACTTGCGCATGTCACCCCTAACCGCTGGACCAATCAGAGGCAGAAGCCTTAACCACTTCCATCTCCCACATCCCACCTAGCGACGATCATGGGAAGGGAGAGGGTGGTTATCGAAACTGATGGTTCAGGGGGAGGACAGTAATCGGTATCAGTCTTCTGAATCGTGCGGTCATCCGAAATCCGAGTGTTGTCAAAATATTATTTTTGTTTTAAATCAAACAAATAACGTAGGAGTCGCGCCGCGTAAGGTTATAGTTTATTTTTTGTATTATTTGTATCTATATTTCTGTAATTGTCAACTCTTGTTTATTTTTAATAAACACCATTGTAAATGTTTTTGAAATCGTACTCTTTCATTTAACGAACCATTTCAATTCTCATAACCTAAAGAAATATATATACAAAGTGAGTTGTTCTGGAAAAATGCTGTTCCAGGACCTGACGATGACAGGGTGAGTAATTTTATATTTTATTTTGTTTAAAAAGTGACTGTGTGGTAACTCTGCCTACGAGCTGCTAGGTAATCGAGGGTGATCCGATTTTGAGAACAAGATCAATAATTCAATATAAATTTCTCAAAATCGGGGTGGTTGTCTCCCAGAAGGCAACACCTTAATTTCCCCCTTTGATAGGTTAATGTTTTTATTTACAGCGTATTTACAATGGATTTATTTACACATTTATATGGATTCAGGTGCTGCGCTTCAGCGGTCCTCCTGCTCCTCGTTCGGACGCTGAATCTGCGGGGGTTCTGTAGGAGAGGCGGCGCGTGCAATCGCCGTAGTGTCCTCGGGCTGTTCCTGTCGATGGGCTGATGACGTAGGGGTCCCTCCGCAATCCTCCTGCGTGCCTTGCGGGGTGACGGAGGTATCGGAGAGAGCGGACGTGGCACTACCAGGTATGAGGGGGGTCCTTCGCCTCCTGTGCGCCTCCCGGGGTGATGGTGGACAGCGGCCGCGGTGCCACCAGGTACTTGGCCGACCTTCTAATCGCGTTCCGGAGCCTCTTGCGTAGTTCGAAGGTTGTAATGGTTGGGACTGAATCCGGCATTACCGTGTGGATTCTGTTTTGGCCTAGTGTGCTATGGTGAGCTCGCTTAGCCTGTTCCTCTACTTAGCTAGCTAGAGTAGAAGGAACTGATGCTGTTTGTTGGGGTGTGCGCCCTATTTAAGCCTTGCGGTCCGGCTATTTCATCCCCGCTCGTACCGCGTGACGTAGTGGGGACGCGTGCGTTCGCTCGCCGCAGGGTGGTGAGTCACCCCACTGGCGAGCGCTTTTCGCGCGCCCGGGCGTGCACTGACGTGTCTCCACAAAATTCAATCGGTTGAATAGAAAGATGGCATGTTTTTTTTTAAATTAAGTTATTAAATTTACGTTAAATTTGATATCTAATTTGAGACTTTGTTTGAGCCCTATAAGACGGAATCCTAGCTGCAATACTGCAATTGAAAATCGCTGAAATTTAGGTGTAACCTTTTGAGTGTAATCTACCTAAACTCAGACAAAAAAATAAAACACTTTAACTTTAAAATTTGAAATAAAAACACTTGGTTTGTTTCACTAACGTTTTACTTATTATTCCGACTAGTTTCGGCTTCTAGCCATTATCAAAATATTGTATTCAGGCAATAAGGGTCGTATACTGAATTTCAGAGAAGGCTTGGAGATAAATAAAGCAATAAAATCGGGAAAACATGTGGTCAATGACAATGATGAGCTATGGATATCCCCAATAATGAACGTCCTTATTACCTGATTTTGTATATAAATATCGTGTAAAAAAGTATTCTCTGTACATTCCTTGATAATGGCTAGAAGCCGAAACTAGTCGAAATAATAAGTAAAACGTTAGTGAAACAAACCAAGTGTTTTTAATTCAAATTTTATTTTAATCATGTTTCACCAAGTGATTAATGAGAACATTGTGAAAGACACTTTAACTTTGTTTGTATAACACAATATTGTGTTATACAAACAAATTTAAAGTATTTAATTTATTGAATTAACATGTATAACGAAGTAGAAGCCTCCACCGTTTATAATTTAACTCAGACAATTTTTAATAAATATTTCCTGGATAATACTTTCTTGTATAAATCGCATGCGCAGTTGGGATTAATTATTTGCACATTACGGGCCAGCTTTAATGTCTCGAGTAAATCGGAAACGAGTTTATGAAACAACAGCGGCGCTGTTTTATAGAAAATTTACGTTGGTTATAAGTAGTAAGATTTATGTGGCTATAAAGTGCCCGCAGTGCATTATTTTGAAAAGGAGTATTGTACGGGAATAGTCTACAGGTTGTTATTTATTTCCGGCGTCGAGAGTTTCAGCAAACCGACTAAATCAACAATTTACTTTAGGGCCGGCCTGGGTATTTTTACACGCGAACTTAAACTAGTTACATATTGTGTAATTTGAATTGTATACAAAGAAATATTAATATCGCAGTGCTACAAAATGACGCACACTGGTCGAAATGCTTATTCTAGGTGAACATTTCGCCAAAATCAAGTGTTTAGAAAACAGATTTTTTCTTGGAATATTTTTGCACGCGAACTTAAACTAGTTACAAACTGTGTAATTTAAATTGTATACAAAGAAATATTAGTATCACAGTGCTAAAAAATGACGCACACTGGTCGAAATGCTCATTCTAGCTGAACATTTCGCCAAAATGAAGTGTTTAGAAAACAGATTTTTTCTTGGAATATGGGTAGTTCAATGTCCAGAGGGTGCGCATGTAAAGTCATAAACCCCTTCGAGCTTTGGTCCAGTGGTTATCAGTACCCAAAGTGCACGCATCGTTTACTTCGTTCAACTGTAGATTTTACGCGCTCCAAACGCCTAAGATTAATTTCTTTTTTGACATTTGTGCTTCGTGCAATATATAATTTAAAGATGAATACATATTGTACTGATATGTATACAACATAGTTTTAAATATTTTTCATATAACTTTAGTCAACATATAGATACACTAATTTAAATTAAGTAAATAATCCTATACTAAAATTTTACCACGTTAAATTTGAAATAGGTTAAAGTATACATTCTTAGTCGTTCTAAGTAATGAATCTTTGTTTTTTATACATAATAACTAATTAGTTCAATACATAAATAATATTTAGCCCGCAGTAATTGTTGTTTGGTCGCGATTCGATGTTTGGCGCACTTAAATAACGTTAAAACAAAAAAATAAAGCAGTCTATCTCTTTGTGATTGATATTATAAATATTGATATTGTATCGCACACTAAAAATCTAGATTTATTGATACATAAAATAAATAATTTTACGGCACAATTAACAATCAAATGGCACACCTCTCATAGAAAATTTTCAAATTTTGAAAATAAATATTCTAAGTGACTAAACGGAATGGATGTGTTCTCTACTGAAGTTTTAATAAATGGACTCTAACCTGGATGTTCTAGTGGTAAATCCAGAGGTTTCACGGCCGCTTAAATTTCAAAAATTGTACACAGAGGTGTTAAAGTTATTAGTAGAACCAGAACAAACATCTTTACCAGAGAATTCTGACTCCGAATAATTTCTGGCTTTGGTGTAAATTGTTTGTATAATGTACTTAGAGCCTTTATACTGCTTGTATACAGAGAGTTTTATGTAACACCGAACATTTTCATAAAGAGAATTTTTCTTTTAAGTATACATATGCATAAGTCGTACATTTTTCGACGCTCGGTTTATTAAAAGAATTTAATTTGAAGCTTTAAACGAGTCTTTTCCACTCCCAGGCTAAGCATGAAGTAAAATTTCGAGTTTAGAAAAGCCTGAAAATTTGGTTTGGTCGCGTAGCGCGAAGCGCGGAGCGGCCAAACCAAATTTTCAGGCTTTTCTAAACTCGAAATTTTACTTCATGCGCCACCGGTACAAGACACTGACATATTACGAAGCTTAAAACACACCGCTAAACTTTACATTGAATCAGTGTTTTGTACCGGTGGAGCATGAAGGAAAATTTCGAGTTTAGAGAAGCCTGAAAATTTGGTTTGGCCGCTCCGCGCTTTGCGCTAGGCGACCAAATCAAATTTTCAGGCTTTCCTAAACTTGAAATTTTACTTCATGCTTAGCCTGGGAGTGGAAAACACTTGTTTAACGCTTCAAATTAAATTCTCTTAATAAACCGAGCGGAAATGTACAACGTATGCATATGTATACTTAAAAGAAATATTCTCGTTATGAAAAGGTACAAACTCCCTGTATAAAAATGTATGATTCATGCTATGAATATGTGTAACATTTGTTTTAAAATCGTCTCAATGGATTTGGTAGTCTTAAGTGTTCATCGACAGCCTGAATTCGATTTTCACAGACTATTAGAGAATCTAGCGAGGCAAAAGAATGGACGTGTTAAAATATTGTAAAATTTTGGCTACACATTAAGTTAATACATACATACTTACTAAAATTAAAGATATATTACTATATAAGTCTCAGGCCACTCCTAGCCTAAATTCCTAAATACGCCACTTGTATGAATAAAGTATCAAAAGTTAGATAAATAGGAGAACTAAACTTAGGCGTTCGTCGCGATGTGCGTAAACAGAAATGGAAAATTAAAAATTAATTTAAATACCGAATTTTTGTGAAGTGAACGCTAACGCAGGAAAAGCCACTGAAAGTAATATATTGCGTTTTAAAATTCAAAGCGACCGGCTCTATAAAAGTTTTAATCAAAAACAAACAAACTCATTTAATTTCCCACAATTGCCGCGGAATTGAATTTGTTAATTTAAAATGGTTTATATATATATATATATATATATATATATATATATATATATATATATGCGTTTTAATAACTTTTTTTTGAAAACGCTATTTATTTGCAATTCTAGTGTTACATATTAATAATTTTTTAATTAAATGCAGTAACGTTACCCATGCAGTTAAAGTAATTAAGTAAAAAAAAAGCTATTCGTTTGCAATTCAAATATTAAATATTAATATTATTTGTGATAAAATATTGTTATGTTAGATATGTAATAAAAGTAATTAGATAATTATGTACATCTATGCAGTCCAGAACTGCATAGAAGTGATCCAGATCTCCGACAGGCTCCAAACAACCTGTGAACCTGCACGTCCTGGCTGGGTCATGACGCGAATCCTGGGGATGCTGCCGCCGAAGCTGCACCACGTACGCACCGGGGACAACGTCAACGCTGCCGAAAAGAATGTGGAGACCCTGATGGAACGACTGAGAGTAGAGGAGGATAGACTCAAAGACAGTAACAGGGTCGCGGGACAAGTCACCAGCAATGTGCTCCTCACCAGGAATACGAGCAACCATGGACGCCAGCACAACTCAGGACAACCCAACACACCGAAACAGGACAGCCCACCAGTCAGCTGCTTCAAGTGCGGGCTGAGAGGACACGTGAAGAAGCACTGCCGCAACAAGCCCTGCGCAAAATAGCTCGCCTACTGCAGGGAGCATTACACGTGTAACACGTGTGGTGCAAAAAGGCACTTTGCGAAGGACTGCACCAAGAGGCAAGACGACCGGCGCAGTGGAGGAGGGAGAAGCGATCCAAGACCGAGCAACAGGAGAGCCCTGATCTCTCTAGAGCTGTCGACAGCCAACCTAAAGGACCTCAACGCACGTCAGTATGTGGGGAATTACTGGTACCAGGACTGTGCTGCCACTCAGCACATGACCTCCAACCGACACTGGTTCTCCAACCTAGTCGAACTGGAAGTCCCTCACGACATCATCATCGGTGACTCGCCTCGTCTGGAAGCTGTAGGTCGAACTGGAAGCGTTCGACGCAGACAGCTGGTACTAAGTTACTTAAAGACGTCCTATACGTGTCTAAATTAAAGTTCTATTCGTTCTCAGTCAGTCAGAACCTGGATAGAGGCTATATACTGTCAGCCGATAAGAATTAATCAGTTTTCAGGACCGCGGATCAGCAGAAAATAGTCGCCATGGCAGAACGAGAGGGCAATCTCTTCAAAATGATGCTGCGAAGGAACAACCCTGTCAAGTGCCTAATCACAGAGTCAATCAAGGCATGGCACGAACGTCTGGCGCACCAGAACGTGAAGTACGTGCGCGATATCCTAGACAGAAGACAGATCAAATATATCGACGTGCTTATAAAATACACGGTGCGATAGTGGGAGTAGTCGTCTTTGAAGAAATGAAAGTATTTGGCTCCTCTAAGTGATCTGACGTTCATCTCACAGAGATCAACGTTGTGAAGATTCAGCGGCTGTTGGGCATTCTTGTTGTTCAGGGAATGAGAGACGCGATGTTGCTTACCATAAACACACCCTTTGCAGACATAGTCGTGCCAGTGAATATGTCTGCGAAGGGTGTGCTTATGGTAAGCAACATCGCGTCTCTCATTCCCTGAACAACAAGAATGCCCGACAGCCGCTGAATCTTATCCACGTTGATCTCTGTGAGATGAACGTTAGATCACTTAGAAGAGCCAAATTCTTTCATTTGTTCAAAGACGACTACTCCCACTATCGCACCGTGTATTTTCTAAGCACCAAGGACGAGGCACCCGCCAAACTTAAACTGACCCTGAAGAGCATCAAAAACCAGTTCGGAAGGCAAATAAAGTGTCTCAGGTCTGACAATGGGAAAGAGATTAAGAACACTAATACGAAGAAAACATTAGAGGACTTGGGAATCCTCCACTATTTCTCTACCGCATACACGCCGGAGCAGAATGGATAGAGCGCGAAATGCGGACGGTTGTGGAAGCTGCCTGCTCCACCATCCACGCACGAAACTTGGACCACAACATGTGGGCTGAAGCGGTAAACTACGGGTCATTCACGCTTAACCAGACATGCACCAGCACACAGCGAGGACAGAGTCCGGCCGAGCTATGGTTTGGACGACAGATAGATTCAAAGAAACTGCAAACCTTCGGAAATACCTGCTTTGTGCTGACCCCCAAACACAAACGCGCGAAGATGGACCGGAAATCTCGGAACGAGATTTTCGTTGGGTATGACTGGGACAGCCCATCGTACCGTGTATATCTAAAGGACACGAACGAGGTCGTCAGCTCCGTAGACGTGATCTTCGATACAGACGACGACAAGCTGCGACGCCCAGTATTCAGCGCGAAGACAACCTCAGAGTCGGACAAAGAGGAGGAGATCGAACCGAAAGAGCTGCATCCTAGAAGACTGGACAGACCGGAGGAGCCACGCAAATCAGGACTTCGGAATCGCCAGAACCTCCAAGCCCCAACCAGGTATTCCGACTACCTACTGGGGTATTTTCGTGGAGGAGGAACCGCAAATGCAGCCGTAGCCAACAAGGTTGAAGAGGTATCAACGATTGACGCACTCATGACGCAAAGCCATGTCAGCAGAATTCGAGTCCCTGAGGCACATGGATACCTGGAAGCTGAGCCAACAAGGTTGAAGAGGTATCAACGATTGACGCACTCATGACGCAAAGCCATGTCAGCAGAAATCGAGTCCCTGAGGCACATGGATACCTGGAAGCGACAATGTCAGACCACTTACCTGTCGCTGGGTGTTGAGGGAGAAGTCTGATGGCAGACTCAAGGCGAGACTCGTCGCTCGTGGCTTTAAGCAAGAACGTGGCTTCGATTATGCTAAAACGTTCAGCCCTGTAGCTCGCCACGCATTCATCAGGCTAATCCTCAGTCATGCAGCATTCGAAAAACCTCACCCTTGTGCCATTTGACGTGACGTCCGCGTTCCTACACGGCGATCTGGAAGAAGATCTGTACATGTGCCAACCTGAGGGCTTCGAAGATGGCACGGATCGTGTCTGCAAGCTTCAGAAAAGCCTGAATGGCCTGAAGCAGGCTCCACGGAAATGGAACGAAACGATAGCCGAGTTTTTGAAGAAGCTTGGGCTGTGGAACACCGACGACGACCCCTGCGTCTATTACAACGACAGCAAATCCATCCTCATGACGCTGTTCGTCAACGACGGGCTTATCGCAGGACGTGACGTGACAGAAATCCTTCACATCCTGAAACAAATCCACAAGCGGTTCAAAATCACCATCAGTGAGACAAAGCAGAAGAAATTCCTTTACATCGGGATGGACATCGAGATGAAGTCAGGAAGAATCTTCGTAAATCAAGCAAGATACACCCAAAAAGTCCTGAAGAAGTTCGGGAACGACCTGTCTAATCCTGTAGCAACCCCGATTGCATAGGGCATGCTGACCTGTGAGGAGAATAAAATCAATGACAGACCTGTGCCAGCGGGCACCCCTTTTCGAGAAATCGTTGGAAGCCTGTTGTATTTAGCAACGATCTCCCGACTCGACATTTGCTATTCTGTAAACTACTTGAGCCGTTTCTGCAGCAAAGCCCATGGTGAGCCACTGGAAGATGGCCAAGCGAGTACTACAGTATCTGAAGGGGACCCTCGGCTATTGTGTAAACTACTTGAGCCGTTTCTGCAGCAAGCCCATGGTGAGCCACTGGAAGATGGCCAAGCGAATACTACAGTATCTGAAGGGGACCCTCGGCACTGGAATCTTTTTCGACGGTAACGAGACGCCCATAGCGTACTCAGACTAAGACTTTGCCGGAGACCGCTGAGTCCGGACACTCCACCAGCGGTGTGCTGATCATGAGAGGCGGACCTGTGGTGTGGAGCACTAAAAAACAACGAGTAGTAGCCACTTCGACAGCTGAAGCAGAATACCGCGCTGCGGTGTCAGCAATCGACGACATCAGCTGGGTGAAGCGAATCGGGAGTGAGCTGGGAATCATCTCGTCGGACCAGCCTATCACTTTGCGCGTAGACAACTAGTCGGCCGATTTTATTAAAAAATATATTTAGTTTTAAACTGACTTTATTATTCTACGACATTGGCTATAAAACGTTATGAAATTGCTAGTTTGGGTGTTCAAACTACCAGCAACTTGAGAATGAGTTAACTTGTAACTGGTGCCTTGAAACAGGCTGAAGTTTACATCTCGAGTAATCAGAATTGTACTTCGCTAGTACGCAACTAAAATATAATGTAATCAATTCACACGCAAATCTATACATTTCTCAGCATTGATTTATGTTATACTTCCTATATATTGGATGGTATTTATTTGATCATAAAGTAAATACAGTTTAATTAACTGTTTTGTGTTGTATGCGTTAACTTTGTGATACATCTTAAATACACTTGTAAATAAAACACTTTTTACTCTGTTTAACCACTGTATTTTGCACTTAATTTGTGATTATAGTTTCGACTATCTAGTAGCTTTAAGCTTCATAATGACTGACTACTAAATAGTCGAAATTATAATCACAAATTAAATACAAAATATAGTGGTTAAACAAAGTTAAAAGTGTTTTATTCACAGTTTAATTAACTTTTAAAGTCATGTTGATTATTATTGTTTAAATCTTTATTACTTTATTATATATATATATATATATATATATATATATATATATATATATATATATATATGTATATATATAAATATAATAGCACTACTCTTACGAATCATGGCGGCTGATAGTGACAACCGTCGTGAATTAACAAGTGCAAATATAGCCTCAAAAATCGAAGATATAAACAGGAAAAATTGTGTTTGCGGTGCGGTGGCAAAATCAGGTAGCCAGTGCACAATATGTGGAACCTTTTATCACGCGAGCTGCACAAGAAAAGTGAAATTGTGCTGCGGGACTAACCTTAAAACAGAGCAGATCGAGAACTTCGAAATGGAAGCGTATTTAAACCTAAAAGACCTGGTAAGCGAATTAAAATCCAATAATTTGCTATTGATGGAGAAAAACCGCCGATTGGAAAAGGAAAATGAAGAACTCCGTAATAGGCTCCAAGTTTTCCCGCCAATATCAAAAATAAACAACACCGAAGTTAGCAATGCAAACAACACCGGTATTGCCAACAATAATAGTAACTCTCATCGTGTACATAAAGTAAACGAAATGAAGTCCTCAAATTTTACATCGAAACATCAAGAGGCTCCACCGGCTCCAGTAAATAGACCTAGAAAAGTATCATCCTCCGCTCGCTCGGTCAACGAGGACGCTAGTGATAAGACGGTTCCACCAACAGCGATAAAAAATAACAACGCAAAACCAGAAAATAAACAAACAAACCATGAATGGAAACTCGTACAAAGAAGGGACAAAAAAACGAAACTCCGCAAAAACGATAGTGGGCTCTAACAGCGGTGTACAGATGGCACCACAAAAAAATGCATGGGTATATATAGGAAATTGCTTGCAAACGGTCACGAAGCAAACAATTACTGACTATCTTAAAAAAACACTCCCGCTCATTGAAATCAAGGAAATAAGCGAATTGAATACAAAAGGAAATAATAAAGCATTTAAATTGGGTACTGATTACAAGCATTTGGATTTTTTAATGTCAAATGATACGTGGCCTGAGCGTCTAAGAATAACAAGATTAAACTTCCCGAAAATGCCCGATCAGAAAGAAAATTTTATAAACGAATCGGCAAAAGCGCAACTCACTTAGAAACAAACACTACTCAGGAAAGTGATTTTTTTCATTTATATTTTATAAATCTTCAATGTATTCGTAACAAAATAAATGAATTAGAAGTATTTTTATTGGAATATGCATGCTTATTCAATGTACTATGTATCAGTGAACATTGGTTGCAAAATTCTGAAATTCCTGCACTTGATATTAGAAATTATAAATGCTCATCTATCTTCTCCAGATCAAATCACATCCATGGAGGTGTGATGCAGCTAATAAAAAGTAATACGCAATTTACTGAAATTAATAATATAAATTCACTGTCAGTGGAAATTCATTGTGAAATAGCTGCAACGTACGTTCCTGTGCAGAATATTACTATTATTAATATTTACAGGTCACCTAACGGTGATTTTAATACATTTATCAATGTTTTAGGAACTATGCTGAACTACATCAATTTAAACAAAAACGTTATATTGGGGGGAGATTTTAATGTCCATTTTCTCTCCGATGATCAACGTGCCCACGACGTGACTAGTCTTTTACTGTCATTTGATCTCCGAGGATTGGTTTCCTTTTACACGAGAAACAACAACTGCCTGGATAACGTTTATACGAACATTCCAGCAGCAGAAATAGCCACTTTTCCAATTGATTACTGCCTATCAGACCACGTTGGAATACACATAAAAGTGCGCAAAACTGCCCGAATGGGAACAAACTTTGTTAAAATGGTAAGACCTATCACGGAGAGGGGTAAATCTAAGTTATACCATATATTACAAAATACCGACTTCTCTTACCTTGATAAATGCCAGTGCCCTGATTCAGCATTCGCAGATTTTATTTACTTGCTGGAAATACATTTTTTAAATTGTTTTCCTCTCAAGAAAATAAAAACATGGAACAATAATATTGTCTGGTACAATAATGATCTTAAACAAATGCGCGAAACTCTATTTTTTATCAAAGAGGCTAGTTCTCGATTGCCCGAATTAAAAGCTACATATAGAGAATACAAAACAAACTATAAACATGCACTTCAATATGCAAAAAAAGTAGCAAATTTAAATTACATCAACAGCTCAAATAACAAACCAAAGGCAATGTGGTCATTAATAAAAAGAAACCCTAACAACTGTGATACACCAAACTGTGATATAGATCCTAATAATTTTAACAAATATTTTACTACAATAGCTGAATCTATTTTAACTAGTCATCCACAGTTAAATTTAGACCCGCTGACATTAATAAATTCACACACTATCGGAAATAATTACTTTTCCTTTAGAGAGGTAAGTGAAGTCAAAGTTAGGGAGACGATTGTGTCTCTTAAAAATTCTAACTCAAGAGACATATATGGTATGACATGTGGGGCCATTAAATATGTAAAAGATGCAATCCTATGTCCGCTAACAAAACTAATAAATAACTGTATTCGAAATAACGTATTTCCGAGAAGTTTAAAAATAGCTACTGTCATCCCCCTGCATAAAAAGGGCTCGCATGCTGATGTCGGTAATTATCGTCCAATTTCGTTATTGCCTATACTATCTAAGATTTTTGAAAAAATACTCCTTCAACAAATACTGAATTTTCTGGTGGAAAATGAGGTATTAAGTGATAATCAATATGGCTTCCGAGAGAAACGTTCAACAGCCGATGCAGTTCGAGTTCTTGTTGAGGAAATAATCTATGGACTAGAAGCTGGCCAATATACAGCAGCTTTATTTTTTGACCTCAGTAAGGCCTTTGACTGCGTTCCTCATGACGTCCTACTACGGAAGCTATATTTCTATAATTTCAGTCCTGAGAGTTGCCGTTTAATGACTTCTTACCTCCAAAATAGGACACAGCAAGTCAAATTTAAGGAGCAAACATCGAGTTTTGCAACAGTATCATGTGGTGTGCCGCAGGGGTCGATATTAGGTCCACTCCTGTTTTTAATATACGTAAATGATTTACGGGCCTACGTCGAAGAAGGAAACATTTTAATGTACGCGGATGATACGACTTCTATAAATAGAAGTACTGATTTGCAAAACACCCTGCAACAGAGAGAGCTGATAAACAATAAAACATTGGCGTGGTTTAATTCCAACAAACTCTCGATAAACACTTCAAAGACTGTTCACCTTATTTTCACACTTAAATCAGGCAATAACGAACATGGACATTGTAGATTTTTAGGCATCAACATCGACTCTAAATTGAGCTGGAGAGAGCATGAAAAAGTACTTAGTTTGGCACTTAGCAAGGTAACTTTCTTGCTTAGGACTTTAAGTAACACTCTTCCTAAACCCGCACTACTAACTGCCTATCATGCTCTCTTTCAGTCGAAAATTCAATATTGCATTCTTGTTTGGGGACACTCCAGTATAGCACCTCGGATATTCGGCCTACAACGTCGAGCAGTTCGATTAATAGCGGGCATAGGCTACAGAGATAATTGCGTCGACGTCTTTAGGAATCTCGGGATACTTACTTTACCCAGTTTGTTCTTATTCGAATGCTTGCTGCATGTTCATAAAAACGTTAATAATTATTAAAAAAATGATCAAGTACATAAATACGGCACGAGAGGCTGTGAGCATATTTATCCAGAAAGATTACGACTATCTAAGTCTAGGAGTGGAGAAAATTATTATGGGCCATATTATTCAATTATTTACCTCAGGCCATAAAATCTCTCCCCCATATAAAGTTCAAGAAACATGTTAAGTCTTATTTAGTATCCAAAGCATTTTTCATCATTGATGAATGTATTAATCACCAATTCGCGGATTTTGGGCCAAGTAACTGATACAATTTTTTTAAATGTTTTTAATATGTTGTATCGTATATAGTATTTATTCTGTATTTTATTGTGTTTTACATTTTATGTTTGGATTTTATATTTTACATTTGGATTTTATATTTTGATTTTATATTTGTATTTTATATTTGTATTTTATATTTGTATTTTATATTTGTATTTTATATTTGTATTTTATATTTGTATTTTATATTTGTATTTTATATTTATATTTTCTGTTTGTATTTTATATTTTATATTTGTATTTTTTATATTTTATATTTATATTTTTTCTACCACTCTTATTGACGTTTGTAAACCTCTGGTCTTAAGCAAGAATAAATTTACTTACTTACTTACTTACTTACTTACTTACTTACTTACTTACACCCCATGTGGAGTCTGGCTGCTTCTTTTCTGAAGCTTTCATGATCCGGTTTTGTGGGGTGGATCGGTCCCGATTTTACCAATTGTTTTGTATTCAAGTTTGATTTATAAAATACTCTTAGCTGTATCTACTACTTTTGTCCATTCTTTTCTGTTGCTTGTCCTTGTTTTCCAATTATTAATCCCCATCTTCTTGAGATCTTTCTCTACTTCGTCAATCCACCTAGATCTGGGCCTTCCTTGTCGTTTTTTTCCTTCTGGGTTCCACTCAAGGGCAGTCCTTATTGTTGCACTAGGGTCTGCTCTCCACACATGTCCGAGTCATTTTAGTCTTTGCCTCTTTATGTCGCTAATTATGACTTCATCTCACTTTATTAAATACAACAATTCAACCGCAATATATTACTTAATATTTTTTTTTGTATTAATTGAGTTACTTGAAGATAATTATACTTTGATTAAAAAACTCTTAGAACCTTTCTTCAATACTTTATTTTGTAACCAAATGTACATTTCGGACACGTATTAGTATTAGTATCAAACCATTGATAATGGACACTTCGTGTCCGAAATGTACATTTGGTTACAAAATAAAGTATTTAAGAAAGGTTCTAAGAGTTTTTTAATCAAAATATTACTTATTAACCCATTATGTGCCATTGATGCATATACGCAACATCAATAAATTTAAGTTAATTAAATTATTAAATAACTTTATTTAATATATTATATTACTGACTTGACTTGAAAATGTATGAAAAAAAACGTAAATATTTTGTTATTTAAATATTTCGATTATTAATCATTTAAATAAAATATTTTCAGTGTATTTCTAACTTCACAATATTGCAGTGTCTTATACGCGTGGCGCATGAAGTAAAATTTCGAGTTTAGAAAAGCCCCGTGAAAATTTGTCTCGGGTCGCTGCGCGACCCTCGACAAATTTTCTACGCGGGGCTTTTCTAAACTCGAAATTTTACTTCATGCTTAGTCTGGGAGTGGAAATACTCGTTCTATACTTCATATTGCACGTTTTTATACAAAATCGACGAATGCCTTGCATTTACAGCGTATACAATATTTATATTTAAAAGAAAAATTCACAGAATGTAATACGTCATTCGTAGAAATCATATAAAGAAGTGTGGAATTTCACCTAAAATCCACTTTAAGAGTTAACTCTATAATTGCTCGGCCGTTAATGGGTTACTAAATTAAAAGTTACCCAGAATTTAATCATTTTAATTTCCACAAATAATACACTTTGTTCGTATAACCGCAGTTAAGACACTTAATTATTGGTGTAAATAATGATGTATAACGAAGTAGAAGCCTCCACAGTTAACAGTCTCATCATTATTTATTTATTTAAATAAGTAATTTACAAAGTGTACTAGACTTGTTTTATTTGATTGTTTGTTGTTATGCGACTTAGTGAATTAAACAGTTAGTTGACAAACATCAAAACAAATAACAATTGCAAGCGTGCGGGATTAAGTGCAGACACATTTCGTGTGTCTGTTGGCAAACGCTGCAACCTAATTATTAGATGGGAAACAGTATCATTAAACTTTGCAGAATCCTTGTGCACCGTATATCCCCCGAGGAATTAATTAAATTTGAATTTGCACAATTCTTAATCAAATATTCAAGATTTGAAAGGGACACAAGAGTACAGCGAATTTTTCTTTTAAAACCTCGATGCATACGCTGTAAAATATGAGGTGTGTTTGTGCCCTTTGAAATATTGTAACTTGCAGCGGGAGCTGCCGTGAATTTCATAGCGGTTTTTTGCGGCGGCCGACAACAAAGTCGGAGAAATTGCTAGGGAACGATAGCGAGAGGAAACTGACCTTTGGTGTGTCGGTATCCGGGTCCTTACAGCTTCTCCGGAGGGTGTAGTTCCGAGGTGATCGTCACTACTTAACTAATCTCCGGGGTGGCCCGAGATAAACCGTCGCGTGTCGCTGTACATTTACGACTCTCCTCTCTTGGTCAGCGAACCGAACAAGGAAGGGGGAAGTGTTGTGCATAGCAAAAAAAACGGTGAAATAGGAAAAAGCGGGCATGTTGCCAACCGGTTAGAAAAACCGCTTGTTTCATTAGGCTTCATAATACGAAATACTAAACCTTTTAAGAATATTGATGCTGTTCCGTACTTAATTCATATTTGAAATAGGGAGGCAAATGCGCGCATCTCTGTTTACGTTTTCCTCTTAATGCGCCTGTCTATTTTTTTCTACCCCTCACTCCTGAACCACTAGCGAACGAGAGTCAGGAGGAAGTAACTCAGGCATCGCCATGATAGAAAGATAGTTTTTTGGTTCGTGCACCGCATTTAATCGTTTTGGGCTCCGCCACATAATAGTTTTCGCCGCCGGCTTATTAACATCTAATCATTATTTGTATACGCGTGTGTCCGTCTACGAGGAGGAAGTTAAAGTCCCGTCCGCAGAGAACGTTAGCCACCCGGACAGCAGAAAGTCAAGGTTAGTGTCCTTCAACCACAAATTCCTCCCCGTGAACAGCGTGCGTATTCGCCACCCTCGCGCCGGAGATATTCCCCCTTTTTAGGGCCCCTCAAAAAATACAGTCCACTGACATCTCCGGGCTTTACCCGCAACAGATGCTATTAAAATATTGTAATATTATTGATAATTCAATAAAAGTCACTTGGTTTGTTTCACTACTATTTTTTATTCTCTTCGATTAGTTTCGACTTATCGTCATTCTCAAGGAGTAATTTATTTAATTATCAATATTGTAAACATGTTTCATCGAGTGATTAATGAGAACCAAATTGAAGATATTGTAATATTCTTTTTTGAGATCTAAACTTAAATATGCCTGTTGCGTTTGGGATCCATACTAAATATTCTTCTATGGTCGAAGCCATCCAAAAGAAATTTGTTAGATATCTTCACTTTAAGAAGTTCGGTTCATATCCCGGGGCTCATTATAATTACATCGAACTATTGTGTGAATTCAACTTACACTCCTTAGAAAGTCGCCGAAAATCACATTCATTAAGTGCTCTGCACAAAATACTCAACAATCAAATGGATTGCTCTAATTTACTTGCACTAATTAACTTTACCGTGCCTGCAAATATAAATATAAGATATAAACAACTTTTTCAGCTGCCAACTCCAAATACTAATATTATGCTTAAGTCATCGCTCTATTCAATAATAATAATAATAATAAATGCCTTTATTTGTCATACAAAAAATAAATACAAAATAAATACTTATAAGCGTAGGCGAAGTTCAATCAATGTAACCTGTTACTGATCTTCCACTTAACCTACGAAAAATTAAACATTAATGTAATTGCAACGTGTGAGGGATAATAGACAAACATATTTCGTCGTCAATATCTCGAATTAATTCTGTAAATTCAAAGCTCATTTCATCTGAAGCTGTTGAATTTTAATTGTTTTAGGTTTTGGGGAATTTTATTGAATGATTTATAGATGTTGTAAGAAAAACATCTCGTATAAATAGCAGATCTGTCCTTCGGTGGCGATATGAGTCCCCGGGACCTAACATTGACATTATGAATATCAGTCCAAAACACAATTCTACGATATAGATAAGAGGGTTTGCGGAAATTAATTAACTTTTAGTAGAGTAAACAAGAAAGAAGAATTCTTCGACTAGCCATGTTCAGCCAGTTAAGTTCAGTGCATTTACCTGAAATGTGATCGAATTTTCTTATTCCCAGGATAAGCCGTATACAAGAATTTTGAACTTATTGTATACGATTTATTGTTATACTATCTAAACAGGCACTATAGACCACATCCGAAAAGTTGAAATGACTCAGCAGTAGAGTGTCACAGAGAAGTCGTTTGGTGTTTTTACTTAAGATTTTTCTATTCGCATATATCATTCTTAGATTATTATAAGCTCTAGAGATATATTTACTGACATAAGATTTAAAGCGCAGGTCAGAATCAATAACTAAACCCAAGTTACGCACCGAGTCTACAAAATGTATTGCTGTATTATCCAATTTCAGTGAAAGGGAACGTTTGGCAGCGTTAAGTACTTTTTTGGGGCCGAACAACATAGCCGAAGTTTTGTTTGGATTAATTAGTAAGAAGTGTTTCTGGGAAGCTGATAAAATATTATATAGGTCAAGATTTAGGTTTTGATTTGCTGTTATTATGTCATCAAAAGGAAAGGAGTAAAGTAGTTGGGTATCGTCTGCGTATAAGTTATAGGTACAGAATTTTAAAGTCTCAGGAATAAATTATGTATAAATCGAAAATAACAGTGGGCGTAGAATTGATCCTCGGGGGACACCGGTCTTCATTTCTGATATACCAGACGCCATGTTGTCAATTTTCACCTGTTGTTGGCGGCCATAGATAAAGCTACTTATAAGCTTTAATGCATTTGACTCTAAGCCAATGTACTTCATTTTGGCTAGCAATACATCATGATTAATTGTGTCGAAAGCTTTGCTGTAATCAATAAGGATTAAACAGTAAAGCAGTAGAGCAGCTATAATTTGTTCTAAAGCCTGATTGATTCGTGGGCAGGATACTATGGGTTTCTACAAACAGGGTCAGTTGGTTTTTTATTATAGATTCCAGAATTTTAGATAAGACAGGTAAGATACTAATTGGCCTTAGATCTTTCAGGCTTTCCGGATTTTCTTTTTTTGGTACTAAAATAATCGTCGATAACTTTCAGGACTGTGGAAAAATGCATTGTTCTAAGCAACAGTTTATGATGTGTGTAATGTAGGGGACAATAAATGGAGAACACATGTTAAGCATTGTGGCGCTAAGACCATCTGATCCCACTGCATTGGTTTTAATTTTTAATAATAATTTGGAAATATCATGGGTATCCACAAGAGCGAAACTGAGTTTATTTTTAACGTTAGGATGGGAGTTTTTGGTGTACCATGAGACTAGATTAGGGTCAGTTACACTACTGACCGAGTCGACTAAGAAGGAATTAGCAACATTTACATTTTTCAACAAAGAAGGTACGTTACGTACTTTAGGCTTTGTAACTTCAAATTTTTTTAAATGTTTCCAGAGAAATTTTGGATCTTTGCTGACCATAATATTTAGGTATGCTTTCTTTTCACGTAAGATTGCAGAGTTGACCATATTGCGGTAATATTTATAGGTATTATAGTTAGTAATTTCCCTCGTAATTTTAAACCACTTATAGGCATTGTCTCTATCCAACATCATTGCCTTAATAAATATAAGAAATAAACAACTTTTTCAGCTGCCAACTCCAAATACTAATATTACGCTCAAGTCGCCGCTCTATTCAATGTGCTCAACATATAATAATTTAATTTCCCTTCATCCTGATATTGATATATTTAATTGCATATCTTCTAAAGTATTCATTAACTTGATTGTTAAGTATTTAGAATATTTTGCGCTCGCACTGTACAAGGTGTGAAGGGAAACTTGCTGATTTGAATTAGGCGCCAATGAGCGAGACGTGGTCAGAAATGGGTAGAGAGGGTTTCATTCGATAGAGGGGGTCTTAAAGTTTTGTTACCGCTCAAGCCAGTTGTCGTCATGCGTTGGACAAATGCATGCCTTGCATTTTTTCGCCAAACTTTTTTAGTGATGAGGCCCATTTCCACCGTTCCGGCTGCGTAGACAAACAAAACATGCGTTATTGGAGTGGTGCCAATCCCCGTGAACTTCATAAAAAGCCACTTTATTGTGAACGTGTTATTAGTAAGTAAGTAATATATTTGTGCTATAACATAAAGGTTTTACACGAGTCAAAATACATAATATAATAAATAGCTTAAGCTATAAATTGACAAATACATGAAATATACATACATTTAATATAAAGTTCCAAGTAAAATCAAAGTTGACAAAATAAATTAAGTCATACATAAATATAATACACATCTCACAAACTTGTTAACAGACAAATAAGTCAGATGGTTGACATGTCACTATTTAAAAATTCGTCAATTCTATAAACGCAGGTTCGTGCAAGAAAGTGTTTTATTCTGTTTTTAAATTGAATAGGTGGCAGAGACTTTAATACTTCTGGTAAAGCATTATAGAGCTTAGGTCCAAATTAGGAATTCCCTGTGCGCGACTTAGTTAATCTCAGCTTTGGTATATCTAATAATATGCCGGATCTAGTATTTCGCCCACTGATCTCTCTACGAGTTCCATAAGAATGCAGATCTGTTCTTACGTGCATTAAGCATTCTAAGATAAACAATGATGGCAAGGTAAGAATATTTAATGCTTTAAAAGTTTCTGTACAATCTTCCTGGAAGGACAATCTACCAATGATTCTAATCGCTTTGCGTTGTAGACGAAAAAGGCGTACTGTAATTCCCGCGTGCCCCCATGTTATCAATCCATATTTAAGATGACTGTGGAAAAGTGCATAATATACCTGGACTAATGCATATACAGGAATTTGACTTGCCAGCTTCCTTAGCAAAAATAATACCTTGCATAGTTTTGCAGCTGTTGCGTTTTCGTGTTCGGAAAAATTTAGTTTATTATCGATGTGCAGCCCAAGAAATTTAACGCTACTAGTGGGAATATTGTTCTTTAGTGAAAATGATATCTTTGCGGTCTTATCTGAGTTCATGCTTAAAGCATTGGCAGCAAATCATTTAGACAGGTGATCAATTGACTCGTTGTTAATTCGATTAACATCGTAATCGTTGGAAGCTGGTGTCGTCCGCAAATAATATTATTTCTGATTTTTTAAGTTGGAATGCTAAATCATTAATATATAATAAGAATATTAATGGATCTAGTATGGAGCCCTGTGGTACACCATGGTTTACTTTCAATTCAGTCGATCTTTTATTATTAATGATTACTTGTTGGTATCGATAACTTAAATAAGAATTAATTAAACGGCAACTATTTGGGTAGAAATTGTAATAGTAAAGCTTACGCAAAAGGATCTCGTGGGAAATGCAATCAAATGCCTTGCTTAGGTCTAAAAAGGTTGCGATAGAGGAAGAACGATTTTCAAAGTCATTATATATTTGCTCTACTAGAGCCGTGATTGCACCTCCCACGGATCTACCCTTGCGAAAGCCATACTGATTGATATGGAGAATTGAATTTTCATCAATAAATCTAATTATCTGTTGAAATAAAATCTTTTCGAACACTTTAGATAGTACTGGCAAAATGGAGATGGGTCTGTAGTTGTTGCATATTGATTTATCACCTTTCTTGAAAACTGGGATCAATGATGCACGTTGTAAACATTTAGGGGAAACAGAAGAATAAATACAGAGATTTAGTAATTTTGTTAATGGAAGAAGAATGACATCCAGCATACCCAACAACAAGTGTGAATTCATACCGTATATATCTCGACTTTTTGACTGTTTTAATGATCCAATAACACTTCTCATAACAATGGGACTTACAGATTTAAATCGGAAGTAACCATTACCTTTGGACATCTCGACTGTATTCATTAAGAAAATTGGCGAGGTGTCTGTGGCTGGTATTTTGTTGGTCAAGTCATTAACTATTTCTGTGAAAACGTATTGAACTCATTACAGTCAATATTTGTTAAATTTGTTTTAACTTTATTATTACCTGTATTGACCAATAACCAAATGGCTTTCGGTTTATTGCAGGATTCACTAATATATTTATCATGAGCATTTATCTTAGCACGCTTAAGTTCTGATTCATAATATGATTTATATCTTTTATAGTAAGGCAGTAAGTCAGGAGCTCTAGTACTGGCATCCCTGATAAAAGATAAGGTTTCCCGCATATTTTTTAGGCCGTATTATACCACAAAATTTCAGATCCCTTCTGGGGTATTCCCACTTCTCTTTTATGTTTAGAACAATTTCTTTTAGTAAAGTTGACGTTTAGTTTTAAATGTATACCAATGTGGTCTGAGAGGCAAGCGTCTGTTGGCTGAACCATTACATCTAGTATATTTGTAAATACGTTGTCAATTGTATTTTTAGCCCTTGTATTAAAGCCTACTTTGGAGTAAAGATTATAAGATTTTAGTAAGTCGCACACTGCATTAGCCATAGGGTCGTTTGGACGCCTAAATTGAACATTAACAACATTATAATGACGTTTTTGCGTAAATCTACTTTTTGTAATAATAATGACATAATATTTAAAAATTCGTTAAAAATTCCGGATGGTGATCTATAAATGCTTATCAAAATAGTGTTATAGTCTATAATATAAGAGGTACATATTTCACAATTGAGTTCACTAGAAAGATCATTTAGAACTTGAATTGATTTATTCGCTATATTATTTTTAATCAATTGTAATACCCCGCCATAAATATATTGGCTGCGTGCAAAATGAGATGCGATTCGATAATCTGGCATACGTATAATGTTCACTTCACTGGCATTTAACCCATGCTCGCTAAGACAAAGAGTATCAAAAATACATCTATAATCAATGAGAATTGCTTCTAGCTGATTTAATTTGCTTTTAATAGACTGAATATTTAAGAAATAACAATTGAACTCTTTGTCCGCACGAACATAATTTTTAGTTTGATTCCTCACTAGCTTGCATTTACTGGTAGATCGCGCTGTTGAAAATTTGTCCGCCCCGATGATTGGGAAAGAAAATCTTCTAACACGAATGCTATCTTTGTATTCGAAGTCGGTTCCCATTTTAAATGCTTTTTTAGTTCTCTTGAGTGATAGTTCTTTAATTTCTGTAATTTTTATATCAGAATGATTATCTCGCATATATTTTTTAATCGAGTCTATATTAACATTTCCATTGCAATTTCCTATATACAGCCACAATATTTTTTTAGCTGCACAGAGGTTGTGATTTCCTGTTTTAGTTCCATTTATATAATGGCGCTTCCTTTTGTTATTTGTTACAGTTTCCCACTCCTCAGGGTTTTTGTCTCGGTTCTGTGTTGAGTTGCTGTTGATCGTTGAATTTGTTTGCATTGGAGTGAGGACGGTATCGCTTAGAGGTCGAGCGGACGCAATAGCATTTTCATTGTTTTTTAAACATTTCCAAGTAGATAGAGGGATATTTTTAACAGAGAATTCAATATATGCCTTCTTCTCTCTGGTCACAGCAGAATTTACAATGTTACGCCACTGTTTGTATAACTTGAAATCCTCTTGAAGCTTGGTTTGTTTAAACTTTGCATATGCGTTATCCCGAGATCGCATCATTGATTTTAGGGTATCTGTGAGCCAAGGTGCAGGGGGCTTTGTAATTTTTCGTGTAACTAAGAGGGCATGTTTGTTAAAAGTATTAATTAAGCAGTTATTAAAAACACTCACTTTATGTTCTATATTATTTAAATAAATGATATCCTTGATACAAGATAACTCCAAATCCCTCAAGAAATCATCTCTGCATATTTCCTTAAAGTTCCGATAAGTGATAAACTTAACTTGCTTTTTATGTATCATCCTAAGCTTACAATAGACTAAATCATGGTTCGAAATATTATGAATCTTTACAATATCTCATATTATGCAGCTAATCTTGTTGGATAAAATAAATAGTAGTAGCCATGAAACCATTTCTGATATGTTGGAGACTAACATAGGTGTCCCGCAGGGGTGTATTCTGGGTCCACTGCTATTTATTATATACTTAAACGACATATCCCACATTACCAACGATAACTGTAACCTGACCTGTTATGCAGGTTTGCGCGCGCTTGTCTTCCTTGAATCTTTCGGCGCATGACTAATTGGTGGGAGTTCAATCGGCTCTTCGGGATGATCCGTTGATATAATACGATCGGTGTGGCCGATGTCAGTTTAACCCATGGTTTCAGCGTAGGAATATTCCGGTTGTTTACACTTATTCTTGTACTTTTCTATGGTTTTTTTTAGATCGCGTATCTCTCGCGTCTTTGATTCTATGATAAGCTCTAGTCTTTGTATATCAGTGGTTAGGTGAACATTATTTTTACGCATTTTACAGATAAGTACCTTTAACATGGTTGATTCGTCGTTGCAGTCATCAGAGGTTAGAACTTGCTGAGTATCCATTAACACTTGATTACAACACTTTTTGGACCTTGCTGCACAACTTTTGTGATAGGTGGTGTATTTGATACACACTAGGCCGGATTTGGCTAAAGTTCCACATTTGCAGACTTTTAGGTCGTTTGTTATTAAAGAAACACTTGAACATTGTTCGTCATTGTCGGCCATTTTTTTATATATGTTACTGTGTGGGGTGCATTGTCCAGAGTTGGGATAATTCGAGGAAGAAGAACACACTGTTACTGTGAATGCAGTTCGCTACAGAGAAATGACTGAGGCATTTTTTCTCCAAAAACTTGAAGAAATGGACTTGGGGACGTATGGTTCCAGCAGGACGGAGCCACGACACACACAGCGAGAACTTCAATAGAACTTTTGAGGAAACACTTCCACGAGCGCCTAATCTCCTTGAGGGGTGACGTACTGTGGCCGCCACGCTCCCCCGATTTGGCTCCCTGTCACTTCTTTTTATAGGGATATCTCAAACCAATGGATTTGAGATATCCCTATAAAAAGAAGTGACAGGGAGCCAAATCGGGGGAGCGTGGCGACAACAGTACGTCACCCCTCAAGGAGATTAGGTACAATGACAGAGCACGGACCCTGCAATACCTAAAGGACAACATTTGCCAAGCCATCGCCAACATTCCCGTCGATTTGCTCGAAAAAGTGGAACGAAACTTCAAAAAGCGAGTGGATCAGTGTATCGCTGAAGAGGGCCCCCATTTGTCCAAAGTCATTTTTAAAACCACTTAAAATAAAAATTCAGGATGTGTATAATACTATAAAAACAGAATTAAATCGATATGTGAAATATATTTTTTTTTGCTGACCTTTCAAATCAGCAAGTTTTCCTGCCGCACTCTGTATTTTGTGTTTACTATCTCGTTTTTGTTTGTTGGCCTTCTCTATTGTGTATTAATCCTGTGTATCAATCTGTAACTGGATTCGTCCGTTGATTGAATAAATAAATTAATAAACAAATTAATAACTTGGAATTTCATTAAATAACTACAAGAAAACAAAAAACACCTTGTTCGGTGTCGACATGACTGTTAAATGATAATTTCTTGTCAAATAACAATCCTAAATCTTTAAAAGTTTCAACACGGGAAAGTACAGAGCCAGTAATCTTATAATCGTACGTTATTTGCGACCTGTTTCTAGTATAAGACAATGTCTTGCATTTTGAAACATTTAAAGTGATGCTGTTGTTCTTACACCACGCCGCAATCAGATCTAGATTTTGCTTAAGATACACAGTACCTATAGGATGATACACTTTCAGATCGTCTGTACACATTAAGTTGTTACATCAGCAATATTGTTTATAAAACAATTAAACAGCAATAGTCCAAGGTTGGATCCTTGTGGGACACCCGAAAGAGCAACAAATTAATCACACTTAAACCATTTGTATTCAATAAATAACAATTCGTTCGTTAGGTAATTATATAGAGAGTTTTATATATACTTTTAATAAAATACAATTTGACACCTTTTATTTTTAGGTTATCTGTAAATTGGGTTGCCTACTTGACCATTACAAATTGTAGTTAATCAATTGCAATTGATGCCTCAACTTGTACATATAGGGAGGTTTCTTTTCAAGTATACGTGTCCCAATTACAGCGTATATGCCGTAAATCTTTAGATAATCGTTGTTTTCTTAAATGGAGTTTAATTTGAAACTTAGAATTTGTGTGTTCCACTCCCAGACTAAGCATGAAGTAAAATTTCGAGTTTAGAAAAGCCTGAAAATTTGGTTTGGACGCGTAGCGCGAAGCGCGGAGCGGCCAAACCAAATTTTCAGGCTTTTCTAAACTCGAAATTTTACTTCATGCGCCACCGGTACAAAGCACTGACATATTACGAAGTTTAGAACACACCGCTGAACTTTACATTGAATCAGTGTTTTGTACCGGCGGCGCATGAAGTAAAATTTCGAGTTTAGAAAAGCCTGAAAATTTGGTTTGGCCGCTCCGCGCTTCGCGCTACGCGACCAAACCAAATTTTCAGGCTTTTCTAAACTCGAAATTTTACTTCATGCTTGGCCTGGGAGTGGACAACACTCATTTAAAGCTACAAATTGTACTTAAAAGAAAAATTCTCGTTATGAAAATGTTCGGTATTACATAAAATTATTAATTTTAACTTATTTTAGACTAAGCATTATGTATTTGTTTTAAATGGATATCCATAAATAAACAATAAACAATAAACAAAACTCTCTGTATATTGTATATTCTTATCCTAGATTAGTTTATTGTATTTCTTATTAATTTTCAAAGTTCTTATAACTTTATTTTAAAATGTGAGAGTTTTGTAGTAATTTGTTACTTTATGTTACCCCATTTGTATTGTTAATCATTTAACACCCGCCCCCATTCCCCACTCTTCCAATAAGCACTTATTAATATTTAAGGCAACTGTAATCTACTTGTTCTATCATTTATCCACCTGATGAAGCCACTGTGTGGTGAAACAATTGTAGTAGTGCAATAAATATAACTTTGTAACCTAAACAAATTAAGTATTTTATTAAAGAATGATGTATAGTGCGAGGGAAAAAAACGAGTACAGCAAGGAGCTTTAGCTGCTTCTAAAATATCCTATTTTTTTCTTGTAAAACAAACTTGTCATGTACAGGTTAACAATAATTTTTTTCTTGGCCAACAAGACAGTGCTTTTGTTGATATGCACTTCATTAGCAATGTCTCTTATTCTAATAACGTCTCTAAATGGATCGTAATTATCGCTTTTTGCGTTTCAGTCAGTTGAGGCATGTCGACGTTAGTTAAATTTCGTTTGACATTTTCGCAGATTTATCAATTTGATTGACAGTTTGAAAAATCAAAGTAAATCAAGTTCACATAGCTAAATATTTTGCTGTACTAGTTTTTTTCTTTCGCAACTGTACCTAATTATTTACTCTGACCTAAAAAATACTAGACTTCTGTTCTACAGCCAGTCGATAGTGTTAAAATAACCAACAACATCCATGTCTAATCCCTAAGATTAGACATATATTCAATTATTAATTATTCTATTACGATTGCATCATTCGTTCAATAATGCAATCATAACACAACACAATTCCGGACAATTACCTGATGCCCCACTTACGCAAGAATGACGAGCGGCTGTCCGGCCGATCCACGGCAACAACTTCTGCAACTCAGCAACGGACTTGTGGACTTTGTGACCATCGGCGTCCCAAATCACCGGGCCAACGCTACCAGTCAGCACCAACACCAAATATAAATACCCGCGAGGAGGCCAACTGACCAGAGTTATTTCGACTCTCAAACCATTAACTACCATGTCATGTATTTAAGTTATTATGTTACAATATATACCTATTTTAAATCCACTACTCTACCATGAACTATTACATGGTCCTTCGAACAAAACAGCTAACTGGGTCAAGCCCGCACCAAGCCTAAGCGCCAGTAAGTTCCTATCAATCCGAAAGCTGGGTCTACCACGCACCAAGCCAAAGCGCCAGCTTTCATTCCAAAAAATAAACCAAATTAACTGGGTCAGCCCGCACCAAGCCTAAGCGCCAGTTAATTTTCCTACAAACCGAAAGCTGGGTCTAGCACGCACCAAGCCAAAGCGCCAGCTTTCAATCCAAAAATCAAAATTGACTGGGTCGAGCACGCACCAAGCCTAAGCGCCAGTTAATTTTCCTATCAATCCGAAAGCTGGGTCTAGCACGCACCAAGCCAAAGCGCCAGCTTTTATTCCAAAAATAAATCCGAATTGACTGGGTAAGCACGCACCAAGCCTAAGCGCCAGTTAATTTTTCTACGAATCGAAAGATCGCACCCCATTGACCGCCAAAATGGAACGTGCCAACGAACTCGCAAAAGACCAAGAAGAATTGGGCCAGAAAATCAGTCAACTAGGCAGCAATATCAAGAAAGATTCGGACTCAAGAAAATCAAAAAATTACTTCATCAAACGTCTAGAGACATTGAAAAATCTCTGGGGTGTAGTTCAGAACAACGACGATCTCCTAAAAGAACACACGTATTTCACAACCAGATATTTTCAACAAATCGAAACAATATACAATGAAACGAAAAATTACATAATCAGAAATGCAAAAAGTCTAAATATGTGGGATGATGACACCGATTCATCTCACGATCACAAAAAAGAAACGGATACGAAAACTCCGTCTCTAACGGAGCAGCAAATTCGATTGCAAAAGCAACAAGAAAAATTCAATCGTCTCACGAGAACAATGAATACCATCATCGAATAATAGAGCCAAGAGAAACCAAAACAACGATACCAATCCCTACTAGAGCGACTACAAAAACAATGGGACAGTGCGCAAGAACTACATGAAGAAATAATGCGGCATCAGCAGGCCTACACAGACGACTATTTTGTGAACAACGAGTTTGAAATATTAGAAACCAACGTCGACGCATATTCAGAAATTCTCCAAAACAAAATGCGCGAAATGCCAGCAGCAATGTAATAAATTTGCCGAAAATCGAATTATCGACATTCTCGGGCAGCTACGAGAAGTGGACATCGTTCAAAGATTTATTCAGCAAAACAATAATTAACAACATTGCCCTAAGCAAGACTGAAAAGTTGCAATACTTGAAGTCATACATAAAAGGTGAAGCCGCAGCACTGATTCAACATCTAACCATTTCCGAAGACAATTTCGAAGCAGCCTGGCAGATCCTAGACGAACGATACGAAAATAAACGATTACTAGTATCCAAATTACTAAAAATAATTCTGCATCTCCCGCAAATACAATACGAATCCGCAGAAAACCTGAAACGGATGCACGATCATATAAAACTTCCGCACTATCAGCAGTAAAGCTAGATGTCAACGCAATGGGATCAATGATAATCGAAATCATGCACGAAAGATGGGACCCAGAAACAAGAAGATTATATGATCAAGGTTTAAATAATCCAAACGAAATTCAATCCTTGGAATCAGTGTTGCTATTCCTAAGACAAAGGTTCCAGTCGCTAGAGCATTCTAACAACAAAGACAAGCAATCAAAAGTTGTATCTCAACATCCATCCATATACTAGGGGCAAAATAACGCGAACAACCAAAAACGTGAGCCAATACACCACAATATCAGGTGTATATTATGCTCTGAATCACATTCTATTATGGAATGTGATAGATTTAAAAACCTATCCACAAAAGAACGGAATGCGGAGATAAGACAGAGACGTCTATGCACAAACTGCCTCAGAGATCATCCGATATCACAGTGCAGGAGTAACAGAGTATGCTGGCAATGCAAAGGGTTCCATCACACATTGCTGCATTGGGATAGGCCACAAAACAACACAGCATCCCGGCAAACAGTACAACAACCCACTGATAGACGACAAAACAGCTACAACGCAAGAACTGCATGTGCAGTAACTGCAGATTAACAAAGTGATACTAAGATACCTGTATTGGCTACTGCCATTGTACAAGCAAGAGCTGCAAATGGGAAAACAAATATTTGAGAGTTCTAATCGATACAGGGTCACAAATCTCATTAATCACTGAAAAAGCTGCGCAAAGATTGGGGCTCCCAAAACAAAGAGTCCAAGCTACGATTACTGGAATCAACGCAGCAGCAATTCACACAGCAAAATGGAAGATTAACGTAATCATGTTGCCGAGATTCCCAAGTAAATTCGACATGAATTCAGATTATATTATCATTCCAAAAATAACAAAGTCTCAGCCAATAAACAAACTACCGAATTTAGATAGTACCTGGAACAACAAGTGGATAGCTGATCCCACATTCAACATTCCAGGTCAGATTGATGCACTAATCGGAATCCAAGAATACGAAGCCATCATCTTGGAAGGATTGATCAAAACAAACAACTTAATAGGGCAACAATCTGAATTGGGTTGGTTAATAAGCGGAGCTTCACGAACCGCAAACAGCCATAACATTCCGAACAGCTGCAGCATGATGGTAGTTATTAAAGATCAGCAACTTACAAAATTCTGGGAGACAGAAGAAATACCTACACCCAAACCACCAAGTGATGCGGACAGAGAGTGCGGAGACTATTATCAAAGCACAACCGCGCGTGAATCTGATGGGAGATACATGGTACGCATCCCGTTCAAATCTACAACGTTAACATTACGAGATTCTCGTAGCCAGGCAGCCGCACGACTCATTCAATTAGAAAAGAAATTAGCAAAAAACAAAACGCTTGCTCAACGGTATTCAAGCTTCATACAAGAATACATTGACTTGGAGCACATGATAAAAGTTCCGAAACAATCATACAATCATGGAGCATACTACATTCCCCACCAACCAGTCATCAGAGAGTCAAGCAGTACAACAAAACTCCGTGTTGTCTTTGATGCATCTAGTAAAACGACATCCAAAGTAAGTCTAAATAACATCATCCACACCGGTCCCTCACTACAACAAGATCTCTCTGAAATCATGTTACGATGGCGCATGCACAAAATCGTAATCACGGCAGATATAGAGAAGATGTACAGACAAATCAATATACATCCCAATGATCAACAATACCAACGAATATTATGGAGATTCAACCCCAAGGAAGCAATTGAAGAATATCAACTTACAACCGTAACGTATGGAACGGCATCAGCACCCTATTTAGCAATTCGCACTATGCAACAACTTGCACGTGATGAAGCAACAAATTTTCCAAAAGCTTCATCAATAACTCTCAACGATTTCTACGTAGACGATCTTTTATCAGGCGCCAACTCCATAGAAGAAGCAATTGAGCTACAACATGAACTCATACACATGCTCAAGACAGGCGGCCTGGTACTTCGTAAATGGTCAAGCAACGCACCAGAATTATTAGAGTCCCTGCTAGAAGATTTAAAACTAAAAGAACCCATTGAAATCCAACAAGAAGAACTTCGAAAATCACTTGGAATATGGTGGTCCCCTCAACAAGACACCTTCCAATTCAAGGTTCACATAACACACAAAGAAGCCCCAACAAAACGAACCATAATCTCAGAAATTTCAAAACTATTCGATCCACTGGGCTGGTTATCGCCAATCATCGTGCGTGCCAAACTACTAATCCAAGAACTATGGAAGCAGAAATTAGATTGGGATGAAGCAACCCCTAAAACCATCACAACTTATTGGCATCAGTTCCAACGTGATCTTAGAGATGTGGAACAAATCATTGTCCCTCGCAAAATTCAATCTACACAACACACGGAAATACATGGATATTGCGACGCATATGAAAAAGCATTTGGAGCGGTAGGGTATGCGAAAACAACTATCGACGGTATCACATTTACAACAATACTTCAATCAAAAAGCAAGGTGGCGAAACCTCACCGGCAGGACATCCAGAAGAACTTCAAATGGTTCCAAGTCCAGCTTCCAGAGCATCTTCAGAATACTGTACAGTCCAGAGGACACCAAAAAATGTCAACAGACATGCACTTCATTAGCAATGTCTCTAATTCTAATACCGTCTCTAAATAGGTCGTAGTTATCGCTATTTGTCTTTCATATACTATTTTCACCAGATCATTTTTCACATATCAACATTATATGCATTGAAGACCGTAATATTTTAACGGTTCTAGGTTCATTAAAAAACTGTACTAGTGTTGGTCCCGACAATGTCCCAAATTTATTTTTACGTAATTGTGCCGCTTACTTAGTTGATCCACTTCAATGTATATTAAATTTATCCCTTGAAACTGGAACCTTTCCTAATATTTGGAAAGAATCATATGTCGTTCCCATACATAAGGCCGGTTCTAAATCGAATGTAGAGAATTATCGTCGGATATCCATTCTTAGTGCACTATCGAAGGTTTTTGAAAAGCTAATGTACACTGAGCTTTTTAATAACTTCTCCACAATCATCAGCGAACACCAGCACGGATTTTATTCAACACGATCCACGTTAACTAACTTGTTCATATATTCACAATACATTTCCAACGCCCTAGAAGAGGGCAGTGAAGTTCATGCAGTTTATTTAGATTTCAGTAAAGCTTTCGACTGCGTCAATCATTCAATTCTTATGCAATAACTTCAATCATATGGTATACAAGATCCGTTGTTAACGTGGATTAAATCATATCTCGCATGCAGATCGCAAAGAGTTTCTATTAAATCCAATTTATCTAGTCGCATCAAGATAACTTCCGGTGTCCCTCAGGGGTCTCATCTGGGGCCGCTCCTGTTCTCATTATTTATTAACGATCTTAGTAATGCACTTAAGTGTCCACATTTCCTATTCGCTGATGATGTGAAGATTTATTTTAAAGTACGGACGATTCATGATTGCTTGCTCATTCAGGATGATCTAACTAGCATAACCAAATGGTGTGAATTAAACGACATGGCACTGAATGTGAAGAAATGTCAATATATATATTTTAGTAGGTGCAAAAAACCAATTGAATTTCAATATTGTCTCAACGAGAAACCATTAACTAAAGTCAATTTGATCCGCAATCTTGGAGTTTTATTTGATTCAAAGTTGTCATTTAACCCACACATCGATAGTTATTAATAAGGCAAATAAAACTCTCTATTTTGTGAAACGATTTTCGGCTGATCTAACTAATACACGGTCCATCACTATTCTTTACAATTCACTCGTTAGATCACAGCTGGAGTACTGTCGGGTAATTTGGTCTCCATCTTATGCGGTTCATATAAACAGATTAGAATCGGTACAGAGAAAATTCATTAAGTATGCATCATTTAAGTTGCATTGCAGTGGGTTACTAATACCAAGCGATAGCATTGAAACATATTTGGGGCTTTTGCCATTGGAGATACGTAGCAGGCGGATGGACATGTGTTTGCTATATAATAATAATAATAATAATAATAATAATAAGTATTTATTGCCCAACAGAAAATTTCCCAATTACAAGACAATGATAATACAATAAACAATGTATGTATGTACATAAATAAATTTAAATCTAAACAATATGAAGACGCTCGTGAATGTGACAGCTATTTGACAGATTGTTCATCAACGATTTAACAGAGTCGTGCAGAATATCACAACAGGGTGGTAATTTATTACACATGCATGACATGATAACAATAGGAGATTTTAATCTCACGTTAGTCCTATGGTTTGGGATCTTAAATGGCTGTATTTCGTCAAACAGTCTGGTTAGTTTACTTAATATCCATGTTCCCGCAAGGACTGTAAGAAACATGCAACTAATGCATAACGTATATCATAGAACTACTTATGGACAACATAGTCCCTTGTCGCGTATCTCCAATCAGTGCAATAATATATGCTCTACTGTCGATTTTGTTGGTGTACCGTACAGTCTATTTAAGCGGCAGCTGCATTAATGCTTAAATACATGTACATTTTTAACGATATTTCTGTACGTATACTGTGTATTATAGATTATGTTTAGATTCTGGAAACTATATGAAGCGTAAGATTGTTTTCTTGAATTCAAATAGTTTAGAATTTGAGGCATTAATTAACTTTCACGCTTTGATGCGCCGTTTTGTATGTTCTCTTGATTATTCATATACGTTAGTATATTTGTATTATTATCTGTTGGGTTATTGGTACTTTTTGTTATTGTTGTATTTCTATATAATTTATTGTAATTTTTACTACATCTATATATGTAACTAATCTTTGTAGATTTATGTAAAAGGAGATTCCGTAAATAAATAAATAAATAAATAAAATAACCAACAACACCACTGCTCAAACGCGCACTAATCGAATAAAACAAGTTAATTTTCACCGAGGACAAATCCCGGAAAAAAAAAACGACAGGGGGTTAGATCCGCTTAAAGTGAATCCCCGCGCATTTCCCGAGACACAATCACAGCCCGAAATGCAGCGAGCACTCTGATTATTCCTCCTCCTATATATATATATATTTTTTTTTGTTGTTGTTTCATTGCGAGGGGCACGCGAGATCCTGGTTTTGCCGGAAACACAATAAATCGAGCTGAATAAATTTACACTTGCTTCCCTTTTCCCACCCTTAATTTCGGAAAGTACTTCATAAATCAGTTTGATTCGTTCGTTTTCGGCCGGAATCCACGTCGTCATGTTAAATCGCCGACCTGTCTGGTTTTATTGATGCCGGCTGATGATCGTTTATTTACAATAACTGAGGGGGTGGAATTCGTTGAAATGCGAGGAGAGATAGGAAAATGTGATTCTGATATTCCACAAAAAAAAAAAAGAGAAAATTGAACATTACCTTAAATTTTTATTATTATTATCTATAATATCCAATAAAAAAAAAACTGGAGAAGAAACAATACAAGTATTAAAAATTGCTTAATACTTTATGTAGTATTTTTCTTCTTTTGAGAAATATTAAGCATACATAAGTAAGCTGCAGTTTTTGTTTGAACCAACAAGGTCCATTTGCACCCCGACCAGTTAGCTTTAACCATCTCCTAATCATTGATTAAACCTCTGATCAAGTCAATTTTTTACTCACCAAACTTAGCTTAGTCCGATTATTACTTATTTGCATCGATAGGACACGCACTTATTGAGCAGTGCTTTACTTTTTACGAAAATAGCTCGATGATTGGTTTGCCTCAAACGATTAACATTTTTTTTTGGTGTAGCATCCACAAATTGCTAAAGAGATGGGAAAAATGTGTAGCTTGTGATAGGTAATACTTTTAATACCATTTTCCATTTTCATACAATAAATGTAACATTTTCATACAATTTGTACCATTTTCATACAATAAATGTGTACTTTCTATTAAAAAATTCCGGTTTCATATTTACAGACCTGATATATTGCAATTACACAGATGTAGTAACGTTCCAAAATGAGCACTATGAACTATAATTTAATAACTTCACCCGCTGTCAGGGTTAAAATCGGATTTTTTGTATCATGATTCAACAGCATACTACATCTTAAATTGTTACCAGAATTTAATTCCCACAATTTTTCGTTTCTACATGTATATACAAATTCATCCTTTTTTTTTATTTTAAAAGATTAAACTTGCACACAATTCCGTGGTCTATTAGCTTCTATAAATTACACAATGCGTTGTGTTTTGATGTACAATATTTGCTTGGGCGTGAAAATTTATAATCGGGATTGTGTTTTGTTTGTACTTGCCTGTATGCGCAATCCGCTCCAAGCCCAGCGAATTAATCGATTAATTTTAGATAAAACATAAATATTTATTTTAGCTCACAGTACACATATACATTTGTTTAATAGTAACACACATTATGAATACAGTAGAGTGGCTGGCGTTTGTATTTAAAAACCGGCGCACAGTGTGGCCGATTGAAGGCAGCATTTGTTTTTACATAAAAAAATAGTAGATAAATATTTCGAGCGATTACGAAAATATATGTACTTTACCGCGCATCGATTTTCGTTATAAATTCACATCTGAAAATTGACGATGTTTATGAATTAATCACTCGGTTATTATAAACATTATTTTGTTTAAAATCTATACTTCAGGTTTCTGCAGTATGAGAAACATGCTGCAGTACCTAGTTTTTCAAACATTTAATCTTGAGAATTAAATCTTCACCACCCAAAAAAAATGCTAGAAAGGTTACTATGATTAAAAATAAGTTTTCTATTAGAAAAATAGCTCAATTGATGAATATTAGTAATGATACTATTTTCAGAGTTAAGAAACGCTGGAAGCAGGAAAGAAGAGTTAGAAGAAAAGCAGGATCTGCGTGAAAAATAGTTATAAGACGTGTGCTTAAAAAAATTGCACAAAAGTGTACAACAAAAATAAATTCTCCTTCTGCAATTTAATTTATCTCCGACTCAATCAACAATTTCCTCTTCACGTATTCATGCAAACATTGTTTATGTCCTTATTGACAGCCAGCCACATTGAGCGAATGCGATTTTCAGGAAACTTGTTTATTTTTTTCTCGTATAGAGTGGCTGGCGTCTGTATTGAAAAAATTAAACCGGCGTCGCCACAAAAAAATATGCTAGAAAGGTTACTCCCCCATTTACGGTCCCCAAAGCGAATTTAGAGAGGGCGGCGAAATACATTCGTTTTATGGGACACTGGAAATTTGATTTATGTGTGCCTGCTGTACATTCGAAATAATGTGTAAAAACGGCGCAATAAAACCTGAAAGTAGGAAATTTGAGCCTCATCGTAACTAGATTTTCGTTGGAAACAAAATGTTGGGACACAAACAATTTGTTTAGTGTTTGCTTTCGGTGGAAACAAAATGTTGGGATACAAACAATTTGTTTAGTGTGTGCTTTCGGTGGAAACAAAATGTTGAGATACAAACAATTTGTTTAGTGTGTGCTTTCGGTGGAAACAAATTGTTGGGACACGAAAAATTTGTTTAGTGTGCGTCAAACTTTGGGTTGTTAGATAATAGTTGTTTGATGTGTCAAAACTGAAAATCCTTTTTTTCCTCTTATTTACATATTTTTTATTGTCACTGAATATTATAACCTTTCTATAAAAAACAAATACCGTGCGATCACACTGTGGGCCTAATGAGGTCTAAGTGCAATGCAGAAATGCGCACTCCCCAGCCAACCAGAATCGTGCGATCATTGAATGATGGAATAACTTTGAGGTTATGGTAAACTGTGTGTTAACAGTCAGTAGTGCCAATCTAATTATAAAAATTGTTGCAGTATTTGGAATGGAATAAAAGAATTCATGTAAATTATTGAAATAGTTACAAAAAATGATGATATTTCTATATAATTAATAAAACAGAAGCAATATCATTTTACTAAAGTCCTTCATATTATTCTAAAGAGCGTTTTCCACTCCCAGACTAAGCATGGAGTAAAATTTCGAGTTTAGAAAAGCCCCGCGTAGAAAATTTGTCGAAGGTCGCGCAGCGACCCGAGACAAATTTTCACGGGGCTTTTCTAAACTTGAAATTTTACTTCATGCGCCACGCGTGTAAACCACTGATTTAAAGTTAAGTTGAAAATATATACTGCTGAGATGTAGAGTAGGTAAGTAGTATGCTTTTGTTTTGTACTCTAGGCAGCCTATACTATAACTCTAATTAACTAAACTCTAATACTGGATGATTTAAACTAGTTAGGTTAGGTTAGGTTAGGTTAGGCAGTTAATTAGATTAGGCAGTTAATTAGATTAAAAATGTTTCACCACGGGTTAAGTGAGAAACTAATTAAGGATATAAACTCTAATAGTTAAGTTCTGTACTCCAGGCAGCCTAGACAATAGTCTAGACTAATTATCTAGACTCTCATCAGTCTGTAGACAAGACTATAGTCGGTATAGTCATCCCTAGACTCTAATATCTAAAATAGAATCTCTAAACGCTGTACTGTAGATATCTTATACTCTAGAGATTTGACATTTGACCCAGACTCTAAACTCTGCATTTTGAGCAGTGACTTTTGTAGACTAAACTAAAGTTTTTAGACAGTCTGTGGACTAGTTTGTATACTTTAATCTGTGAACTCTAATCTGTGGACTCTAACTAGTCTGTGGACTCTAGTCTATGGACTATATCTAGTCTGTACACTCTAGTCTATGGACTCTATCTGGTCTGTAGACTGTATCTAATCTGTAGACTATCTAGTTTGTAGACTCTATCTAATCTATGGGCTCTGTCTAGTCTGCAAACGCTTGACTGCACTCTATCTAGACTGTAGACTCTAGTCTGTGGACTCTATCTAGTCTGTATGCCAGTCTGTAAACTCTATCTAGTTCATTTGTTGACTCTAGTCTGTGGACTCTATGTAGTCTGTAGACTCTATTTACTCCTTAAACCCTAGTCTGTGGACTCTATAATAATAATAATTCTCAATTTAGTCTGTAAACTCTAGTATGTGGACTCTATCTAGTCTGTAGACTCTAATTTGTGGATTCTATCTAATCTGTAGACTCTGTCCAGTCTGTAGACTCTAGTTTGTGGATTCTATCTAGTCTGTAGACTTTATCTAGTCTGTAGACTGTAAATTCTATCTATTCTGTGGACTCTGTTAGTCTATAGACAAGTTTGTGGTCTCTATCTAGTCCCTAGACTCTAATCTGTAGGCTCTATCTGTTCTGTCGACACTATGTAGTCTGTAGACTCTATTTACTCCTTAAACCCAAGTCTGTGGACTCTATAATAATAATAATTCTAAATTTAGTCTGTAAACTCTAATATGTTGACTCTATCTAGTCTGTAGACTCTAATTTGTGAATTCTATCTAATCTGTAGACTCTGTTCAGTCTGTAGACTCCAGTTTGTGGATTCTATCTAGTCTGTAGACTTTATCTAGTCTGTAGACTGTAAATTCTATCTAGTCTGTGGACTCTGTCTAGTCTATAGACTAGTTTGTGGTCTCTATCTAGTCCCTAGACTCTAATCTGTAGACTTTATCTGGTCTGTTGACACTATCTAGTCTGTAGACTCTATTTACTTCTAAAACCCTAGTCTGTGGACTCTATCTAGTCTGTAAACTAATCTTTGGACTCAATTTAGTATGTAAACTCTAGTATGTGGACTCTATCTAGTCTGCAGACTCTAGCTTGTGGATTCTATCTAGTCTGTAGACTCTATCCAGACTGTAGACTCTAGTTTGTGGATTCTATCTAGTCTGTAGACTTTATCTAGTCTGTAGACTGTAAACTCTCTAGTCTGTGGACTCTGTCTAGTCTAGAGACTAGTTTGTGGTCTCTATCTAGTCCCTAGACTCTAATCTGTAGGCTCTATCTGTTCTCTCGACACTATCTAGTCTGTAGACTCTATTTACTTCTAAAACCCTAGTCTGTGGACTCTATCTAGTCTGTAAACTAATCTTTGGACTCAATTTAGTCTGTAAACTCTAGTATGTGAACTCTATCTAGTCTGTAGACTCTAGTTTGTGGATTCTATCTAGTCTGTAGACTCTATCCAGTTTGTAGACTCTAGTTTGTGGATTCTATCTAGTCTGTAGACTTTATCTAGTCTGTAGACTGTAAACTCTATCTAGTCTGTAGACTCTGTCTAGTCTAGAGACTAGTTTGTGGTCTCTATCTAGTCCCTAGACTCTAATCTGTAGGCTCTATCTGTTCTGTCGACACTATCTAGTCTGTAGACTCTATTTACTTCTAAAACCCTAGTCTGTGGACTCTATCTAGTCTGTTAACTAATCTTTAGACTCAATTTAGTCTGTAAACTCTAGTATGTTGACTCTATCTAGTCTGTAGACTCTAGTTTGTGGATTTTATCTAGTCTGTAGACTCTATCCAGTTTGTAGACTCTAGTTTGTGGATTCTATCTAGTCTGTAGACTTTATCTAGTCTATAGACTGTACATTCTATCTAGTCTGTGGACTCTGTCTAGTCTAGAGACTAGTTTGTGGTCTCTATCTAGTCCCTAGACTCTAATCTGTAGGCTCTATCTGTTCTCTCGACATTATCTAGTCTGTAGACTCTATTTACTCATTAAACCCTAGTCTGTGGACTCTATCTAGTCTTTAAACTAATCTTTGGACTCAATTTAGTCTGTAAACTCTAGTATGTGGACTCTATCTAGTCTGTAGACTCTAGTTTGTGGATTCTATCTAGTCTGTAGACTCTATCCAGTCTGTAGACTCTAGTTTGTGGATTCTATCTAGTCTGTAGACTGTAAACTCTATCTAGTCTGTGGACTCTGTCTAGTCTAGAGACTAGTTTCTGGTCTCTATCTAGTCCCTAGACTCTAATCTGTAGGCTCTATCTGTTCTCTCGACACTATCTGGTCTTTAGACTCTATTTACTCCTTAAACCCTAGTCTGTGGACTCTATCTAGTCTGTAAACTAATCTTTGGACTCAATTTAGTCTGTAAACTTTAGTATGTGGACTCTATCAAGTCTGTAGACTCTAGTTTGTGGATTCCATCTAGTCTGTAGACTCTATCCAGTCTGTAGACTAGTTTGTGGATTCTATCTAGTCTGTAGACTTTATCTAGCCTGTAGATTGTAAACTCTATCTAGTCTGTGGACTCTGTCTAGTCTATAGACTAGTTTGTGGTCCCTATCTAGTCCCTAGACTCTAATCTGTAGACTCTATCTGGTCTGTAGACACTATCTAGTCTGTAGACTCTATTTACTCCTTAAACAATAGTCTGTGGACTCTATCTAGTCTGTATACTCTAGTCTGGAGATTCTATTTAGTTTGTAGACTCTAGTCTATGGACTAGACTATAATATGTAGACTTATTTCTAGACTCTGATACCTAGACTTTATTCTGTTAGATCTGTATTCTAGATACCCTATACTCTAGACTTTGAACAGTCAACCCAGACTTTAAAATCTGCACTTTGGATATCAAGCAGTCGACTCATGTAGATTCTAAACTGGAGTCTTTAGACAGCCTAAACTAGTCTGTGGACTCTAGTCTAGAAACTAGAGTCTAGTCTGTAGACTAGGCTGTAGATTCTAGTCTGTAGTTCAGTCGACTTATGTAGACTCTAAACTATAGTCATTTGACAACCTAGACTCTAGTCTGTAAACTCTACTCTGTAGACTAGACTGTAAATTCTAGTTTATAGTGCAGTCGACTTATCTATACTCTAAACTGAAGTCTTTAGACAGCCAGACTCTAGTCTGTTGACTCCAATCTATAGACTTAATTATGTAGACTCTTGCCTGTAGACATTAATTTAGAGACATAAACTTTTAACGAACGGTTTAGCGTAGACACCCTGTATATTTTCCCCGTAAACATTTCCTGCTGCTAACTGCAAAAGTTCTCAAGTTTGTTTCAATAAAAAAAAAACTAAAGCAATTCGCGTCTCCCCGTTAATAAAATTACACCACTAGAGTAGCACCACACATATAAATCCACACCAAATAAACAAACACACACACACAGCAGCAAAGGTCAAAATATATTTTACAGAAACGAGCACTTCATTTATGAAACAATATTAAAACTTGCGAACTACAACACACTTTTTTACCTCCCAGGATTTCCTCTTTCCTTCGCGCGATATGAAAATGCATAAATTAGGCATTACGGGATGCAATTGTTCCCAGGAAATTCATACATTTGAAGGGGAGCGGAAGAAAAGGGAGAAGGAGCGTAATAGGGAGCACATGTCGCACCAGGAAATATCAAGTTAAGTTCTGGGTGACGTGCTCTGGGTTATTTTTTTATTCCGAGGAAGGGTTTTATTTTTGTTTTATTCTCCGTTTGATTTATGCCGGCGCTCTTTTTCGCAGCGGGATAATATTGTTATTACGAATTTTCGGTTCGGTGATAGGGGTCTATATTTTATTCGATTTATTATATTCGCTTCTTGAACCTAAGAATACTTTAATATTTATAACCCCTCGATTCATACCTTCATATATCATACGATCCAATAATAACACAAATATTTACATAATAATAATGCAACTATTACATTTTTAATACAAAGCGTTTTTTTGTTAAGGTCGGAAATTCACATGTTATTTCGCCATAAGAACGAACAACGATAAATCTTCCACAATCATGAAAATAGATCTTTCTAACTTTTACATATTGCACATTGAAGCTTTGCAAATTTTTGATAGTAATCATTTAAATCACTTATGTAGTTGCAAATAACATGAATATATATTTTATGTTGCCAGAATTTAACTGTTCGTCTACAATATAAATACAGGAAATTTTTCTTCTAGGTGAAAATATGCATAAGCTGTAAATTTTCCGACATCCGTTGTTTTTTACAAGAGTTCAATTCGAAGATTTAAACGAGTGTTTTCCACTCCCAGGCTAAGCATGAAGTAAAATTTCGAGTTTAGAAAAGCCCCGGGAAAATTTGTCGAGAGTCGCGCAGCGACCCGAGACAAATTTTCTGGGCTTTTCTAAACTCGAAATTTTACTTCATGCGCCACGCGTATAAAACACGGATTTCAAGTGAGGTTCGAATGAATATTTGAGTAAATCTATCGCGTAACTCAAATATTCAATGTATAATTCAATATCCGTCGGGGTATTAGCTCTAGAAGTAGTTATTTCAATGAATATTTGGAGAAGTCCAAACGAGACTAAATTATTGCAGAAAGTCGATATTATTTGAGTTACATGACAGATTTACTGTTCTATTCATAATTTATATGCAAAATGAAAAATCAGGTCAGAAAGGCGATATTAATTTAAATTAATTTTTATATTTTGTGAATATTCTGCAAACTATTGATAAATTCAATGTTTCTTTATGTTTAAATAAAACAAAGATTTTCATAATAATAATAATCCAAGTATTACATTTTTAATACAAAGTGTTTTCTTGTAAAGTAATTGCTTTAACACCCAATAAAATCCAACAATCCGTCATCTGCTCGACGATATCCGTTACAGTTTTAACAATCCGCGCTCCAGAATCTGCCTTCCCAGTAAATCCCAACAGGGATATTAAGTTTCATTGGGACTGAACTCGATCGAATACTAACTAGAATCTCGTCTGAGATGTAAGAAAATTCCACGCGATAACAAAGACAACCAAGGTCCTGAAATGATTGATACAGATAAGGATTGATGATAAAGAAACAACAAGTCCAGTTTGGATTATCAGAGAATATCAATAATTGTTGGCGGATGTATATCAATTTAGGTATTATTACAGGAAACAATAAGTTTACTCTTAAGTATTAACAATGTTGTTTTAACGTGATAAAACTTACGAGGCGTGTTTTGTAAGTAAGTACAGCTTTTAAAAATAGCCGTTACAGCACTGCGCACATACAACCGGAAAAAAGACGTTCACCTACAGAGCCTCACAGACATTTTTTTCATTTCTGTGTACCATATATTTTATAAATTGTATGTCAATTTAATAGCAATTGGTTGATTTACAAACTTTAAAACAAAATCATATTTTAAATCAGTGTTTAATACGCGTGGGGCATGAAGTAAAATTTGGGATTTGTTTTTAAAAATCCTCCTGTGGGTTTTACAAAAATCGCTGTATACTTTTTCCTCCGTTTAGGAAAGCCGCAATAGTGGTGAAAGCGCCGGGATGCTCCAATTAAATAAAAAAACTTTTAACTTCCGCGGTGCAACTTAACTAACTCGAAACTAATGCACCGTAGTTTCGAGTTCAAAATTTTGAAAAGGGGGGGTGAAGTTCACGGTCCCAATTAGACCATAATTATTCTTCGATGTGCTTCGAGTTACTGTAACTTTCTTTCCAGTCTATCGATTTTCAATTTTCAAACAACAAAATCAACTGTTTTTTATTTTTAAAAAAACCTGCGGGTTTCACAAAATTCCGACACTTTGCTGTTTACTTTTTCCTGCGTTTAAGAAATCCGTAATAATCGTGAATGGGCCAGGATTTTTTAATGAAATGAAAAAAACTATTAACTTTTGCGGTGCAACTCAAGGCCCTTACGGTTTAATAGTTTTGAATTCAAAATTTTTAAAAGGGAGGGAGGCGAAATTGACGGACCCAATCGAACCATAATTATTCTTCTATGTACAGGGTTATTCAAAATAAAGGAACAGATTTTAAACAGTTAGTTTTTCAAAACAACAACAGATAGAAACACAATTCCAACGTTACTAGAAAGAGAAAAGTTTAATTTTTAATGCATTCAACATGAGCACCATGTGTTTCCGTGTCGTGGATTTTTTGGGCTCCTTTCTTTAACTGTACGAATACGCTCGACAATTTCATTCGTTGTGCGTGGACGTCATGCGATTTTCTGCTTGTAAATGCAACCATCGTCTACGAATATTTGACGCCACTGGTAAATCTGCTTATGACAAGGCAGTAAAAAGCACGTTGAACTTCAATAATGGACTCTAGTTTTGCTAATTGCAGCACACAAAGTGCTTTTTCTTATTGTATCGCCATTTTACTACACACAATCAAAACGACAAGCAACAGCGCCAGCGCGGCCGTGGTTGGAACTTCTACCAGAACTGTTCAAATTTTAAACTCTTGTCTGTCTAGGAAAGTTAGAATTATAGTTCTACCTTTTGTAGTTTGGAAGAAATAAATGTTTATAATCAGTTCCTTCTATTTGAATAGCCCTCTATTTTGAGTTAATGTAACTTTTTTTCCGGTCGATGGATTATTAATTTTCAAACAATTAAATTAACTGTTTTCTATCTTTATCAAGACCTGTGATTTTCAAATCATTCTGACATTTCGCTGTGTACTTTTTCCTGCGTTTAAGAAAACCGTAAAAATGGCGAATGCGCCGGGTATATGAATCAATAATCCGGCCATAATTCTTCTTCTATATATTTCAATTTACTGTAACTTTCTTTCCAATCAATGAATTTTCAATTTTTAAACACCATAATCTACTGTTTTCTATTTTTTTTAATTCCGACACTTCGCTGTTTAAGTTTTTCTGCTTTTAAGAAAGCCGCAATAATGGTAAATGCACCGATCGTTTATCGGGGCGTTATTATTTTTCTATGTATTTCGAGATACTGTAACTTTCTTTCCAGTCAATGAATTTTCAATTTTCAAACACCATAATCAACTGTTTTTTTATCTTTATCAAGAACTGTGGGTTTCAAAAAATTCCGACACTTCGCTGTTTAATTTTTCCTGCGTTTAAGAAAGCAGCAACAATTGTAAATACGCCGATCGTTTATCGGGGCATAATTATTTTTCTATGTATTTCGAGATACTGTAACTTTCTTTTCAGTTAATGAATTTTAAATTTTCAAACACCATAATTAACGGTTTTCTATCTTTCTCAAGACCTGTGTCTTTCAAAAAATTCCGAAACTTCGCTGTTTAATTTTTTCTGCGTTTAAGAAAGCCGCAATAATGGTAAATGCGCCGATCGTTTATCGGGGCATAATTATTTCTCTATGTATTTTGAGATACTGTAACTCTCTTTCCAGTCGATGAATTTTTAATTTTCAAACACCATAATCAACTGTTTTCAATCTTTATCAAGACCTGTAGGTTTCACAAAATTCCGACACTTCGCTGTTTACTTTTTCCTGCGTTTAAGAAAGCCGCAATAATGGTGAATGCGCCGGGATTTTTCAATGAAATTAAAACTAGACTTTTGTGGTAATACTTAAGGCTCTTATGGTGCACAAACCCAATCAACTTAATTTTAATCTGTGATATGTTCTGCAAATTGTCAGTGTTATTTATCTGGGATATTAATTTTAAGACTTTTTTAATATGTTGTTTTGCGGCTGTCTATTAGTTTACAATTTTATATCTGCTACAGTAATTTTAATGTTATGTCCAATATAGAATATTTTTTTTAATTGTTAGTAATATTTGCCTGTGATATATATATATATATATATATATAAACATCTTTATTTACAGAAATATATACAAAAATACATTAACAAATATTATAATACCTCGTATATATTTTACATATTTCCGCAAATCGGCTATCGACCAATGGTCTTTCGGCCTGTTATTATTTATTTAATGTATTTTATTTAATCATAATATATATATATATATATATATATATATATATACATATATACATATATATATTTTTTTATGATATAAGAAAGTGAATGATACAGGTTTGTGTATGATATTGAATGATTAATCGTCATGGTCATTCGTCATTGTCGATGAAATGAATTGATGAATGGTGATTTCTGGATATCTACATTTAGGGGTTATGTTGGGGTTGCGTGGAATGTATAGGTTGTGGATGATATTCTGAATAAATGGGTTTAGGGCGAATTTATTTGCCAGGAGTTTCGGGCGGTTATCAATTGGGATAATGTTGCATTTTTCATAGAGGAGTTGGTTTGACGGGTTGTGAAGTGGGTTTTGGGGGTGTCTAATTTTGGTAAGCACTCTAAGGGCTGATCTTTCGGCCACTTGGAGGTTATTTAGGACGGCAGGACGGGGGTTATAGAAAAGGATGGCAGGATAGTCGAGTAGAGGACGGCATATCATTTTATAGATATGCACTGCAGTTTTTGTTGTGATACCGTGATTGCGGTAGAATTTTCTTTTGCTACGTACATTGATCTCTCCAAGGCCTTCGACTGTGTTCCCCATACATTACTTTTACGGAAGTTGTACACATACAATTTCAACCCCCAGAGCTGTGGCCTTTTGCTTTCTTTTTTATCTAGAAGGCAGCAAGCGGTCACTTATAGAGGTCAGACATCTGATCTTCTTGAAACGGCTTGTGGTGTCCCGCAGGGATCAACACTAGGACCACTTTTGTTTCTTATTTATATCAATGATTTCCCTAAATACATGAATGGCTGTAAAGTCATTTTATTCGCTGATGATACAACTATCATTAATGCATCAACTAATATCGATGCAGCAAATAAACAAAATAGGGAATTCGTATTAAAGGCTACAGAGCGGTTTACTGCAAATAGATTGAGTCTTAATATTAACAAAACTGAAACATCAATCTATACGTTAAATAATCACTATCTAACAAATTTTAACACAGCTGGTAAATTCCTAGGTGTATATATTGATAACCTGCTTCTATGGGATCGACATGGCGATGAACTGGCAGCGAAGTTAAATAAAAGCATCTATATCTTAAGAGGTTTAAGGAATAATATTACTCCTGATATGCTGAAAACTGCCTATTTTGCGCTATTTCAGTCCCACCTGACATATAGCATAGTTGCCTGGGGTCATTCTGTAATAAGACACCGAATGTTTGGACTCCAGCGCAAGGCCATTAGAATCATATGCAACTTGGGGTTTCGAGAAGATTGTAAAGATGCCTTTATTAAACTCAAAATATTAACATTTCCTAGTTTATACATATTGCATTGTTTGTTATCTGCCAAGTCTTGCTACGACAATCATATACTGCAATCCTGCAATCACAATTATCAAACTAGAATGCAAAACAACTTATACGTACCGAATTTAAGACTTCAGAGATCGAGAAATGGTATGAACTACTATGGCTTAAAGTTATTCAATGTTTTACCCAATAGTTATCGGACCCTTGATAAAAAGGTATTTAAATCAAGGATCAAGATAATATTACTAGAAAACGCATTTTATTCCGTGGATGATTTTCTAGGCCATACATTCTAACTTTTATAAGTTCGATTGCTAATTGTATTTTATTGCTAGTAGTAGTGATAGAAGTATCACTATTATTACTTTAAATTATATATTTATTAGTATTGCAGGAAGAGGTTTTAATTATATATGTTTACTTTTGTAATTTTAAAGTGAGCTGTCTTCTAATTTATTATATTTTAATATACTTGTGCGTCTAGTTCATTTTTATTTGTGTTATATTTTAATCTCATATGTTTACTCTTGTAATTTTACAATGTTCTATTTTTTCGCACTGATAACATCTGTCTATTTTTGTCTGACCTGTGTAAAACTTTTGTTTACAGCACGAATAAACTATTATTATTATTATTATTATTATATAGCCCGGGTGGACCCAATGTCCGTTAAGGGTGGGCGTGAGCTCCAACACCGCATTTATTTTACTTTTGTGATTAGATTTAATAATAATGGTAATAATAATTGAAACATATGTTGTGAATATTCGTCAAATATTAAAAGAATTCAATTTGTAGCCTTAAACGACTGTTTTCCACTCCCAGACTAAGCATGAAGTAAAATTTCGAGTTTAGAAAAGCCCCGCGTAGAAAATTTGTCGAGGGTCGCGCAGCGACCCGAGACAAATTTTCACGGGGCTTTTCTAAACTCGAAATTTTACTTCATGCGTCACCCGTACAAAACGCTGATTTAAAGTAAAGTTAACAAAATACTGCTTAAGTTTAATCCTTAATTAATGAATAATACAAATGCTTGTTTCGTGTAACCAAATCTTAATCTAGCATCTGGAGAAATTTGCTTTCGGATTTTTTCTTTTAATTGTATAGTTTCTTGTTAATAAGGTCGGGGAGTTTTAGGCAAAACACCCTGTATTAGCACGAGCCTAGTTGGCCCATGGCTTGATTAGTAATGTTCCTGCATGTCATTTTGTTCTGTGCTTTTTGTTTTCATCCGGTAATTCCCAATTTCTACAAGTCCTTTTCTACTTCTCCTTTATATTTTTTTCCTTCTTCCTCCTATTGTACTATTTTTTTAGTGTATACATGGGGATATGTATACTTGAAAGAAAAAATCCCTGTATACAAAATATCGTCGGCTTACAAGTGAAATCAACTAAGTTAATTTTTGACTGTTGTTAGTTAAGTCCACCAAGCTCTTCTACTCAAGGTTTTCTACATGCTGTTGCAATCCACTAAGTCCTTAGTTAGATTAGACTAAGCGGATTGCACCAGCATGTAGAAAACCATAAGTAGAAGAGCTTGGTGGACTTAACTAACAATGTGGATACGATACGATATATGATATTTTGTATACATGGAATTTTTCTTTTAAGTATACATATCCCCATGTATACGCTACATATTTTTATGTATACGCTAAAAATAGTACAATAGGACGAAAAGGGAAAAAAGGAAGGCCAAAGACAACCCACTAAGTCCTTAGTTAGATTAAACGTAGCAGATTGCACCAGCATGTTTTCTACATGCTGGTGCAATCCCCTAAGTCCTTATGTTCGCGATGGACCCGCGCATTTTTTAATTTCAATATATTTCTTTCATTTGTATTTCTATTCTTCATTGTTATATCTATTTCTTTGTTACTGGAGACCAGGGCTGCATTTACAAGGGGCGACCATCGCCAACCCCAATAAACAGACTGTAAAACTCTTTGTATAAAATTTTTCTTCCAAACCATTGTGTCTCGCGAAGACGTGCCTCAGCGCTGGCAATAAAGATTGTCAAGCTTCGGAGTTTTACAGCCTAAAACTTGTAAAATGCAGTTCCTGAAAATCTAAAATTTCCAGAATATTCGTACGCTATCCTACTCTTTCTTGTACAATTTTCTTTCTTTCCTTTACCTACCCTGACTACCCCACCACATCCATTCAACCCATCAAATCATTCCTCTAAAATTCACCCTGAGTCTCTTCTCCACAAGACTTCACTTCCAATCGACCAATCGTACGAGTAAGTTATATCTTGTTTTTCATACTTGTGATTTTTGCAATTTGTAATATTTTCTAAGACTTCATTCATTTTCTGATATATTTAACTTTGTTCATTTTCTCATATATTTTAACTCTTTACACTGTCATCTTCATTTAATATCCTTTTTTAATTACCTTGTTATTTTGTTTGTATATATTTGTTTGTTCGTCTTTGATGCACGTAGTTAATAATAAATCTTTATTTTAATTTTACGTGTTTAAGTAATTTTAAACCCAAATCGTCAATAGGCGTAAACACCTTAGTTAGATTAGACTAAGCAGATTGCACCAGCATGTAGAAAACCATGAGTACAAGAGCTTGGTAGACTTAACTAACAACAGCCAAAAATTGATTTAGTGGATTTCACTTGTAATCCGACGATATATTAAGTATAACTGTTGAAAATCCATTTTCAATCTAAAGTATCCTCAAGAGATTCCTGTAAATACAATTAGGAAAAAGGCGTTTTCCTTAAAACCAAGAGGTTTGTTACACAATTTCAATTCAACGCCCCGTAATCTGACCCATTTATCACAGTCCAGAACCTGAAAACGGTATAAATATTTATTAAACATCCCCCGAAGTACAACAGGTATACGCTAGGGGGGAAGTTTCCGTTCCTTTACTCCGCCATAAATCATTGTCCTGTTACATTTAAATTACAATATCATTCCCATGTTACTTTCGGAACATCTGGAACATAACGGGAATTACAGCCCTGTCATGATTAGTTTGAAAAGATGAATATATCGAAAACACTTTAATTTTAAAGCGGTTTCCGAGTGTGGGGGATCGATACTTTCGAGGTTTCCGGGTCTCCGAAAGAAAGGATGATGGATAAAGATAGATAGAGGTGGCGGAAGTTTAGTTTATGGAAAAGAAACTAGTCTAAGTTTGGAAGTTCTAGGTTTACACTTCGGAGCATTGGAAGGGTGTAGTAATATTGAGTTAGTCGGGAGATTGACTTAAGAATATGAATTTGTGTTCCGTACTCATTCATTCACCGAATAACTATATACGCGTTTCAGGCTTCAACGCCATCATCAGATGGCGTTTACGCTTTCGAAATATATGTATACTTTTTTTTATATTGAAAGCCTTAAGCAAACGTGTCTATAGATGGCTTAAGACAATTAATATTCATTCCCTGAAATTTTTTCAATTCATTTCAATTTCTTGTTGGTTATTTTAGTTTGGTGAGAGAATAATTTGATCTGATGTTGCATTTTGCATATAAATTATGCATAGAACAGTAAATCTGTTGTGTAACTCATCTATTCATTGTATAATTTAATATCTGTCGGGATATTAGCTCGAGAAGTAGTTGTTTTAATGAATATTTAGAGATTTGTCCAAAAAGACTTTAGTAAATTACATCGATAAATCGTGATTTTATTTAAAAATTTAGCTTGAAGTAAAATTTAAGAATTTGCTATTTTTTACAAAAGATGACAGTTTTTTTGGTAAATTAAATTAATTTTAAGTAAATTACCTCGATAAATCGTGTTTTTATCGAACATTTGTCGTGAATGGTAATTTGACGAACTGCCATTTAAAAAAAATAACTATTTTTAGTAAACTGCTTTAATATTCTACCATAATCAAAATATAAATCATGTTTTTATCAAAAAATCGGAATGAAATTAAATTTGAGGGTTTGCTATTTTTGAAAAAAAAATATGGCTAATTTTCAGCATATTTATATTCTAATTAAATGTTAAGGAGGCAAATAAATGGCTACTATTAGAATTTATATAAATTGTCACTTTAAGGCATTACGTTTAAGTTAAATGTATTATTGTAAATAGCCACTTTTTTTATTAATAATATGTATATAATAATTTTTTATTACGAGAGACCATTAAAAATACAACAATATATACACAATTTGTTATAACTTAATGGTTTTAGTATAAATTGTTATTAATTTCTACAATATAATGTGCGCCACTGGTAACATTTTTCAACTTTGTCGCTTAAAAAAACTTCCTGTTGTCAAAAACAAAAAAATTGCATACACCTTACAGAAAAAAAAATAATTTTTTGGTAGCATAAAAAAGGTTTTTTGTTTTTTTGAAAAAATCGAAAGGGGTACCCCTTAGATCAAAATTTTACATTGAAACCTGCATAAGTCTATCTCACTCCCACTCACGTGTTTCCCACCCTTGAAAATCGTAAATCTCTAAATCAGGGAAAAAACCGAAAAACACTTATATCTACCGTTCAAATTGAGCTAGCTCGATGAAATTTTTACTGTTTATAGAGGTAGGTATTCCCTGCCAATTAGTTATTTTGCTACAATTAAGAGTGAAGCTAAAAAATATAAATTATTTTCTGAATCCGTTTTGTAGTAAAAAAAAACCCTGTTTGAAATTTCTGAAAAATTCATAACTTTAGTTGTTGATGAGCTAGCGCAATAAAATTTTGACAGATTGTAGAGACGATAAAAAGTCTATCTTTTAATTTTAATCTTCTTGTTTCACTGTAATTAGGCTAGGAGTGGGGATTTTTTAATTAGTACCAGGAGCCAAGATTTTAGCGAAAATGGGGTAAAACTACTTTTTGAAAAATCATATCACCGTTTGGTATTAAGTTGGAGCGATGCAATTTTAACAGTTTATACACCTTTTTGTCGCCATTTTTTTGATTTTGGTCCCGTTGTTTCACTGTAATTAGAAAAAAAGTAGGGATTTTTTATTTGGTAGCAGGAGCCAAAATTTTAATAAAAATAGGGTAAAATGATTTTTTGAAAAATCATATCTCCGTTTGATATTGAGTTGAAGCGGTCAAATTTTAACAGTTTGCAGATACTGTAGTCGTTTATTTTTTAATTTTAGTATTGTTGTTTGACTATAATATCGAGAGGCGTGAGAAATTTTTATTTGGTACCAGCACCCGGAATTTTAGCAAGAATGGGGTAAAACTACTTTTTGAAAAATCATATCACCGCTTGGTATTAAGTTGGAGCGATGCAATTTTAACAGTTTGTGCACCTTTTTGTTGCAAATTTTTTGATTTTGGTCCCGCTGTTTCACTGTAATTAGAAAAGAAGTGGGAATTTTTTATTTGGTAGCAGGAGCCAAAATTTTAGTAATAATAGGTTAAATTACTTTTTGAAAAATCATATTTCCGTTTGATATTGAGCTGAAGTGGTCAAATTTTAACAGTTTGTAGAGATTTTAGTCGTCTATTTTTTAGTTTTAGTCTTGTTGTTTGACTATAATAAGGAGAGGCGTGGGAAATTTTTAATTGGTAACAAAACCCGGAATTTTAGTAAAAATGGGGTAAAACTACTTTTTGAAAAATCATATCACCGTTTGGTATTAAGTTGGAGCGATGCAATTTTAACAGTTTGCACACCTTTTTGTCGCCAATTTTTTGACTTTGGTCCCGTTGTTTCACTGTAATTAGAAAAGAAGTGGATATTTTTTATTTGGTAGCAGGAACCAAAATGTTAGTAAAAATAGGGTAAAATGACTTTTTGAAAAATCATATCTCCGTTTGATATTGCGATGAAGCGTTCAAATTTTAACAGTTTGTAGAGATTTTAGTCGTCTATTTTTTAGTTTTAGTCTTGTTGTTTGACTATAATAAGGAGAGGCGTGGGAAATTTTTAATTGGTAACAAAACCCGGAATTTTAGTAAAAATGGGGTAAAACTACTTTTTGAAAAATCATATCACCGTTTGGTATTAAGTTGGAGCGATGCAATTTTAACAGTTTGCACACCTTTTTGTCGCCAATTTTTTGACTTTGGTCCCGTTGTTTCACTGTAATTAGAAAAGAAGTGGATATTTTTTATTTGGTAGCAGGAACCAAAATGTTAGTAAAAATAGGGTAAAATGACTTTTTGAAAAATCATATCTCCGTTTGATATTGCGATGAAGCGTTCAAATTTTAACAGTTTGTAGAGATTTTAGTCGTCTATTTTTTAGTTTTAGTCTTGTTGTTTGACTATAATAAGGAGAGGCGTGGGAAATTTTTAATTGGTAACAAAACCCGGAATTTTAGTAAAAATGGGGTAAAACTACTTTTTGAAAAATCATATCACCGTTTGGTATTAAGTTGGAGCGATGCAATTTTAACAGTTTGCACACCTTTTTGTCGCCAATTTTTTTATTTTAGTCCCGTTGTTTCACTGTAATTAGAAAAGAAGTGGAGATTTTTTATTTGGTAGCAGGAACCAAAATGTTAGTAAAAATAGGGTAAAATGACTTTTTGAAAAATCATATCTCCGTTTGATATTGTGATGAAGCGTTCAAATTTTAACAGTTTGTAGAGATTTTAGTCGTCTATTTTTTAGTTTTAGTCTTGTTGTTTGACTATTATAAGGAAAGGCGTGGAAAATTTTTAATTGGCACCAGAACCCGGAATTTTAGCAAAAATGGGGTAAAACTACTTTTTGAAAAATCTTATCACCGTTTGGTATTGAGTTGGAGCGATTCAATTTTAACAGTTTGTCAACCTTTTTGTCGGCAATTTATTTATTTTGGTCCTGTTGTTTTACTGTAATTAGAAAAAAAGTGGGGATTTTTTATTTGGTAGCAGGAGCCAAAATGTTGGTAAAAATAGAGAAAAATGACTTTTTGAAAAATCATATCTCCGTTTGATATAGAGATGAAGCGTTCAAATTCTAACAGTTTTTAGAGATTTTAGTCGTATATTTTTTAGTTTTAGTCTTGTTGTTTGACTATAATAAGGAGAGGCGTGGAAAATTTTTAATTGGCACCAGAACCCGGACTTCTAGCAAAAATGGGGTAAAACTACTTTTTGAAAAATCATATCACCGTTTGGTTTTAAGTTGGAGCGATCCAATTTTAACAGTTTGTCCACCTTTTTGTCGTCAATTTTTTGATTTTGGTCCCGCTGTTTCACTGTAATTAAAAAATAAGTGAGGATTTTTTATTTGGTAGCAGGAGCCAACATTTTAGTAAAAATACGGTAAAATGACTATTTGAAAAATCATATCTTCGTTTGATATTGAGTTGGAGCGATGCAATTTTAACAGTTTATACACCTTTTTGTAGCCAATTTTTTGATTTTGGTCCCGTTGTTTCACTGTAATTAGAAAAGAAGTGGGGATTTTTTATTTGGTGGCAGGAGCCAAAATGTTAGTAAAATGAGGGTAAAATGACTTTTTGAAAAATCATATCTCTGTTTGATATTGGGCTGGAGCGGTCAAATTTGAACAGTAACAGAGATTTTAGTCGTTTATTTTTTAGTTCTAGTCTTGTTGTTTGACTATAATAAGGAGAGGCGTAGGAAATTTTTTATTGGTACCAGAACCCGGAATTTTAGCAAAAATGGAGTAAAACTATTTTTGGAAAAATCATATCACCGCTTGGTATTAAGTTGGAGCGATGCAATTTTAACAGTTTGTACACCTCTTAGTCGCCAATTTTTTGGTTTTGGTTCCGTTGCTTCACTGTAATTAGAAAAGAAGTGGGGATTTTTTATTTGGTAGCAGGAGCCAAAATATTAGTAAAAATAGGGTAAAATGACTTTTTGAAAAATCATATCTCCGTTTAATATTGAGCTGGAGCGTTCAAATTTTACCAGTTTGTAGAGATTTTAGTCGTCTACTTTTTAGTTTTAGTCCTTTTGTATGACTTTAATAAGGAGAGGGGTGGGACATTTTTAGTTGGTGCCAGAACCCGGAATTTTAGCGAAACCTCATAAACTACTTTTTTTAAAAATCATATCACCGTTTGGTATTGAGTTGGAGCGATGCAATTTTAACAGTTTGTACACCTTTTTGTCGCAATTTTTTTGATTTTGGTCCCGTTCTTTCACTGTAATTGGAAAAGAAGTGGGAATTTTTTATTTAGTAGCAGGAGCCAACATTTTAGTAACAATAGGGTAAAATGACTTTATGAAAAATCATATCTCCGTTTGATATTGAGCTGGAGCGGTAACATTTTAACAGTTTGTAGAGATTTTAGTCGTCTATCTTTTAGTTTTAGTTTTGTTGCTTGACTATAATAAGGAGAGGCGTGGGAACCCGGAATTTTAGCAAAAATGGGGTAAAACTACTTTTAATCATATCTCCGTTCGGTACAGAAGTGGAGCTATTTAATTTTTACAGTTTGTAGAGCTTTTTGTCGTCTATTTTTTGATTTAACCCGGTTGTTCTACTGTGATTAGAAGAAAAGTGGGAATTTTTTAATTGGTACCAAGATTCGAAATTTTAGGAAAATTAGAGTGAAACTACTGTTTGAAAAATCACATTTCTGTTCAGTATTGAGCTGGTTCACTCAAATTTTCACAGCTTGTAGATATCTAGTTCGGCAACTTTTTATTAAAATCCTATTGTTCTGCTGTTATTAACAACGGAGAAAAAAATATATTTTGTGGTGTTTACAGCCAGTGTCGGCAACTTTTTATTAAAATCCCATTGTTCTGCTGTTATTAAAACGGAGAAAAAAAAATATTTTGTGGTGTTTACAGCTAGTGTCGGCAACTTTTTATTCAACTCCCATTGTTCTGCTGTTATTAACAACGGAGAAAAAAATATATTTTGTGGTGTTTACAGCTAGTGTCGGCAACTTTTTATTAAAATCCCATTGTTCTGCTGTTATTTACAACGGAAAAAAAACATATTTTGTGGTGTTTACAGCTAGTGTCGGCAACTTTTTATTAAAATCCCATTGTTCTGCTGTTATTTACAACGGAGAAAAAAACATATTTTGTGGTGTTTACAGCTAGTGTCGGCAACTTTTTATTAAAATCCCATTGTTCTGGTGTTATAAACAACGGTGAAAAAATACATTGAGTGGTGTTTTCTCAACGATGTCGTACTGCGCATTCCACAGGACCGCTACTGCGGTGATTTTTTGATTATTTTTTCCATAATGTGGACGTCAGGTTTAAGTTAAATTTGAGGGTTTGCTATTTTTAAGAAAATGTACTGTTTTTAGTCAATTACTTTGATGAGTACTTACTTTTGGTATAAAATTTTTTTAAATATAGATAATTTGTGATGTTTTTGATATAATTGCATATTTTTATTATATATAAACGTTAAGAAGGAAAATAAATAGTTACTGTCAAAATTTGTTAGAATTGTCATTTCAAGGCATTAGCTTTAAGTTAGATATATTACTGTCAATTGCCACTTTTAGTTATACCTTAATGTTTTTAATATAAATTGTTATTAATTTCTACAATAAAATGTGCTAGAGCGGTGAACTGCATTTTTTTCAACTTTGTCGCTTAAAAAATAAACTTCCTGTTGGCAAAATAATTAAAAATAGCATACACGTCATAGACATAAATAAGGAATTTTTTGGTAGCATAAAAAGGTTATTTTTTTGGAGAAAATCGAAAGGGGTACCCCTTGAATCAAAAATTTACATTGAAACCTGCATAAGTTTATCTCACTCCCACTCATGTGTTTCCCACCCTTGAAAATCGATTTTTTTTTACAGAAAGTCGATTAATTTAAATTCGTTTTTATATTTTGAGTTACTTAATTTATTGCTTCTCACAGGCTGACTCAAAAAACAATAACAATTTATTGACCACTTGTGTTACATAAAATCTACATTGATAATAAAAAAAATAAAATTCCGTATCTGTTTACTTTTATATAAATCTTCTCTTTTGATAGTTGTCAAGGAAATAACAAAATAATATCAATATTTGACGCACCCCATATGTTTATTTGTATTTTTTTAAATTTAAATACATAAAAAGTCATTCTAATTTGTATTCTAAATATCCCCAGAACCTAATTTAAAACAAATCAACTTTTTATTACATAAGGTTTCTGTTGCTCTCGATTTTTTATAAACAGAAATGACATTCGCTTGTTTTTACACACGAATGTCTCCCCATATTTCCGTAAAGGTAACGTACCCTAATCTAGATGTAAAATTAGGATTTTTCACCGTATACAATCTGAGTGAATCGAATGACACGCCGAAAAAGGCGAGACGCTGCTGGAAACTATTTACTGAAAAAATATATCTGGGGCAATTTCAGGAAAATGCGAGGATAATAACAATTCGGAGAAACGAAGCCACGACGGCGAATGGCCCAATAACAATTAGTGCCCTTTTCTCCCTTTTTGCAAATGAGTCAAGACTATCATCCTCAAGAAGTAAAAAATACTTGGGGTGTAATAAAGGGGACGCTTCATTTATTTTAATTAAATTATTATTAAAGAACTCGGAGATTATTTTCATTAGTTACTAATAATATTTAAATTATGAACACTGATTACTTCTTTTTATTTAACATTTTATTTTAAATTATGACCAGTTTCGACTCGTCAGCGAGTCTTTCTTAAACTAAAGTACTTAATATATCGTTAACTTGTTTCTCATTGATCACATGGTCAAACATTTCTATTAATATATAGGTATTTGATTGAAATTCACTTGGTTTGTTTTACTAATAAATTGTTATATTTTCAACTAGTTTCGGCTTTAAAAAAATGGCATTAAGCCGAAACTAGTTGAAAATAAAACAATTTATTAATAAAACAAATCAAGTGAATTTCAATCAAATACCTATATATTAAAGTACTTAAACTAACATTGGGATCAATGAATTTATACTGCATTTAAATTCATTTACTGAACTTTATAAACATTTTAAACTAAAGAAGAGTTTTATTGAACGAACAAAAAATACACAATAATATTCTTTAATTTAAATTTAAAATTCTGTGTAAAAAAGGACAAAGAAAGACGACATTTGGCTGGCTAATTTAAATGAGACAATATATTTTTTTGTAATATAACGATTTATATAATCTGGAAATAATGGTTGGTTCTCCCAAGGGGGATTTTTATTATTCGCTTTCTGTGATGTTAAGAGGATAGAAAGGAAATCATCGCGGAAATGAAAAATACAATTCCTAGAAAATTGCGTTTTTCTTAATGGAGCATCTGGATTTTATCGATATTTAGAGTAGTTGGGTGCAATTTCCACAAGGGTTTTTAATTAGCAACGTTTATATTATGTCTTCTTTTTGAAGCCTTAAACAATTCGTAATATATTTTATTCCATTACAAAATACATACAGAATTTGAATCTTTTACTAGTAAGTATATATAGAAAGTTTTATGTAACACCGAACATTTTTATAACAAGAATTTGTCTTTTAAGTATACATAAGCATACGTTGTACACTTGCCAACGCTCGGTTTATTAAATGAATTTAATTTGAAGCTTCAAACGAGAGTTTTGCACTCCTAGAGTAAGCATGAAGTAAAATTTCGAGTTTAGAAAAGCCTGAAAATTTGGTTTGGTCGCGTAGCGCGAAGCGCGGAGCGGCCAAACCAAATTTTCAGGCTTTTCTAAACTCGAAATTTTACTTCATGCGCCACCGGTACAAAACACTGACATATTAGGAAGTTTAAAACACACCGCTAAACTTTACATTGAATCAGTGTTTTATACCGGTGGCGCATGAAGTAAAATTTCGAGTTTAGAAAAGCCTGAAAATTTGGTTTGGCCGCTACGCGCTTCGCGCTACGCGACCAAACCAAATTTTCAGGCTTTTCTAAACTCGAAATTTTACTTCATGCTTAGTCTGGGAGTGGAATACACTCGTTTAAAGTTTCAAATTGATTTTTATTTGAAAAAAACATTGAGTATCTACAGATTTATGGCATATACGCTGTAATTGGGACATGTATACTTGAAAGAAAAAACTCCCTGTATATGCATATGCTGTAGTGTTTTAGCATTTGTCATTTTTTACAACTCTTGCGTGAATTATGCTGTGTGTGGGGTTTAGCACACCCGTGCAGAGAACCGGCGCGCGGAACAGCGTCGTGAGTAGGGTGACTCACCAGGGAACGCAAGTACACGAGGCGACCCGCGTACACCCTCACGACAACGCGCGCACACAGAAAAACAACCCCACCGCTCGAACCAGCTACCAGATATAAAAACGCTCGTCCAAGCGATAACAGTCAGTCTGCTTGGCTCATTTACCACGTGTTCACCCACAGCCGCGGTAAATTTACCAAACTAACGTGTTCACCCACAGCCGTTAGAAATCAGACATTATAGCGAGTTCACCCACAGCCGCTAAATCCGTCGAACGTCTATCGCAAACACCAGTTACATGGAAAACCGTAAACCAGAATCTAAACTGGAGATCAGGAGCCGCCACGTCCGGAACTTACGAAGAAAGGCGCATCGACAGCCGGCGATACCCAGGTTGATATCCCTGCTGCCACCGACGCCGAAGAAGCCACCGCGACCACAGGAAGACCAACCGCTTCCTACATACAGGCACATCCTAACCGCACTTACACACGGAACAGAGCTCTAGAACGCCTGCAGCCACCCAGTCACACCACTGCCGAGGACCCCGCAGAAGGCATTCCGAGTGACAACGCTGCCAGCCAGTCCACCACGATACCAAGGAGTGGACCCCTTTCACATACTGCCCTGTGATCCCCGTCGATGTCGCGTTAGAGCCGCGTACCGACGAAGATTGATTACAACTTCGACGTCAAATAAATAACCTTAATTGTAAATATAATGTAAATAAAAACACGCTACGTTAAACACCTCTCTTCTTGAAATAAACCACTTTTTCTCCTTTCTTCACAAGTTTATTTTATACCAGATGTACATTTCGGTCACCATGTGACCATTATCAATGGTTTGATACTGAAGAGAAAAATGAAATTACACAATATATATACAAAATGGGGGCGGATTAACTAGTGTTGGTACGGACAAGTAAAGGTTATTAGCGGAAAACATCATTAAGATTAACAAGTGGCGTAAGTGGGGTTACAATTATTAGTTGACACAAACAATTACGGATTAACAAATTCTAATAACATTATCTAGGTAGCGCAGATAGGATTACAAGTTATTAGGTGAACAATTAGGGAGGATTAACAAATTCCAATAACACATTATCTAGGGGGCTTAAGTCAAAATTTAACTGTTTGTTTTCGTGTTTTTTCATTTGTATGGCCTCTAGCATGTTTAATTTACAATGTGCTGATTGTTTTAACAATTTAACTCTATCTAAAGTGAATTTATGCCCCGTCTCTATTGTATGGTTAGCTACTGCGGATTTGTCTGGATTTTGATATCTAATGTGTGCTGTATGCTCTTTAAATCTTGTTAATATGTTACGTTGCGTTTGTCCAATGTACATTTTATCGCAATTACTACAATTGATAGAATAGATTCCTGATTGTTCCATGTCGTCTATTCGATCAAAGGTGCTACCCAGTAACATATTAACTTTGTATTAATGTAGTAAGCTGGTTTTAGATTGAACATTTTATAAAGTTTGTTGAAATGGTTTTCGTTTTCCGGGGAATAAATTAGTCTGACGTATTTCGTATCTTTTTCGTTGTTTGAAGGTGTTAATGTCGTTGTATTTAGCATTCTGTGCTTCTGTGAATGTCGATTAATCAGTTTTTGTATCGTTTTTCTATCATATTTTAAACTATTTGCAATTGAATAAATGTCTTTGAATTCCTTTTCTCTATTTTGGGGGGATAACGGAATGCTGACATTGATGGAATGCAATGTCTTTGAATTCAATAGTTCATTTTTCAAACAAACCTTTGGAACTGCCATGGGAAACCCCTTGTCACCTTTCCTTGCCAACATATTTTTAAATCATTTCGAGAATATTACCAAAAAGTCACTTTCCCATTTTCCGGATGTTTGGTTTCGATATGTCGATAACATTTTTGCTGATGTTAAACCTAGTTTCGACATTCCTGACTTCCTCTCCTCTTTGAATAACATTTATAACAGTATTAACTTCACCTACGAGCTAGAAAACAACAACTCCTTGCCCTTCCTAGATATTCTAATAATAAATAGCAACGGCAGATTTGAATTCGATATAAATAGGAAACCAACACATACCTTCAATTACATTCATTCGCAGGCCTATGCCCCAATGAAATATAAATGATCTGCATTCAATAGCATGATTCCTAGAGCCTTCAGCATTCCGTTATCCCCCCAAAATAGAGAAAAGGAATTCAACGTCATTTATTCAATTGCAAATAGTTTAAAATATGATAGAAAAACGATACAAAAACTGAATAATCGACATTCACAGAAGCACAGAATGCTAAATACAACGACATTAACACCTTCAACCAACGAAAAAGATACGAAATACGTCAGATTAATTTATTCCTCGGAAAACGAAAACCATTTCAACAAACTTTATAAAATGTTTAATCTAAAACCAGCTTACTACATTAATACAAAGTTAAATATGTTACTGGGTAGCACCTTTGATCGAATAGACGACATGGAACAATCAGGAATCTATTCTTTCAATTGTAGCAATTGCGATAAAATGTACATTGGACAAACGCAACGTAACATATTAACAAGATTTAAAGAGCATACAGCACACATTAGATATCAAAATCTAGACAAATCCGCAGTAGCTAACCATACAATAGAGACGGGGCATAAATTCACTTTAGATAGAGTTAAATTGTTAAAACAATCAGCACATTGTAAATTAAACATGCTAGAGGCCATACAAATGAAAAACACGAAAACAAACTGTTAAATTTTGACTTAAGCCCCCTAGATAATGTGTTATTGGGATTTGTTAATCCTCCCTAATTGTTCACCTAATAACTTGTAATCCCATCTGCGCTACCTAGATAATGTTATTAGAATTTGTTAATCCGTAATTGTTTGTGTCAACTAATAATTGTTACCCCACTTACGCCACTTGTTAATCTTAATGATGTTTTCCGCTAATAACCTTTACTTGTCCGTACCAACACTAGTTAATCCGCCCCCATTTTGTATATATATTGTGTAATTTCATTTTTCTCTTCAGTATCAAACCATTGATATTGGTCACATGGTGACCGAAATGTACATCTGGTATAAAATAAACTTGTGAAGAAAGGAGAAAAAGTGTTTTATTTCAAGTTATTATCATCTTCACGTAACTCACCCAAACTCACCTCTCTTCTTACTCTCGCATCGAAGTGGTCGGAGAAACTTCTCTACCATACACCCAAAACACCCAAACTGTGTATGATTTAGGTATTTGACGAACGCGCAATTAAAAAGAAAAATCTGTTTGTCCTGAGGGTTTTCTTCAGTGGTTATAATTTACATTTTAATAAATTTATGCAGCGTGTATGCCGTAAATCTGTGTGTGTTCCACTCCCAAACTAAGCATGAAGTAAAATTTCGAGTTTAGAAAAGCCTGAAAATTTGGTTTGGTCGCGTAGCGCGAAGCGCGGAGCGGGCAACCAAATGTTCAGGCTTTTCTAAACTCGAAATTTTACTTCATGCGCCACCGATACAAAACACTGATTCAATAATAAGTTTAGCGGTGTGTTTTAAACTTCGTAGTACGTCAGTGTTTTGTACCGGTGGCGCATGAAGTAAAATTTCGAGTTTAGAAAAGCCTGAAAATTTGGTTTGGCCGCTCCGCGCTTCGCGCTACGCGACCAAACCAAATTTTCAGGCTTTTCTAAACTCGAAATTTTACTTCATGCTTAGTCTGGGAGTGGAACACGCTCGTTTCAAGTGTCAAATTGTACTCTTGTAAAAAGAACAACGGTTATCTAAAGATTTAGGGAATATACGCTGTAATTGGGACATGTATATTTTGTAGCGTGATGTGGCAAGTAACCGAGGACTTTGAGGCGGCTATGAGAGACGCGGCAGAAAACATAAGGACGTTACTAGTGATACGTTTTTTTGTGATAACGAATAAATGTTACCTTGTTCAACTGGCCTCCAAAGCTTTTATACAAGATTGTAATATAACCAGAAGTTATATGTGGTGACCCCGACGAGTAGAAGAAATCATATATCCAGAATCTGAAGGACCTCACCTACAGGTAGACTACGACACAATCCGCAGGAACTCCAGGCTAGCGGTCAGCAACTACGAGACGTAGCAGAACAGCACGGAGTGCGCACACACCACTCTCCCCTTCCGTACGTAGCGCGCGTAACATCATATAATTGCACCCTGACATTGACAAAACATGACGGACCAACAAACGGACGACCTTAGCAATAATACAACTACCCCAGCCCAGATCTACAGCGCATCGATTTCAATTCTACCATTTTATAAGAACGATCCCGTGGTTTAGTTTTTTTTTTCAGGAAACGGATAACATCGTCTATTGCAAAATTCGAACATGTCATAGCCAATTTATCCCCAGATTTGGCCTCGGAAATCCGAGATATAATTATAACACCTCCGGTGATGGACCCATACGCTGTACTAGAGAGCGAGCTCATTGCTCGCACCACAGCATCAGAGCAAATGCGTCTGAAACATCTGTTGTCAAATGAAGAACTCGGGGACAGGACGCCATCCCAGTTCTCAAGACATCTATATCACTTGTTATTGTCCAATCAGATCGATGGATCGTTATTCAAGGAACTTTTTCTCCAGCGATTACCAACGCAGGTACGAACAGTATTAACGTCCTCATACGATCTAAATTTAGAAGATCAAGCGAAACTTGCAGACAGGATATTGGAGATATCAGCCCCATGCGCAATCAACAGCGTGGGCAGAACCTCTTCTGTCACAGAAAACAAGTTTCAAGAATTGGAAAGAAAAATAGAGACATTAACAGCATCCGTTGAGAAGCTAACAAGGCTGAGAAATCGCTCACCATTGCAGTCGAGGAGGAGTGGATCGCAAGAATCATCGAGATCGCGAAGTTCCTCTAGAGCGAGACCTGCGCAACAAAACTCCGAAGTGTGTTGGTATCACTATCGATTTGGCAAGAATGCCCGACGCTGCGTCAGTCCGTGCACAGCGGGAAACCTAGACGCTCAGGAACACTAGCGGCAATCACTCCTGAGCCAACCAAGAGCCGCTTATTTTACGTGACAGATAAGCAATCTAAAATTAAGTTTTTAGTAGACACTGGCGCAGAAGTCAGCATCTTAAACATCTTTGAAAAAACAATAGGCAAGCACCAGTCAAGCACGATTCATTTAAAAGCTGCAAACGGTACTGCTATTTCTACGTTTGGCACAAAAACAATGAATGTTGACTTAGGGATGAAACAAACACTTCGCTGGAAATTTATACTTGCAGACATCAATTATTCAATATTAGGTGGTGATTTCCTAAGACATCACAAATTAATAGTAGATCTTGCAAACAATAAACTAATTCACTCTAAATTTTATACGAGCTGCGAAGGGACATCAATAATGGTGAATGCAATTTCTCCAATATAGGTCTCCCAACCCAACGAATACAACTACCTCTTGCTGCAATTTCCAAGCATTAGTGAGCCCTTCAACCTGACAGCACCCGTGAAGCACAAAGTAACTCATCATATAGTTACAGATGGTCCACCTATATTTTTCAAGCCGCGGCAGCTGTCCCCCGAGAAATGCAGGTTGGCGGAGAAAAAATTCGAGAACCTTTTGCAACTGGGGTTCATCAGACCGCCATCAAGTAACTGGTCTTCACCATTACACATGGTCCCGAAGACAGATAACACATGGCGTCCCTGCGGGGACTATCGGGTGTTAAACAGGATAACAAAACTAGATCGTTACCCACTGCCACACATACAAGATTTCGCAAATAGCTGCCAGGGATGTGTAATATTCTCAAAAATAGATCTCATAAAAGCGTATCATCAGATTCCAGTAGAGCCTTCAGACATTCCAAATACGGCAATAGCAAATCCTTTTGGTCTGTTTGAGTACGTGCGCATGGGTTTTGGTCTAAGGAACGCAGCACAAACGTTCCAACGCTTCATCGACACAGTGCTGCGGGGGTTGGACTTTTGTTTCACATACGTGGATGATATTTTGGTCTTTAGCCGGAACAAAGTAGCACATGTGAGACACTTGAAAAATTTTTCGGAAAATTGGAAGAGTTCGGGGTGAAAATAAACCCAAATAAATGCACGTTTGGGGCCTCCGCAATTGATATTTTAGGACACACCATAACTGCGTCAGGAGTGTTGCCCTCACCTGTGAAGGTAAAGGCCATACTGGATTACCCCCGACCTACATCCTACAACGCCTTGCTGCGATTCTTAGGAATGATAAACTTTTATCACAGGTTTATAAAATCTTGTGCCACGATCGCAGGCCCACTTAATGAGTTCGCTAACAACAACCGATATTGCAAAACACTCCAATGGGACTCAGAAGCCTCGCAGTCTTTCAGCAAGCTAAAAGAGGCGTTAGCACAGGGCACTCTCTTAAATTTTCCAGACAAGAACCTGCAACTCAACATAATGGTGGACGCTTTGGATCAGGCAGCAGGGGCAGTGCTACAACAAGTTTCGCCGAGAAGCGTCGAGCAACCTATCGCTTACTTCTCGAAGACGTTCTCCAAAACGGAACGTCGATATAGCACATTCGGACGTGAGCTTCTCGCCATCTATCTCGCGATAAAGAAGTTCGAAGGTCAAAGTTTCTACGTGCTGACAGATCACAAAGCGATCATCAACGCAATATGCGGAGACTCGGATCGTTTTTCACTCCGAGAAGCGAGACATTTGGAATTCATTAGCCAATTTACATCGGACATCCGTTATGTAAAAGGATCGGAGAACACGGTTGCAGACGCATTATCTCGAATATCCAACAGCGAAATTAACGTAGTAAGTCTAACAGAACTAGCCACAGCGCAAAGCGAAGACGGGGAATTACGATCCTTACTACAAGCGAACAACACCGCGCTCACATTGAAACTGCAGCAGATGCCCGGGGGTTCGGAGAGAATAGTGGTCGACACCTCAGCAAGATCAGCGCGACCTTTCATTCCCGTGCCATTGAGAGACAGGATAATCTCCACCTTACATGGCCTTTCTCACCCGGGAGTGACGGCTACCAGGAAGCTCGTGAGTGCAAGATACGTATGGCCCGGGATGAATAAAGATATAGCTACATTCGTCAAGTCATGTAAAAGTGGCCAAATCAACAAGACGACGAGGCACACAGTATCGCCGCCGCAGAAATTCCCACTACCAGACCATCGTTTCGATTTTATACACATTGATATAATAGGGTCGCTGCCGGTGTGTCAATGTTACAGATACATCTTAACTTGCATTGACCGGTTCACAAGATGGCCCGAAGCTGTACCTATTTCGGACATAACAGCAACCACAGTGGCAAAAACTTTCCTGCACACTTGGGTCGCACGATTTGGAATTCCTTCCACCGATTGTACCCCATTTTTTTCCACTCCATTACTTCCACCAGTACTTTTCTTCCACCAATTCTTTTTTCCACTGTACATATTTTCCTCCGAGTTCTTTTTTCCACTAATTTAGTTCCGCTATTTCTGGTTCCACTTTTTTTATTCAAACATTCAAAATTTGACGTCTATAGCCAACTTCAAAGTAAACAACTAAACAAGTCTTTGTAACTTTGATAATCGACACTTTTGAGCGTCGCGAATGATCTCGTTCACGATGGGGACAGTGCCCAAAGAGACAGAAGCAGTTTATTCTATTGCAAACCTTTCTCCTAACCTAACCTAATCTAGAAGTATCGTTCGCAAAGAGACTTGCGCAATGTATTCTATAGCAAACCTTTCTCCTAACCTAACCTAACCTAAAAGTATGTGGAACAGGCATCGGGAGCAAAATGACTTGCGCAATTTATTCTATTGCAAACCTTTCTACTAACCTAACCTAACCAAACCTAGAAGTATGTAAAATCGCTAGCGTGTGCAAAGATACTTAAGCAATGTATTCAATTTGAAACCTTCCACTTAAACCACAAACTAGTAGAAATGGCTTAACCACGGTTAAGTATCTGTGGTCCAAGTGGGTATTGCATAAAAGTCATATGCTCTTACCTACACAGAACATTATATTAACTTTTACACACAACGGCACTCGGCGGCGCAGTGAAAATTTGGTGGAAGAAAAGTCTTGGTGGAAAAATAGTCTTGGCGGAAGAAAAGTGCGGTGGAATAAATAGAGCGGAAGAAATAGAGTGGAAAAAATTTAGTGGAAGAAATGTCCCCCCTACCCCTTCCACCATAGTAACAGATCGAGGAAGACAATTCCAGTCAAGTTTTTGGAATCACTTTAACTCCTTGTTAGGAATCAAACATAACTCCACCACTGCGTACCATCCACAGGCTAATGGCTTAGTAGAACGCCTCAACCGGCAAATCAAGGAGTCCTTAAAATTGTCCCAGCCAACTCAGAATTAGGTTGACAAGCTACCCATTAGATTGTGCGACGCAACTTCCACTCCATTTCTTCCACTGACCGTTACTTCCACTAGTTCTTATTTCCACTAACCATCACTTCCACTAGTTCTTTTTTCCACTCCATTTTTTCCACTCCATTTCTTCCACTCCAGTTCTTCCACTTACCAATACTTCCACTACACCTTTACTTCCACTAACCACCAATTCCACCATACCTTATTTCCAATTCAAAATAATTGTACAATTTATTCAAATTACATTATATTATTCCACATTTTATACAGTATAAGAATCACAGAGAGATATTGTGGCCTACAGCTTGTAGGTACTCCAGAATCCTATTTTCTTCGTCGAATTTACATAATTTCGAATTATGGAAGAACTAGTGAAAAAAAGAACAACCGATTCTCCGTGGTGGTGGGGCGCAATCATCTCAGCATGTATGCATTCCTTTTGGAAGTATTGGTAAGTGGAAGAACTGGAGTGGAAGAAATGGAGTGGAAAAAAGAACTAGTGGAAGTGATGGTTAGTGGAAATAAGAACTAGTGGAAGTAACGGTCAGTGGAAGAAATGGAGTGGAAGTAAAGGTGTAGTGGAAGTATTGGTAAGTGGAAGAAATGGAGTGGAAGAAATGGAGTGGAAGAACTGTCCCCCTACGACCCATTATCCTCTTGAGTCTCAGGAATGTGGTCAAGGAACCGTTAAAAGCAACTAGCGCCCAATTCGTTTACGGCACAACCTTGCGGTTACCTGGAGATATCATATTTCCGAACCACAAAGGAACAGAACAGATGGAGCCATTCCTTACAGATCCAAAAATACAAATGCAGCAGTTAACCGATTGCGGCAAAAATGAAAAAAGAGCCACCTTCTATATCAACAAAAACCTGCATAACTGCACACATGTTTTTGTAAGGGCACATCACGTAAAAAAATCGTTGGAGCCACCTTTCACAGGACCGTTTCCTGTGCTCATGAAACACTCCAAGTACTTTGTGATCCAGAAAAATGAGAAAAAGGAATCGGTTACAATAGACAGACTGAAGCCGGCCTTCATGGAGAACGACACCATTACACCGATTCTAATCACTGCACGTTCTAAGAAGACTAGACATAAGTATGTTTATTTTCAGGACAGAGTTACGGTGTGGGTTTAGCTGACGGTATTATTATTGTTATTATTATTGTTCATTTCTTTTTTTTGGGGAGAGTGATGTAGCGTGATGTGGCAAGTAACCGAGGACTTTGAGGCGGCTATGAGAGATGCGGCAGAAAACATAAGGACGTTACTAGTGATACGTTTTTTTGTGATAACGAATAAATGTTACCTTGTTCAACTGGCCTCCAAAGCTTTATATAAGATTGTAATATAACCAGAAGTTATAACTTGAAAGAAAAAATCCCTGTATGTACAAGTTGAGGCATTAATTGCATTTGCTTGGCTTCAATTTCTAATGGCAATATAGGCAACCCAATTTACACATAACCTGAAAATTGATGGTGTCAAATTGTACTGGAATAAATGTTCGGTGTTACATAAAACTCTCTGTATATGCATATGCTGTAATTTTTTAGCAATTGTCATTTTTTACAACTCTTACATGAATCATCCTGTATATGTTTTTTTTTCTTCTTCTCTGCACATTGTATGTATGATCTAAAATTAGGTAACATAGCATTATATTATATTAAGTTCCCTGTAATTGGATACTTGTATTTATCTGTTGGGAAAATAAAGAATAATATGATTTGGGTATTTGACGAGAGGCGCAGTTAAAAATAAAAATCGACCTGTCCAAACGGTTTTCTTCAATGTTCATAATTTACAAAATATAAAAACGAAATAATATCGACTTTCTGCAAAATGTTTGTCCAAATATTCATTGAAACAATTACTTGGACAAACATTTTGCAGAAAGTCGATATTAATTTGTTTTTATATTTTGTAAATATTCTGCAAACTATTGACAAACTCAATTATTCTTTATGATAAATTGTCTTTATGTTTATAATTTAGATTTTAATCAATTTATGCATTACATTTCGAAATCACTGTATTTTTGTTTCGCGTTATGGTTACATTAATGTGCTACACAGAAATTGTGTTTTCTTACCTAAAAATAAAGCAAAAGTTAATAATTCACTCGCAGTAATTCATTAAATCGCAACATAAACCAACGACGGATTTCTATAAAATTGTTCTCAAACTTTACGACTCGAGGGGCCGAACAACAATTGAAATTACTCAGTATTCTCCGGATTAATGATTTTTTGCCGGCATAATTTTTTTTCGCCCGCAGTAAACGCCGGCGTATTTCACCCTCTAAACCGCGACTGGATTTTTATGGTTATTAAAGGCCGTATAAGAAATGTAGCCAGACAGCAGCAGTAATCTCATTTTATTACATACCGGAATATAAATATTACAAATGCGAATCACAATACTTTGTTTTTTCTGTATTACTATTATTATGCTCTACATAATGTAGCAAGTTATTTTATTACTACTAACAAATCTTTATTACTTAAGAATTTACATGTAATTATATTATATACAACTTATGATATGTATGTAAAAACTTTACTTAAGTAAGGGCTATCGACCAAAAGTCTTTCTGCCCTTATGTTATTATTTACTATTACTATTATTATACTCTACATAATTCAGTAATTTATTTTATTATTTACTATTGTTATTATTATACTCTACATAACCCAGTAAACTATATATGTATGTATGTATAATTCAATATCCGGAGGTGTATTTGCACGGGAAGTAGTTGTTTCAATGGATATTTATCGTCTTAAGTTGTCTTATTAATTAGGACATTGTTTGCATTTTCACGAATAGTTTTTTCGTAATTTTATATATTATGACCAGTAAACTATTTTCTTAAAGAGAACATTATTTCTCTATTCTTCACGTTTATATCAAACATAACCCTGTATGCTGTATGCTATCGTAAAACATAAATTCGCAATTCGCAGATGGAATTGCCAACACATATGATCCGTTTTATCTATCTACACCCCGTAGATAGATAAAACGAATCAAATGTGTTGGCAATTCCACCTGCGAATTGCGAATTAATGTTTTACGTTAGCGGTGCAGCGAATCACGGGACTTACCTTGGTGTGCTAGGCTTGTGATCTTTGGGCTATCTGGAGCGACCCACACGCGCGCCTTATTCCTCTTCTAACTTAACGATAATGATAATACTACACAAACACTCACGATGTTCGACCACCATCCAGCATTAACACATTTGCTGCTATAATTTTTTTTTGGTTTACATCATCTCTCACGCACCAAAACCTTATAATATTAGTCGATGTTATTAGCCTTGACATTTAATAATACTTTTATAAGGTCAATGACGTTTCTGCGGTTAATATTAAGATTCTAATAATACAGATTCATCCCACAAGACAATAGGTAACCCCTGCATTGGGGGTCAAAGTGATGAATTGGGCCCCCGCTTTGGGGGGTCAAAGCCCTATACATGAGCCCCTTGTGGGGGGCCCTCGCATTGTGGGTCAAAGCTCTACATAGATAAAGGGGGTCAATACATTCATCCCATAAGACTTTTATATATAATTATATGTAATTAGCCATTAAAGGTCATTCGTTGCCCAACCTTCGAAGGAGCAACATGTACTGCGCGTCGCTCTAAGCTGATTCTGGGAAACATAACCTCAAATTATTGACCTAGACTTTGATAGCCATTGACATGCATGGAATCCATGGGCATTAGGGGTCAATGCCCCACATAAATGAAGGGGGGCGTTCCACCTTGGAACCAACTCTCCTCCGGAAAGTTTAAGGTGTCAAGAGAGGAGGAGTTTCTCCTCAAGGTCATCACTCTCCACCTACCTCGCACGACCTTGAGGGTCATGACTTTAAGAGGTTGGAGGAGGTTCCAGAATCGGCTGTCTACCTCTACTACTAGCTATATAGCAAGGTCATTCATTACTCTCCAACTACCTCGCACGACCTTGAGGGTCATGACCTTGAGAGGTTGGAGGAGGTTCCAGAATCGGCTATCTACCTCTACTACTAGCTATATTTTCAAAGTACCGAGCGTGTCGCCGAATGGCGGAGAAGGCAACGAACGTGTTAATACATTAATTTTAATTCTAATAATAATGGATACAGAGTTAATTTATGTAAAAACTTAAAAATAATTTACGTTTTCATAAATTTGCATCAATTTCAATTACAATTCATGCCTATACACAAGGTCGTAGCCAGAAAAAACCTTTGGAGGGGGTTATATAAATTTTGCGAAGATTTTAATGGTAAAATAGTATATTGTACAACAAGCATATAGTTAATGGCCAACACATGCGAGTTATAACTATACTTTGTACACGACAACATCAATATATAACACAACATTTATTAAATATATATATATATATATATATATATATATATTTATCAAACACGAGTCATTTTTAATGGTCACCTAGCTAATTACTTATTGTTTTTCCTAAATCCCTTTAGATATATGTACCGCGCAAATAGTTGTAAGAATTCAGATTGTTACTGAGAATGAGCACTTTGTGTCTCGAAATGTACATCTAACGATACAAATAAAAAGTGAAGTAAGGAATAACAGTAACTTTTTTAGATATTGATGAAGGTTTGAATTAAATTACATTTGGTTTGTTTTACAATTTTCTCTTTACTATTTACTCGACAAGTTTCGCGTTTTACAGCATTATCAGGAGTGAATTACAAAAGAAACCGATAAGCTTATATATTTTCAAGTAATAAGGGATTTTATGATTTGAGAATTACAAATCTCCTCGTTGTCGTTGACGAGGTGTTTTCCGTCTTTTATTGCCCTATTTATTTCTAGGCCTTCTCTGAGGTTTAAATTACGTCCCTTATTACCTGAATACAAAATTTTAAAATTATTTACATCTATAAAATAGTTGTTAATTATACAATGTTTTGAAATCCCTATGCAGTGTTTGTTATTTATGATTAATTTTTTATTCTCTGCTAGTCTTGTCTGAAAAGTTCTTCCTGTTTGGCCTATGTATAATGCATCACATTCATTGCACTTTAATTCGTACACTCCACACTTTTTGAATTTGTCTATGGGGGATTAATTATTTATTAGTCTTTTTTAGTGTAATAATCACTTCACGTAAACTCAAAAACATACAGTTATTGAGTTCAGAGTTTTACAATTAAGTTATTAACCACCTTGCACTTTGACTAAATTATTTATCTTAAAATCTTCAAAATTATTTAAATTTTAATAAACCTGCATCAACTTTAATTACAACCAATTCTCAGACTCATTTTTTTAACTAAATTTATTTTCACCGCTTTATTTTATTGAGGGCATGGCGCTGGCAAATGAACACCCTCACTATTCTCTTCAGTCCCGAACACTGTGTATCCGGTTGGCTTTTTCTAAACTTTTCCAATTAAGCTAAGTTGGTTTAAACAAAGCAAAAAAGCCGGCTCCGCGTTACATTCGTGCCCACGATTTCTTTCATTTACCGAGTTTCCTTAATTAAAATTTACGGCGCGAAACAAACAGAAATAACAACAACAACAGAAGAAATAGTATAAGATAAATACGCGAAAGCCCAGACTGTAAATATTGATGGGATTTTCAGGTTTCGGATTTATGTCAAATGTCGTTGCGGTCTTGAGGGGTATGTCTCGGTATGAAGTTCTGTGTAAATCTTGTATTTTATTGTATTTAGGCCCAGTTGCACCAGAAACGTTGAGCTTAAGTTCAAGCTAAGCTTGAATTCAAGATGACAGTTTCTATTGTTGTAATGTCACTTTGAACCCGAGTTCAGAGTTGAACCAGTTCAACGTGTTTGGAGTTTAGAAAAGCCCTTAAGTCTTAAGGGATTTGTATTGGTATAAAATTCTATGTAAAAGTTGTATTTCTTTAATATTAGATCAAATATGCATAGCAGAATAAACCCAATGCATAGAAACTTAATGCACTACAAATAATTGAAATGATCAACTTTATAGCATTAAAGCAGTTTCGTAAACAATATCCAGGAAACGGGCCTGTGAGGGACATTAACGATCAATGTTCCCAAATGACTAATGACTAATGCGGCTCGAACACAGACAACACAACCGACAAGTAACAGCTGTATCTCCCAATTGCCAATTTATACACTAAGCATGCATATTGTCTTCAAGTTTACTGCCCAGTTTTATCCGGAGGGTCAACTGAATTACCCAACGGAGACCGTTTTATTATTATCGGTTTATTTTGCATGGATTTAGTATGCGGGATAAGGCTAGGAGGTAATAAAAGTGTATTTTATTAGGATATGAATATCTGGGAACGATGGCGATTGTAGCCGCTTCTCCGTGAAAATACCCGGAATTTACCTCTTAGGAGGAGGTTACAGCCGTTTGCATATTTACCATATTCTTGATGGGTGTTTCATTTACATGTTTATGGGTTAAAAAAGTTATAGTAATTGCCTGTGCGGTAAACTCAAATTACATTTTTTTAACACTAAAATGCTTAAACAATAAAAGTGCCGAGATTCTTTCCGCAATCTACAACAAGTTAGTCTTACAAAGACTATATCAAACACTCATTTATACATAAAATTGCTGTGTTTTTCAGGAGTATTAATCACTGATTAACTTAATCAACTTGAGTGCAAACGGTCACTAGTGTTTGAAATGTACATTTAGCATAATAAAAATAAAGTAAAGAAAGGAATTACTACAATAATTAATTGGTTGATTTGGTAAAGAAAATTATCAAGGTCGTGTTTTCAGCAGAATTTAATAATAAATATTTTATCCAGGTTAATATAAATATAAATCACGCATTTAAATGAGGTGCGCATGAATAAATTTCAGCAGTTATGGTTTTCTTGCGTGAATTTAAATTATATAATAAATTGGGAAAATTATGGAAATTTACGTGAAAACACTGCTTCATTTATTATATAAGAATCAGGTTTCAAGAATTGAATATTTCAAACAAGAATACTTCAAATTCAAAACTATTTGAATTCTAGAAAATAAGCTTACGCTTCTTATAGTTTGCTCACTTCAAATATAATATATAAAATACATAATAAATAATAATATTCAAATATCAATAGTTTAAACCCAAAATCTTATAGTATTAACCACTATATATTTGTATATTGTTTGTGATTTATATTTTAACCTTATTTATTACTTTTAGCATAGTGATGAGCATTTTGATTTTAATCTGTTGTGTATATTGTTTGTGATTTTATATATTTTAACTTAATTACTACTTTTAACTTATTTTAGACTAAGCATTATGTATTTATTTTAAATGGATATCCGTAAATAAACAATAAACAATAATTGAATCAAATATTCAAGTTGCTTTATTCCTTGACGCGAAAACAAATTCTCCTGATTTTCCTCCTAACTGGCATTTTTATCTCACCCTTCAACAGTTCTAAATAGAAACAAAAGAGGAGGTTCGTTAGTTACAACACTCCCCTCTATCCCTATAGGTAATGCCAACCCTCCTAGGATAAATAATGAGCTTAATGAAACCCTTCACTTTACTTTAACTTTCGAAACTCTAAAACTCGATATTGTCTTAGTCTATATTCACCCAAACTCCAAAATAGAAGACACGATTTTTACTAAAGCATCTTTATACGACAATTGCATAATTATAGGTGATTTTAATCTAAATTAAGCAAAACCTGTGCAAGTTAACTATTTCATTAATCAATCAAATTTTACAAGAAAACTTAGACCCCCAACGTTCATCATGCAAAATAACCCAAGCTCTACCCCAGATGTGCTTCTGTGCACTATGAATATAAAACCTTATATTCATTCTCTAATACTTACTCCAGATCTTTGTTCTGATCACCCCTCCATCCAATTTGACTTTAAAATTCCAGCATTACATGTATCCGAAGTAGGTAGCTTCAATAATGAATTTACGTCAATGTAACCTTGATTATGTTTCGAATGAAATGTCAGAATTTATTGCTGCTAATCGTCAAATAACTCGATACAATATAGAATGTTTTCAAGACACTCTGACTAATCCCATTATCACACATACACCTAAAATTACACATACTCCTTACAAGTACCTTCTCCAAAAACATATTTTTAGATTAATTAAATATACAAGACAAATTTATAGAGACATTCGCCACATTGATAATTCAGAACTAAAATCAACATTTAATAAATTGAATAGAGGTATCAAAAATCTTATTATGGAATTTAAAAATGAAAAATGGCTAAAAGTATGTAACGATATAATAATAATAATAATAACTTTATTGTCCAACAGGATAAACCCAATTACAGAACAAAAATTTGAATAAATAAGAAAAGGAAAGATACATGTAAGTTCGTGAACAGTGAATACATATTACAGGATAGTATGATCTAGTGAATAAAAATATCGTTGAATAATTCTTCGGAGCACTGGCACATCACAGTCACTGGTGAACGCTGAACACATTGGTAAGCGGAATGTTGATGAAAACCGTGCAGACTTCACAGGGACATTAAACGGAACCCTTGCGAGAATTTCTGGACAGTTGATTTTCCCATCTACGAGTTTCTTCATAAACGTGGCACATCTCAAAGTTCTTTTGTCGGCGAGGGATTCGAATTGGCGACGCTGGAGAAGTTCATTGTTCGAACTTCCAATCGGAGGATAAGAGTGTTCAAGTTTAAAAGAGAGAAATTTTATAAACCGACGTTGAAGACGATCCAACACAAGAGAGTGACTAGCATAAATAGGATACCAGATTAAACTGTTATATTCCAACTTACTCAATACGAAGGCGGAATATAGAGATTTAATAGCATCAACATTGGAAAAGTCGCGGCAAATACGTAGAATAAATCCCATGGCCTTAGACGCATTTGTTCGGACTGAGTCAATATGAGGTTTAAAAGAGAGCTGGCTATCAAATGTAACTCCTAGATCCTTGAAAGTGCTTCATCTGGACAGAGACATTCCATCAATTTGATAATTTGATTCAATTGAAGTACGGGTGCGAGAATAGCTTACCACACAACATTTGTTGACATTAAGTATTAAATTGACTCTTTTACACCAATCAGCAATAATGTTTAAATTTGATTGTAGAATGTCTACGTCCTGTACGGATTTTATGTTAAGATATATTTTGAGATCGTCAGCATATGCCAAAACAGGTCACGTAAACATGCCTAATAGATCATTAATAAAAATGTTAAATAGGAGGGGTCCTAGGCAAGAGCCCTGCGGAACACCAGTGGTAGGAGAAAATTCGTAGGATTTAAAACCATTGTAAAGTACATAACAGGAACGATTAAGTAGGTAAGACCGAAGAAGTTTGGTGACCGCAGGGACCGCACCCAACAGGCTAAGACGATGAATTAGAAGCTCATGGTCAATTGAGTCAAAGGCGCGTGAAAAGTCAGTGTAGATAACCTCAACTTGACCACGAGCATCCAGGGCATCAGCCAAGTATTGGGAGACTGTCGCCAGATTTGTTGTTGTAGATCTTACCGGCATAAATCTGTGTTGATATTGTAATATAAAGGAGCCCACACCTTTAAATATGTCATTGTGCAGCACAATCTCAAAGATTTTTGCAAAGTTAGAAAGGATCGATATTTGACGATAGTTACGAAGATGGGATTTGTCGCCATTCTTGATAACGGGACAAAGTCTAGCACGTTTCCACATGTTGGGGAACTGGCATGAAGCTATTGAGAAATTTAAAATCGTACACAATGGACTGGCGAAGGTGAATCTACAATCGCGAATTAAAAAACTGGGTATTTTATCATCACCAGTGGTAAATTTATTTGGAAAACGTGACATTATATTAATAAGTTGAGATTCGTCTACATTATTAATCAGAATTGGCGGATACACAGTTGACTCGTTGCACAGTATGGGATTTGAAATAGTATTGAAATGACTATTAAATATATCAGCAAATCCATTAACTATGTCATTGGGATTAGTAAATTCTTCGTTGTCATTGTGTACCTCCCTAGGGATTCGAGTAGACCCACGTTTGGTAGAGACGAACTTCCATAAATCAGAAGGATTTTGTTTTAGGTTGGTTGCAGTAGTGTGTATGAATATGGTATACGCTTCAGATATTTGTTGTTTAATTAGATTTCGCAATCTTTTAAATTCCTGAAAAAAATATGTATAAATATATTATAAATAATGACATTTCTGGATCTTTTAGTGCGTTCGTAGATCTCTGCTATCATTTCTTCAGAGTTATTACAGATATAAGAGTTATTTCCCGGTGTAACATTCTTATATGAATTTTCTTTTAACTCGTTAATTTCAGCCTTAAGCTCATTAACTAGCGTGCTGAGCTTAGGTATTTGCTGAAACCCTTTCTTACAATCCAGGCAGATGTATTTAATGCGTCGCTTAGGATTTTGACGTAATTCCAGACACTTAATTTCCGATGAACTTAAATCGGAGCATTTTGCATGAATGTGCTTATTGCAGCCATCGCATATTATGAATTTATCACCGGAATCAATAATTGAATTACATTTAAGACAGTTCATTATAAATGATAGTGAAATGATCAAGCAAAAGATAAAATAAAGTAAACTGTTATAAAGCGATAGGAACAGGGACACACTTCACACCGATTGGGGCCGATCAACAGTGGCTAACAAAACAAACAAGACGGCCGCGGAGAGGTAATTATTGTAACAATAGGAAAATAACAGTTAAAATAAAAAAAAATTAAAAGAATAAATAAATAATCATGAATGAATTTAAATGTATGGATTGATATTGTCCTAGACACAGTGCCAGCAAAAAAGATACAGCACTGATAAGTTGAGCGAGTGGAATAGAAATGTCATTGAGTTAACGTGAAATTAGGCTTGGATAGAATAGCATAAAACAAGAATTATGCAGGAGGACTTGCACTGTTTTCAATGTAAATTAAATAGTGTATGTAAGTAAATCAGTAAATCATCCTTACCAAATTTTATAATTAACTGTTCGCTACTTCTCGGGGAATTCCCTTTTGAATGCTGAGCCTCGCCACACACGTTTTAATAAAAATATTATTATTATTAAAATATATTATATATATTATTAATGACAAAGACGGAAAATACTTCTGGTCTCAAATTAAAAAATTGACAAAATATAAAAGGTCTGAGTCGATTAAATCAAAAATAGATCCATTTACCAATAAAGATACAACTGACCCTCAGAGAATTGCAAGTATTTTTGCTGAATATTTTAACGAATCATTTAAATTTTTTGAAAATACCGGTTATGCCACAAACCAGCAGATAGAAATAAATAACTGGTATACAACGTTTAAACTGTCATATCCCTCAACGATATCTACAAAATTTACTGTCACAGAAGAGGACTATTTCAACAAACTTATAGTTGGAAAAAATAATGCTCCAGGTTATGATAATATTGCTCGTTGTATTTTAAAAAAGCTTCAAAAAAACATACATTCATACGTTATTAATATATATAATTATGCAATCACAAACATTTAATTTCCTCCAAGTTCGAAAAGGGGAATAATTATGTGTGTGCATAAACCCAACACTAATCCAACTTTCGTTTCCAGTTACAGACCAATAACACTACTCCCAGTAGTAGGCAAAATATTTGAATCACTACTAAAGGACTATATAAATTCACAACTGGGTAATAAAATTCAAAAATACCAGTTTGGCTTTCAGAATAAACGGTCAATTTATCTACCATTGACTATCCTGACATCAAATTTACAAACTACACACCTAGAAGGAGCAATAGCATTTCTAGATATTAAAAAGGCGTTTGACTTAGTATGGCATCGTGGTCTATTAAACAAATGTCATAAATTGAATTTTCCCATTTATACAGGGTGAGTCGGGAGGAGCGCACCAAACTCTAGGAGTGTATTATACACGTGAAAATAATGTAAAAAAACTCATTTGTTCTTATCCGATTTTCATTTGTTTTCAAGTTATGGCGTAATTAAAAATGTTCATCTAGCTTTCCACTCTATCTGAATTTTAACATTATCAAAGTATGTCATGTTCGAGGCTTATAAACATTTGATAATTCTGACGTTTTGATGAACTGTCAGTGTACGGTGAACAGTAACTGAACGTTTAAGTTCGAATTAATGTAATTGTTAGTGTTGCAAAATGCCACATACTTATTCAAATTTAGAATATGCAAATATGGTGTTTGTATATGGTTTCTGTAATGGAAATGCTACAGCTGCTGTTGAAGAATATCGTGAACGTTTTCCATGCCAAAGACATCCTGATAAAAACATATTTATTAGAGTTTTCAACAAATTGTGCGAGACTGGTAAGCTTCCCAGTGCTAACATAACATATGAGCGCGCTGCTCGACAAGGTTGTAGAAGTAGAAAATATTCTGCATCTAGTAGAAGAAGATGCAACTACTAGCTCACGGAGAATTGCCACTCAATTGGCAATTCCACAAAAAAGAGTGATGAACACGCTACACGAGCAAGGCTTATATCCTTATCACGTTCAGAGAGTACAGCACCTACAACCAGGGGATTTCGCTAACCGTACGGAATTTTGTCGGTGGATAAATAATAATCATCGTAATGTATCGAGTATACTCTTTACGGATGAAGCTACATTTACCCGTGATGGCATTAACAATACTCGTAACTCTCATGTATGGTCTGATGAAAATCCCCACGCAACAGTCGAAAGCAATTTTCAACATCGGTTTTCTATAAACGTGTGGTGTGGTATGGTTGACAGTTATTTAATTGGCCCTTTCATTTTGGAGAATCGTCTCACAGGAGGCAACTACCTCCATTTTTTACAAAATGTATTACAAGGCCTGCTAGAAGATGTTCCTATAAATATTAGAATGCAGATGTACTATCAGCACGATGGAGCTCCTGCACATGTCGCTCGTCAAGTCAAGCAACATTTGGACGAACATTTTCCAGGGCGTTGGATTGGTCGTGGAGGTCCTCTTAATTGGCCTGCAAGATCTCCAGACCTCACACCACTAGATTTTTGTTTATGGGGCTGGATGAAAAATGAAGTCTACAAAATAAAAGTGGACACACGGGAATCACTAATTAGACGAATTGAGAATACTGCGGCCCATATAAAAGAAGAAAGAAATGAATCAATTGGGAGAGCAACAATCGCTCTTCGTAGACGAAGCAGAAAATGTTTAGAAGTCAATGGCGGTATTTTTGAACATTTGTTGAAAGAACGCTATGATTAAGAAATTTTGTTTGTATAATAACTTGTTTATTTGTTAATATGCTATAACTTGAAAACAAATAAAAATCGGATAAGAACAAATGAGTTTTTTTTACATTATTTTCACGTGTATAATACACTCCTAGAGTTTGGTGCGCTCCTCCCGACTCACCCTGTATAATATTTACCTTAGATAAATTCCTTTCTAATAGATCTATACAAGTTAAATTTAGAAATAAAGTCTTAATCCCAGCCAAGGTATCCCACAAGGATCACTTCTGTCTCCCTTATTATTTAATATATTCTCCTATGACATTTATAATGAAGACTCAAATTATTTCAACCCAAAGCAGTATGTTTTACAATTTGCTGATGATACAGTTCTCATCTCTCACGCTTCAATTTATTTTAAGTGCAGTGGCAGTATAGCTTTATCAAAGTATTACAATGCGTCGGACATACAAACATTGTACATTCCATATTGCTAACTACTTCAATTTTGTTGAATTGAATAATTGCGTGATCCGGCGGACAAGAGCTCATATACGAGCGCAGGTATATTTTTAATTCAATCCTTTTTTTCTCACTTTGTTTTTCTACTGTAACCTTGACCGTGGCCTACACTCAATCCAGCTGTATTTGTTTGTTTATACTTTGTAAGTCACTACGACGGGCCCCGCAGTGTGAAGAATTGTGTTTTGTTTACTATCCTACCATTTTACAGACAAATAAATAAATAATAAATTGGTTAAAATAATTCAAGCCATGAGTACCTGTGCAATATGTAACATAACACTACATCCCAAATCATACAACAACTCTATCAAATGCAACGGCACATGCTCGAAATGGTTTCACAGCAATTGTATCAATATTAATGAGTCAGAGTTAAAATTTTATCGTGACTACAGCAATGATGTTAAATGGTTTTGTTCAGTTGTGTGCAAAAATATCATTAAAGATTACCCAGGCTCTGGTAATAGCTGGTGATAGCTGAGTTAAAAAATATAATTGAGACTAAGTTTGAGGAATCAAATAATAAATTATAAGTGCACTTTCTTGATTTAACAGATAATATCAAGGACATCAGTCTGAAAATAAACCAACTTGAGAAAGAAAACGCCGACTTGCGTAGCGATATGTCACAATTAAAAGCTGAAAATGTTAAACAGAAAGCAGACATCAATGATATTGCCAAAAAGGTTACAGAAAGAAACAAGCGCGCTAGAAATATAATGATGTTTAACGTGCCTGAATCTGAGAATGATCCTGACACTGTCATGAATATTCTTAAAACCATAACTGATATTCCATCTGTACCGAAACAAATTACACGACTTGGAAACACACTATCGTCAAAGCCACGACCAATCAAAGCGACTTTAAACTCGGATATTGAAGTAACCAGTGTTCTTCGTGGTTCCAAAAAATTACAGTCCCACCACAGTTTTAGAAGTATCGTCTTAAGAAACGATAAAACTCCTCTACAAGCGGAAGAAGAGTTAAGATTAAAAACCAAATTTAGCAGAAGAAAAGATGAAGGAGAAAACATCAAACTCAAGTATGTTCGTGGCACTCTGTCCATCGTTTCGGAAAACTAAATGCTTCCCAACAGGTTAATGATAAACTTCTGCGCATATACTACCAAAATGCGAGAGGTTTGCTTACGAAAACTAATGATTTCTACAATAATTTGCTTGCCAGTGATAACGACATATATATGATTAGCGAATCTTAGTTACACGACGGTGTATTAAACGAAGAACTCTTTCCAGATTGTTTTAATGTTTTTCGTTGCGATAGGATAAGAAGAAGAGGGGGCGGTGTGATAATTGCTGTGCGGGGTTTTTTTAATTGCAGTAATGTAAGTGTGGAGTCAATAGACAATATTAAGATTGTAATTACTCGTGTAGCTGTGACTGTAGGCAATGTAATTTGTTTTATATGTGTTTATATCCCTCTGGCCGCTAAACTTAGCTCATATATTTTGTTATTTTCGGAATTGGATAACTTAGTCAGTACAAATAAATCTGTCATGATATGCGGAGATTTCAACCTTCCACAGTATTACAACCCTCAAATCTTGGAAATAAATGATGCTAAACTAACTGAATTATATAATTTCACAACGCTTAATAATATGACTCAACATAATAAAACTCTTAATGTCAATGAAAGACTTCTGGATCTAATATTAACAACGAACAATATATCTGTTACATTTCACAATGATTTAGCGATTACTAAAATTGACAATCATCATCCACCTTTAGCCTTCCAAATAAAAATGCTGTGTATTAATCAGGTTAACTTATGCGCGAGCGCAACTTGCGATGAATTTAATTTTAATTTTACAAAAGCAAATTTCTTGGCTCTGTATGCGGATGTTAATACTTGTGTGTGGAACAGTTTGTTTGAAATGAATGATGCTAATCAATGTTGCGCAGAATTCTACAGGATCTTAAATTTGTTGTTCAAAAAACATGTACCTTTAAAAACGTTCAATTCGAATAGAAATAAATATCCATCCTGGTTTAGTCGAAATACAATCAAGCTTGTTAAACGTAAAGAACTCTTTAGAAAACTTGCTAAAAAGTATAAATATGGCATATATGAGAATAAAGTAATGCGACTCAGAAAGGAAATTCGGTCTTCTATTAAAAATGATGAAGAATGTTTCATAAATGAGGCCGAACGTTCAATTTGCAGTGATCCAAAAAAACTATGGAACTATATTACACGAAAGAAGTCTCGCTCCAGAATTCCTGGTTGTATGCAATTTCAGAAACGCACTCTTAGTGATCCCACGGAAATTTTGAACAGTTTCGGAGAATTTTTTTCATCAGTGTTTTCTGCAAGTAATTCAGGTCAGTATCCAGTGGACTATTGGTGCTGACATTATTGATATCAGTGATATCTCGAACGAAAACATTACTGATGCTACAAAACACCTCAGCAATAATTTAACTTCGGGTAATGACAATGTTCCATCGGTTTTGGTAAAAGATTGTGCAGGTGCACTAGTTGCACCTTTAAAGCATATTTTCAGTGTCATTTTACAAACATCAATATTCCCTACTTAATGGAAAGCAACTCGTATCACCCCAGTCTTTATTTAAATCAGGAGATAAATTTGATATTTCGAACTACCGACCTATTTCCTTAATTAGCAACTTTGCAAAACTATTTGAATCTATTATAGCGAGCAAAATATATGATCAAGTTGAATCACGCATATCTGACTTCCAGCATGGCTTCATGAGGAATAGATCAACGGCGACAAACTTGATTAATTTTACTGAGTATGTGTCACATAGCCTTGACCAGCGTGTACAGGTTGATGTGATACATACAGACTTTCGGAAAGCATTTGACTCTATTGATCATGGAGTCCTATTGTGGAAGTTGTATACGTGGGGTTTTAGCAACCGTACTCTTGCTTTAATAAGGTCTTACCTCCTTGAGAGAACCAATCAAGTTAAATACATGATGTACAAGTCGAACAGTTATTTTCCATTGAGCGGGGTACCTCAAGGCTCGAACCTTGGGCCGCTTCTTTTTACTTTATTTATTAATGATATTGTTTATAATATTCAGTCGCGTATTCTCATATATGCCGATGACATTAAAATCTTTAATTGTATTCGATCTTTAGACGACTGCTTAATACTACAAAATGACTTACAACAGATTTGCGCTTGGAGTATCCGAAATAAAATTGAACTTAACATTTCAAAATGTAAGGTTATGACGTTTTATAAAACAATGCAGCATATTGTGTTTCCATACATAATATAGTAATATCCTAGAGTGCGTTATTGAGGTGAATGATTTGGAAGTATCGTTTGATAAGGAACTATCGTTTACGCCCCATATAAATAAAATCTATAAGCAGGCCTTGAAGATGCTATGTTTTGTTAGGCGTGCGACTGAATCATTCACTTCTGTATGGGCTATTCGCAAATTATTTCTATCTTATGTGAGATCAAAATTAGAGTATTGCGCCGCTGTATGGTCTCCTACGTTCAGCACGCATATAAATAAAATTGAAAGAATACAAAAAATTTTTGTAAAGTACCTTTATTTCAAGCAATCCTCAGTAAATCCGGATAGTAATATCATAGAATATAATATGCTTTTAGAAATGTTTAATTTGCAACATCTGTCAATCAGAAGAAACATAATGCTACTTAAAACTATTTACAACTTATTACATAACGAGATTAATGATCCAAATCTGCTTGAATTAATAAATATTTATGTTCCGCGTTATAATAATAGAAATGCGTTAATGTTCTTTTGTAATCGCAGTCGAATGAATTTATATTTTAATTCACCACTAAATAAAATTATGCGATTATAAACACTGTTCGCAACTCAGCCGATATTTTTGATCATAGTATTGTAAAATTTATAAGAGATATTATGCCTCACTTATAATCCTCGTATGTATTGTCTACTTTTGTTAATTTTACAAAACTAGTAAATTTAAACTTTAGTTAAGTGTCATGTGTTGTACATGGAAATGTTCCCTGTAATTGGATGTACTTCTGTTGGGAAATAAAAGAGTTATTATTATTATTATATAAGGCAATTTTATCCTTACAAACTCTCCTTGATAATACGCAGTCTTGGTTCTCAAAGTGGGGAATATCGATCAATCCAAACAAATCCCAAATGTTAATCACATATCATCGAATTTCTGAAAACTCTCCATCAATAATGATAAATAATATTTTAATCTCACCTACACCTCTTTGAAAGTATCTTTTGACACTAAACTCTCTTTTCGCCAACACTCCAAAAAAATAAAATCCAACATTGCAGCAAGAGCAAAATATTTTCGATGCTTAATTTACAGAAATAGAGGCATTTCGACAAAAACAGCTACCAAAATTTACAAATCAATATGCCGACAATGCTAGATTATGGTTTCATTCTATTGACTTTCTCACACCCTCGAACATTGTACCATATACTTGTAGCATAACATTCCTCGCTTTGAACTCTAACAAAAATTAAAAATCCAAACAAAATTTTATTTAATCCATCAAATGAATTATTGTATGAACAGACACAAGTTATACCAATAGATGAACGCTATCCATTACTCTTTGAAAAATTCTCGAAATCAGAATCAAATTTTCGCATACTCACTCAATTTTGCATTAATAGAAATCTTAACATCGCACCCAAATTAAATTTACCCAAAAAAACAGTTTTTGAATGTATAATTTTTTCACAATAATACTGTATAACTAACATTTACAAAAATAAAACAATAGGCAGAAAGACTAACGGTCGATAGCCTTTTTGACATTTTAAAATTTAAAAATTAATTTCTCGCTTATGAATGAAATGAATTATTGTATGAACAGTCACAAGTTATACCAATAGATGAACGCTATCCATTTCTCTTTGAAAAATTCTCGAAATCAGAATCAAATTTTCGCATACTCGCTCAATTTTGTATTAATAGAAATCTTAACATCGCACCCAAATACAAATTTCCCCAAAAAATAGTTTTTGAATGTGTAATTTTTTCACAATATAACTAACACATACAAAAATAAAACAATAAGCAGAAAGACTAACGGTTGATAGCCTTTTTGACATTTTAAAATTTAAAAATTAATTTCTCGCTTATGTAGTAATATTGTATTTACTATCACTGTTAAATAAAGATATTATTGTTGTTGTTGTTATATATTATGATTAAATAATTCTTTTTTAAAATAATACACAATGAAGCAGCACACATTTTAATAGTAAAAAGTCTATCAATTATTTAAAAAATATATATTTAGAAATTCATAGCGTAGTTTTACATATTTTAACCTTTTCAAATGTGAATATTTTACAGTCGAGCCTCATATATTACTGAGAAAACTGAATATATATATATTTTTTGGATTTATTATGATGGCTTTTCTGCCGCATTGAAGTCGAATAAAAATCGAGGATTCACCTTGAAAATGTCCATTTCCTCCTTTAGAAAAGCTTCGAATAAGGTCCTTTATAATATTCATCCCGTATTTTTATATTTATACTAAAAGGTTTTCTCCAATTTTCAGTTAATTTACTGTAGATTCGGGATGTAGATTTTGCTATAAATATGCAGCATTTTCTAATAATAATAATAATAAGCAGTAGATTTTGCAATAAATATGCAACATTTTTTTATAATATTAAATAGGATAAAATATTTAACGAAAATGTTACAAGAAAGTGAGGATTTAAAAATAGTATTCTTTATTTTTTACAATAAAAAAAAAAATAGTTAAAATAATGTTCAGCAATTCGTTGTATTTGAAAATCGTTTAATTTAAAATTTCTAACGAATGTCTTCCACTCCCAGAGTAAGCATGAAGTAAAATTTCGAGTTTAGAAAAGCCCCGCGTAGAAAATTTGTCGAGGGTCGCGCAGCGACCCGAGACAAATTTTCACGGGGCTTTTCTAAACTCGAAATTTTACTTCATGCGCCACGCGTATAAAACACTTATTCAGTCTAAAGTTCAATATACTCGTGTTGTGCACGTCTTGTGCTCGTATCGTGCTCATCTCGTGTCGTGCAGGTCTAGTGCTCGTGTCGTACCCGTCTCGTAACTGTCTGACAGAAGTGAAGTGGAAAGTCGATAAGATAACATGAGTATCATGTTTAACATTTAAGCAATATTTTAAATGTTTCTGTGTTCAGTGGGTAGTTACCAGTTATTTAGATAGTTGTTTATAAAATTCCAGACTAAGCATGAAGTAAAATTTCGAGTTTAGAAAAGCCCCGCGTAGAAAATTTGTCGAGGGTCGCGCAGCGACCCGAGACAAATTTTCACGGGGCTTTTCTAAACTCGAAATTTTACTTCATGCGCCACGCGTATATAACAGTGATTTAAAGTGAAGTGCAAAATATACTGCGTAAGCAATATTTTATAGCAGTATATTTTGAACTTTACTTGAAATCAGTGTTTTATACGCGTGGCGCATGAAGTAAAATTTCGAGTTTAGAAAAGCCCCGTGAAAATTTGTCTCGGGTCGCTGCGCGACCCTCGACAAATTTTCTACGCGGGGCTTTTCTAAACTCGAAATTTTATTTCATGCTCAGCCTGGGAGTGGAAAACACTCGTTTAAAGCTCCTGAAAATGTATTAAACGCTGTAATTATCAAAAAATAAAACTTCATCAACGTAATTAATACCCAATACTTTTCAAAATAGTATATGAAAATGTATTATTAAAACACATTCAATATGTATAAAACTGCAGCAACCACGAAATGAATATTCCCGCACAAACTAGAGCACGAATTCGCAATGCAATTTCATTAGCAACAGCGGTATAGTTTCATTAGTCCACGCTGATAGTGCAAATGACTACAATTTCTGGATATAATACTCAGTCATTAAATACTACATACATACTATCGCTCTGTATATACATTTTCAATTTAGCAACACTAATACTTGAGCTGAAAAATCGCAACCGCAAATGTTCTATGCACATCATTGAGTAAATAATATATAGAATAATTAATATATCAATAAATATATATATTAAAGTGTGCAAACTATAAGAAGCGTAAGCTTATTGTTAAGCTCTTAATGTTGCAGAGGATTGTTATCGGAAAAACAGCGAGGTGCACCAATTAATAAAACTGTAGTCGTTTCAAACACTTTCTATTTAACTTTCAAAGTAGTAATTTACATAATATACGATTGGATTTTTCACTTGTGGCGCTCTGACAGTTATGATCGTTCCACTCGTCTCTTGTGCCGGACGTACCCGTCTTGAGGGCAGCCCACCCCCTCCTACCCTTACAATAGGGTAGCTTTGAAGGGAGGTGGAGAAAGTCTAAACACTTATTTTCTCGAATTCAAATAGTTTTGAATTTGAATTACTCTTGTTTAATATATCAGTTTTGCTATTCTTTAGATATTATTTATTCAATGATACACATGCAGAAATGTACACTTCTGTGCAATAAAATTAAGCACATAAAATATGTTATAGTTTAAAATGGACATGATAAGTTTCCTAGTTACGAAAATATGTAATTATGTCAATTTCCGTAAAGGTCTTAATGTTTTTTTAATAAAGGTGATATTTTCAAGTTATGGTGTTTTATCATTTATTGAAACTGCTGCTAGGCAGTTAACACAGACCCGATTTATACAACTACAATATTGTGAAAAATAATTACGAGACTTGTGCTTGATTTTATTGCACAGAACTGTACTTGATAATGGCAGTCACACTGTCGAAACTCGTAAAAATATTTATATGCAACACTTGTATATATACAAATTAATAAATGTGTATGTAAAGTTATTTAAATAAAAAACACTTGGTATTGTTTCACAAATTAAAACTTTATTCCGACAAGTTTCGGTTTGTGAGACCATTTTCAAAGGATTTCCTTTGAAAATGGTCTAACAAACCGAAACTAGTCGGAATAAAGTTTTAATTTGTGAAACAATACCAAGTGTTTATTATTTAAATAACTTTACATATTCTAATATGTTTTACCAAGTGCCAGATGAGAAATTAATAAATGTGGTAAAAAACATAGTAATAGTTTCATTTAATTTAAAAATGCACTACTTTGCGACGAGGCTCGCATATCCGGAATGATTAATACATTAAGGGAGAATTCTAGTTGTTTTATTTACCCCCCGAAGGGTTGATATTAATGAAATATGAGCGGAACGCAAAAAGTCAGCAATCGATATATCGTCGATATTTGCATAATAGCGATTGAGTTTGCTGGGAATTGAAATTATCTTCAGCCAGCCAGATACGGATAAATGAATATGCATTGTGTTCTTTATTTTCCGATTAATGTTTGCCGGTAATAAAATTTTGCTGCTGGGGATTTTTATTTGCAACAGACAACCTAGAGAGTTAGAGGAAATGGGAATCGAAGTGGCCCAACGGAAATCGAATTTCTTGCATAAAGTTGAAGGGGTTGCGGTTATGCAGGAGAATGTTTCAGATTACTGCAAGTGAGGATTAGTTGTATGGTTTCTCGTATTTTTACGTTGATTCCAAATGCGTTTCTCTTAGATTTAACTGTTAAGAACACATAAATAATGATTTGCTCGTGAACATTTTTATAAAATAAAATATATCTAAATTTCGTCGTATTTATCTTAAGCAGTATTTTAGAATTATCTACAGGACGCGGCAGGGAAACTTGCTTATTTGAAAGGTCAATAAAAGAAAAAGTATTTCACATATCGATTTAATTTTTTTTCATGGTATTGTACATATCCTGAACTTTTGTTTTAAATGGTTTTAAAAGTGATATCCGACAAATGGCGGCCTTCATTAGCGATACACTGATCCACCCGCTTTTTGAAGTTTCGATCCACTCTTTCGAGCATATCGACGGGAATGTTGGCGATGGCTTGGCGAATGTTGTCCTTTAGGTTTTGCAGGGTCCGTGGTTTGTCATTGTAAACAATGGATTTGAGATATCCCCATAAAAAGAAATCACAGGGAGCCAAATCGGGGGAGCGCGCCGGCCACAGTACGTCACCCCTCAAAGAGATTAGGCGCTCGTGGAAGTGTTCTCTCAAAAGTTCCATTGAAGTTCTCGCTGTGTGAGCCGTGGCTCCGTCCTGCAGGAGCCATACGTCTCCAAGTTTCATTTCTTCAAGTTTTGGGAGAAAAAATGCCTCAATCATTTCTCTGAGAGCGCAAAAACGACAGCCTCACCCTCTCGACGTTTTCTGGTGTTCGGGAAGTCCATTGACCTTCAGGCGATGACTTCGATAATGTTGTCCTTTAGGTGTTGCAGGCTCCGTGGTTTGTCATTGTAAACAATGGATTTGAGATATCCCCATAAAAAGAAGTCACAGGGAACTAAATCGGGGAAGCGCGCCGCCCACAGTACGTCACCCCGCAAGGAGACTAGGCGCTCGTGGAAGTGTTCCCTCAAAAGTTCCATTAAAGTTCTCGCTGTGTGTGCCGTAGCTCCGTCCTGCAGGAACCATATGTCCCCAAACGTATCCGCCCATTTTCCCGAATACATTTTCCCAAATATATTTTTCCCGAATTACGTTTTTCCTGAATAATACATTTTCCGAAAACACTTTCCCGAATACTACTTTCCTGAATCAACTTTCCCGAATGATGTTTTTCCCGAATGGAATAAATTTGAACAAGCTCCATAGTAACCGTCAAACAAATTGTAGTCACGTCATACCGCCGTACAAAATTGTGCAATAGTTTATCAAAGGGGGAAATTAAGGTGTTGCCTTCTGGGAGACAACCACCCCGATTTTGAGAAATTTATATTGAATTATTGACCTTGTTCTCAAAATCGGATCACCCTCGATTACCTAGTAGCTCGTAGGCAGAGATACCACACAGTCACTTTTAAAACAAAATAAAACATAAAAATACTCACCCTGTCATCGTCAGGTCCTGGAACAGCATTTTTCCAGAACAACTCACTTTGTATATATATTTCTTTAGGTTATAAGAATTGAAATGATTCGATAAATGAAAGAGTACGATTTCAAAAAAAACATTTACAATGGTGTTTATTAAAAATAAACAAAAGTTGACAATTACCGAAATATATATACAAATAATACAAAAACAACTATCACCTTACGCGACGCGACTCTTACGTTATTTGTTGGATTTAAAACAAAAATAATATTATAACAACACTCGGATTTCGGATGACCGCACGATTCAGGAGATTGATACCGATTACTGTCCTCCCCCTGAACCATCAGTTTCGATAACCACCCTCTCCCTTCCCATGATCGTCGCTAGGTGGGATGTGGGAGATGGAAGTGGTTAAGGCTCCTGCCTCTGATTGGTCCAGCGGTTAGGGGTGACATGCGCAAGTCTATTGCGTTCTCTCATTTTGCGCGCCCTGGCGCATGCGGATCATCCAACCCGAATTACTAGGTGAATTGCCGGTATTTCCCTTTATGCAAATTCCAAGTAGCCGGGCAGTAAATACCATCTCTCCCTAATCCGGAGGGCGGTACTCGACGGTGAGCCTTTCGTGACCAAATCTGTCTTGCTATTGTTTTGGTCACGAACTGCCATAATGGTGAAAATTTCCCGGCTTAGGGCCGCTACTTGGAATTTTGCATTTTACGACCCAAACGAGATTTGCGCCGCGTAAGGCAATAAAATCAAAAATTCTAAATAAAAATGACTAATCCTATAATTACAAATATTTACAAAACCCGAACGATCAGTGTATATAGACGAACTTATTTCATTTCATAATAAATGATTATGAAAGTGAATTTAAAAATGATTAATAAAAATTATGTGGGGTCCGTTGTTATCGCGAAATGAAATTAAACTATATAAATCGCCGAAATAATCATAGTTGCGGCGTTTCCGGTAAAACGCCGGTAACAATTCGGCCCCGTGAAATGAAGTAAGTTCGTTGACAATATGTGTGAAAAGACAAATTGACAAAATATTGAAAAGAGGAAGTAGATACACTGATGTTCGGTTCGCTTGATAAAAGTTGGTAGCGAGAAAAGCGAAGAGCTTCCCCAAACGCTGTTTTCCTGGATTCCTCTTCGGCTATCTGCCAAATGGTTATTGGTTCCCGATTGTATCATTTGGGCGCCACAATGAGATAACTGCTCATTGTCAGTCCTGATGCGTTGTTGTTCAAGATTTGCTGGTGAAGGTGGCGTCCGGATACGTCGTGTGGCAGCAAATTTCGCGGATTTTGATATGGAAGTGCGGCCCGTTCGTGCCTTTTGGTCCGTATGCGGGATCGGCGTTGTTTCACTTCTAAAATAGTTTATGGAGGCGGTGCATGGGAAATCATTTGTTTGATTTTTCCTGTAGATTCTTGTATAACAGTCTTAAAACACTCTTAATGTCTGTGTGTTTTCAATCACTTATGTCTCTATTATATCGCAGAAGTGTGACATCGATACAAATGAATTTACACTCATTATCCTGATTACACTCCCCGGGAAACTAACAATAATTCGCAAGTGAACCTTGCGTCGAGGGAAAAAGTGTTTTAATTTTCCGGAAAAACAAAACGTCTATGTCGCGGGAAAACTAATCACTTTAGTAATTACAGCTGCAGTGGAAGGTCCTGGAATTGGGTCGTCGATGTCTTCCTTGGCCACATCTTCTTCTCCGGCGGGTTCCTCGGCTTCTTCGTGAACTTCGACTTCTTCGGCGGGTTCCTCCGCCTCTTCGGCAACTTCGTCGGCATTTTGGGTGGTGGTTCCGGGAAGAGGGATATCATTTTGATTCCGGGCTGGTGGGGTTGGCTCCTGTGGCGTTGGCCGTATGTCGTCCGCGTGTATTCTGACGGTGTGGCCATCACGTTCGATGAGGTAAACGCGTCCAGCGAAACGATCTCGGACAGTGTACGGTCCTAGCCACTTTGTTGCAAATCCGGCAGGATTTTTCGCGTCACTTATGGGATGGTTTCGGATAACCACCTGCTGTTCGATGAAAAATTGTGCCGGTTCATCTGGTTGATCATATCGACGTACATATCGTAGATGGCTGTTTCGGATTACCTCCCATCTTCTCTCTCTCTCGTCGTCCTGTAGTGGCGGTTGGGTGGGTGGGATTTCGCGTTCTGCTGGGCGGGGTAAGTTATAACCCAACAGCGCGGCGGCAGGAGTAAATCCTGTTGCGGCATTCGTTCTCGACCGGAGCTCGTACAGGATTTCTGGAATGTGCTGAACCCATTTATTTCCAGGCTGGCCTTGCATACGAATCCTTAAACATTTCTTCAGCTCCTGGTTTCTTCGTTCTGTCGGATTTGCCTGTGGGTGATACACGGGAGTGTAGTATGCTTCCACTCCCCAACTTTGCAGTTGATCTCGCCAGCGATTTGCAGTAAACTGCGGTCCATTGTCGCTGATTATAACTCTTGGGTAACCGAACCTATGGAATACTTGTTCCTCTAGTAATTTTAATATGTTACCGGAACGTGATTGACCAATCGCAAAGGCCTCAATCCATTTCGTAAAAAGGTCGGTTACCACAAGTATGAATCTTTTCTTCGCGGTGCTAGCAGGATATGGTCCCATTAAATCTACGGCGACGGTGTCGAACGGTGCGAAGGGTATACGCGCTCTCATTGGTGCGCGTTTTTGATTCTTACCACGCTTCGTGGCAATGCAGATGAGGCAATTCTTTACGTAGTTTCGAATATCCGTAGGTTGACTGGGCCAGTAATAGCGATTTCGAATACTGCGTAAGGTTTCGTCGCGTCCTGGATGAATAGCCTCATCATGCATCGCGTGTAAGACTCGAGGAACTGCTGCAGCAGGAACGTAGATAGCACGATCACGGCCATCAATTGGGCGTTGGAAAAGGTGTCCTCCGATGACTTCAAATGTTTCGTTGCATTTCGAAAATTCTGGGTGGTCTGGGTCAGCAAGAAGTTGTATTTTTTTTTGAATTTCTTCATCTGCTGCCTGCGCTTCCCACACAAAATGAACAATAGGCTGCTCTACCACATTTAGCTGCGGTGGTAAAACAGATTCTAATTCCGGTAATGGGTCCACAGGTAAACATTCTGGATCGCGGCTAAGAAGGTCAGCTAGTTGATTTTCTTCTCCTGCGCAATGGGCGATCTCGAAATCAAAACTCTGCAGTTGTAACGCCCACTTCGTAAGTTTTGATTTCACGTTCTTAAATTTGGCGAGCCAAGTTAGCGCCTTGCTGTCTGTGACGACACTAAAATGTTTTCCTTCGAGGAGTGGGCGGTATTTTTGCAATGCAAATACAAGTGCGAGGCATTCTTGCTCATTTATGTGGTAACGCGTCTCGGCATCATTTAACTTGCGCGAATCAAAAGAAATTATCCTTTTCTCGCCGGTGAGAGTCGTTTGGAATAATACAGCGGAAATTCCTATCATCGACGCGTCGGTTTGAACTGTGTAGGATAACTCTGGTAACGGCCGGTGAAGTTTAAGTGGTTGTTGAACGCGTTCGCGCAGCATCTCCATAGCTGCTGTTGCGGACGGCGTCCACTTAAACGGACGTGTTGTGGCAAGTAGGTTGTTTAATGGAGCGGTTATATCTGCATAATTATCAATGTATTGCCTGACCCAGTTGCAAAGACCCAGATATTTTCGCAGTTGACGGCGTGTTTTTGGAGTAGGATGATCTTTGATTTGAGTCAGGTGTTTTTGCAAAGGACGTGTCAGGTCGGTATCGACGATGTGTCCTAAATACTCCAGCGAACTTTTCCCGAACGAGCACTTATCTACGCTTAAGCGAAGGTCAAATTGGCCCAATCTCTCAAACACCAATGCGAGGTGTCTGATGTGCTCTTCTGGTGTCCTGGAAAATATAATTATATCATCCAGGTACACCATTGCGAAATCGTGTATCATTCCAGCAAGCACTTCTTGAGACATCAAGCGCTGAAATGTAGCTGGAGCATTTTTGAGCCCGAAGGGCATTACACGGAATTGATAATGCCCTCCATCCGGTGTAGAAAACGCTGTAAATTGTTTGGAGTTTTCTTCCATTGGGATTTGCCAATACCCACTCTTTAAATCTAGCGTAGAAAAGATACTGGCATCTCCGAGATCTTTCAGCGTTTCCTGTATAACGGGCATGGGGGTCGGCTCCGATATTGTCACCTCATTGATTTTTCTGTAATCCATACAGAATCGGCTAGTCCCGTCCTTCTTCTGCACTATAACAATGGGTGAAGCGTACGGGCTTTTGCTCGGTTCGATAATTCCTTGTGCGAGGAGGTCATCTACTTGTCGGTCGATTTCTTGCTTTCGCAGTGCATTGACTCGATACGGTCGAATCCGAATTGGTTTGTTGGATGTTAGTAGTATTTTGTGCTCCGAAATTCGTGGGCGGTGAGCGAATTGATCCTTGGGCTGGAAAATTCTCGCAAATCTCTCGATCAATTCTTTAAAATGATCAGCTGCGTTTCCTGATAACTCGCAATCAAATTCAGGTACCTGGATGTTTTCCGATTTGAGTTGCTGTTCGGTCCACCGGATTGTCTGGCGTAATCCGGTGCCGAGGTGAATGCATAATTTACTGCAGTCAATCACAGCGTGGTGTTTGAGGAAAAATCCTATTCCAAGAATTGCTTCGTAACGGAGATCAGGAAACACAAGAAAATCCTCGGAGAAATGTTGGGTGCCTAGTTGGAATTGAACAGATGCCATCCCTGTCACATCTGCGGTGATATCCTTTCCAGCTAAATTTGCCTTCATGTGTATTTCGCGCACACATTTTGTGATTCCCGGTCGAATATAATTTTGACATGCTCCTAAGTCGAGCAAACAAGATATTGTTCGATCTTGCATAATCACTGGCAATAACACGAGTTTTGGAGAACTTGACGAAAAAGCACATAAGGGAAGGGTGTCCTTATCACTGTATATCTCGCGTAAATTATCTCGCGGGCACGTATTAGTGGAAATTGATGGGCACTGCGCTATTAATGATGATGGTCCGGCCTCCGAGTGGTTATTATCGGAAGATGGGTTAGCATTCTGATGCTGGTGTTGCTCGTCTCGGTCGCCAGTTAGGTTGAGATTCGCATTATTTCCGTTATTAAAATATATGTCGATATTCTGGTGGAGGTGCCGGGTGCGCTTAGCAGTTTTTCCTAAATTTTTGTTCTGGAGCTTGAATCTTGTTAGTTGAGATTTTCGTTGTCGTCGTACGGAGGCGGCAGGGGAGGGTTGTACAGTGTTTATCTCTGATCCTGCCGCTCCTGGTAGTTTCCCGACCTGCTTGGGCAAACGTTATGCCAATGATATCCGTTCTTGCAAATTCGGCAGAGGGGTGGCTTGCGGGGGCGGTTCGACGTGGAGGCAGCGGTTTTCTGTGGTGATGCTGCTCTCGGAGGCTGTATTACTTCGACATTTGGCACTCTGTTTGGGCTGGTTGATTTCGGATTGGATTGCTTTTTTTCATGATTTTGACGTTGATTATATCTTGGCGAGCGAGGTCGTTTATTATAATTACTGTTATAGCGGCTCTTTGACGAATTAATGTAATTCTCCTTCGGTTGGTCCGTGTTTGGAATTATTGTGGGCTGTGATTTCGCCTGGAATGAATCCGTTTTCCTGTTTTGTTCGAAATTTGTGCTTTTTCTTTTCGATGACAGTTTCGCAGCTCTAGCAACAAATTCAGACACGCTCGCCGGCATAAAAATCATCGCTTGCTTCAAAGACTCCGATGATAATTCCCACATGACGGTGGTTTTCATTTCTTCATCCCAGAAAGATAAATGTCGATCAAACAAGATTCTCTTTCGTAGAGCGAATAATCCAGGTGACGTATTTCCTTGGGGCTTCATTAATAATTCCTTGGTTTCATCCAGCGCCACTGAGACTGGATCAATTGAATCAATAAATAACGATTTCGCTTCGTCCCAAGAAACGTCGTCAGTGAAGTATTCTCCATATATCTTCCTGTCGTCGGTGTCCATTCTTGCCAATGTTCTCCTGTGTTTAACTTCATCTCTAAGGTTTAGCCCGTTGAACTCGATTTCCATCTGGGAAATGAATTTTCTAGGGTTGCGGCCATTAAACATTATTTTGTCTTCTTCGCTGTTGCTGTTTGATTCGCGAAGCAAATCGAGCACCTGCTGGGGCCATAGATTCGTTGCGGGGAGGTCGGAAGAAGTGGCGGCTTGTCGAGATGGTAAATTTGTGCGTTGTTTTGGTGGTGCGTGGATGTCGGCTTCGACTTGTATTTGATTGCGCGGTGGTGTCGGTAAGCGGTTTTCGCTACTGGCGTCTGAGAGACGTGATGGACCGCGATCTTCAAGCGCAGTCAGCTCTTCCCGGAGGAAGTTTATCTGGTCTCGATTTTCTTTCGCCACTTTAATAAACTTCTCTTCTCTTTTCAAGAAATAATTCCGCAATTCTTCGAAATCATTCCACGTCGGAGGAGCACGCTCTTCTTCCTCTCTTTGTTGGCGCAGAATTTCTTCTTTTTCCTGTGCTAATCGTTCCATTTCCGCATCAAAAGCCCGCCTTCTCTCTGCCATCGTTTTATTAATGACTTCACATGTCAACTCTAAAGTAGTGGAACTTCGCGAGGGTGGGCGGCTCTCTTGGCGGCTGTTGTCGGCGTCCATTACTGTACCGTTGGATATAGTGCTATTGGACGCGGTGTCATCGAGTGTGGAGTTTTGGGATGTGGTGTTGTCGGTTACGCTGTCGTAGTCGCTTTGGGTACCCTCCATATTGTTGGAGGTTTGTTTTAGTGAGCGAAGATTGTACCTCTTCATCGTTATACGAGTTTTTGTTTTAAAATTTTCGCAAAAGCTTTAAGTTACAATTTATAACTCGGCCCCGTCGAGTTTTCAAATAATTTTTAAACAAATTGAAGTTCGGGCACTCTGTGCATCAAATTTATTCTATTTATTTGCAAATAAAATTTAATTAGTGCTCATGAATTGTACTTATAAACTCGTACAACTACGAAAAAGTACGTTCGTAATGTTATATAAAATATAAAATCTATCGAGTGAGTGTGGGTGTATAAATTCTCGTTGGTTATTAAGAATTAAGTAATTATGAACATTTAAATATACAATTCACTTCCCTGTAAGAAAATGTCAATTAGTTTACAACGAGAATTAAGGAATGTTTTGGCCAATGTGTTGAATTTTATTTATTACTTAAAAGAATCTATATTATAAATGAAAATTGTACGGTGAAAAGTTAATAATAATTATAATTACAACATTCATAAAATTTTAAATTCGAACTTTTTACAATGAAAGACAAAAATAAAATTTGTGTTGGTTAACACACTAATAATTAAACATTAACAATTTATCAAGTTTTATGATTGAGATTAGAAGAAATTTAAGCAGTTCAGAAATGTATTAACTTTAAAAATAATCGTTAAAAGTACAATTTTCATTAAACAAAAATAAGTAATAAATATATCAATTTTTATATAGGGCCGTGAGCAATGAAATTAAATCGTGATATATGTGAGAGAAACATGTAGTACAAAATTTAAATTGGATTCTAAGTCAATACTAATGGGGCAAAGGTATAAACCAAATGCACTTTCGTTAATTAATTTTGGTTAAAGTTATCAAAAATATAAATGGTTAAACAAAATTAAAGTTAGAAGAGTACGCTGTGACTCATTTATTCAATGAATAAAAAGTAAGGGCATTAATTAACGTTGGTCACAGTTATCCCAGTTAGAAAAACAATGAAAATGATGTACGATGTGTGTCATTTATCACGGATAAATCGTTAAAAAAAAATTAAACGTTGGGCGCCATTTATCAAAGGGGGAAATTAAGGTGTTGCCTTCTGGGAGACAACCACCCCGATTTTGAGAAATTTATATTGAATTATTGACCTTGTTCTCAAAATCGGATCACCCTCGATTACCTAGTAGCTCGTAGGCAGAGATACCACACAGTCACTTATAAAACAAAATAAAACATAAAAATACTCACCCTGTCATCGTCAGGTCCTGGAACAGCATTTTTCCAGAACAACTCACTTTGTATATATATTTCTTTAGGTTATAAGAATTGAAATGATTCGATAAATGAAAGAGTACGATTTCAAAAAAAACATTTACAATGGTGTTTATTAAAAATAAACAAAAGTTGACAATTACCGAAATATATATACAAATAATACAAAAACAACTATCACCTTACGCGACGCGACTCTTACGTTATTTGTTGGATTTAAAACAAAAATAATATTATAACAACACTCGGATTTCGGATGACCGCACGATTCAGGAGATTGATACCGATTACTGTCCTCCCCCTGAACCATCAGTTTCGATAACCACCCTCTCCCTTCCCATGATCGTCGCTAGGTGGGATGTGGGAGATGGAAGTGGTTAAGGCTCCTGCCTCTGATTGGTCCAGCGGTTAGGGGTGACATGCGCAAGTCTATTGCGTTCTCTCATTTTGCGCGCCCTGGCGCATGCGGATCATCCAACCCGAATTACTAGGTGAATTGCCGGTATTTCCCTTTATGCAAATTCCAAGTAGCCGGGCAGTAAATACCATCTCTCCCTAATCCGGAGGGCGGTACTCGACGGTGAGCCTTTCGTGACCAAATCTGTCTTGCTATTGTTTTGGTCACGAACTGCCATAATGGTGAAAATTTCCCGGCTTAGGGCCGCTACTTGGAATTTTGCATTTTACGACCCAAACGAGATTTGCGCCGCGTAAGGCAATAAAATCAAAAATTCTAAATAAAAATGACTAATCCTATAATTACAAATATTTACAAAACCCGAACGATCAGTGTATATAGACGAACTTATTTCATTTCATAATAAATGATTATGAAAGTGAATTTAAAAATGATTAATAAAAATTATGTGGGGTCCGTTGTTATCGCGAAATGAAATTAAACTATATAAATCGCCGAAATAATCATAGTTGCGGCGTTTCCGGTAAAACGCCGGTAACAAGTTGTTTAATAATTTACAATGGAGGCCAAAATTGTTGATAAAAAACTCGTTCTTGATGGGTTTGTATATCTACGAGGGAAACAGAGTAAGGGAAGCACTTACTGGGACTGCCGGCGGTTACGTGCAAAGGAGTGTAAAGCTAGGGCCCACACCGCTGACTGTCGCCCAGGAGAAAACGTGATAGATCTGAACGGACCTCTGCAATCCCCTCATTCTCATCCTCCGACTGTCTCCGGTTCTCACAGGACCAATAACATCAGCGAAGGGTGGCACAATCGATTTCAAATGGTTATCGGCAAGCACCACCCAGATTTGTATTCCGCGCTGAAGGAAATTCAGAAGGAATAAGCGGACACGGAAATAATGCTCGCGGAATTAAGTTTGGGTCGGATGGTGAAGGCAGCGCCAAAGAAGAAGTGGCTCACAACTCAAGAGAAACTTCAATGTATCACAGCCGATTATGAGTCTTACGCGGGCGGTACGGCGGGAAGTCAAGGCGTTCTCGAATTTTTGGGTGCAATCGCCCACAATATTGTATTGTGACACTTTTGGAATCTTTTGTAACTTTTGTATATAAAATATATATTTTATTCAGGAACAATACCTTTCGGGAAATTGGATTCGGGAAATGGGATTCGGGATTTCTATTTTCAGGAAATATGGCGTTCGGGAAAAAGGTCATTCGGGAAAATATATTCGGGAAAGTGTACGGTAACCGTCTCCAAACTCCATTTCTTTATGTTTTGGGAGAAAAAATGTTGGGGAGAGCGCAAAACCGACAACCTCACCTTCTCGACGTTTTCTGTTCTGAAAGTCCATTGACCTCCAGGCCTTTTTTTGCCACACTGCCACTTTCCCTGAATGCGGCCACCCGCGAAACGTATGATTGCTGGCCAGGAACGGGACCCGTGGGATAAATATTGAACAGAGTTCGAAAGGCAAGTTGGGTGGCAACCACCGAACGGCCATTGGAAAAGTAGGCCTCGACGGCGAACGCACGCTCCTCCTTTGTCCAACGCATGACGACAACTGGCTTGAGCGGTAGCAAAACTTTATCGAATGAGACCCTCCCTACCCCTTTCTGACCACGTCTCGCTCATTGGCGCCCAATTAAAATCAGCAAGTTTCCCCGCCGCACCTTGTATAATGGTATGCATGTTTTCAGTTTTGTGTATACATTTGTCGCAAACCCTGGTTAGACATACCAGTGGTTGCCAACAGATAGGCAGTTTTCTCGAAAATAGGCTATGATTTGAAAAAGAAAACACTTGGTTAAATGTTACTAATATTATAACCAAAATATTAGTGAAATTGAACCAAGTGTTTCCAAGTGTTAATATGTTTCACCACGTGAAAGATGAGAAACTTGTTTAATTTAATAAAAACACTTAACTTTGTTTTATTACTCTTATTTTAGTAAACAAAGTTAAGTGCTTTAATTAAATTGTTATGAAGATGTACCACAAAGTGAACGCCAACCAAAAATAAGATAAGAACAACCTAACTATATATTTTTTTTAATTAAAAATCGCCGAAAAAGAAAAACGATCCAAACAAAAATATATTCAGTATTCCTCGTGAAATCCTTCAAGGGCGCCCCACAAGGAGTTCCTTCGGCTGAATAACAATTATGACGTGAAATCGTAGCTGAAAAGGAGAGGAGCAAAAATATGAAAACCCCTTGTGCATTTACAAGTCTCGGAATCTTTGGGGCGTGGGTAATTTGAATTCTCCGAATGTCCGAGCGAGCTGACCGGGGATGTGACGCGGAACGGAAAGGAAAAATTCGCACCGGCCTCGAAGAAATAAAAGGGGCGAAAAAGTCACCTTCGCGCCCCCCCCCACCGACTATTCCCAAGCTCATCCTATTATACACATCCAACACGTGCTCGCTTTCTTGAAGAGACAATGAGAATAGAGGCATACCGACTGAATTCTGATTTACTATCGATCCGATATTATTAGTGTTGTACATGGAGAATTTCAATTAGTTACCTTTTTTCTTCAAGGATAGGATACTTGATGAGATCTTGAATCCAGTTACTAAAGGACGCATTTTAAAAAAGAATTCAATTATTTGTAAATGTTAGTTATTGTCGTTTGGTGTTGTAGGCGTTCACATTGTGGTACATCTTAAATACACTTGTAAATAAAACACTTTTTACTTTGTTTAACCACTGGATGTTACATTTAATTGTGTGACTAGTTTCGACTATCTAGTAGTCATTCTCAAACTAATTCTCCACTTTAGTTTGAGAATGACTACTAGATAGTCGAAACTAGTCACACAATTAAATGTAACATCCAGTGGTTAAACAAAGTAAAAAGTGTTTTATTTACAAGTTAGTTATTGTAGTAATTAGAAAAGAATTACTACAATAGTAAATAGAAAACGTTTCACTTAACTAGGTTTCAATGGCAGCAGTTAGACCGCTCACTTAGGCCCACTTGTGATACCATAAGGGTGAAAAGGAGTCAGATCTCCCCTCCCACCCCACCTATATAAATCAATCAGAGCACCTAATGAACCCGATCAGATTTCTCACATCTAGAGGTGTGAGGTCCGTTAGTCCATTGGCGTAGTGCACACCAAGGTACTTGATTCTTTTCCCTTCAAGAGCAGGGCATTGTCCCAGATAGTGGAGTACCGTCTCTTCCTCTTCCACATCCAGGCATCCTCTGCAATAGTCGTTGTGCTCAAGGCCCATCTTTTGTGCATATCTGCCTAGAAGGCCTAGAGGATGCCTACCGCCTTCTTTATGTCGATTCTGCTAAGTGCAATTAATCTGTTGCTGTTTATAGTATCCCATATAGGCCATGGCTGCCTTGTTATGAGACACGTATGGTTGGCCGATGCTATCATTTGATCCCTAAGTAGTCTCTTGCGTTCCACAAGAGGAACGTAAGTAGAGAGTTCAATAGACAGGTTCTTTATTCTTACCCCCTTTCTTGCAAGGTCGTCGGCAATTGAACTTCCCCTGATATCACTGTGACTAGGTACCCACATGAGTCGCACGTCACAGTTATATGCAAGCCTACTTACATACCTTACATACCATTTTGAAAAGTATTGGGTATTAATTACGTTAATGAAGTTTTATTTTTTGATAATTACAGCGTTTAATACATTTTCAGGAGCTTTAAACGAGTGTTTTCCACTCCCAGGCTAAGCATGAAGTAAAATTTCGAGTTTAGAAAAGCCCCGCGTAGAAAATTTGTCGAGGGTCGCGCAGCGACCCGAGACAAATTTTCACGGGGCTTTTCTAAACTCGAAATTTTACTTCATGCGCCACGCGTATAAAACTCCGAAATATTTTGAAATTGATTCTCTATTTCGCAGTTTAAAAAAGTCATAATAATGATAAATGCGCCGGGAATTTGTAATCAATAATCGGGCCATAATTCTTCTTCTATATATTTCAAGTTACTGTAACTTTTTTTCCAGTCAATGAATTTTCCGAGGGCTTTTCCATACTCGAAATTTTACTTCATGCGCCACGCGTATAAAACACTGATTTCAATTAGAGTTTAAAATATACTGCTTTAGAATATTGCTTATGCAGTATATTTTGCACTTAACTTTAATCCAATGTTTCATACGCGTGGCGCACGAAGGAAAATTTCGAGTTTAGAAAAGCCTGAATTTGGATTTGGACGCTTAGCAAATCTACAAATAAACATCAATTTTTTTAAAATGTTTCATTATTATTATAAAAAGATAAGACTTTGCTTATTACATTTAACAAACAATGGAAAAAGTTGAATATTTTTACAATGATTCAAAGTGCAGTTTTTTTTAAGCCAGGTATTAAAATGAGTGTGCGTTTTAGACTAAAAACGTGTTCATTATAGTGAATTTATCAACTAATAAAATTATTATTGTGTAGTAAATTATTAATACCTAAACAAGAAATTATTTAGTTGGCGTTAAACGTGCTGTTAACGCCAAAGTATGCACCTTTAGTTATCGCTCCGTTCTATAAATTACACCACTATTGGTCTCTTAGCACATAAACTACATTATGCATAACATTAACATGAGTTATTACCACGTATCCTAGTCTTAATTAATACGGGGGTTTATTTATTAAGAATAATTATCCTGTCGACTGAGCATATTAATTAAACTGCGTAGCAATAAATTATTAAGCCTACTCGCAATAAAAATATTCTATGTACAATTTTAGTTACACAATTGGTTACAATTTGAAGAGAAATTAAATTTGCCAATTGTTTTAAAGTCGATATTAATTTTTTTAATATCGACCGGCGTCGACTGCTGTGGCCATTGGCCGGTTTACTATAGCTAAGGTAAACATTTTTGAAAGAAAAAGAAAAAAAACAAAAGAAAATAAAACGACCGGGTGTATATGGCTCGGACGCTGGGACAGTACAAATACAAAACACACAAATCAAAGTGTAATAAATATAAATAACGCAGGTAACATGTCTGATGTAAAAAGTCAGACAGACAACATGTCAAATATTAAGACAAGGACGCTCAGCACATTACACACCTAAATTTTCTTAAATAGACCTGTCTCCCTAAGAAACTCAATGACGGTTTTACACGAATGCTGTTCTAATGTCCTAGCTATATCATTTGGAAGCCTGTGTCTATCACGTTGAGTTGCATAGACTCTACATTCTTCCAATATATGCCTCACCGTGAGAGGGTTGTGACATATGTCGCATGTTGGTGCGGGGTCGCCGGTAAGAAGATGGGAATGGGTCAGATTAGTATGACCCACCCTGAGGCGGACAAGAGCTACCTCCTCTCTTCTCGTTAGCGGATCCGGTGATCTCTATGCTGCGACCGATGGCTTTACGTGACGGAGTTTGCTCTCGAGGCGTATCCAGTCATGCTGCCATAAGCCGTTTATCGCTGACTTTATGTAGTTTTGTACGTCATCAGGGCGGCAAAATGCGAGGTCTGGATGATCCTGTTCAGCCGCCAGACGGGCTGCAGCGTCTGCTAGCTCATTACCTTTGATCCCTCTATGTGAGGGTACCCAGACGAAGGTTACACTTCGGGATCTTGCTACAAGATGCTGGTATGTCGACAGTATATCGCGCACTAACTTATCATCCACTTTCTTATTTGCGATGCTAAGTATCGCAGACTGGGAATCTGAGACTAGGAGGAATGATTCGTGGCACAACATATCACAGTAGCGCAGCGCTTGCCATATTGCGTACAATTCTGCAGTGTATACGCTACAAACTGCGGGAAGCGACCATGAATGTGCCGCGTTATCCATGACAATCGCGGACCCCACTCCATTCAAAGTTTTGGAGCCGTCAGTATACACTGCATGAGGTGAGTTGTGTTGTATTGTTATGCCGTCAAATCGGGCTGAGATGACCTGGGGATCAGATTCCTCTCGGCTAAGGGACAACATGTCCCAGATAACTTGTACTCTGTTTATTGTCCATGGTGGAACATCACCCCACCCGAAAGGTAAGCAGGCTGGACTGTCTATTTGCCACTCTTCTCTAAACGCACGCGCTCGAACACTCACCGGTCTTGTTATTGTGGGCCTACGGAGGTAAGCCCCATACTGTTCGTTGTTGACGAAAATACAGTAATTTATGACTCGGGTCAGCCGTTACCGACGCCTCATATCGCAGAGCGAATGCAAGGCGCCTATAGTGCAGTGGCATAATTCCCGGTGAGGTTCTAAAGGATCCCGTGGCGAGTCTGATGCCTGTTCCATGTATGCTGTCTAGGACTTTTAACCGGGTATTTCGGGCAGATGCATAGACCATGCAGCCATAGTCGAGCCTTGACAGTACCAAGGTTTTATACAGCCGCAGTAGTACTTCCCTGCTCGCCCCCAGTTAATGTTAGCTAGACACTTGATGATATTAATTGCTTTTTTACATCTGGCTGCCAGTGCGTCGATGTGCCTCCGAAACCTAAGGGCACGATCGAAAGTAAGTCCTAGGAATTTATGACTTTCTACACATTGAATGCGGTATCCGCCAACAAAGATACGAGAGTCCGGGTGAGGTCTGCGCAAACGGCAAAAGTGTACGCACCCTGTTTTGGCCGGGGAAAATGTAAAGCCTCCCAGCTCAGCGTCGTGTGTTATCCCATATATCGCGTCTTGCAGTTTTCTACCGCAGAAGGCAGTAGTTGGGCCAGTGACATAAATAGCAAGGTCGTCGACATATAGGCATCTTTTTACTGGTGCTCTGACGGATGCTGCAATCCCATTAACCGCTATTGCAAACAGGGTAACACTAATCGTGGAGCCTTGCGGAATGCCATTTTCGAGTATGTGGGTGGACGATAACTTGTCTTGCACCCGCACCCGAATTTTGCGATCGCTGAGAAACGAGGAGATAAATAATGGGAGATTTCCTCTCAATCCCCACTCGTGCAGCTGTTGGAGAATTCCGTATCGCCACGTCATATCATACGCTTTCTCAATATCGAAAAATACCACCACTAAATGTTGACGGGTGAGGAATGCATTTTGAATAGCGTTCTCTAGTCTGACTAGGTGGTCAACAGTGGAGCGACGTTTTTTGAACCCAGCCTGGTAGTTGACAATGAGTCCACGAGACTCTAGAATCGAAACCAAGCGGGCGTTTACTATTTTCTCTAGCAGCTTACCCAGGCAGCATGTAAGAGATATAGGGCGGTAACTTGACTTTTGGGTCGGATCCTTGCCTGGTTTTAGAATGGGCACTACAATAGCCTAATTCCAGGCTCGCGGATAGCACCCATGATTCCAGATACGGTTAAAGATGTCCAGCATTCCAACCCTGACGTGAGTTGGAAGCTGCCGGATCATCTCGTATGGGATATTATCAGGGCCAGGGGAAGATTCGTTGGTTAGAAAATCAGTTAGAAAGGAGGTATTAGACATCTTCCTAGCTGATAATTACATAAGCCAGTACATACAAAACTGGCACGACTCAGATTACGTCTCACTATCAGATCATCAGCATATACGGTTTGACATCGATAGTGGTAATAGCCGCATCAATGGATTCAGAAATCCCAAAAATACCGACTGGGAGGCCTACCAAGAGCGCCTTACGTCGGAACTTGCGGGACCACTGAATCCTATTGAAACAGTCGAGAACTAGAAGCAGCATCGACACAATTACAAGATGTAATCAACATCGCTTACGAAAGTAGTTGTCCACTAAAGCAAAGGGTTGTTGTTAGAAAAGTGCCCTGGTGGAACAGCGAACTCGCGGCCCTAAAGGCCAAAACTAGGCGTACTTTCAGTGGGGCTAAAGCCTCTGAACAGTGGGAGGAGTACAGAAAGGCCCTTACGGAGTACAACAAAGAACTGAGAAAATCCAGAAGGAAAACTTGGAGGACTTTCTGCGAGGGGATGGATGATCTACCTCCCGCACAACGCCTCCAAAAAGTCCTTGCAAAGGATCACACGAACGGTATTGGACTACTAAAAAAGTCCAACGGTGAATACACTGGAACCCTAGAAGAACGTCTAAGAGTACTCCTAGAAACTCACTTTCCTGGGTCCCAGGCAATTAACAGTGAAGACTTACCTGCCATCGGCTTTGAGGTAGAAGAACGCCCTACCAGAGAAAGCAAAAAACTGGCAACAAAGATCTTCACTCCAAGCATAATAACATGAGCGATCAACGGCTTTAAGCCGTTCAAGCCGGGGCAGATGGCATCTTTCCAGCCCTTTTGCAAAGGGCATGGGAGGAGTTATTACCACTTCTCACGCAAATATTCAGAGCTAGCTACTCTCTTGGGTATATCCCCAAGCAGTGGAGGGAGGTGGCGGTGGTGTTTATACCAAAGGCTGGCAAACGCCAAACTGACGAGCCCAAGTCATATCGCCTAATAAGCCTCACTTCCTTTCTCCTAAAATCAATGGAGAAAATCATTGATAGAGATATCAGAGGGAAAGCTCTTCAGTCGTTTCCCCTTCACAAACACCAATTTGCCTATCAAGCAGGCAAATCAACAACAAATGCCCTTCACACACTAATAAGTGTAATAGAGAAGAACTTCGCAAGCAAAGAAGTGGCTCTATGCGCATTCTTGGACATCGAAGGTGCATTTGACAACACCTCCTATGAATCCATAGACACGGCCACCAAATCAAGAGGAATTGATGCCTCCACATCCAAATGGATCCATGCTATGCTCAAACGTGGTGGGATCACACTGTCGATTGGCGATGAGTCGGCAACTGTGTTCGCAGTAAAGGGGTGCCCACAAGGCGGGGTTCTATCGCTCCTGCTGTGGTCACTAGTTGTCGATGAGTTAATATCGGTGTTATCCAACGAAGGATTTGACGTACAAGGCTATGCTGACGACATGGTCATCATAGTTAGGGGAAAGCATGACGATACGGTGTCCAACCGCATGCAGTCAGCCCTTCGGAAAGTAAGTACATGGTGCGTGCAGAAGGGGCTCACTATCAATCCCAACAAGACTGTAATTATCCCATTTACAGGTCGTAGAAAATTAAATCTTAAGGCACTAACCATGAATGGGACACTCATTGGGCTTTCCAACACAGTTAAATATCTCGGCATCACCTTTGACTAGAGGCTAAACTGGAAAACCCATGTAGATAACATCACTGCCAAAGCAGTAAGGGCAAAATGGGCTTGCCGCAGGCTATTTGGCAAAAGATGGAGTTTACACCCCAAGATGATATACTGGCTTTTCATTACGGTGATAAGACCAATAATCACCTATGGTTCCGTTGTCTGGTGGACAAAGACAACGGAGATTACAACCCAAGCAAGGCTCAGCAAGGTTCAACGGCTGGCATGTTTGGGCATCACAGGGGCTATGAACACCTGCCCCACTGGAGCAATGGAGGCTATGCTAAATCTCACACCTCTGCATCTGCACGTGAAAAGGGAAGCAGCACTAGACGCATTAAGAATAATCCAGACAGACATACCAAAATATGGATACTTTAACGGGTACCTAAAAAAAAAACATGCCCAAAGACTACATGTCAACTGACTATGACTTCGACACAACGATTGAAGTGGCCATCCATGGCCGCCATGATGTTGGAGCGAAGGTCAAGCAGTTACAAGGCTCCTCGATAGTTTCACTGGCCCTCGATTCGAGTTATCAAAGGCCTTGGGACGATCCCCATCGATATTTCAGGCAGAAATCGAGGCCCTGAACATATGCGCCCACATATGCTTAGACAGGAGATACAACAAACAGAGGGTTTGCATCTACTCAGACAGTCAAGCTGCATTAAAGTCAATAAAATCGCCTACATGCAAGTTTAAATCTGTTTGGGAGTGCAAGCAATCCCTAAAGCAGCTGGCTAGGAACAACAGAGTCAAACTAGTCTGGGTTCCAGGACACGCAGGGATCAAAGGCAATGAAATTGTCGACAACCTTGCCAATGAAGGGTTCAAAACTCCATTTGTCGGACCAGAACCTTACAGTGGAATAACTAAAGTCCGCATCAAGGGGATGATCCGGGAATGGGAAGATGCTGCCAAAAGTGCTCACCTGAAGAACACACCTGGTCTGCGGCAGGCGAAAAGGTTCATCGCCTTCTCTGCCGTAAGAGCCGGACAGTTTCTCAGGTTAAGCAAGGGCAACCTAAAGCTCATAACCGGCCTTCTAACTGGACACTGTCCTCTGAAGTACCACCTCATCAAGATAGGTCAGACAACTGATGCCAACTGCAGGTTCTGCAACGAGGCACAAGAAACAGCAGAGCACCTACTTTGTGAATGCCCTGCCTTGTCCTTTCAAAGAGGGAACTACCTGTCATCGGCTACTTTAAACACCGAGGAACTGGTACACATTAACCCTCAAGTTATAGTAGACTTCATAAGAAGTCTAGACATTGAGGGACTCAAGTAGGTCAGGGATAGTTACAAAAGATCTTTTAGGTCGATGTAACTTCGAAAGGCCCAGAGGCCACACGACCCACCGACCCCCATAACATAACATAACATAACATAACTGTTCGGAAAACGGTCCATGTACAGGAGCACTGCTTGATCGCGATTTTTATTTCATTCGAAAAACACTTGTAACAAATCGGTCAATAAACTGGTAATATTGTTAGCTATCACTTCAGTTATTTCACCAATAGTAATAAATTTGGGTGACAAAATAATCGAATCTGAGACACTGTCACTTAGATATCAGTTATTGTTTTATGTGTTCTGTTTTATTTTTCCATGGCACACTTAAAAAAATCTATAAGACTCCAACTTTATGTTAATAAACATTTTTTTACTAATGAATAATGCATTAAAGCTAACTTGTTGTATACGTTTGGATTTACAAAAGTAACCTCTATCAGAATTCATTCAAAAAAATATACGTGGCTATTTAAAAAAAAAAAAAATGTTTATCGCTGACATGAAACTTGATTTGGTAAAGAAGTAAAATTAGAGCTTGTTTGTAGATCTTGTGAAGCCATTTTATTTGTATTTTGATTTTTTAAAATCTGTCAATAAATAAAGAAATTATGGCCTGCGGCGTTTTTTAGGAGACACCCTGTATATAAATTAATAAAAGTGGTAAAAAAACATAGTAATATTTTCATTTAGTTTTATTCTATGTAGAGTTTTAATTATATAATGAATTATTTCGTTTTTCATAAATTAACTTAAAACATTAATTGTTGAGATTAAATCAATAACCAATAATTCATTTTATGCCCACAAATCTTCCTAATTTTTCAGATATTTTTTCAACAATTTCAACAAAAGTAACAATCTTTACTTTACTTTTTAACTAAATTAATCATATAAAATAATTTAACGACCTCGTCGTAAATCTCGTAATAAAAATTAAACTAATTTAGTCAAATTAAAAACTTTCACCATATACTTTTATGAACACACTTTAGATATATTACTATCTTAGTAAAAGATAGTTTGTTTTACACCTTTCGAATCTGCTTCCAGATTATGCAGCAAGGAAATGAAATTCCGAAGGTAAAGAGAAAAGTTTGCACTTTATGTAACACGATTCAGTGCGCTATTTGATTAATCTAATTCATAATATATAAAATTACGAAAATAACTATTCGTGAAAATGCAAACAGTGTCTTAATTAATAAAACAATTTAAGACGATAAATATCCATTGAAACAACTACTTCCCGTGCAAATACACCTCCGGATATTGAATTATACAATGAAATATTTAAAATATTATTTAATTTGATTTGTTACAACGCTCTATTAAAGTATATGTAACGTTTAGGTCAAATTCTCTTCAAACCAACTAATAATACAATTTTAAATAAAAGGAGAGATAGCAACAAATTAGAAGTGAATGGACTTGTATTAAAACCAATGTCTTAGGCCATCTATAGACGCGTTTCGAGATTTATCTCTCTTCAGTATAGCTTTGCTTATGACTTTTAAAAAATTAGGAATTAAATTAAAACAAGCTTACTTGGAAAAAGTGTTGTGTGTGGAATGAACAGGTACACAGAAATGGAATGAGTGAAAATGATGGTCGGTATTTATAGGTAAAAAAGGGGATTATGTCATTAGCAGGTATAAAGAATGTGAGACCTTATTATTTACCTTACGGTACAGTTCAAACAAGATAAATTCAAATTCAAAACTATTTGAATTCGAGAAAATAAGCAAACTATAAGAAGCATAAGCTTATTTTCTCGAATTCAAATAGTTTTGAATTAGAATTTATCTTAATCTAATTCAGTTTAAAAATGTCATACTTATTTATAGAATACATAGTAAAATAAAGTAATAATGTATAACAAATAAGGAGTGTTTTTCTAGCTGCATGAGAAGTTTCGATGGTAGTTGTCTATCTATACTCAATGAGAATGTCAAACTGTGTTGACATATCTGTTCAGTAATTGTAGAAATTTACTTTCAAAAAAAATAAATCTGCTCGCGAAGCTCATAGAGCACTTCGTCCATTTTATGGTCAACATAATCGGCCCAGTGAGCAAGCAATTCTTGATGATATGATGGTTTTCGCACTAATTTGAATCTTCTCGATTCATAACCACCAAGAAGGAAATGTGCGTACCAAAGAAAAAATTGCTGCTGTAGCGCGAAGTGTTGAAGAAGACGCCGAAATGTCGATTCGTCGCCGTTCTCAGCTTGTTGGTCTTTGTTCTTCAACTACGTGGAAAATTTTATGTAAGAATCTTGGATTACGTGCCTATAAAATACAGCTCGTGCTATAATTAAAGCCAAATGACCATCGTTTACGTCGCATTTTCGCTCATTGAGCTAATTTGAAACTGGCCGATGATGATCATTTTTATCGAAAAATTGTGTCTAGTGATAAAGCTCATTTCTGGTTGAATGGCTTCGTCAATAAGCAAAATTGCTGTATATGTAGCGAAGACAATCCTTAAGCCATTAACGAAACACTGTTACATCAATTAAAATGGACTTTTTGGTGCGATTTACACGCTGGCGGCATCATCGATTCTTATTTCTTTCGCAATAATGAGTTACGGTGAATGAACGCTATCGAGCCATGCTGACTGATTTTTGTTTCCAAAAAATGAATCAGCTAAACATCGACAACATTTGGTTGCAACAAGACGGCGCAACTTGCCATACAGCGCGCTTAACCATCAATTTATTGCAAAATCAATTAGGTGACAACTGTTTTGCCAGAAGTGGTCCTGTTAGCTGGCCCCCTCGTTCGTGCGACTTAACGCCTCTCGATTACTTTTTATGGGGCTATGTTTAGTCATTGGTTTATGCCAACAAACCAACAACTCTTGAAGCATTGGAAACCAATATTAAAGCCAACATTGACGCCATACGGCCAGATTTATTGGAAAAAGTAGTGAGGAATTGGACTGATCGAATGGACCATGTAACTCGTAGCTGCGGCAGACATATGCCTGAAATCATATTTAAAAAATAAATGCCATGAAATTATCTACCAGATTACAATAATAATTAATAATTCCAACAATATTTCTGTTTTGTAGTATTATTTAAAGTTCTCAAGCTCTTAAAAATCACCCTTTACTTACAAGAAATAAATTTAAATTCTGTAAATTGACTATCGAGTCTGGGGTCTTTCAGTCTATGATCTCAATTTCTTTAGAAACCTAGCATGCTTTCTGTATTATTAAAAATTAATATATTTTTATGAGTATCCATATTTTTCTGAAATATCAAATAACATTTCCAATAACACAGCCGGCACAAGCTTGAACAAGAAACCGTAATAACATTAGTATTATTAATAATTTAACTTCCTTTTTTATTATAATCAATGATAGCAACAGTATTGCCAAGTAAGAAATTGCGTTTCAATTTAGCATCCAGTCCATAATTTACGGCTTTTGGTTATTTTTAATTAAACCCGCTGTTTGAAGTTTATTAGTTTTACGCGGTTGGAACAAAATGAATACAACCCAGTTGGGTCGTTATTCTTATGCCTCGAGAGTATAAAACCACATAATTAAATTTATCAACAATGTTTTTAGTTTTCACACCTAGAAATTCCACGAAATTGAATTTTCTATTTATTGTACGTAGTTGAGTTTAATTTAGTACGGACGTAACTAATTTAATGGTTACACGTGTAAGAATTATTTACATGGAGTTCTAAGGATTGTATAATTGAGTTTAATTTAACGCAGAAAACTCGGTTTTATTATGTCTTTATTTGAGGATGAAGTATTGTAAAAAAATAAGTAAAAACTATATTAAATCCCGCACACTTTCAATCTTTGAAGTTTCACTTTAACTGTAAAAACAAACGAGGAAAGAGCGATTGTAGCGTTACATTGACGATGAATCAATTTTGTAGAAACTGCATTAAACCGCACACTATCAATTTTTGAAATTTCAGTTCAATTGTTGAAACAAGAGAGCTGTAACATACGAGGGTAAATTGAAAAGTTTCCGGAATGGGCAAGAGATGGCGCGCGTATCATGAAATTGTTATGATGGTTGTCAAGGCTAACCTATTTTAAGTAAGCTGTCAAATTTTCAGATACATGCGTCGTTCCGTTTTTGTTTACTAGGATATCTTGTGAAGCAAGTCAGGCACCTTTGGAAAAATGGATAAAAACAAATTTCGTGCAGTCATCAAACATTTCTGGATGGATGGGAAAAAGGCGACGGAGATACGAGATATTTTGCAGGAAGTTCATGGCACATCCGCACCTTCATTTTCGACTATTAGTTTCTGGGTGAGCGAGTTCAAACGTGGCCGTACGAGCACCAAGGATGAACCACGCAGTGGACGTCCAAAAACGGCCACAAATGAAGAAATGGTCGACAAAGTCCATGATCTCGTGTTAGCCGATCGACGAGTGAAGTTGCGCGAAATAGTAGAGACCACGGGCATCTCATATAAACGTGTGCAAAATATCGTACACGAACATTTGGGCATGAGGAAGCTATGGGGTGCCGCGTTTGCTGACTATGGACAACAAGCGAAATCGTGCGACCACTTCAAAAGAGTGTTTGGCCTTGTTAAAGCTAATCCAACGGATTTTTTTCGCCGATTCGTGACCGTGGACGAAACATGGATCCACCACTACACACCAGAAACCAACCAGCAGTCGAAACAGTGGATTTCTCCAGGCGAATCTGCTCCAAAGAAGGTAAAGACTGTCCCATCGGCTGGAAAGGTCATGGCCACCGTTTTTTGGGATTCGCACGGTGTGATACACATTGACTTTTTGCAGAAGGGAGGAACTATCACGGGACAATATTACAGCGATTTATTGGATCAATTCAACGGTATATTAAAGGAGAAACGGCCTCATTTGCAGCGGAAAAAAGTGCTCTTCCACCACGACAACGCGCCGGCCCATTCATCCCGAATCGCCAATGCAAAATTGGTTGAATTGGGCTACGAGGTGGTGCCGCATCCCCCGTAATCTCCAGACCTGGCCCCATGCGACTTCTTTTTGTTCACAAACATGAAGACTTGGCTCGGAGGCAAGCGCTTTACGTCAAATGAGGAGGTCATCGCCGCCACTAAAGCTTATTTTGCAGAGTTCCCGAAATCATATTTTTCTGAAGGCTTAAAAAAGTTGGAGCACCGCTGGGAAAAGTGTATCGCCCTGCAAGGGTACTATGTTGAAAAATAAAAAATAAAATCTGATTAATTACTGCGTATTCTTGCCCATTCCGGAAACTTTTGAATCTACCCTCGTATTGACTGACTGTAAGTTTCTTTGTCGATTGTTATTTCACTTATATGGCGTTTTGACGCCCTTGATTGACTGCAAATTGTCCTTTGACGTCTGACATAAATGTCTTTGACGCCTGACATAAATGTCTTTGACGTCTGACAAAAAAAAAAAAATACTGCATCCTCTTCAACTTGTATCAAAAGTGAAATTCTGTTTTAACCTTATAGAACGTTCTCCCTTTATAAAACGGCAATAATCAATTACCATTATTTTAATGATGAAACAAACGAGTGTCGTCCACTCCCAGACTAAGCATGAAGTAAAATTTCGAGTTTAGAATAGCCTGAAAATTTGGCTCGGGCGCGTAGCGAAGCGGAGCGACCGAGCCAAATTAGGCTTTTCTAAACTCGAAATTTTACTTCATGCGCCACGCGTATAAAACACTGATTTAATTTAAAATGGTCTTTAATTAATTTACAAGTGAAATAAGTTTATTATGTCGATTATCAATTGTTTAGGTGGCTGCGAAAATGCTATGATGAACACATCACTATTTTTTCTACAATATCTATAAAATATATTGGAAAACTTGTTGATTTCTGCACACACGCAAATAAATACACGCCAAAATGATTCCTTTGTGTAGCAACATAGTGTTATGATTTAAAAATGGAAAACACTAACCTCTTAGAACTTTCTCCCTTAATAAAACGGCAATAATCAATTACCAATTGTTTTAATGATGAAATAAACGAGTGTCGTCCACTCCCAGACTAAGCATGAAGTAAAATTTCGAGTTTAGAAAAGCCTGAAAATTTGGCTCGGGCGCGTAGCGAAGCGGAGCGACCGAGCCAAATTAGGCTTTTCTAAACTCGAAATTTTACTTCATGCGCCACGCGTATAAAACACTGATTTAATTTAAAATAGCCTTTAAACAATTTACACGTGAAATAAGTTCATTATGACGATTATCAATTGTTTAGATGGTAGCGAAAATGCTATGATGGACACATCACTATTTTTTCTACAATATCTATAAAATATATTGAAAAACTAGTTGATTTATGCACACACGCAAATAAAAACACGAAAAAATGATTCCATTGTGTACCAAGATAGTGTTGTGATTTAAAAAAGGAAAAAACTAACCTCATAGAACTTTCTCCCTTAATAAAACGGCAATAATCAATTACTAATTATTTTAATGATGAAACAAACGAATGTCGTCCACTCCCAGACTAAGCATGAAGTAAAATTTCGAGTTTAGAAAAGCCTGAAAATTTGGCTCGGGCGCGTAGCGAAGCGGAGCGACCGAGCCAAATTAGGCTTTTCTAAACTCGAAATTTTACTTCATGCGCCACGCGTATAAAACACTAATCTAATGTGAAATAGTCTTTCACCAATTTTGTAAAATAAGTTTATTGAGTCGAGTATCAATTATTTAGGTGATGGGGAAAGTGCTATGATGGACGCATCACTATTTTTTCTACAATATCTATAAAATATATTGGAAAACTCTTGTTATTTTGTTGATTTGTGCACACACGCAAATCAAAACACTCCAAAATTGATCTTGTTTTCTTTTTCCTTTTGTGTACCAATATAGTGTTATGATTTAAAAAAGGAAAACACTTTGTTCGGTTATGTTTAATTTCCGTGAAAAGAACCAAATGTAGAATATCTGATTTTTGATGTATATTTTGAATATTCGCGCGCTTGGAAAGTGCCCGCATAAAGGGCGACGCTTGCCACTTGCTGAGAAGAAGTCGAGTGGGACGCGTGCAACGCGAGTGTGTTCGTTAAAATCCAACTCCAACTTAAAAAGACTATCGTGTCTTTAGGCCATCCAAAAACCGAAGCACACATAACACACAACCAGGGTAAGTCACCTTCAAAACACCACTTTCCAGCGGGGTTCGCATTTTAGTAAAATAAATAATTACTGTAAGCGCCTGTATACGCGAATCACAACCCTTCAGCCAAAAACTGAAGTTGTGAATTTATGTTTTTTTTAATTTAAATAATTTCACATATTCTAATATGATTTAATAAAGAAAACACTTGGTTAAATTTCACTAATATAAATATTGTTTTCTTTATTAAATCATAGTTAAATATGTTTCACCACGTGAAAGATGAGAAACTTGTTCAAGATATTCTAATATGTTTCACTAAGTGTCAGATGAGAAATTAATTAAAAAAATCAAAGCCTACTCTCACGCGCACGGATTATGCGAAATATTAAGCTTATGTTCGCGTTTTGCGTCACGCAAATATTTTAAATTTTGACTTTTTTAATGGGTCTTTTTCATTATTAAAGCGCCTCTTAAAAGATTTGTAACTTTTCTTGCTTAGTTTTAAGTTTAGTGTTTGTACATATTTGTTTTCTTTTGTATATTGTATTTTTAATGTAAATGGCAAGCCGTTGAAATGAATAAATAAATAAATTATGTTTTAAACGCACTGTATTTGATTTTTGCAATTTTAATTCTGTAAAGTTAGTAATAATAAACTCACTAGAGAAATACAAGAATTTCCCAGGCACTAATTCAAGCCTTCAGAATCTTGCTGAAAGGAGTGCCATTAGCCCGCGCAATTATAACAAGTAAGCTGTAAATTATGTGCACTCGCTCCTCGTATGTATTACACAAGTGCACATATACTGGAAATCTAGTTTATCGTCCCAGTACGACTCGGAATAATAAAACGTAAAATAGAATGCATCCGGCAAATTGACCATAAAAGCGACTAAATTAAGACCTTAATTATGCGCCGTCCGAAATCTGCACAAAATTCACTCGGGAAATATTATTCCACTGGATGGCGGCGAATTGTTTCAATAGACCCCAAAATGAAAACCAGTTTTCGGATTAACGGAGGTAATTTTGCGAATACTGGGCAGATTTGTGTATTGAGGATTTGCATAAAATTGTATGTCGAAATAGTTATGATTAAATTGTATAATTAAATTACAGTTAATGTCTGTTTTATGAAAGTTGCGATAACATCTACATTAATACATGTAGAACTGAATGTGTGTTCAGTAATCCGGCACCAGTTACCCACAGACGCCTTTCGGACTTCAAGGTCCTCGTCATTGAAGCAACTACAATGTTTGGAGAAGTCTTAGCGAGACTAAATTTTTGCAGAAAATCGATATTAATTTTAACTCGTTTTTATATTTTGTAATCGCTTTGTTCGTGAAGTTATAAACGGTGTATAAGGACTTAAGATATAAGTAGAAATCCGCAGGCTTCTTGAAACTTAACTTTATGCTTAGTCAATGAGTGGAAACGCTTGACTTCAAGGTCCTCATCAGTGTGGTCCCGACCCAGTGCTGAAGTGAAGCTCATATATTATATATTCCGGCACCAGTTACCCACAGACGCGTTTCGGACTTCAAGGTCCTCGTCATTGAAACAACTACAATGTTTGGAGAAGTCTTAGCGAGACTAAATTTTTGCAGAAAATCGATATTAATTTTAATTCGTTTTAATATTTTGTAATCGCTTTGTTCGTGAAGTTATAAACGGTTTATAAGGACCTAAGATATAAGTAGAAATCCGCAGGCTTCTTGAAACTTAACTTTATGCTTAGTCAAGGAGTGGAAACGCTTGACTTCAAGGTCCTCATCAGTGTGGTCCCGACCCAGTGCTGAAGTGAAGCTCTTATATATTATGTATTCCGGCACCAGTTACCCGCAGACACGTTTCGGACTTCAAGGCCCTCGTCATTGAAACAACTACAATGTTTGAAGAAGTCTCAGCGAGACTAAATTTTTGCAGAAAATCGATATTAATTTTAACTCGTTTTATATTTTGTAATCGCTTTGATCGTGAAGTAATAAATGGTTTATAAGGACTTAAGATATAAGTAGAAATCCGCAGGCTTCTTGAAATTTGAAACTTAACTTTATGCTTAGTCAAGGAGTGGAAACGCTTGACTTCAAGGTCCTCATCAGTATGGTCCCGACCCAGTGCTGAAGTGAAGCTCTTATATATTATGTATTCCGGCACCAGTTACCCACAGACGCGTTTCGGACTTTAAGGTCCTTGTCATTGAAACAACTACAATGTTTGGAGAAGTCTTAGCGAGACTAAATTTTTGCAGAAAATCGATATTAATTTTAATTCGTTTTTATATTTTGTAATCGCTTTGTTCGTGAAGTTATAAACGGTTTATAAGGACCTAAGATATAAGTAAAAATCCGCAGGCTTCTTGAAACTTAACTTTATGCTTAGTCAAGGAGTGGAAACGCTTGACTTCAAGGTCCTCATCAGTGTGGTCCCGACCCAGTGCTGAAGTGAAGCTCTTATATATTATGTATTCCGGCACCAGTTACCCGCAGACGCGTTTCGGACTTCAAGGTCCTCGTCATTGAAACAACTACAATGTTTGAAGAAGTCTCAGCGAGACTAAATTTTTGCAAAAAATCGATATTAATTTTAACTCGTTTTTATATTTTGTAATCGCTTTGTTCGTGAAGTAATAAATGGTTTATAAGAACTTAAGATATAAGTAGAAATCCGCAGGCTTTTTGAAATTTGAAACTTAACTTTATGCTTAGTCAAGGAGTGGAAACGCTTGACTTCAAGGTCCTCATCAGTGTGGTCCCGACCCAGTGCTGAAGTGAAGCTCTTATATATTATGTATTCCGGCACCAGTTACCCACAGACGCGTTTCGGACTTCAAGGTCCTCGTAATTGAAATAACTACAATGTTTGAAGAAGTCTCAGCGAGACTAAATTTTTGCAGAAAATCGATATTAATTTTAACTCGTTTTTATATTTTGTAATCGCTTTGTTCGTGAAGTTATAAACGGTTTATAAGGACCTAAGATATAAGTAAAAATCCGCAGGCTTCTTGAAACTTAACTTTATGCTTAGTCAAGGAGTGGAAACGCTTGACTTCAAGGTCCTCATCAGTGTGGTCCCGACCCAGTGCTGAAGTGAAGCTCTTATATATTATGTATTCCGGCACCAGTTACCCGCAGACGCGTTTCGGACTTCAAGGTCCTCGTAATTGAAATAACTACAATGTTTGAAGAAGTCTCAGCGAGACTAAATTTTTGCAGAAAATCGATATTAATTTTAACTCGTTTTTATATTTTGTAATCGCTTTGTTCGTGAAGTTATAAACGGTTTATAAGGACCTAAGATATAAGTAAAAATCCGCAGGCTTCTTGAAACTTAACTTTATGCTTAGTCAAGGAGTGGAAACGCTTGACTTCAAGGTCCTCATCAGTGTGGTCCCGACCCAGTGCTGAAGTGAAGCTCTTATATATTATGTATTCCGGCACCAGTTACCCGCAGACGCGTTTCGGACTTCAAGGTCCTCGTAATTGAAATAACTACAATGTTTGAAGAAGTCTCAGCGAGACTAAATTTTTGCAGAAAATCGATATTAATTTTAACTCGTTTTTATATTTTGTAATCGCTTTGTTCGTGAAGTTATAAACGGTTTATAAGGACCTAAGATATAAGTAAAAATCCGCAGGCTTCTTGAAACTTAACTTTATGCTTAGTCAAGGAGTGGAAACGCTTGACTTCAAGGTCCTCATCAGTGTGGTCCCGACCCAGTGCTGAAGTGAAGCTCTTATATAATATGTATTCCGGCACCAGTTACCCGCAGACGCGTTTCGGACTTTAAGGTCCTCGTCATTGAAACAACTACAATGTTTGAAGAAGTCTCAGCGACACTAAATTTTTGCAGAAAATCGATGTTAATTTTAACTCGTTTTTATATTTTGTAATCGCTTTGTTCGTGAAGTAATAAATGGTTTATAAGGACTTAAGATATAAGTAGAAATCCGCAGGCTTCTTGAAATTTGAAACTTAACTTTATGCTTAGTCAAGGAGTGGAAACGCTTGACTTCAAGGTCCTCATCAGTATGGTCCCGACCCAGTGCTGAAGTGAAGCTCTTATATATTATGTATTCCGGCACCAGTTACCCACAGACGCGTTTCGGACTTTAAGGTCCTCGTCATTGAAACAACTACAATGTTTGGAGAAGTCCTAGCGAGACTAAATTTTTGCAGAACATCGATATTAATTTTAACTCGTTTTTATATTTTGTAATCGCTTTGTTCGTGAAGTAATAAATGGTTTATAAGGACTTAAGATATAAGTAGAAATCCGCAGGCTTCTTGAAATTTGAAACTTAACTTTATGCTTAGTCAAGAAGTGGAAACGCTTGACTTCAAGGTCCTCATCAGTATGGTCCCGACCCAGTGCTGAAGTGAAGCTCTTATATATTATGTATTCCGGCACCAGTTACCCACAGACGCGTTTCGGACTTTAAGGTCCTCGTCATTGAAACAACTACAATGTTTCGAGAAGTCTAAGCGAGACTAAATTTTTGCAGAAAATCTATATTAATTTTAACTCGTTTTTATATTTTGTAATCGCTTTGTTCGTGAAGTTATAAACGGTTTATAAGGACTTAAGATATAAGTAGAAATCGTCAGGCTTTTTAAAACTTGAAACTTAACTTTATGCTTAATCAAGGAGTGTAAACGCTTGACTTCAAGGTCCTCATCAGTGTGGACCCGACCCAGTGCTGACAAATACTAAACATTTCTGACTATATCAAGCAAATATGTGAAAACTATTTAGGATTCTTTAGCTAACGCCATCTATCGCTCCATAGTGGCATCGTCAATGATACGAATGCACAAAGTGCATATTACAGGTTACTGTTTCGTGCACAAACGAGCTAAGCTGTGTTTGTGAACTCAGCAAACAAATATCGACATTGAATTTGTGTTCAGTATTTCGGCATTTACATATTGGCTCAATATAGTCAGAAATGTTTGGTATTCTTCAGTACTGGATCGGGACCACACTGATAAGGGCCTTGAAATCAAGCGTTTCCACTCCTTGATTAAGTATAAATTTATGTTTTAAGTGTCATTATCTTATCGGTTAGTTATGATTCTTGTGAGATGAGATGAATTGATGAATGGTGGTTTCTGGGTTGTTGAATTTGGGAGAAATACTGGGGTTTCGTACTAGACAGAGGTGATTAACCCATTAAGCGCCATTGATGCATACACGCAACATTATTAATTTTTGGTTAATTAAATTACTAAATAAGTTAATTTGGTATATTATATTATTTGACCTGACTTGAAATTGTATGAACAATAATGTATATATTATTTTATTTAAATATTACGATTATTACTTATTTTGTAAAAATAAATGTCAGTGTATTTCCAACTTCAATGTTTTATACGCGTGGCGCATGAAGTAAAATTTCGAGTTTAGAAAAGCCTGAAAATTTGGTTTGGCCGCTCCGCTTCGCGGAACGACCAAACCAAATTTTCAGGCTTTTCTAAACTCGAAATTTTACTTCATGCTTAGTCTGGGAGTGGATACACTAGTTCGAAACTTCATATTGCACGTTTTAATATAAAATCGACAAATGCCTGAAAATTTACAGCGTATACATTATGTATATTTTAAAAAAAATGTCACAGTATGTAATACAGTAAGTCATTCATAGATATCATAATAAAAGAGCAGAATTTTCCTAAAATCAACTTTTAGAGTTAACTCTATAATTGCTCGGCCGTTAATGGGTTAAGGATGTCATGGATGAGTAGGTTAGATACGAATTTTTGGGACAGCTGGGATAAGGTATTGGAGAGGTTGTGGAGTGGGTTATTGGGATGTCGGATTTTTGTGAGGATTTTAAGGGCTGATCGTTCTGCTACTTCGATATTATTTAATGTTGAGAGACGAGGGTTGAGGAAGAGGATTGATGCATATTCTACAAAGGGGTGGCAGATCATTTTGTAGATATGGACAGCTGTTTTTGTCTTGATCTCTTTATTTTGGAAGGTTAACGACCTGAAATGCCACGCCCTATTTTGAATTTTTGTTTTCATGGTTTGGGAATGGAGTTTGAAGGATAGTTTGGGGTCGAAAATGATGCCAAGGTATTTACAAGCAGGGGGAGGGCTAATTAGGGTGTTTGATATGGTTATGCTAAATGGGGAATGGAATGGAGCGTATGAATAGATAGGATTTATTGATATTCTCCATTTGGCAAACCAAAGAGATAGTGAATCTATTAGCTTTTGGAGAGTAGAGATAGCGAATCTATTAGCTATTGGAGAGTAGAAAGAACTTTAGAAAGGGTGGGTTGGTGTGTTATAAGGGCAGTGTCATCGGCACAGAGCAGAAAATATGCTGAGGGATTAAGGTACTGTGGGTTAGGGTTGTAAAGGGTGACTCAGAGTAGTTTTCAGTTTTCGAACGTACCCTGTGCAACCGCTATAAAAGTTGTGGGGGGGGGCACGAACAACGTGCCTTTATGGTAGAGGCGTTTTTTAAAGCGAACGATTCCTATGTAGTAGCTATTAGACGTTTTTGCAACCATTACAATATTCGGCGTGTACGTGATGCTCCGTCGACAAATTTAGTGAAATCGTGGGTTCAAAGATTTCGACAAACAGGTTCCGTGGCAAATCGGAAGCACCCAGGTCAACAAAAGTCCATCAGAACGCCAGAGAACATTGAGATTGTGCGACGTGCTGTGACTGGAAATCCAAGGCGGTCAATTCGAAAACATAGCCAGGCCCTGAATATTCATCGCTCAAGTGTGCAACGGATTTTAAACAAAGACTTCCATCCATACAAAATTCAATTGGTACAGTTCCTGAAGCCTACAGACCACGAAATTAGAAAATCATATTGTGAGACCATAATGAATATGTTTTGGGATGAAGGAGGCTTGGACAACATTTTATTCAGTGATGAGGCTCACTTCCACCTGGAGGGCCACTTAAACAAACAAAACTGTCGGTATTGGGCCCCCAAGAACCCAGAAGAAAAGCACCAAAAACAATTGCATTCCAAGAAGGTAACAGTTTGGTGTGCCATGTCGTCTTCTGGAATAATCGGGCCCTACTTTTTTGAGGATGCCCGTGGCCGCTCTGTTACTGTGACAAGCCAACGGTACACTGCAATGCTCCACCAATTTTTGACTCTAGCTCTTCAAATCGTTCCTGGTTATGACCCAAACTGGACCTGGTTTCAACAGGATGGGGCGACGGCACACACAGCAGCAGCATCAATGGACACTGTACGTGAATTGTTTCCAGGAACTGTTATTTCAAGATTGGGGGATATCTCTTGCCCGCCAAGATCACCAGATCTTACTCCCCTTGGCAACTTTTTGTGGGAATATTTAAAGAGTATCGTCTACAACGATCCTCCAGCCACTACGGAGCAGTAAAAAGACAACATTCGAGAGGCCATTAACAACATTCCTATTGAAATGTGTCGGCGGGTATTTAAACATTAAAGAGCAGCATTGGAGGAGTAGTATGAGAAGGATGGTCGACATTTGGACAACATTGTATTTGAAAAATGAAATCCGCATCTCTGTACTTTCTTAATTTAATATTAAAATTATTCCAAAACTTTTTATGCTGTTATTATAACGTGTTCAAAACTGAAATCTCCTCTGAGTCACCCTGTATATGTCATGAGCACACGACGTAGGAAACGAGAGAAATTAAAAAGCAAACGAAATGGCAAAAAGGCATGTGCAGAAGACCACGCTAATACTATAACGATAAAAACGAACAATAAGAAGAGGAGAAGAGAGAACACAAGAAACAACATCAAGAGCAAGTGGCAGACAGAGTGGGAGAACGGCGAAAAGTGCAGAACATACTATAACATATGCAAAGAAGTGGGCTGGGACGTAATCTTACTAAACCACAAAGCCGTGCAGATAGCAACGAACAACAAAAACACAAACCATTATATAGACAGGTTCAACCTGAAAGATAATAATAACGGACTGTGCACATGCAGTACAGAAGATACAAACCACATAATTAATCGATGCACAAGAAGAGACCGAGCCCAGGTCAGACGCAAAATCATGGACAAATACGGCACAACAAGCCTAACACTCAGAAAGGCAAACCAGGCATGTAAAACCGAAAAAAAGAAAATATTTAACTGGGCAAACGAGGTTATAGAAGACGAAGCGAAAGAAGAAGAAGCGAACAGGCAAACACAGGACAACTACTAACAATAGAAATAAGCAAACATACTTACAAATATTGTATTTATAAATAAGACTGTATCAACATATACATATTTACATTTTTTTATGTAATAAATAATAAAACCTAACCTATAAATAAAACAAAAAAGCAAAAAAGTGTTCTTCCCCCGCTAATTTTTGGAATGCGGTATATGGAGAATGGGTTTTCTTGACAGGGGTTCCGTTAGAGAGAAGATAACTTTGTTCGATGCCCAATGGGTCTAGGAACAACAACAACTAACTCCGCCACTGCCGCTCCCGAACCTGGATGTCACACTTCTTCGAAGTGTGGTCAGGAGGAGGGGCAGACTCACACCGTAAACGGCCCAGGCCGGCGTACCAGATACTCGAGTATCTGCAGAGGCCTCCCGGACCGCGTGGGCGTGGGCTTCCTTTAAAACCTACTCAATCTTAGAAGGTGGGTTACACGCCGAAGGGATTCGTGGTTGTGGAGCAGCACAGCGAATAGTTTTTTCTCAATTTTATAAATTAAGCAATATATCATTTTGCTGGTTTTAAGTTGTCCGCGCAAAAGGGACGCAACATCACACCTTCTAAAACTACTGCACACGAGACTAGCACAGCAATTGGCACTAGAATTTCTGGGGATCTGGTGACCCAGTCGAAGAACGCCTTCTGCCTGGTAAGGGAGCACTGCCAGGCAGCGACGAACCTAAACTACCCAAACGTGGGAACAAATATGATTAAAAATACACAAAAAAACTATAAGCGAAGAGGAGAGAGAGATAGAAGAAGAAGAACAGTCGCAAGACGGAACAGGCATGAACAGCCCAGCAAGGAGCGAAACAGAAGCACAAGAAGGCTTGACAGAAATGGAGGAACTGAAGTTGTTAATAAAGTACACAGGAAACATAGATACCGCGGCGAACCAATACGCGCGAACGGTAAAATCAAGTACAATAAAATCAAGTAAATCAGAACCTCCGCAGCATTAAAAACCTGCTAACAATATGCGCAATGAAAATGACAAAAACGAATGCCTAAAGGCGGAAAGAAGACAATTAAGGCACACACAGGCTGAAGATACCGCACCCAAAAGCACAGACAGCACGGCCAAACAAAACAACACATTGACAAGAAAGAATAAGGGATAAGCCGAGCTACACAACCCAACGCTCCCGGTAAACACCGAAAGCAACGAGAACACGCTTACAAACAAAACAGAGATTGAGAATGGCAAAGAGGAAAAATGGGAAACCAAAAAACAGAGATTGATAGCAAAGAGAAAAAATGGGAACCAGAAAGAATAGAAGGCAGCGGAAGCTAACCTACGCGGAAACAATAACTGAAACAAATAAAGAGGAAAAGAATATGAAAGCGGAATGGACATCACCCGCTAAAGACATAAAATACAAGGTGACGGTTACCATAAAAGACACAACCAGCACAAAGAAAGCGCTGCAAGTAGTCAAAGAAAAACTGCTGGTCAACAAAATAACATCTGTAAGCAACATAGCGACTAGAAGCAAAGATGTCATAATATAAAGCGATAATGCTGAACAACACGAAAAAATCAAAAGGTCCCTAGAAAACAAAGAAGGAATAGCGACAAAGGATGCTAAAACAAGACATCCAACAGTTATCGTAGTAGGCGTAAGAAAAGGATACACATTCGAAGAACTGACGAGGAACCTCGTAAGAGAAAACGAATGGTTCAAAGAATATGACCAAACCGAAGAGCTATGGGAAGCAATAACCAAACAACAAACTAGAAATGAATATAAGGAGAATTGGATAATACGTATAAAAAATGGGGACATGCTCAGAAAACTAGTTAAGACAGTAACTGCATGTTTTTGAGTTTACGTGAAGTGATTTTTACACTAAAAAAGACTGTTATTCCTTACTGCACTTTTTATATGTATCGTTAGATGTACATTTCGAGACACAAAGTGCTCATTATCAATAACAAACTGATAATGAGCACTTTGTGTCTCGAAATGTTCATCAAACGATACAAATAGAAAGTGAAGTAAGGAATAACAGTCTTTTTTAGTGTAGTTAAGACAGATAGAATATTCTTAGATTTGCAATCCGTTAAAATAGAAGAATACAACGACATCCCCATGTGCTTTAAATGCTGCCGGCTGGGGCACCTGACCAAACATTGTCAAGAAAAAGAAATCTGCTACAGTTGCTCAGGCAGCCACGCAAGCAAAGACTGCAAAAGTAAAAGGAAGGATTGCGCCAATTGTAAAAAGAACGGCGTACCAGGCTAAGAATCCATAAGGGTAGAAACTGTAAATTCTCGGTGGTAGCACTCATCAGAGAGAATTCCAGAATAAACATCAGTTATGAATACCACAACCGCCACAAACAATAACAGAACAAACAAGCTGGACAAACAACACATCAAAATTGCACAGATAAATCTAGGTAAAGGCAAAATATGAAAGTATACGCCACCAGAAACGAAATAGACATACTGCTTATTATTATTATTCTTTTCATTATTCTTTATTTGCCCAACAGATATACAAGTATTAAATTACAGGGAACTTAATCTACTATAATGCTATGTTACATAATTTTAGATCATACATACAATGTGCAGAGAAAGAAGAGAAAAGAATAAAAAACAAACTTAAGGGGGTCTTCCGGTATAATTGACCCAAACTTTGGATTTTTTTTCCAGAGAACTGGTAAGAGTTAGAGACCTGGATTTTTTTCAAATCTTTATTCATTGTTACTCTACAATTGGGATTTTTGTCGAGTCGAAAAAATCAAAATGGCGTCCAATATGACGGCTGCCCGGCGGAAATGTTCCAAAACTGCGAGCAGCCTAGGGGTCGCTATTCGTCACCTAGAAACAAAATCAGCTCAGTTTCTTGAAGAGTATAGTTCAGAGAATGGAATGAACTACGAAATTTTGAAAAAACTCAAAATTTGACAAAATGGCGGGCATTTGAAAAAAAAGTCGAGTTTTTCGGTCGATTTTTTGACTTTGACAGGCTGTAAAAAATCTGTAAAATTGCAAATTGCACCGGGAGGTTAGTTCATTCCATGAAGAAAAGTGTTTTTAATAACGGAAGCAAAGAACGAAGTCAATTAGTTGAACCGTTTAAACGCTAGAATGCTCGCAGTTTTGTAAATGTAGTTTCGAGAAAAACGCGTTTAAAGTTTGAGAAACATTTTTTCTGTGTAATTCAAAGTATTCGGCGGAAAATTCGCAAACAGTAGTCAATACCTAGGTTTTCGGGGTCGCTGAATACGAATCTGAGGTCAAATTTGAAAAATTCAAAATGGCGGATCCAATATGGCGGACCAAAAAACTCATACTCATCAAAATTTATGAAATTCGAGATTAAAGTTATACCTGCACGACCCATACCGCTCGGGACGGCGATGCATTCAAAGGCCTGTAGCGACGTAAACATTTGCCGAAATATCCTTTTACCCACATATTCTAGACATGTTTAGCTTTGATTTCATACAAAAAAAAATCGATTTTTTGAAAAAATTATACCGGAAGACCCCCTTAAAGCCTAATGATGTATAACAATATCAATGGTTCCGATATGTCTAACATTATTTTGATGTGGGATTTTCTGGTATCTACGAAAATATCTACTCTATTATTTAAACTATTAAACGTTCTAATCATTTTTAAAACGGGTGAATTAAAATGAGCTAGCGTATTGGCATGCGGTTGAAAAAATACGTTATTACTGCGAGATGTTAGTCTATACAAGAACCTTACCAAAAAATAAAATGTATAAACTATACGAAGGCTGGAAACAACATGGCTAAAACACGAAAATTTTGTATAGGAGGGGAGATAATGAAGAGCCTTGAGGAACACCTTGTTGGGGGATAAAGGGCACGGATATTAAAGAGTCGATTGTTTAGGAAATTAGCAGTGCGATAAATTAAGTGTAATGAGATATTGAGGAAGTTGCACTTAAACAGCAAACCTCGTTGCCACATTGAATCAAAGGCCTTTTTTATATCTAGGAATAATATAGCTGCTTTCTTGTTTTCAAGGTGTGCTGTTTGGCAGTTGGAGGTTAAGATAGTAAGTGGGAGAGTGGTTGATTCATTTTGAAGGAATCCGAATTGATAGGGAGGAATATGTTGGGATATATAAGCTAGGAGTTTATTTTTGAGGATGGATTCGAATAGTTTTCCCAGAACTGGAAGCAGGGTAATTGGTCTATAGCGCATCGCTATCGTGTTTTTACACAATATTAATTTGAATAGTTTTTTTTAATTTTGTAAATATTCTCCAAACTATTGGCAAATTCAATTTTTCCTTAAGTTAAAGCGATTACAGATATTACATATTTATAATCCATTAATAACGCTAATGCATATTTGTTTGTTTTGTTCTGGCAAAATATATACATTATCTTGGAACATAAATCGTCAATAACGATTAGGATTACGGCTTACACGCCACTTAGGACGAAATCCGCTTATAAGCAACCCCTAATGCTTTTGCCTATTGATTTATCATAAATATTCTTTGCTGGATTGTTCATTTTTCAAAGAGGATAATGCCCCAGAAATCTCATATGTTACCCCTTATATACCAACGTTGTAAATATAGATTCCCCCTAGAGCCTGTCTAGTTAGTGGAAAATGATATATACTTAACTATACTTTTTCCATATTTACACAAATGCTATATTAGTAACTAGAGATATTAATTAATAAAAGTGGTAAAACACTTAACTTTGATTTACCATTTTTATTAAATAGTACCTTTAGTTTATTTGTCTTAATTAAATTATTATAAAGATCTACCTCAAAGTGAATGCCAAATAAATTAAAGATTATAAAATATGCTGTCTAAAGTATTTTGTTTGAATAATTCAACAGCCATATCAAAATATAAATCAAAAATCAAATATTCTACGTTTACTGAACACAAATTCAATTTTGAAGTTAATAAACGCTCAACTTACATTTCATTTTAATTTTTTGTAACAGCTTCTATTTTACTACTAAAAGTTTCATCTCTGTAACATTAAACTGAATTTCCTCTATCGATTTCTGATTAATTTTTAATGGCCTCATAACGCTGACGAACATCATTTCTCTTTTTTTTATCCAGAAAATGCCAACCCTTTACACCCGGTTAGATAAATATGTTCGTGTAAATCGATACCTTCTGCTTGTTATAAACAGTTCATGCTCGAGTACATGTCCCTCAAATTAACTGTTTTTGCGGCGAGGGAAAACAATTAATCACGCCGACTTCTTCAGAGGGGGAGGAAACTTGCCGGATCTAATATTACAGCAATTTGTTAACGCTGGTGGAAAAAAGTGTTTAAATTAAACTTATTAATCAATTAAATCGTTTGTTTACACTTACAGTTATTTTTAGATATTATGATTATTATTAAATACTAAATCTCACATTAAATTATAACAAGTTTAAACAAATCCCGTAATTTTACAACACTTTTAAACTCTCAGCTGTAAAACCTCAAACACGCACAAAACAAAAAAAAAACAGAACTGGAACAGAACTTCCAGACACCATTGAAATCCTCGTGTGAATTAGAAACTGCGAAACGGACGTGCTTAAAGATTTAAACCGAAAATTTAGAATTCTCCGATGTCACTGGCAGTGAATTAAAAGAGGAAAAAGGGGGAGAGAAAAGAAAGCGCTGTAAAGTGTCGCGGGAGACAGGGAAATTTTATTTCCGTCATTAAAATAAAATAACTTTCGAAGTAAAGATACTGTGTGTTGGGAATTATAAGAAAAGAAACGAATAAAATGAAAAAGAAACGACGACTACAACGAACGGGACGGCGAGGACGAGGTTGTTTTCTTACTTTATAAAAAGAGAGTTAAGTATTAATGGTGTAATTCGAGTCGCTTTTGTGTTGTAATAAAATATTAAATAAGGGTTTAAACACAAAAAAATATAACAATTTCTGTATTGTGAAGGCTTTTACTAAGTTAAACATGTTATTTATTCAATTAAACACTTTTTAATTTGTTTGAATAACACTTTTTATTGAATGTGACTGCAGTTTTGACAAATTTAGCTTGTTATTGTCAAACATGCATACCGCACAACCAAAATGACATTTTTTATGTACAGGGAGTTTTTCTTTAAAGTATACGTATTCTAAATTTAGTTTTAAAGCTTCAAATTGAACTCTTAAAAAAAAACAACAAGGATTAACTACAGATCTAAAGAAAATTCTTTAGATCTTTAGTTAATCGTTGGTGTTTTGTTTAAGAGTTCAATTTAAAGCTTTAAACGAGTGTTTTCCACTCCCAGACTAAGCATGAAGTAAAATTTCGAGTTTAGAAAAGCCCCGTGAAAATTTGTCGAGGGTCGCGCAGCGATCCGAGACAAATTTTCACGGGGCTTTTCTAAACTAGAAATTTTACTTCATGCGCCACGCGTATAAAACACTGATTCCAAGTGAGATTTAAATATACATAAAGTTAACAATATTTTAGTGTTTAATACGCGTGGCGCATGAAGTAAAATTTCGAGTTGAGAAAAGCCCAGAAAATTTGTCTCGGGTCGCTGCGCGACCCTCGACAAATTTTCACGGGGCTTTTCTAAACTCGAAATTTTACTTCATGCTTAGTCTGGGAGTGGAAACACTCGTTTAAAGCTTCAAATTGAACTCTTAAAAAAAAAACAACAACGATTAACTAAAGATTTAAAGAAAATAAGCTGAATTGAGTAATAGGCACTCAAAATAATCAAAATTACGTTCCGTTTCACGTTCAAATGAATATAACTCAAAAACTATCGATAGGGTGTATATTTATTTTTACATATTTTAAAAGACCAATAGTTAGGTAATATGACCACCAAGTTTAATTACAATATCTTAAATAATATCAAAGTTATGAATTCTTGAAATTTCAATATCACTTAAAATAATGAAAATTGCGTTCCGTTTCACGTTCAAGTCAATATAATTCAAAAACTATCAATAGGGTATATATTGATTCTTACATATTTTGAAAGACCAATAGTTAAGTGATATGCACATCAAGTTTTTTTATAATATCTTATCTAATATCAAAGTTATTACCTTTTGAAATTTCTATATCACTCAAAATAATCAAAATTGCCTCCCGTTTCACGTTCAAGTCATTTTTAGATATTTTAAAAGACTAATAATTAAGCGATAAGCACACCAAGTTTTATTACAATATCTTGAATAATTTTAAAGTTATGAATTCTTGACATTTCCATATCACTTAAAATAATCAAAAATGCATCCTGTTTCACGTTCAAGTGAATATATATATAATAATATAAAAAAAAACTCAAAAACTATCAAGGGGGTATATATTGATTTTTACATATTTTAAAAGACCAATAGTTAAGAAATATGTACATTAAGTTTTATTACAATATCCTAACTATTATCAAAGTTATGAACTCTTGAAATTTCTATATCACTTAAAATAATCAAAAATGCCTCCTGTTTCACGTTCAAATGAATATAACTCAAAAACTATCAAGGGGGTATATATTGATTTTTACATATTTTAAAAGACAAATAGTTAAGTGATATGTACACTAAGTTTTTTTACAATATCCTAAATAATATCAAAGTTATGAACTCTTGAAATTTCTATATCACTCAAAATAATCAAAATTATCTCTCGTTTCACGTTCAAGTGAATATAACTCAGAAACTATCGATGGGATGTATATTGATTTTTTAATAATTTAAAAGGCCAATAGTTAAGTGATATGTAAACCAAGTTTTATTACAATATCTTAAATAATATCAAAGTTATGAACTCTTGAAATTTCTGTATCACTCAAAATAATCAAAATTGCCTCCCGTTTCACGTTCAAGTGAATATAACTCAAACACTATTGATGGGATGTATATTGATTTTTACATATGTTAAAAGACAAATAGTTAAGTGATATGTACACCAAGTTTTATTATAATATCTCAAATAACAATAAAGTTATGAACTCTTGAAATTTCTGTATCACTAAAAATAATCAAAATTATCTCTCGTTTTACGTTCAAGTGAATATAACTTAAAAACTGTCGATGGGATGTATATTGATTTTTACATATTTTAAAAGGCCAATAGTTATGTGATATGTAAACCAATTTTTATAACAATATCTTAAATAATATCAAAGTTATGAACTCTTGAAATTTCTATATCACTCAAAATAATCAAAATTATCTCTCGTTTCACGTTCAAGTGAATATAACTCAGAAACTATGGATGGGATGTATATTGATTTTTTAATATTTTAAAAGGCCAATAGTTAAGTGATATGTAAACCAAGTTTTATTACAATATCTTAAATAATATCAAAGTTATGAACTCTTGAAGTTTCTGTATCACTCAAAGTAATCAAAATTGCCTCCCGTTTCACGTTCAAGTAAATATAACTCAAAAACTATTGATGGGGTGTATATTTATTTTTACATATTTTAAAAGACAAATAGTTAAGTGATATGTACACCAAGTTTTATTATAATATCTTAAATAGCAATAAAGTTATGAACTCTTGAAATTTCTGTATCACTCAAAATAATCAAAATTATCTCTCGTTTCATGTTCAAGTGAATATAACTCAAAAACTATTGATGGGGTGTATATTGATTCTTAAATATTGTAAAAGACAAATAGTTAAGTGATATGTACACCAAGTTTTATTACAATATCTGAAAAAACAATAAAGTTATGAACTCTTGAAATTTCTGTATCACTTAAAATAATCAAAATTATCTCTCGTTTCACGTTCAAGTGAATATAACTCAAAAACTATCAATGAGATGTGTATTAATTTTTACATATTTTAAAAGGCCAATAGTTAAGTGATATGTAAACCAAGTTTTATTACAATATCTTAAATAATATCAGAGTTATGAACTCATGAAATTTCTGCATCACTCAAAATAATCAAAATTGCCTCCCGTTTTACGTTCACGTGAATTTAACTCAAAAACTATTGATGGGGTGTATATTGATTTTTACATATTTTAAAAGACCAATACTTAAGTGATATAAACACCAAGTTTTATTACAATATCTTAAATAACAATAAAGTTATGAGTTCTTGAAATTTCTCTATTACACAAAATAGTCAAAATTGCCTCCTGTTTCACGTTTAAGTGAATATAACTCAAAAACAATCGATGAGGTATATTTTTATTTTTACTTATTCTGAAAGACCAATATTTAGGTGATATGTACACTAACTTTTATTACAATATCTTAAATAATATCCCCACATTGGCTATTTTTAAGAGACATGATAGAGGATCTTACAGCAATGTTGGATATTAATTCAAATTTAAAATATGATGAATCATTATGATTTATACTAAGTAATTGAAAATCAGTAACTTTAAATGAACTATTTTCTATATCTGGCAAATTGGATGCTATAATTGAGAAATAATTAGCAAAATCGTTTGCTTCGGGCATAAGTGGGACATTTGGCTGTTTATTCCCATGGGAGTTTATAATATTCCACATAACCTTTTGATTATTGCAGGATGAATTAGATTAGATTTATTAATTTCTCGGTGGTCGTTTATGATTAGTTCTTTGTATTCCAATCTTGTTTTGTCACGCAATTCTTTGTTTTTGGCACTTTTATTTTGCTGATAAGCCTCATCAACTAATTGAAGGGTATCTTTCATTTTTAAAATATTTACGCTAATTGTATGCGAAGTAGTCTGTTTTTGTTTGTACGACTTTCGTGGGAACGCCGTCGTAATAGCATTATTTAAGATATTTATGAATGTATCGAACTTACAGTCTGTTGAAGTTGTATTTTCTTCAATGAATGACCAATCGACATCATGCAGAAGAAGATACAACTGAAACTTACCAGACATGGTAATAGGTCTTATCACCCTTGTATTGTCCAAGGGGCGCATTGTTGGTATTTTCAGTCGAACATCAATAGCCACATGATCCGACAAACCAGTAAACAAGGGATTTACTATTAATGAATGTATATTACTGAAGATGTTATCTATTCTGTTGTTAAACCTAGTATTGAAATTCACTAATGGAAACAATCCAACGCTTCTAAAAAACCGTATAGCTCGAGTACATCTTTAGAGTTTATATTGTTAAAGTTGATATTAAAATCGCCTCCGATTATAATACTTTTTGTTATATCAAGAGATGTCAGTAAAGAATTTATTCCGTTAAGAAATATATCAATCTTACCATTTGGAGGCCGATATATGTTGATAATGATAATGTTTATATCTGATAAGAGTGTGCAAGAGAGTTCTATTTCATTTTCTACTGAGTAATTATGTAAGACTGATTCTGTTTTAATATTGTTTTTTGCTAGTATAAGTGAGCCGCCATAAGATGTTTTTCGAGTAAATATGGATGTTAAATTATAGTTTTTAAAATTTATTAAGCACATTTCATTATCGTTTAGCCAGTGTTCTTTTAAACATAGTATAGATATAGAATTAAATTCATTGTTTAGTAGAATGTCTAGTTGGTCTAATTTATTTCTAACTGACTGCACGTTTAGAAATATCAAGCGACATTGTTCTTCTTTTGGTCTATTTTTTGCAATATCGATAAAAAATGGTTAACAAATACGCCTTCGGGCCACATTTCAGGATCTTTAATAATATCCGAGTCAGATTGGTCGACAATTAATTTATATGAAGAATAATCTTCCGCTTAGATGACATTTTTATACAATATGCGTTTTCAATTTTCATTGATTTTACATGCTTTAGCAATGATTCAGGAGTGACTGTTGTGTCCAGACCGGTGATGTAAAATTGTGCTTGTAGTTTCCGTCCTTTGATGTCCATTTCTCATGTTGAGTTTCCAATGGTTCCAGTTCGAGTTTTGGGTTTCCTCTTCCTTTTTGAGACCAGTGTAAAATCTTTAGCATCCGAGTTTAATCCTGTGATTGCGGCTGCGGTCGCGGCGGAATTGATTTCATTTTCATTTGGCGTGCTAGCAGTAGGCGCGTTTGCGTTTAATTCATTCAAATACAAATTTTTGGAAGCTATTTTGTTATAGGCCACCTTATTCGCAATTTTAATGCTATCTATTATTTCGCGATCTAATTGTATATCAGTTTCAATTGTAGATTTCTTTTCTTTGTTGATGGGTTTGGTTTGTGTCTCTACTATTAGTTTGTTTACGATTTTTTTAATTTCATATGAATTTTGTGTGTTGAGTTCAATGAGTTGTTCATTTCTCTCAGTTAATTCCTTAATTTTGTGGTGTAAATTACGTACTTGACGCTTCAGCTCTATCGTCTCACTCCGCATTCCAACAATTACCTGCAAGCATATTCCCTGGATTCCTTGTTTTTCACATCGATGACACGCCAGGAGTCCGAATTTATATTCTGATTTAATGCACGAGGAATGGAAATCGGAGCCACAAAAGATGCAAGTAGATAATTCACTTTTGTATTGTATCTGTTGATTACAACCGTAACACAGACATTAATTTCAATAATAGAACAATTTAAGACACTATCAGACAACGAACGATGTTCACGGTTCGACATCTTGGTTCGTATCTTAAATGATGTCAAAGTTATGAACTCTTCAAATTTCTATATCACTCAAAATAATCAAAATTCCCTCCTGTTTCACATTTATGTGAATATAACTCAAAAACTATCAAAGGAGTATATATTGATTTTTACATATTTTAACAGGCCAATAGTTAAGTTATATGTACACATAGTTTTATTACAATATCTTAAATAATATCAAAGTTATGAACTCTGAAATTTCTATATCACTCAAAATAATCAGAATTACGTTCCGTTGCACGTTCAAGTGAATATAACTTAAAAACTATTGATGGAGTATATTTTAATTGTTACATATTTTGAAAGACTAATAATTAAGTAATAAGCACACCAAGTTTTATTACAATATCTCGAACAAAATCAAAGTTATGAACTCTTGAAATTTGGATATTACTCAAAATAATAAAAATTGCCCCCTGTTTCACGTTCAAGTGAATATAACTCAAAAACTATCGATGGGGTATATATTGATTTTTACAAATTTTAAAAGACCAATTGTTAAGTGATATAAACACTAAGTTTTATTACAATATCTTAAATAACGATAAAGTTATGAGTTCTTGAAATTTCTATATTACTCAAAATTTTCAAAATTGCCTCCTGTTTCACGTTTAAGTGAATATAACTAAAAAACTATCGATGGGGTAAATTTTTATTTTTACATATTTTGGAAGACCAATATTTAAGTGATATGTTCACTTAGTTTTATTACAATAATTTAAATGATGTCAAAGTTATGAACTCTTGAAATTTTTATATCACTCAAAATAATCAGAATTACTTTCCGTTGCACGTTCAAGTGAATATAACTCAAAAACTATCGATGGAGTATAATTTAAAATTTACATATTTTACAAGACTAATAACTAAGTAATAAGCACACTGAGTTTTATTACAATATCTTATAAAATCAAAGTTATGAACTCTTGAAATTTGGATATCACTCAAAATAATAAAAATTGCCTCCCGTTTCACGTTCAAGTGAATATAACTCAATAACTATCGATGGGGTATAGATTGATTTTGAAAACTTTTAAAAGACCAATACTTAGGTGATATAAACACCAAGTTTTATTACAATAACTTAAATAACAATAAAGTTATGAGTTCTTGAAATTTCTATATTACTCAAAATAGTCAAAATTGCCGCCTGTTTCACGTTTAAGTGAATATAACTCAAAAACTATCGATGGGGTATATTTTTATTTTTACATATTTTGAAAGACTAATATTTAAGTGATATGTACACTAAGTTTTATTACAATGTCTTAAATGATGGCAAAGTTATGAACTCTTTAAATTTCTATATCACTCAAAATAATCAAAATTCCCTCCTGTTTCACGTTTAAGTGAATATAACTCAAAAACTATCAAAGGGGTATATATTGATTTTTACATATTTTAAAAGGCCAATAGTTAAGTTATATGTTCACCAAGTTTTATTACAATATCTTAAATATTATCAAAGTTATCAACTCTCCAAATTTCTATTTCACTCAAAATAATCAGAATTACGTCTCGTTGCACGTTCAAGTGAATATAACTCAAAAACTATCGATGGAGTTTATTTTAATTTTTACATATTTTGAAAGCCTAATAATTAAGTAATAAACACACCAAGTTTTATTACAATATCTTGAATAAAATCAAAGTTATGAACTCTTGAAATTTGGATATCACTCAAAATAATAAAAATTGCCTCCCGTTTCACGTTCAAGTGAATATAACTCAAAAACTAACGATAGGGTATATATTTATTTTTACAAATTTTAAAAGACCAATAGTTAAGTGATATAAACACCAAGTTTTAGTACAATATGTTAAATAACAATAAAGTTATGAGTTCTTGAAATTTCTATATTACTCAAAATAGTCAAAGTTGCGTCCTGTTTCACGTTTAAGTGAATATAAGTCAAAAACTATCAATGGGGTATATTTTTATTTTTACATATTTTGGAAGACCAATATTTAAGTAATATGTACACTAAGTTTTATTACAATATCTTAAATAATATTAAAGTTACGAATTTCTTTATCACTCAAAATAATCAAAATTGCCTTCCGGTTTCACGTTCAAGTGACAATAACTTAAAAACTATCAAAGGAGTATATATTGATTTTCACATATTTTAAAAGACCAATAGTTAAGTGATATGTAGACTAAGTTTTATTATATTATCTTAAATAATATCAAAGTTATGAACTCTTGAAATTTCTATATCAGTCAAACTAATCAAAATTGTCTCCCGTTTCACGTTAAAGTAAATATAGCTCAAAAACTATTGATGAGATACTTATTGATTCTTACATTTTTTGAAAGACCAATAGTTAAGTGATATGTACACTAAGTTTTATTACAATATCTTAAATAATATCAAAGTTATGAACTCTTGAAATTTCTATATTACTCAAAATAATCAAAATTGCGTTCCGTTGCACGTTCAAGTGAATATTACTCAAAAACTATCAATGAGGTGTACATTGATTTTTACATATTTTAAAAGGCCAATAGTTAAGTGATATGTACACCATGTTTTATTATAATGTATTTAATAATATCAAAGTTATGAAATCTTGAAATTTCTATATCACTTAAAATAATCAAAATTACCTACCGTTTCACGTTTAAGTGAATATAACTCAAAAACTATTGATGGGGTGTGTATTAATTTTTACATATTTTAAAAGACAAATAGTTAAGTGATATGTATACTAAGTTTTATTACAATATCTTAAACAATATCAAAGTTATGAACTCTTGAAATTTCTTAATTACTCAAAATAATCAAAATTGCCTCCCGTTTCACGTTCAAGTGAATATAACTCAAAAACTATTGATGGGGTAAATTTTGATTTTTACATATTTTGAAAGACTAATAATTAAGTAATAAGCACACCAAGTTTTATTAAAATATCTTAAACAATATCAAATATATGAACTTCGATGTCAAATTGCATCGGTACTGTGAATACAGGGCCCTGTTTTTTTCAAGACATTTAATTTTCGAGTTTCCAGCCCTAATCTCTGACTTATTCTATTGTAATCTCGAGTTTGAAGCCTTTTTTTCGAACCGTGTCGATCGGAAAACAGTAATGTGAGATCCTACAGTATTCAATGCATTCAAAAAAAAAAACCTTCGAAATCCGGTGTCCACAATATGCAGTCCAAGACACATGATCATTGTAATCTCGAGTTTAAAGCCTTTTTTTCGAACCGTGTCGATCGGAAAAAACTAATGTGAGATCCTACAGTATTCAATGCATTAAAAAAAAACCTTCGAAACCCGGTGTCCACAATATGCAGTCAAGGCACATGATCATTTGCGCGTGGCTTGACTGCATATTGTAAACACCGGATTACGTTAAGTTTTTTTGAGGCACTATTGTATTCCTGCTTGAAAATGGCAAATCTGAAATCTGTTTTTATCGGAAACCTACAGTTTAAACACAATCTATATTTTGTTATAGGTTTCATGTGTGTAATTATGCTAATAATGTTGTGTTCGCTACAATTGATCTCGTTGCATGAGAGGCGTATATATGTCGATCTGTGTGTATTGTACAAAATTATACACGTTTTGATATGTTGTAGCGAGTTATTGGGTAAGTTAGACTTTAATATTCCGTCCAAAACAAGACACATTAAAATATTTAACGAGGATTTATATAGTACAAACTATACCAGGTACTACTCCATTAATCGAATGATAAGAACATGTAATTTAGTTTGTTCGTCCCCTTATTTTAGATTATTTGATGCGTCATTAAATACATTTAAGTTTCATCTAAAATTAATAGATTTGTCGGCTCTTATTACCGATTTGTAAGTTATATCTGTTTGTACATTTAATTTTCAAGACTTTATTATTATAATTATGTACTCCTCTATGGATTTGTCGGCTCTTATTACCGATTTGTAAGTTGTATCTGTTTGTTCATTAAATGTTTAAGACTTATTATTATAATTATGTACTCCTCTATGGATTATCTTTCTTACCGAAGCAGGTTAAGTGGAAGAGCAACTAAAGTCATACAGACTGGTTGAACTTCGCCTGCACTACTGTATGTTATTCTCTTTTGTAATATTCCTGAATTTTTGAATAAAGACAATTTATTATTATTATTATTATTTATAAGCGTATCTTCAAAATCTATGTTTGTTGATTAGTGAATGTTAATATATACTTGTAGAATTTATTACTTTATTTTTATGTTATTTACTTTACTTTCTTTGTCATGATTTTTGTATAAAAAGCATTGCCGTAAATAAATGTTCTTATTACTACTGGTAATATTATTTCGTTGGTGGAACCTTACAAACATTTTATCTTTTACTAATCCATTAAGTGTCTTCATGTTTGATAATGTTAAGCTAAATTTGTCAAAACTGCAGTCACATTCAATAAAAAGTGTTTACAAACAGACTAAAAATTGTTTTATTATTTTATAAGAATTTGTTGTAAAATGAGTTATTTTATAATCTCTCTTTAAATTAAGATTTTTTAGTGAAATTTATTTTGTAAAATTCGATTGTTTTATAAACTAATAAAGATTATTATTAGGATCTGAGCAACTTTTCATAACCATTAGTGAGATCGGTTGTAATTTCTGAAATTATTCAACGTGTTTGTATAATTGGCCAAGTATAACAGACGCTTTTGTGAGAAGGTCTGTATATGTGCGGTAAATGTGATTTAATTGGAATCATTCTGAATGTTATTTCCCTATTATTTCGAGCGTGCTGCTTAATTCATTTGTATAACTCGGTAGTAATCAAGTAATTGTAAGCACAAACAAAATTAATGCACTTTGCTGGGCTCTCTCGAACTTCAATTCCAGTTGAGGAAATAATACATATCTACTTGAATATTCAACAACAACAAATCCTAAATGTTAACAATTAAATATATCATAATAATAATAATAATTTATTTCTCAACAAACATAGCCTAACTACAGAGAAATATATATAAACTAAATATAGGTTTACAGTGTAAGTGAGCGTAACCCCAAACTAATAAGTTGATTAACAAATTCAGAAACACAACACATTCGTTAACATCACACATAAACTGTTCTATACAGGGTGAAAAAATATCGACCAAGCATTGAATTTCGTGATAATTTCGCAGCATTTTATATAATGGGAAAAACATGTAGTGATTAGTACGGGGCGTCATATAATTAAAGGTTTGTTTATATCTAGAGAATAGTCTGGGTACATTAAAATCGATGTTGCATAACAATTCAGAATTATCAGTAAAATTGTGAATTAATTTATATAAATCAACAATAGATATGCGTCGATGTCTTTTGTGTATAGTATCTAATATAAATTCGTCTATGAGTGTAGAATAACTTATGTGGAGTTCTGGATATTGTTTGTGTTTTATAAGTATAGATATAACAAGATAAATTCAAATTCAAAACTATTTGAATTCGAGAAAATAAGCTTACGCTTCTTATAGTTTGCACACTTTAAACATAATATATAAAATTAATTTTATATATTATGAGTATAGATATTTGAGAAAGCGTTTATTAACTTTCTCAAGCATGTTAATATGTGTTGAATATCCAGGAGTCCACACAGTAGCGCAATAATTTATTTTATATAAAATAAGCGAAGTATATAAATTTATAACTGTGTTTGTGGACTTAAAGTCATTACAATTGCGTTTTGGGAATCCTAATAGTTTATAACATTCACTCGTAGTGTTTTGAACATGAGTGTTAAAGGTGAGTTTATCATCGAAATGTATTCCAAGATCTTTTAAATAATAATAAATGTACTTAGTTTAACATATTATATTCATAAATTATTGTTCGTTTTTGTTTTCAGAGTTTTTAGAATATATTTCACTCCAATGATATTTAAACGTCTTGGTCATTTTTATCAAAAAAGTACATGATCATATTATTTTTATTAGATGAGATAGAGAGTCGCTTAAATTGGGGTAAAGTTGCGTATTTTTATTAGTTTCCTCATTTAAAAGTGCCTCCATAATGTTAAAGTTCTAAATATCTATATTCAGTAGTTTTTGAATTAAAAAATAAAAACGTATTTTTAAAAAATCAGTTTTTTCCTGATATCTAGAAAACACAAAAAAATAATATCGGTATTATAAAAATGTCCCTCTATTCCAAATTAGTCGTAACTATTGATACAAGTATTTAATATTCAACTGTGTGTGAGAGAGTTGTTTTATGGGCAAGGAACGGAAGTTAGGGTTATTTCTGCCCTAGCACCGCAGCCGTGTGGCTTTTGTACTTCTTCCGTTTCCGCAGTTAATCAAACCGACTTTCTATCTCTTCAAATAACTGAGATTCCCATACATTCTGTCGAAAGCGGACACTTTGTATATGTTACATTTTGTTCATAATGCTCTTGAAAATTTAAACATATTTTCTTACCTTGGGGTATAGTTATGTCCATGATTAATCTGAAAAAGAAAAAAAAGAAAATTAGACAAGGAAAGGCGCTAATAATTGTAATTAACTTCTAAAATCCCGGCGCATTCACCAAAAGTCAGATCGGTAAATCCGCCGGGTTAACTTAAGTTACACTAAAAAAGGCTGTTATTTCTTACTTCACTTTTTAGTGAAGTAAGGAATAACAGTCTTTTTTAGTGTAATAATCACTTCACGTAAACTCGAAAACATACAGTTATTAACTTGAGTATTTTACGAGTATTCTGGAATAAACTTTATTATCTTTTCTCAATTGTGAATTTCCTATTTGTATCTATTACTGTGTGAATGTTTGAGTTTGAACCATCACCAGATATTTCTTAGTATTTTACTCCAAACTGAATTTTTCAAGGTTCGCCTAGCCTCTACCCCAATAAAGCTCATTGTGTTAAATTTGGACGAGCGACAGAGTCCGCCCGAACGTGGCTTTCGCGGACCAGTCTTAATTAGTTCCGCTCGAGATTTGTTGGGAAACTTTCTAAAAATGCAGTTTGGAAAAATACAACCCTATTGTTATCTCTGAGCAACTCGATCGCTGGAACTTCTTCCCACGTCCCCTTTTATACCTGATTCTTGAAACTCCACCCTTTTCTTAAATCATTCCCGGATATTCCTTCCAAAAACTTATCACTTTTCCATCAACCAGCGTTCGAGTAAGTTCTCCTTTTCTTGTAATGTGAAACTTGTAATTTCAACACTTATTTTAATTTGTAAACCTTTATCTTAACATTCATTTCACTTGGTCTAAATTCTTTCATATTTTTAATACTATATAGTTTAATTCATTTTGTTATTTCATTGTAATTTATTTATTTTATTCGTTTTATATTTGTACATTTTATCTTTGATGCACGTATATTTAATAAATATTTTTTGTTAACATACAACGTGTCTAAGTAATTAAAAATCCCAAACCGTCTAATGGCGTAAACACTTTTCGTAAAAGCCAAGTTATTAATTCTTTATTAAATAATTACTAAATTAAATTAGGGAACAGAATAATTTGTGTTTTAACATACAAAAATTAATATCGGTATTATAAAAATGTCCCTCCATTCCAAATTAGTCGTAAATATTGATACAAATATTTAATATTCAAATGTGTGTGAGAGAGTTTTTTTTTTAGGGGCAAGGAACGGAAGTCAGGGTTATTTCTGCCCTAGCACCGCAGCCGTGTGGCTTATTGTACTTCTTTCGTTTCTGTAGTTAATCAAAGAGCTCTGTTTTATTAGCTAATTCCAGCTGCTTTTCAATCATCTTTCCCTTCGGAAAGTGGGTTGAATTCCCTTGGACAAGGTTTGTTTTCCTCCAGGTAGTAAGTGCCTCGCACTCGAATAGTACATGTGAGGCGTCTTCATCCTCTTCATAGCATAGTCTGCATATTGGATCTTCTGTAAACAGTTTCATGTTATCTAAAGGGTGGGCCATCCGATGGTTTCTTTTTGAAATTGCTAATTAAACTACACCGTTGATTATTTTTTAACGACTGTTGCTTTATTCAAGAAAGTAAACCTTCCGATTATTTATGGAAAACAATTTCAGTTAAATAGCAGCCGCGGCTAGCGTGACAGTATTGCATCCTTTTCACCCAATTTTGCTGTACATTTTTGATTGTTTGCTTCTCTATTTGACGATTAGTTCAACGAATGTTTTCCTTCAGTGCGTCAATTGTTTGTGGATCGTTGGAGTAACAAAGGCCCTTTACATATCTCCACAAAGAATAGTCCAACGACGACAAATCGCAGCTACGCAATGGCCAATTAATGTCTCCAAAACGACTGATAACACGTTTACCAAACGTATTGTTCGAAAGATCGATAGTTTCACGGCTGGTGTGGCATGTTACTCCATCCTGCTGGAACCAAAGCTCGCCCGAGTCGAAATCATCTAATTGCGGCCACAAAAAAACAGTCAGCATGTCTCTGTACCGCACTCCATTGCGACACAAGACTTTTTTAATATTTCCTAACGTTGTTCTAAATAAAAACGATTCATATCTCACACTGGAGGTTTGACACTACATTTATGTCAATATGTCAAGCGCGTCAGTGTTGTCAATGAGGAAATAACAAACAGTTCAAGAAAAACTAATAGATGGCCCACCATTTAGATGTTTCCTTAGGGTGCAGTGTCCAGTTATCATTCCTGTGACCATTCTAAGGTTGTTTCTACTGAGTCTGAGGGCCTCAGTTGCTAGTTCTTGGCAGGGTTTTTCCATCAGTAGTTTACTGTGTTTGTGCCCTGTCAGGTTTTTCCAGCGCTAGGTGTGTCTTTCCAGAGTCCACTCTCTTACGCTTGATCTTATTGATTTTTTGGGGATCGGTAACATCGGTTCTGGTCCAATGTAGGGTCTAAGTCAGTGGTCTCCAAACTGGTCTACCGCGACTTGCATGAATCCGGCCCGCGATTGTTTGGATTTTTTTTTGTAAATGTCATATTTTGAAATATTGTAATAATTGTTCCTTAAATTTTTCATAATTTTATAAAATTAATCGGATCTTGGCCGACTTTATTATGTAGAATTGTATTTGTGGCCCGCGAAGAAGATAGTTTGGAGACCCAGAATCTAAGTGATCCAATCTTTACCAATTCGTCGGCTTTCTCGTTACCATCCTCCCCTGTGTGTCCCGGCGTCCACCGTAGAATTACGGTGTTTACGATCGCCAGATTCGTCAGGTTTTGAATGCACTCCCAAGCGCAGAGAGCTACACCCAAGGCTCACTGTCAGGGTTAATAGGGCTAATCAAAGAGGCGATGCTCGAGCACGTCGTCTAGGATAATAGGGATCCACAATAGATCTGCAATGGTCGCGGTGGTACAGGCCAATGAGGCCACCCCTACGAATATCTAATCTATCTAATCCCATGTTAGCTTAGATTGGATCTTGTAGCTGTCAAGTGCTCTTAGAGCAGCTTGGTTGTCTGTGAGGATCAAGATCTTTTGCCTCCTATATCCCCGTCGCAGGTTTTCCATAATACATTGGTTAATCGCAAAGATTTTGGCTTGATGTGCGGTTGCCATCCTCCCCAGAGACACAAAGATGTCACATTTTGGGGTTACGCCGTGGATTCCAACGCCAGCTTTGCTTACCAGATGGAGGTGGATGGTTGCGCTGCTCCTTGTCCCCTTCACACTGTATTGTGAAGGATCTATTAAGGAAGTAGCGTGGTATCATGTAGTCACTTCCCATTTGTAATAGAGGTTTGGTAACTACCTGTTCTATTCTGGAGTGGTTTCCTGTGAGGTGCCAATTTCCAGTTATCCTCAACCTATATGCTCCTAGTCTGGCCTCACTTGTAACCGCTAGATCTAGTGGTTAGAGGTTTAGTAGGGTCTCCATTGAGGCAGTTGGTGTTGTACGCAGAGAGCTAGTTAGGCATAAGCAGGCTAGTCGCTGTACTCTAGAGAGAGCTGTCTGCGCAGTACTTTGTTCTATTAAGGAAGTAGCGTGGTATAATGTAGTCACTTCCCATTTGCAGTAGAGGTTTGGTAACTACCTGTTCTATTCTGGAGTGGTTTCCTGTGAGGTGCCAGTTTCTAGTTATCCTCAACCTATATGCCTCTAGTCTGGCCTCACTTGTAACCGCTAGATCTAGTGGTTAGAGGTTTAGTAGGGTCTCCATTGAGGCAGTTGGTGTTGTACGCAGAGAGCTAGTTAGGCATAAGCAGGCTAGTCGCTGTACTCTAGAGAGAGAGCTGTCTGCGCAGTACTTTGTTCTATTAAGGAAGTAGCGTGGTATCATGTAGTCACTTCCCATTTGCAGTAGAGGTTTGGTAACTACCTGTTCTATTCTGGAGTGGTTTCCTGTGAGGTGCCAGTTTCCAGTTGTCCTCAACCTATATGCCCCTAGTCTGGCCTCACTTTTAACCACTAGATCTAGTGGTTGGAGGTTTAGTAGGGTCTCCATTGAGGCAGTTGGTGTTGAACGCAGAGAGCTAGTTAGGCATAAGCAGGCTAGTCGCTGTACTCTAGAGAGAGCTGTCTGTGCAGTACTTTGTTCTATTAAGGAAGTAGCGTGGTATCATGTAGTCACTTCCCATTTGCAGTAGAGGTTTGGTAACTACCTGTTCTATTCTGGAGTGGTTTCCTGAGAGGTGCCAGTTTCCAGTTATCCTCAACCTATATGCCCCTAGTCTGGCCTCACTTGTAACCGCTAGATCTAGTGGTTGGAGGTTTAGTAGGGTCTCCATTGAGGCAGTTGGTGTTGTACGCAGAGAGCTAGTTATGCATAAGCAGGCTAGTTGCTGTACTCTAGAGAGAGCTGTCTGTGCAGTACTTTATTCTACTTTTGGCCACCATATGGTGCATCTGTAGGTGATCATGGGTTTTACTACTGTATTATATATTCACATAGTCATTTTTGGATTGAGGCCCCATCTAGGTGTCTACCTAGATACAACACTCACATGGAACCGTCAATTCAAACACGCAACCGACAGAGCAAAAACGACGCTAATGACAACAAAGCGAGATCTGGGAAAAAGAGCTCGCTTTGTTGTCATTAGCGTCGTTTTTGCTCTGTCGGTTGCGTGTTTTAATTGACGGTTCCATGTGTGTTGTATCTAGGTAGACACCTAGATATTTGACCTCACTGGTAAATTGTAGAGTTTGGTTAAAGAAGGTTGGGGGTTTGAGGCACACGGATTTCCTTCTTTTATTGAACGGGATGACCGCAGTCTTTGTGGGGTTAACACTCAGTCCCACCTTCCAACACCATCGTTCTACTGTTTTCAGGGCATTGTTCATGATGTCTGTTATGGTAGTTTTATATTTTCCTGTGATGAGAATGACAATGTCATCTGCATACCTCTGGGCGTAATATTCTGATTCGATTAATAACGTTAGTAGCTCATCCACCACTATGTCCCATAAGCTTCGATTTTGGCATTCTTCTCCTTATTTTCAAGTACAATGGCTGGATCATAAAGGGGTGTGTACCAAGACACAGCAATTAGTACAATGGCTGCTAACCGCGAAAGAACTTTCATCATGGTCAAACCCGCTGGCGTCCAAAGAGGACTCATCGGGGAAATCAATAATAGGTTTGAACAGAAAGGCTTCAAACTCATCGCGATGAAATTTATGTGGCCCGGTGAAGAACTCTTGCAAAAGCAATACGCTGACTTGTCAAGCAAACCTTTCTTCGCTGGTGTCATCAAGTACATGAGCGATACTCATCAAGTAAATAATGAGTATGTTGAAGATATACTACAGAAATGATCCTGTGAAGTATGAGTGGACCAGTTGTACCCATGGTTTGGGAAGGTCAAAACTGGACGTGTCTTGTTAGGTGCCACCAACCCATCTGACAGTACCATCCGTAGAGACCTCTGCGTTCAAGTAGGCCGCAACATGGTTCGGATGCCGTCGAATCTGCCAAGAATGAAATCGACCTCTGGTTCTCAGAAAAGGAACAGATCGAATGGACCTCTGCCTCCAAATCATGGGTCTATGATTACATTAAATTAAGATTAATGAAATGTGATATTCATGTTGCATTTAAAATAATAAAGTACTATACATAATATTATTAATATTTAAAAGAGGGGATAGAACGTCTTCCTGGGGACATCCCCCTTTGGTATAATGTACAGGGTGACATAGAAATAAGTACATTGCATAGTGCCATACAATGGAGGACACTAAAATAAGAAAAACAGTTCCTATGAACATGGGTCCGCAAGGCCTTCGATACGGGGGTGTTGATTTTTATTTTTTTTTTATTTATTTGCAAAAACAATGATAAATATCAATTAAATAATGTGTCATAATGACACTTGTCAAACTAATGTAATAATTGTTTGAGGTATTTTGTGTTCGTGATTAAGTTTTTTATTGGTTTTCTCACTGATTATTCAAAATTGCTTTCAGAAATGGTTCGCTACACTTTTGAAGAATACAGGGACATGATTATGTGTTACGGCGAAGCTAGATCAAATTCTTACGAAGCTCAACGTATCTATCGAGATAGATATCCTTTAAGACAAGTTCCTAATGTTCGAACATTTAGAAAACCAAAATTGAATAGTGGGGTTTCTAGAACTCGTCGCACTGTGCGAAACGAAGAAACTGTTTTACGAATGGTAGAAAATAATCCGAGAACAAGCACTAGAAAAATAAGTTCAGTGGTGCGAAACCTTAACCGTGAATCAGTTAGACAAATTTTCAAGGAACAACTTCTTCGCCCATATCATTTACAAAAAATTCATTCACTATTGGAACATGACTTTTTTCCTCGTGTACAATTTTGCGAATGGTTGCAAAACCAAAGACAAAACATTATTTCATCAATTTTGTTTACTGACGAAGCTGGTTTTAGTCGTGATGGTATTCTGAACCTACATAACTTGCACCATTGGAGTGATGAAAATCCTCATCAAACTGTAATTCGAAGTCACCAATATGGGTTTTCTATTAATGTGTGGGCAGGTATAATTGACAATTACTTAATTGGCCCATTCCGATTGCCCAATCGATTGACAAGTGCACTGTATCGAAATTTCTTGGAGAATGATTTAAACACATTATTAGAGAATGTCCCATTGGCCATTATTGGAAGAATGTATTACATGCATGATGGGGCGCCAGCTCACTTTTCTCGAGTGGCAAGGGACTATTTGGACAGGAGATTTGGAAGTACGTGGATTGGTCGAGGGGGGCCTGTACTATGGCCAGCTCGTAGTCCCGACCTTAATCCCCCCGATTTTTCATTTTGGGGATTTATGAAAAATGAAATTTATGCTGTAGAAATACATAATGAAGAACAATTATGGATACGAATTATGGAATCGGCAGATAGATTTCGTAATATCCCAGGAATATTTCAAAGATGCCGTCAATCATTAAGAAGAAGAATGGAAAAATGTATTGAAGTACAAGGGCAACAATTTGAACATCTTCTAAAAACTTAATGTTTTGTTTTAATTAATCATATTTTTCATCATACCATTGAAATTTAATTGTTGAAGTATTTATCATTGTTTTTGCGAATAAATAAAAAAAATTAAAATTCAACACCCCGTATCTTTTAACCGAAGGCCTTGCGGACCCATGAGATTATTTTTAATAAGATTAATACAAATATTTAGAATGTTCATTGTTATGTTTTTAATACAAACAAGTATACAGGGTGACATAGAAAAAAGTACATTGCATAGTGCCACACAATGGAGGACACTAAAATAAGAAAAAAAGTTCCTATAAACAAACTTTTTTCTTATTTTAGTGTCCTCCATTGTGTGGTACTATGCAATGTACTTTTTTCTATGTCACCCTGTATACATGTTTGTATTAAAAACATAACAATGAACATTCTAAATATTTGTATTAATCTTATTAAAAGTAATCTCATTCCACCAGTACAAAAAAATCACTAAATCTCCAACTTAATTCCAAGCAACATCATTCCCTGGCCGAAGTTCAACCCTATTATTAAATCGTGTAGACTTCGAGGGTATCCCCAACAAAAACCAGTTAATTTCATCTCTGCTAGCAGAGACAAGGAAAATATTTAATTGAACAAAAAATACTACACTTTTTTTTCACTCCGAGGACCATTACTCGAGGATCCTCCATTGTCCCTGCTGTAATAAATCCCCTTTTATGACTTATTCATTCATTTCTTTTAGTTTATAGACAGTTTTTGTATAAATGTACTTTTTTCAGCGTTAAGTGCCATCAAGTTTATTTGGATAATAAAAATGGAACTGCCCCAAAGGACAAGGGATGTGTTAGCTTGAAAAAGTTGATGTATAAAATGCTGGAGGTTAATGAATTATAAGCAGTTAAAAATTCCGTATATGTTTTAAATTTGAAAAGAATAAGACATATAAAACCTACACATTGTGATGAGGCTTTTATGTTTTGTTGTAAAAGTGGATAAATATATTTTATTTACAACCTCACCAAATTAGTTCTTTAAGCACACTAGTTTTCCAAATAACTCCCCACACTTAAAAACACTGATTTACAGTTATAGGCAAACCAATATACATTAGAGTTATTGGGTTGCCTATAATCACTGATTTAAACAATTGGTTCGGCGCAGAATTTGACTCACGTTTTATTCATATGTACATATTAGATTGCTAAAGTCGGATACTTTAATGTTTGCAATATTTTAGTGTTTAATACGCGCGGCGCATTAAGTAAAATTTCGAGTTTAAAAAAGCCAAAGAATTTAGATTGACCGCGCAGGCTCACATTAGTGCCATCTCGCCATCTCTTAGGATTATTCCAAACTTTTCGAACTACCTAGTATATATGCATACACTGTAAATTTTACGACATTCGTTGTATTTTTAAAAGATTTTAATTTGAATCATTAAAGGAGGGTATTCCACTCCCAGGCTAAGCATGAAGTAAAATTTCGAGTTTAGAAAAGCCTAAAAATTTGGATTGGCCGCGTAGCGAAGCGAAGCGGCCAATCCAAATTAGGCTTTTCTAAACTCGAAATTTTACTTCATGCGCCACGCTTAAAAACACTGATTTACAGCGAAGTTAAAAAAATACTCACATTTAACACCAATTATAGGTAACCCAATATAGGTTAGAGTTATTGGGTACCCTATAATCACTGATTTAAACAATTGGTTCAGCGGTGAATTCGACTAACGTTTTATTCACATTTACATATTAGATTGCTAAAGCCGGATACTTTACATTATGATGAGGCTTTTATGTATTGTTGTAAAAGTGGATAAATATATTTTATTTAAAACCTCACCAAATTAGTTCTTCATGCACACTAGTTTCCCAAATAACTCGCGACGCGTAAAAACACTGATTTACAGTGAAGTTCAAAACACACACACATACAACAACAATTATAGGCAACCCAATATACGTTAAAGTTATTGGGTTGCCTATAATCGCTGATTTAAACAATTGGCTCAGCGCAGAATTTGACTCACGTTTTATTAAATAAAAAACAACGACTTTTATTTTAATTTTCGATTTTTTCCAGTTTAAGGGAAGTTAGATAAACTTGAATTAAGGGAACTAGATAAAAAAATCGAAAATTAAAATAAAAGTCGTTGTTATATTGAGTAGTTATTCAAAATTAGGTAAAGGGTTTTCCAATAAGACGTTTAATTTTGAATAGCCCGCTATCTGGGCAGCTGTCACGTTTGCAGCTGTCATCTTTTGACACGTGACAAGTAAAAACGATGCCATTAGTAAAAATGCAACGATACACGCTTCAAAAACGCATTGAAATGATTAAAATTCACTACAGAAATGGTGAAAATTTTGCAGCCACAGTTCGCCAGACTAAAACACTTTTGGGTCCTCGTGAAGCACCTTCTTGGCCAGCAATAGTAAAACTGGTTAAAAAAATTGAGTTGTTGCGACAACTTAGTGATGTGAAGAATCGAAACCGAGTGCGTCGCTCAAGAACAATTGAGAATATTGCTGCTGTAGCCAATAGTGTTAACGAAAACCCAGGTTTGTCGATTCATCGTCGATCTTTGGAATTAGACATTCGAAAAAGACATTACACAGTATTTTGCATAAAGACTTAGGTTTGAAGGCTTTTAAAGTTCAGTTAACACAAAAACTCAAGCCGGTCGATCACCAGCAACGTCGTATCTTTGCTGATTGGGTCCTTGAAATGCATCAAAATGATTCGGATTTTTATCGAAAAATCATCTTCAGTGATGAGGCCCATTTTCACCCGAGAGGCTACGTGAATAAGCAGAAAAGCCGTATTTGGGGCTCGGAAAATCCAAGAATGCTTATTGAAAAGCCTCAACTTAAAAACTGTCTTTCAAAAACTAATGTATAGTCTAGGGGAGACAGTACCCCGGAACCTAAGTACCAAGTACTCTTAAACTCTGAAAACATAAAAATATTGTTAACAAGTGCATGAACTTCAACTGAAATCAGCGGCTTATACGCGTGGCGCATGAAGTAAAATTTCGAGTTTAGAAAAGCCCAGAAAATTTGTCTCGGGTCGCTGCGCGACCCTCGACAAATTTTCACGGGGCTTTTCTAAACTCGAAATTTTACTTCATGCTTAGTCTGGGAGTGGAAAACACTCGTTTAAAGCTTTCAGTTGAACTCTTTTGGTGCGGTTTGTGGGCTGGCAATGTAATTGGACCTTACTAATTCGCAAATGAGGCTGGTGCAACTGTTACGGTAAATGGATTGCGCTATCGAGCTATGATTAATGATTTTTTATGGCCGGAGTTGAAAAATATTGATGTGGACGACGTTTATTTTCAACAAGACGGCGCTACGTTCCACACAAGCTACGAAACAATCGCAATTTTGCAAGAGAAGTTTCCTGGCCGTGTTATTTCGCGAAGAGGTGATCACAATTGGCCCCGAGATCTTGTGACTTGACACCTTTAGACTGTTTTCTTTGGGGTCACGTGAAAGATAAGGTTAATGCCAATGCTCCACAATCCATTCAAGACCTTAAAGATTAAATTTGTGAAGTTATCGAGGATATACAGCCTCAAATGTACGAATTGGTCATGGAAAATTTCATGAAAAGGATATGGTGCTGCAACCATAGTCGTGGCGGCCATTTGGCTGATATCGTTTTCCGTCGTTAATGGCATACCTATTGTGGAGGCTTCTACTTAGTTATACATGTTAATTTAGGCGCGCCGGGTTCGCGCCTTGTACATACGATTTTATTTATTCTTTCTATTTTTAAAATGTTATTACATTATTATACTACATCTGTTCGTTAACGTTTATATATCTGTTAAATGTAATATCGTTTGTTGTATTCTACTATCCTCTGTAAATCACTGTGTATTTCCTGACCGAGGCCTACCTGTGTTTGTTAATATAAGTCCACATGATCGGCCCCTTGTGGTGAAAAGTGTCTTATGGCTAAATTTCTTGTTTCATATAATTTTTAACGTAAATTTTTTTGTTTTTTTTAACAGTCTCGATCGTTTTATTAGACTAATTATGTCGAAGTGTTTGTTGTGCGATGTTGCACTTTCATCAACTGATGCAGACCTACTTTCTTGCCGTACGTGCAATCATCAGATTCATGGTATTAGGTGTGCTAATTTAAATAAAACAGTCTGTAAAGCTTTACTTGAAAATAAGAGCTTATCCTGGACACGCAAGAATTGTATTGAAAATGATAATTTCAGTGCTAACATTTTGCAAACTGTCTTCAATAAAGTGGATGAACATTCCGCATTACTTGATTCAATTCTAAACAAACTCAACTTAAATAAAGATTGTTCATCAACTGCTCTAACTACTTCTCCGCCACCAACAATACCGGAACCAACAACCGAATCCGTCAATATGGAAATAAAGCCGCCGGTGTCAACTCTTAACTTAGCTTCAACTGTGAAAAAATAAATGTTAAGTAAATCAAATAATAGTACCACAGCGTTTACAAGATCCAGATCTAAATCCTCTTTGGATAACGCCGTAGTTGTTAAAAGTAAAAGTGATGGGCAACCTCATAAACAACTAATCATTGGTAATAGGATTATGACAGCTAAAAATGTCATGGTCAACAATTCCGCTGCAGCTCATAATCAACTTAAATCTGCTTAAAGATGTCAGTGGATTTACTTTGGTAGATGCAGTCCGTCTTCGTCAGTTGAATCTGTTATGGATTATGTTCAGGATGTTCTAGATATAAAGGATGCCTAGTGCTTCAAACTTGCAAGAAACGACGATATCTGTTCGTACAAGTTAGGTGTGAAAGAATCACTTGTTAAACAACTTTTAGATCCAAGTTTGTGGCCAACAGGACTCGCGGTAAAGGATTTTTTTCCTCGTCGTCGGAACAAAGCTGATCAAGCGGGAAATTTTCAGACATCAAATCCATCAAATCCAAAGTCGTAAATAAAACTACACAGAGCCTTTTGCTGTATTACCAGAATGTAAGAGGTCTCCGCACTAAACTGGTTGATTTCTATAACTCATGCTTATATGAGGATTACTGCGTACTTGCTCTAACTGAAACTTGGTTACACGATTCCATCTTCGACAATGAAATTATAGATAGTCGTTATGTGTTATATCAGACAGATCGCTCAGTGCTTACAAGTAATAAAGCAAGAGGGGGTGGTGTGCTCATTGCCATAAAAAAATATATTCAATCTATCAGAATTGTAACAGATAATAGTCTGGAAATGGTATCCATAAAAATTAACAAGGGCTCTGTTAAACTGATCATATGTTGCTGTTATATTCCCCCGAACTCTTCCCCATGCTTGTATGAAAACTATTGTAAAGCGTTTGAAAAAATATCAACAGATTATCCTGATTACAAAATCATTATTATGGGTGACTTCAATTTGCCTAATATTACTTGGGTCAATGACTGCGATAGCTACGGCTTAACTCCAATGAACGTGTCTTCTCCTATTGAGGTTATTTTCTGTGATAGCTTAAGCTCTATTTGTATGAATCAATTTAATTCTATAACAAATGTTAATGATGTTGTGCTAGATCTGTGCCTCTCCAATTATGATCACTTAACAGTTAATAAATGCCTACCAATAATTTTACCTGATTGTCATCATCCACCACTAATCATAGATGTATTAGTAGATGAACATGATATTCTTGAAACTTATTATAAATTTAAGCCAGATTTCAGTAGAGCCAATTTTGATAATATCAATAACTTTTTATCAAGTGTCGATTGGTCCTGTTTATATGATTGTTCAGATATTACCAAGGCAACTCAAATCTTTTATAACATTATTTACCTTGTATTTGACCTCTACGTACCAAAGAAATGCACAAGACACGATTTTTATCCGAGCTGGTTCTTAAGTAAGTTGATCAATTTATTAAAATCTAAAAAGGAATCCCACAAAAAGTGGAAACTTTCTTCCGCTATTTCAGACTACAATTCCTTTACAAATCTTAGAAGGATTTACAAAACTGAAATTAATTTGTGCTATAGACAGTATTTGGATAATATTGAACAATCTATTCCGTACAATATAAAGGCTTTCTGGTCCTTCGTCCATCAAAAGAACAAGTCTTCGGGAATTCCCTTAATGATGTCCCTTAACGAATTTAGTGTATCGTCAGGTCAAGATATTGCAAACCTATTCGCTGCTTACTTTTCTTCAGTTTATAAAGTAGAATCTGTAATAGCATCGGACTTTAAGTCTAACATATGAACTAATCTGAACAACATATGTTTAACGGCTGATCAAGTTTTATTTGAACTCTCTCGGTTAAACGTCACTGCAGGTCCAGGCCCTGATAACATACCTTCTATATTTCTACGTAATTGTAGTAATTTGCTTTATATTCCACTACACCAATTATTTTCGTTGTCGTTAAGCTCTGGTATCTTTCCTAATATATGGAAATCTGCCTTCATAACTCCAATTCACAATTCAGGCGCGAAATCTAATGTGAAACACTACAGACCAATTTCCATATTGTCAGTCATACCGAAAATATTTGAAAAACTACTATATAATCAGTTATTCAGTACTCTTAAAAACTTTATTAGCGATAATCAACACGGGTTTTATACTAGTCGTTCTACGCAAACAAATCTTCTTATTTACACTGATTATATATTCCGTGCTCTCGAAAGCGGAGCTGAAGTCCATTCTATTTATACGGACTTCAGCAAAGCTTTTGATTGTGTCAATCACTCAATATTATTGCATAAACTGCATGCTTATGGTGTAGGTGATTCATTACTGTAATGGCTTGGATCTTATTTAACTAGAAGAGTTCAATACGTCAAAATCAATGGATACATATCTAATGAAATATGGGCAACATCAGGGGTTCCGCAGGGCTCTCACTTAGGACCGCTTCTGTTCTCGATCTTCATAAATGATCTATCCGATATACTTACTTGTCCACACTTATTATTCGCGGATGATCTCAAGATATTCCTCCAAATAAACAACATCAATGATTGCTTAATCCTTGAACATAATCTGTTATTAATACAATGCTGGTGCACAAATAATGATATGGCACTAAATATAAGTAAATGCCAGTTTATGCCGTTTTCACGCTGTAAAGTACCAACATATTTTAATTATCATTTGAATGATACCTCTCTCTGCAGAGTAGATAGTATCCGGGACCTTAGAGTGCTGTTGGGCTCTAAACTGTCTTACAGGCTACATATTGACTACATAGTGAACAAGGCTAATAAAATGCTAGGGTTTATTAAACGATCTACAACTGATTTTATTAATGTACGTGCTCTTGTGATTTTGTATAATGCACTAGTCAGATCACACCTGGATTATTGCTGTCTTATTTGGTCACCATCCTTCAAAACGCATGTAGACAGATTAGAGTCTATACAATACAAATTTTCCAAGGTCTTAGCATATAAGTTGAGCATTGTTGGCATATATCTTACGCCCCAGCAATCCTGTCAATATGTTGGTCGTACTGAATTGCACATTCGAAGGAAGGGAATGGATATAACATTTATGTACAAATTACTTAATGGGATGATAAATTGCATAAATCTGCATAATTTGATTAACCTCAATGTGCAGGGTCGAGCTTTAAGATCGAATGATCTTCTACATATAGGTCACTATAAAACCACGTACGGTATGAACAGTCCCATGCCACGGATCGCCAGGCATGTCAACAGTGTTGCATTATCGCTCGATTTTTTTTGAAACTCCCTCAACACTTTCAAGGCACACTTAATGCACTTAATTTAATTTAATTTAATCTGTTCTCGTTATAAAAGAAATATTGTATGTTATTTAATGTATTTAGTATGTAGGTGTTTTTGTTTTATGTTTATATTTGTTTTAATTATAATATTTTAAAAATCTGTATTATATCTTCAAAAAGGCTTGACTGTCTATATGTATAAATAAAAAAATTAATAAAAAACGTATTAACTTTGTATAACACAATTTATTTTTATAAATATAAATTGTGTTATACAAACAAAGTTAAACTGTTTTTTATTAATCCATTGATTTCTCTTAAAATATACTCGTTTTTTTTTTTAAGTATCAAAATAAAACCTTTTATTGGAAAACCCTTTAGAATAGCGAATTATAAGTAACGTAATTTACTAAGTCAACTGGACGCATCCCTGAATTATGTGTTCAAATCTTTATTTGTATCACACTGGGTTTTAGTCTAAACAAAAATTGCAGTGCCGGAAGGAATGCCTCAAGAATCAATATTTTTATATTATAAATTAAATTACATCTCTGAATAATAAATTATTTAAATATTCGTGAGTTTTACATCAGTCTGAATTTCTTCGGTTTTGTTTATTTTCCGTGAAAAGGATTAAATGTAGAATCGATATATGTTTTTGAGTTTCGTGAAGAGTATAATCAATAAATAATTAACACTGTTGTATCCTTTCTTCACACTTTAAATAAAGTGTGAAGAAAGGATACAACAGTGTTAATTATTTATTTACAATTAATACTGTTGCATCCTATCTTCATACTTTAAATATTGTGTGAAGAAACGATACAACAGTGTTAATTATTTATTTACAATTAACACTGTTGTATCCTTTCTTCACACTTTAAATAAAGTGTGAAGAAAGGATACAACAGTGTTAATTATTTATTTACAATTAACACTGTTGCATCCTATCTTCATACTTTAAATAATGTGTGAAGAAAGGATACAACAGTGTTAATTATTTATTTACAATTAACACTGTTGTATCCTTTCTTCACACTTTAAATAAAGTGTGAAGAAAGGATACAACCGTGTTAATTATTTATTTACAATTAACACTGTTGCATCCTATCTTCATACTTTAAATAATGTGTGAAGAAAGGATACAACAGTGTAAACTATTTATTAAATGTAGAATATTTGATTTTTGATTTATATTTTGAATATTCGCGCGCTTGAAAAGTGCGCGTACAAGGGGTGACGCTCATAGCGCCACTTGCAGAGAAGAAGTCGAGTGAGACGCGTGCAACGCGAGTGTGTTCGTTAAAATACAACTCCAACTTAAAAAGACTATCGTGTCTTTAGGCCATCCAACCACCGAAGCACACATAACACAAAACCGGGGTAAGTCACCCTCAAAACACCACTTTCCAGTGGGGTCCGCAGATCAGTAAAATAAATAATTAGTGTAAGCGCCTGTATACGCGCATCAGAACCCTTCGGCCAAAAACTGAAGTTGTGAATTATACAGAATTTCTTTATTACAATTTTATCTTATTAAAAATATCATTACTAATTTTGGTTAACTTTCTCTACTCCGGTAATAAATTTACTATGTATCTGGAACGTTTCGTCGGGGTAGGTTTTAAATGATTGATTTAGTGAAGCGAAGGGTGGAACTTTCAGGGTCGGCAAGTTTTTCATCAAGCATTTATGCCCTGTAATGATTCCGTTCAAACTTTCCCCGTTTTCGTTTAGTGATCTTTTAATATTTTCATGGCGCCCTTAATTACTAATTAATTTTCAACATCAGTTCGTTAATACCATTAAAAACTTCTTCGAATAATTGATTTCGTTCTAATCTTGACAATAAGATCCTTTTGAGCATACATATCCCGACAATTACAGCGTTTTTTTTTTAAATTAGCGGGAATTCGTTATTGCAAAGCGGTTAATTTGAGGCTTTTAACGAGTGTTTTCCACTCCCAGACTAAGCATGAAGTAAAATTTCGAGTTTAGAAAAGCCTAAGAATTTGGATTGGCCGCGTAGCGAAGCGGAGCGGCCAATCCAAATTAGGCTTTTCTAAACTCGAAATTTTACTTCATGCGCCACGCATAAAAACACTGATTTACAGGGAAGTTAAAAAAACACACACATACAACAACAATTATAGGCAACCCAATATACGTTAGAGTTATTGGGTTGCCTATAATCACTGATTTAAACAATTGGTTCAGCGTAGAATTTGACTTACGTTTTTTTCACATTTACATATTAGGTTGCTAAAGCCGGATACTTTAATTTTTACGTTATTTCAGTGTTTAATACGCGTGGCGCATTAAGTAAAATTACGAGTTTAGAAAAGCCTAATTTGGATTGGCCGCTCCGCTTCGCTACGCGGCCAATCCAAATTTTCAGGCTTTCCTAAACTCGAAATTTTACTTCATGCGCCACGCTTAAAAACACTGATTTACAGGGAAGTTAAAAAAACACACACATACAACAACAATTATAGGCAACCCAATATACGTTAGAGTTATTGGGTTGCTTATAATCGCTGATTTAAACAATTGGTTCAGCGCAGAATTTGACTCACGTTTTATTCACATTTGCATATTAGATTGCTAAAGCCGGATACTTTAATTTTTACGATATTTCAGTGTTTAATACGCGTGGCGCATGAAGTAAAATTTCGAGTTTAGAAAAGCCTAATTTGGATTGGCCGCTCCGCTTCGCTACGCGGCCAATCCAAATTTTCAGGCTTTTCTAAACTCGAAATTTTACTTCATGCTTAGTCTGGGAGTGGAAAACCCTCGTTTAATGATTCAAATTGGAATCTTTTAAAAAAGCAACGAATGTCGTAAAATTTACAGTGTATGCATATGTACTAGGTGGATCGAAAGGTTTGGAATAATCCCAAGAGATGGCGAGATGGCACTAATGTGAACCAATACACAACAAGCTTTATCCTTTATTAGATGTCTGTCAAAATTTTAACCATTTATCTTAACAATAAGAAACAGGGCATTTATCTTTGGAGTAAACACATCCCGGCAATTACAGCGTTTTTTTAATTTGCGGGAATTCGTTGTTGCAAAGCGGTTAATTTGAGGCTTTTAACGGGTGTTTTCCACTCCCAGACTAAGCATGAAGTAAAATTTCGAGTTTAGAAAAGCCTGAAAATTTGGATTGGCCGCGTAGCGAAGCGGAGCGGCCAATCCAAATTATGCTTTTCTAAACTCGAAATTTTACTTCATGCGCCACGCTTAAAAACACTGATTTAAAAACACTGACATACAACAACAATTACAGGCAACCCAATATACGTTAGAGTTCTTGAGTTGCCTATAATCGCTGATTTAAACAATTGGTTCAGCGCACGTTTTATTCACACGTTTTATTCACATTTGCATATTAGATTGCTAAAGCCGGGTACTTTAATTTTTACGATATTTCAGTGTTTAATACGCGTGGCGCATGAAGTAAAATTTCGAGTTTAGAAAAGCCTAATTTGGATTGGCCGCTCCGCTTCGCTACGCGGCCAATCCAAATTCTAAGGCTTTTCTAATCTCGAAATTTTACTTCATGCTTAGTCTGGGAGTGGAAAACCCTCGTTCAATGATTCAAATTGGAATCTTTTATAAAATCAACGAATGTCGTAAAATTTACAGTGTATGCATATGTACTAGTTGGAGCGAAAAGTTTGAAATAAGAGATGGCGAGATGGCACTAATGTGAACCACACATAACAAGCTTTATCCGTCATTAGACGTCTATCAAAATTTTAACCATTTCTCTTGACAATAAGATACAGGGCATTTATCTTTTGAGCAGTAGGCATGCTAATCAATTTATCACTCTCACAGGTTTTGATATATTTGTAGGAATTCTAAGTTTATTGCGTCGTGCACTCAGTGCAAAATAGTTAAGATTTTTTTTAAAATGTCTGTAATATATTTATATATTGGTAATATTATTGTAACTGTTCTGTATGAAATAGCCTCCGTTAATAAATAAATAAATAAACAAATCCCGACAATTACAGCGTTTTTTTTTTAATTTGCGGGAATTCGTTGTTGCAAAGCGGATAATTTGAGGCTTTTAACGAGTGTTTTCCACTCCCAGACTAAGCATGAAGTAAAATTTCGAGTTTAGAAAAGCCTAAGAATTTGGAATGGCCGCGTAGCGAAGCGGAGCGGCCAATCCAAATTAGGCTTTTCTAAACTCGAAATTTTACTTCATACGCCACGCTTAAAAACACTGATTATAGTGAAGTTAAAAAAACACACACATACAACAACAATTACAGGCAACCCAATATACGTTAAAGTTATTGGGTTGCCTATAATCACTGATTTAAACAATTGGTTCAGCGCAGAACTTGACTCACGTTTTATTCACACTTACATATTAGATTGCTAAAGTCGGATACTTTAATTTTTAAGATATTTCAGTGTTTAATACGCGCGGCGCATGAAGTAAAATTTCGAGTATAGAAAAGCCTAATTTGGATTGGCCGCTCCGCTTCGCTACGCGGCCAATCCGAATTCTAAGGCTTTTCTAAACTCGAAATTTTACTTCATACTTTGTCTGGGAGTGGAAAACCCTTGATTAATGATTCAAATTGAAATCTTATCGAAAAACAACGAATGTTGTAAAATTTACAGTGTATGCATATGTACTAGGTGTACAGTGACTTAATTAAACACAGTGGCGACAACTCCCTGTCATCCGCCATGATAAGGAAAAATTAATTAAGAAAATAGGTTATAATACAAACATCTGATATTTAATTGTGACAGCAAATATTTGTTATCTTTCACTTAAAGCATCATCCATGAGCGGGGACAATTTCCTTAATTTTAAAATAGAAACATATAATAGTTAATACCAAATTAACAGCTTTAGGTTGATTCTATTTATCGTTGCGAATTTTTGAGGTGCAATTTTAGGTTAAGTGAAATAAAACACGAATTTTATAGGGAATTTCTGTGACATACTTTAGACTTTATAGCTGCGCCGCTGTTTGTCCGCCATATTGGGTCAAAATTACTTAAAATCCAATCAAAAACAATACCACAGTTGTCGCCACTGTGTTTAATTAAGTCACTGTAACTAGGTAGATCAAAAAGTTTGCAATAATCCTGAGAGATGGCGCTAATATAAACCATACACAACAAGCGTTATCCTTTGTTAGACGTCCGTTCTGTCGAAATTGTAATCATTTATGTTTACGCATTTACAAGTTACAGCAGTGAGAAGAAGCCAACTTCCGTGTTTTTTTTTTTTTTTTTTTTTTTAATGGAAAAATCTGAATTTTGTGTTCTGCGAGAAAACAGCGGCGTCTCGCAGCCTAACTTTAGGGTAGGTCAGAGATCCGTTATTGAAAGGTTACTTTGTTGTGCATTTCCTTGTATTTATAAAGCGCGATCCCAACCTCAAATTTGGTATGCCTTGGCGCTGTGGCTGACCCTGAAGTTAGGCTGCGAGCAGTCGCTGCAAGAAAATTATAACCAAGACCAAAGCCAAGCTAGATAAGTATTATCCGGACTGTGCAACGTCGATGAAGATGATTCAAATGTGGGACTTTTGTTGTGTGACCAATGACGCTGAACAATCTGGACGTCCAAAAGACGTCAGAACACCAGAAAACGTGGAAAATCCATGATATTATGTTGAACGACCCAAAAGTGAAATTAAGGGAGCTAGCTTAGACCACAAAGATGTCGTATGGCAGTGTGTCCAATCAGTGTCGGACTGGGCCTAAGGGGACCGGGTGGCCTTATGGATCAGGATCAGCCTAGGATAAGAGCAGATGATACCATCAGGTCAACCAACAAACCAAATAACAATGATCAAATTGGCAAGAGTTTTTAAAAGTTTTATTTTTCTGAATGTATTTGAAAAATAAAACTTTTAAAAACTCTTGCCAATTTAATCATTGTTATTTGGTTTGTTATAGAAAGTACCAATTAGTTTAAGGGGGTAGTTCTCTAAATATGGCTGAAAAATAGGTGTTTTTCGGATTATTTTTAACACTAAAAGAAAAGGAAATGACAACTTTGAGTATATCCGTTTATTAATAATACAAACATTTTCCAGGCACCATTTTTTGTAACGCCATCAACCGCTTCCCATGACCGCTGCACCAGGTGAAAGCACCTCTTGTTCTCGAAACGCCCATTTTCGGTGGCCGGCCTGGGGGTCCTCCGATTGGTCTTGCAACAACATCAATGTTTTTAAGTTATTGTCAATTAGTAAATCTAGTCCCCTACGTAGGAGAATTGAAAAAAATCAAAATGGAACAAAATGGCGACGTGTTAAAAAAAAGTTTGATTTATCACCCTAAAAATCGGTATAAAAACGTGCACTGAGCACAGACTTTTCAACGGATCGGAAAACGGCTACGTAGGGGACTAGAAAATTCAATTGCGAATGCGAAACGCAAAGTCCGATCGAAATCGTATGTGTCAATAAAAAGTTATGCCGGCCACCGATTTTAAAAACACTGTTTCGAGAAAAACGCGTTTGAAGTTTCGGGTTACATTTTTTGCAGTTTCGTTTAGCATACCTCTAGTCAGCAATTCCTGGCCCATACAGCATCCCTTCCAGGTTATTTTGGAGGGCATTGTCAATCTTTTTTTGCTGCCATGGACGACCGGCGGGCGTCTTTGGCAGCATCTGACATCCGCAGCTCTGCGCGCTCGATCCGCTCTTTGTCCGCTTTCGTGCAGAAGTTGTAGCAGCTGGGACCTATCTCAAGTTGGAGTTGGATCATGATGTCCATAATGCTTGATAGACCGTTGTTGAAAGTACAAGCCGCTACACTGGCCACAATATCGACGATATTTTTCCCGCTGTGGATGGTTTTTGGAGAAATCGACCAGATGCAAGCGTTGAAGCTTTCGTTGGCATTCTGAATGTATCCTCCCAGGCATCGCTCCAGCAAGTCGTCACGGCTCAAGTCTTCATATACAGGACGAATGGCATCGAAAACTTCTGTCTTCATTGGTGGTTTATGCGTGTAGTCCTCAAGCTGACCATCAGCTTTAGCCTTCTGCCACGTGCACCAGGAATCTGCGCCTTCTGGACAATTGGTGTGTTGTGGAGCCGCATCCGTCGATGTTTTGTGATAAAGGGTTGCCCATATATCTTTCCTCATATCTTCCACTGACTGCGAATTCCTCCGAATGGCCAATCCGTAATAAATGGATAATTCGTCAATCAATTTACCAGTAAGTTTTCCCTTACCGCTGAGTCCGTTTGTTTTCTTTACCAGCTGTCGAAGTCGGCTGCCCATCCGCTTTGTACATGGTCGATGCACTCTTTCTTCTTAACAATGAAGTCTTCAACCTCAATAATCCCCTTGAACGTTTTGCTGTCGCAGTCACCGATGTATTAGCCGTATTTTACTCCGTGCAAATCGACCGAACGCTGGAACATTTCGACGACAGCGTCCACCTCCATTTTGCCCGACGAACCTTCTTGATTACGTTGACAAGTGCTTTCATGTGTTCTGTACCATTCATCAAATTTCGCCGTTTCTTCCTTGCCTTTCCACAGTTCGCACGCCTTACACAGTTTCGATTTTGGTTCCAGGTCCACTATTTTCCCCGTCTTCCAGCCTATAAGAGAAGTTAAGCCCAACAGAGACGAAAACCCTCTCTTTTTCCACGTCCCATCGCCGGAAACCGTCAACCCGCTGAATCCTTGTTCTCCTTGGGACAAATCCTTTTCCTGCGTAGCTGCCTTCTTCATGGACGAATCTCGTACAGCTGTTGAGGCGATGACCATAGCGTCGACGATCTTGTAGTACGCCGATTTTACAACCGGACTAGGCAGGCACATAAATGCGCAAAACTTCAATAGGCCGTTGTATCCTATTCCCAGAAGTCGCATGCAGAAAATTATGCGGCGATTGATTTCGAATGCGTACCCGCCGATTTTCGGGCAGGAATCGATGTACTGGGGCTCACAAGTCTGGCAATTTTGAAGCCAAGACCGCGCATTAATGTTTCCTTGAATTGTACAATTAAACCGCACTTTTTACAAACAACCAGGGCAGCGAGGGCAGTGAAAACAGTCATGAATTCGATCAGCCGATAACTGAAACTTGGATCCACGTTGACATGACTCTTCCCCGTCAATCGAAGTTTTATCGCCGACATCGAAACACCGTCAACGTCGCCTTCCATCAAATACCGATTCTGTGGATGGCGATTTCCCGCGGAAGATCTTGACGCACGGGAGCTATTGTCTCTTGCACCTTTTTCGCGATTCCTGAGCCGTTTGAAAGGCATTTTCACGGAACGCACGACAAACAATCACGATTACAACACCAAACGACGCAGGCGCACACATAAGCGTGTTTTGTTGTGAATAACCACCATAGACTGTTCAAAATGCGAAGGGAACATTTCAATCAACTGTATACGATCCTAGCACCACCTCCGATGCTAGTGACAGCATCCTGAACTACAAATCCCTCCAGTTCTGTCGGTAACTGAGGTACCCTTCGAGCGCGCTCGGAAGCGCGCTTAGGGTGCCAGTGCACATCTTTGCATATCGCCTCATAACTGACGAATGAAGTTTCCGGCAAAGATGGGATAAAACATATAATAAAATATACATCCCAAAGAACATTTTAAGCGAAAAAAAAAACCGTAAAAAAAATTATTTAGAGGACTACCCCCTTAAAGCTAGCTAATCAACTTTTTTTTAAGAGGAGTAGTTTCAGCTAGGTTGTCAATCACTCGTTCGTAAAAGCTGCTATCCTCGCCATCCTTGATAAGATCCGACTCTGTATTAAGTATAATCAACGAATCCAGCAGTTTTTGACCTAGTAGAGAACGTAGCCTCGTCTTAATGTACTTCAGTGCGGAAAAACGTCTCTCGCAAGTTATTTGAGTAAAGGAGATTGCGAGGATTACACAATAAGCGACGTATAAATTGAAATACGTACTAATGTGCACGTTATATTGATACAAAAGTTTGCATGCACATGGTATGCAACTTCCGCAGGCATCGGAACCTCTTCGTGACAAACAAATAGCGTTCCTTGCTGTTTGATCAAAAATATCTTCGCCAATCTCTTCCTGCTCTTCGTCACTCAAAAGAATCAGAATCGATTTTTTGTTGCTCCCTAGGTGGAACTCGTGCGTCCCAAATTATTTTAGAAAGTTCATTGAAACTTTTCGAAAATGATTCGAGTTCATTTGAAAGCAGTTTTCGGTGACTTTGTACACGGTAATAGAGTAGAATCTCCTTGTGTCCGCAGACAGTAGTCCTTGGCATACCTCATCGAGTTTTTTGGGTTTCCTAGATGTTCTCCGTAACGGCAGCGTGGTCTGTATTTCAACATCGATGTTCTCGGCTTGAATTAGTTCTTGAATTTGGGATGCGAACAAACTTGCTGCACTGAAAACATCGTCAAAATGATCCAGTTGTTTCCGCAAATTCGTTTTCAAAGTTTTGATAAGTCCCCAAGCTTTAAGCTAGTCTTGTGTAGGAGTTTGAGGGTATTGGCTTACCGGGGTTATAATTCGAACATTTTTTTGAATACGAAGGCTGTCAGAATAGTTTCAAATTTCAAAAAGGAATCCATCAATGCCTTTGCTTGAAATGAAACCATTGGCATAAATAAGACATTTAAACTTTGTTTGTATAACTGAGGTTTTTTTATTGTGACTATAGTTTCGACAACTTTAACTTGTCATTATCAGACTACAAGTCTGATAATGATAAATTAAAGTTGTCGAAACTATAGTCACAATAAAAAAACCTCAGTTATACAAACAAAGTTTAAGTGTCTTATTTATGTTAATAATGATGTATAACGAAGTAGAAGCCTCAACAGTTAACAGTGAAACCATTGCTCCAATATCGTGGTCAAAGCTTTGTCTTTGGCCCACTATCTCGTTTTTCTGATGTGCAATATTCTCAACTTGTCTCTACCAGTTGTTATTTCCGCGATTTTATTCACCCACACAGAAGTGCGCTTGAAAGATTCGTGAATCAATACATCTGTAGACGCTAAGAGGCCGAATAAATTCTTTGCTTCAGTACAACTTGATGTAGCGCCTGCCAACACTAAATTCAAAACGTGTGCGTAACAATGCGTGAAAATAAATGTTGGTACCTCTTCTTTTAGTTTTGCTTGAAGACCAATATAACGGCCTGCCATATTTCCTGTACCATCAAAAGACACGCTGATAAGATTTTGCAATTCCAATCCTAACTGTGCTAATTCTGAGATTACAAGTGCTCGGTAAGCTTCGCTTGTTGATTTACGGACAGGCGTCATGCTGACGGCCCGTTCTTGTGGGATTCCTTTTTTAACATAGCGAACACAAATTATAGCCTGATCAACAACACCAACATCCTGACAAGAATCCACTTTGAGGCTAAAATATTTCACCTTCTGGATTTCTTTAACGATCTCTTGTTTCACTTGACGTGCGCATATATTTATTAATTTATTTATGATGTTTTTTTGACAGAAAGGTTTCACTCGAATATTTTGAAAAATACGCTTTATTTATAGAGACAAATTATTAAATCGTTTTTCAACATAAATAAAAGTTCTTATATGGCTCAAGAAATACACCCGACCGCAAAAAAAACCCGCCACTTGAAGATTCACGTTTTTTCGTGAAAATTCAAACAGCCATAACTTCGATCGATGTGGATGAAATTTGATGAATTTTTGGAACGCTAAAGTTTTCTCTTTAAGGACACATAAGTGGATATAACGAAATTTAAGCATTTCTGCATTTAAAAGTCCTACCAACAAAAAAATGTTCAGAATGTTAGAAATGATAAAAGTTGAGAAGTTATACTGTGCCCAAAAAAATCGTAGCTCCACTTAAAAAAGAGCGCAACAAAATTCCATCATTTTCCTTTGAAATAAGCGAAAACTCATGTCGATCCAATGATTTGGCTCGAAGTTATGGCAGTTTTTTTAAAAAGTGTATTTTGGGGCATAACTTTGGCGGACAGGCATAACTCTGCTCACAAACCTGTGACATTATGCGATTTAAAAAGATTGAAGTTTTCTCTTCAAGGGCATGTTAGTCAGATCTTCAAACATGCACATTTTACCCCCTTCTACCCCCTAAAGGCGATGAAACGTTTTTCACTTTAAAACTTTTAACTTTGTTAACTTGTACAATGCGCAAAAAAATGTGGCTTCGAGCAAGGGACATCCAGAATAAATTTAGTCCTCCTTTAAATTTATTCTGGATGTCCCTTGCTCGAAGCCACAATTTTTTTTGCGCATTGTACAAGTTAACAAAGTTAAAAGTGAAAAACGTTTCATTTCCTTTAGGGGGTGAAAGGGGGTAAAATGTGCATGTTTAAAGATCTGACTAACATGCCTCAAAGAGAAAACTTCAAGCTTTTTAAATCGCATAATGTCACAGGTTTACGAGCAGAGTTATGCCTGTCCGCCAAAGTTATGCCCCAAAATACACTTTTTAAAAAAACTGCCATAACTTCGAGCCAAATCATTGGATCGACATGATTTTTCGCTTATTTCAAAGGAAAATGATGGAATTTTGTTGCGCTTTTTTTGAAGTAGAGCTACGATTTTTTTTGGGCACAGTATAACTTCTCAACTTTTATCATTTTTAACATTCTGAACATTTTTTTGTTGGTAGGACTTTTAAATGCAGAAATGCTTAAATTTCGTTATATCCACTTATGTGTCCTTAAAGAGAAAACTTTAGCGTTCCAAAAACTCAAAAATTCATCAAATTTCATCCACATCGACCGAAGTTATGGCTGTTTGAATATTCACGAAAAAACGTGAATTTTCAAGTGGCGCGTTTTTTTTTGCGGTCGAGTGTAGTATAAAGTATTCCGTTTAAATTTATATAAATATCAGTTGTCCAGTATGCATTTATCTATTTTTAACATTCCTTTAAAAATGATCTAACAAGCCGAAACTAGTCGGAATAATATGTTAATTTGTGAAACAATACCAAGTGTGTTTTAATTTAAATAACATATTCTAATATAAATAAAACACTGTTTATCACTTTGTTTGTATAACAATTGGTTTATTTGTTGACTATAGTTTCGATACTACACATATCATTATCAAACCGTTAGTTAATGATACGTGTAGTATCGAAACTATAGTCACCAAATAAACCAATTGTTATACAAACAAAATGATAAACAGTGTTTTATTTATGTTCAACAATGTATAACGAAGTAGAAGCCTCTATAATCAGTGAATATTCTAATATGTTTTACCAAGTGCCAGATGAGAAATTAATTCAAGAAACCACCAAGTATACCTAAAAGAAAAATGTCCTTTATGTTAAAACCAGTGAGACTATTTATTAGTGGGGCTGCAGACATAACAATACAAGTCATTTTTGTTTTAAGTATACATATCCCGATTTAGCTTATACTTTTTGGGCATTCTTGTTTTTTTTTAAACGAGTGTTTCTACTCCTTGATTAAGCATGAAGTACAATTTTCAGGCTGTTCTAAACTCGAAATTTTAAGATACATTTGTCGATTATGTAACAGGTGATAGGAGGTAAAGAATCGGGGTGCAGATGGCAAAATCCGTAGGTAAGTGTTTGAAAGGAATAACGAACCGAGGGTGACAGGCAGCAACTGGGTCTGGCGATTGAACCGATATGCTCGGATGAAGATCAATCGTTGACAACACAAAGAAGGACTGTGTTTATAACGGCATTCGATAGAACATCCAGATTTACTTCCTCTCCGTTTGCATTCACGTATTTTATCTATTACTCGTATAACATCCACACCATCTATAAATAATATCTGATTTGCTTACTGATATGCTTTATTTACTGATATGTTTGAAATTGCATTAACGTTTCTGTTTAATCTAAGAGTACTTTTTATATAATTACATAAAAACCATGTTGACTATTGTAATACATACTTTTATGTCTACTTACAAATGAATAATTAGATATTCGTTGTGTTTTTAAAAAAGTTTAATTTGAAGCTTTAAACGAGTGTTTTCCACTCCCAGACTAAGCATGAAGTAAAATTTCGAGTTTAGAAAAGCCCCGTGAAAATTTGTCGAGGGTCGCGCAGCGACCCGAGACAAATTTTCTGGGCTTTTCTAAACTCGAAATTTTACTTCATGCGCCACGCGTATAAAACACTAAAATATTGTGAAATTTATGTATACTTAAACCTCACTTAAAATCAGTGGGCCCGTTCATCACAGACAACAGTAGGGAGTTTACTGCTAACTGTTGGGGAATTCTCTGATGACCGGATTGTTCATCGTGAACGTGTTTGAGATTTTCGCAATCGTACAAAATAGACAGACCAGAGTACCGTTCATTAGATACCAACATACATCATGAACAAACGCAAACATGTTGAATGTTGAAAATTTTGATGAACGAGCCCAGTGTTTTATACTACTCGAAACCAATCAATTAGTCTCAGGCGGTTTTGCAAATAGAAGACTCAAAGATTCGTAAAAGAAAAATTTTCTGTATCTAAGTTTTCTATACATGAAACTTAACCATTTAAAAAATATTCGTAAAAGAAAAATGTTCTGTATCTACCTTTTCTATACATGAAACTAAACCATTTATAAAATACAGTTCGCAGAAATATTTTCCCTGCAAAACATATAGCATAACGATCGCTTTTTTTCTTCCCTTATATAAATGCTAACTACACTAATAATAGAACGTATGCATATAAATTGGCTGAGAGGCTAAGACGTGCTTTCTACCTCCGCATCTCCGGCTGCGATTGAAAATTCTGTTTTCCGCGTAACATCTCATGCAAACTAATTCTATTCGTGTACTCTCAAAAACCTGGCATTACAATATGTATTTGCTGAGGCGAGCGATATATCAATATGTCCCCCCCCCGCCGCTACCGCCCAGGTATCGCGATCGCGATATATGGAAAGCATATGTTGCTCCTAATAAAAAGTCAGATCCCGCTGCGATCCACGAACTGTGAAATGCGCACTCAAGGTCTATACGGAATGATACGACTCTTGACTTGCTGAGTGAACTTACATTTTTTTGTTTGTAGTTCGAATGGAAAGTTATATTTCTGTTAACCGGGGTTTATTTACATTTTGTATACATTTTTCAGAGTACCCTGCATCTATACGTTTGCGAAAAAATCTCTTACCTGCAACTGTAACTAACAATTTTAGTGATCTTAATTTAAGATAGATATTCTAAACATTGTGGGTTTGAGCAGAATAATCGAGTGTGCTATTGCGCAGGCTTTTCTGAACTGCAAATATTACTTCATGCTTAATTAAGGCAGTGGAAATACATATTACAAGCTTCAAATTTAAATTTTATGAAAACAACAAATTCTTAAATATTATATTTACAACAAAACATCGCGAGAAGGATACTTAAAAGACTCCCTATATATAAATCCTAACTATTATATCATATTACAATATGGTACTCAAGTTACGTTAAATCAATACCGCAAAACCCAAGGGATATAAGGGGACTTATATTTCATACCAGCAAAACAATATCGCAAACATTAATACAGTCTGCAATAAATTCTAAACATCAATCCCATTAAATATGAGGGATTGTAAAAAAGCACATATATGTACAACAGGGTCTATATTTAAATATCGAATTTTGGGGGGCATGTTAATGATGGATCCCATTATGTAGACCAGTTGCTATGGAGGATTAAAGCCCAGCAGAGCATGTAAGGTTAATTTGTGAAACGCTGTGAAGTATCTTTAACTAATTGACCGTCTAAACCAATTACACTTACGGTATTGATGGATGGCCGGGTTACAAACTTTCTCTTTTTCCCTCTGACTCTCAAATGTTCAAATGAACAAATGTTGAACCGGTACAGGTTATTTCCATTAGGGTAGATTGTATAAATCAAATGATTTTATTGTTTTTTATGTGGGAGCGCGTGCAGTTTTTCATTTTGGATAGGGATTTGTAAGCAGGATTGGGATTTTATGGGAGGGCTATTAAAATATTTATAGGTTTACTATCGCGGGATAATTACTTTTAGTTTGTATGCTGGATTTTGTGACTTTTTTTTAATTGAATTTATTTGTTTTTAAGTGAAATCAATAACACGTATTTTTGTCTCTATAAAATACTGTTCTCGTCAATAATAAATTAATAAAATAAGTTGTAAATCTAGTAATATTAATAATTAATTACACCTATATTCCTGCTCTCAACCGGAGCAGGATGACAGACGACCTGCTACGCCAACTAGTGTACGAAAGGGAAGTGGATATTCTGATAATTAACGAGCAGTAGCAAAATCATCCCTTTCCGTCTTGGTACCAAGACGAACTAGGGACGGCCGCCATCTGGGTAAGGAACATTGTCAAGCTGCCTGTATCGGCGCATGGCAGTCTCTACCGTGACTACGTGTGGGTAACTTTCATCAGCTGTTATCTCACTCTCAACAAGATAATCAGAGAAAAGGTAGATTCTCTCGAAGATCAGGTCTTTGGCACACAGGACAAAGTTATAGTCGCGGGTGACATTAACGCCAAGAGTACAGAGTGGGGGATAATCCAGACTCACGGGGAAAATACCTGACCTAAATGGCTGACAGGACTGGCCTGGTTGTTCTCAATACAGGCAACACATTCACCTTCCGCCGCCCTGGTTACGCCGAGACCATCCCCGAAGTCACTTTCGCTACAGAAGAGCTCGTACCGTTAACAGAGGGCTGGCAAAGTTATAGTCGCATGTGACTTTAACGCCAAGAGTACAAAGTAGGGGATGCCTAATCCAGACTCGCGGGGAAAATACCTGACCGATATGGCTGACAGGACTGACCTGGTTGTTTTCAATACAGGCAACACATCCACCTTCCGCCGCCCTGGTTACGCCAAGACCATCCCCGAAGCCACAGTCGCTACAGAAGAGCTCGTACCGTTAACAGAGGGCTGGCAAAGTTATAGTCGCATGTAACTTTAACGCCAAGGGTACAGAGTGGGGGATGCCTAATCCAGACTCGCGGGGAAAATACCTGCCTAAAATGGCTGCCAGGACTGGCCTGGTTGTTCTCAATACAGGCAACACGTCCACCTTCCGCCGCCCTGGTTACGCCGAGACCATCCCCGAAGTCACTTTCGCTACAGAAGAGCTCGTACCGTTAACAGAGGGCTGGCAAAGTTATAGTCGCATGTGACTTTAACGCCAAGAGTACAGAGTGGGGGATGCCTAATCCAGACTCGCGGGGAAAATACCTACCTAAAATGGCTGCCAGGACTGGCCTGGTTGTTCTCAATACAGGCAACACGTCCACCTTCCGCCGCCCTGGTTACGAGACCATCCCCGAAGTCACTTTCGCTACAGAAGAGCTCGTACCGTTAACAGAGGGATGGCAAAGCTATAGTCGCGAGTGACTTTAACGCCAAGAGTACAGAGTGGGGGATACCTAATCCAGATTCGCGGGGAAAATACCTGACCGAAATCGCTGCCAGGACTGGCCTGGTTGTTCTCAATACAGGCAACACATCCACCTTCCACCGCCCTGGTTACGCCGGGACCATCCCCGAAGTCACTTTCGCTACAGAAGAGCTCGTACCGTTAACAGAGGGCTGGCAAAGTTATAGTCGCATGTGACTTTAACGCCAAGAGTACAGAGTGGGGGATGCCTAATCCAGACTCGCGGGGAAAATACCTGCCTAAAATGGCTGCCAGGACTGGCCTGGTTGTTCTCAATACAGGCAACACATTTACCTTCCGCCGCCCTGGTTACGCCGAGACCATCCCCGAAGTCACAGTCGCTATAGAAGAGCTCGTACCGTTAACAGAGGGCTGGCAAAGTTATAGTCGCATGTAACTTTAACGCCAAGAGTACAGAGTGGGGGATGCCTAATCCAGACTCGCGGGGAAAATACCTGCCTAAAATGGCTGCCAGGACTGGCCTGGTTGTTCTCAATACAGGCAACACATTTACCTTCCGCCGCCCTGGTTACGCCGAGACCATCCCCGAAGTCACAGTCGCTATAGAAGAGCTCGTACCGTTAACAGAGGGCTGGCAAAGTTATAGTCGCATGTGACTTTATCGCCAAGAGTACAGAGTGGGGGATGCCTAATCCAGACTCGCGGGGAAAATACCTACCTAAGATGGCTGCTAGGACTGGCCTGGTTGTTCTCAATACAGGCAACACGTCCACCTTCCGCCGCCCTGGTTACACCGAGACCATCCCCGAAGTCACTTTCGCTACAGAAGAGCTCGTACCGTTAACAGAGGGCTGGCAAAGTTATAGTCGCATGTGACTTTAACGCCAAGAGTACAGAGTGGAGGGTGCCTAATCCAGACTCGCGGGGAAAATACCTACCTAAAATGGCTGCCAGGACTGGCCTGGTTGTTCTCAATACAGGCAACACGTCCAACTTCCGCCGCCCTGGTTACACCGAGACCATCCCTGAAGTCATTTTCGCTACAGAAGAGCTCGTACCGTTAACAGAGGGCTGGTAAAGTTATAGTCGCATGTGACTTTAACGCCAAGAGTACAGAGTGGGGGATGCCTAATCCAGACTCGCGGGAAAATACCTGCCTAAAATAGCTGCCAGGACTGACCTGGTTGTTCTCAACACAGGCAACACGTCCACCTTCCGCCACCCTGGTTACGCCGAGACCATCCCCGAAGTCACTTTCGCTACAGAAGAGCTCGTACCGTTAGCAGAGGGCTGGCAAAGTTATAGTCGCATATGACTTTAACGCCTAGAGTAGAGAGTGGGGGATGCCTAATCCAGACTCGCGGGGAAAATACCTGCCTAAAATAGCTGCCAGGACTGACCTGGTTGTTCTCAACACAGGCAACACGTCCACCTTCCGCCGCCCTGGTTACGCCGAGACCATCCCCGAAGTCACTTTCGCTACAGAAGAGCTTGTACCGTTAACAGAGGGCTGGCAAAGTTATAGTCGCGAGTGACTTTAACGCCAAGAGTACAAAGTGGGGGATACCTAATCCAGACTCGCGGGGAAAAACCTGACCGAAATGGCTGCCAGGACTGGCCTGGTTGTTCTCAATACAGGCAACACATCCACCTTCCACCGCCCTGGTTACGGCGAGATCACCCTCGATGTCACTTTCGCTACAGAAGAGCTTGCACCGTTAACAGAGGGCTGGAACGTAATAGATGACTTCACTGGTTCTGACCATCAGTATATTTCGTTCCGCTTCTGTAGTGGCCCAGACCTATCCCTGCAAGATCCGCAGGTTGGAAGACGGTGGAAATTCAATAAACTGGACGAAAAGAGGTTTGCTAAAGTTATCACTGCCGGCCATTTAAAAATCACTCCTTCTGCTGGTACTATAAACCGCGCTGATATCGAGCGCGTCACAGAGGCAACAATGAGCCTCCTTCAAAGGGCATTTAATGCATCGATGCCAACCATAAAACCAAGGCATAACAAACGGCCTGCCTACTGGTGGACCGACGAAATTGCCAAGATGCGAAACGCCTGCCTCAACCTGAGCCGCAGGGCAGAAAGCAGAGAAGAAGCGAACCGACTCTCCGTAGTTCACAAGTCATAAAAAAAAGCTCCGGTATACCATCAACCGGAGCAAGGCCAATCAATGGAAGAAGAGGTTAATGCTGATCCCTGAGGCTTGGCATATAAGATCGTCACCAAGAAACTAGGCGTAAGCAGGCAAAGTACAGTTCCAGATGGGGTGAAAATGGAGAACATTGTCAAAACGCCACCACCACCCATCCAATACGGAGAGAGGACGAGGACCCTGACATCGGTGAAAAACCGCCTTTCACTGAAGAAGAGCTAGGAACAGCAATAGCGACTGTTCGAAGCAGAAAAGCCCCTGGACCAGATGGTATCCCTGGTGAGCCCATCAAATGCCTGTGGCGTGTCTCTTGCTGAAAAGATGTACAACGCCTGTTTGCAGGCGGGGGTTTTCTGCTCCAGCTGGAAAACAGCGCGGCTTGTCCTAATCGGCAAGGGTAAGGGCGGCAACGCAATAGTTCCATCGTCGTACCGACTACTGTGCATGTTGGACACGGCTGGGAAAGTGCTGGAGAAACTATTACAGCACCGCATCCTTTCTGCGGTCTGAGCAGCCGGTAATCTCTCTGACCGGCAGTATGGATTCCGTAGGGGACGATCCACGATAGATGCGGTCCGTGAGGTGGCCGAAGCCGTCGAACAGGCACGAGAAGGTAACGACAACTGCCGTAGAATTGTACTATTGGTCACGCTCGACGTGAAGAATTCCTTCAATTCTGCCAGGTAGAGTGACATGTTAGAGGCATTGAGAAGTTTCCAGGTCCCCAGCTATCTTCTCCGAATAGTGGAAGACTACTTGAGGAACCGATGGCGTCGGTATGCCACAACCGAGAGACATTTGCAGTATTACAATCTTGGACCTTGCGGTATTGATTTATAGAGTTTAACACCACCATATACCTTCTAGCGAAACCCCTTTCCAGGAGAACCCATCCGACCTTTTACCGCACTCCAAAAATGAGCGGGGAAGAAGAAACAAAAAATTCTTTATTGGTAATAATAAAAATTTGAAATTAAACAACGCAGTTGGGAGGGTTTCACTTTTATTGTTGAACACTGTAACATGTTTCACCACACAGTGGCTTCATCAGGCAGATGAAATAATGACATTATTTCATCTGCCTGATGAAGCCACTGTGTGGTGAAACATGTTGCAGTGTTCAACAATAAAAGTGAAACCCTCCCAACTGCGTTGTTTTATTTCAAATAGTATTATGGAGTTTCATCATGTATCCGCCTCATCAATTATTTATAATAATAAAAATCACAATACAGGTTATGCAAATATTTTAACAAGGTACATATTTATTAATTACATTTCAATAGTTTATTATGTTCGTATACGCCGGATCAGGCTCATGCTTCCTCTGTTTCGTCCTTCACTGCTGCTTGGGAAAATTTGTCCAGTATCTTCCACAGGTTCTCAGTCCCTCGTTTCTAAGTTCCCTGATCATCTAATTTCTAGCTGTTGTTCTGAATTGTGGGGTGCATGACCCAAGGATGTGCATTGCCGTCTCGGGTACTCCGCAGTCGCAGCTCCCATTCCCTTCTGTTAAGTTGAATCTGGTTAGGTAGGCTCGCATGTTTCCGTGACCTGTGAGTAGTTGTACTGATTTTCTGCTAATTTTTTTTTTACTGATGCCGTATAGCATTCTTCCCGTACTACCTTGCTCCCATTCTCTCTGCCAGAGCCTAATTTCCTCTATGGTCCTATCGACCCTGGCTATTTCTCTGCTTATTTTTAAGCCTTGTTCGTCTGCAATATCTATCGCTTCTTGTGCCAATTTGTCTGCTCGTCTGTTTCTTTCGCACTTGTCGTGGCTTTTTGTCCACCATAGGTGAATTTCGGTGTGGTTTTGTTTCGCCATTAGGAGCTCATGGTAATTGAGTCTCGTGGTTTCAGTCTTATGATGTATATTTATTATACTAGCGAGCGCTCCTTTCGCGTCGCATATGATGTGTCCTCCGACATCCATCGCCCTTAGTCTATCTACTTACCATCTAATTGCCTCTATTTCAGCTTGTGAAATTGTAGCGTGATCTGGCAGCCTTGCCTGTCGGACTTCCTCCTATCCTTTAGTGGTCCATTTAACGCAGGCATATCCCGTCATGCCGTCCTTTCGGGCACCGTCTGTGTATATTTCTCTTTCTCCATCTCTTCTACTATCGGTCCATTTTCTGAATCCGATGCTGCCTCTAAGGGCCGGGTGTATGCTCATACACGGGTTTACTCTATCCTCGTAATCTCCCGTTTTCAGTTTATTATATTCGTTATATCGAGCTCTAGCCTCGACACCGATAGGTTTAATGCCAGTTATTACGTGTAGCGCAGCTGTAGGGGCCGTTCTATAAGCTTTTGTAATACTGAGTAGGAATGGTCTTTGTGCCGCGTTTATTTTCTTGGCGATCCGACTGTCTCGAACCTTCTCGCCATAGATTCCTGATCCGTATGCAATTATAGGTTTGATCATTCCATTATAAATTTATTTCAATATTTAAATTATACGGAACACGCTTCTACGATCAGAGGAAAAACAGCTGGACTAACATCCAGACTGTTCACCGTGGCGGGGAAAGACTGATCTTTCCCCGCCACGATGAACAGTCTGGATGTTAGTCCAGCTGTTTTTCCTCTGACCGTAGAAGCGTGTTCCGTATAATTTAATTTTGTATCTATTTCTATACCAAGGTATGTGAACTTGTTCTCTACTTTAATTTACGAGTCGTGGATTCTTAGTGCGGGTTTCCTTGTGATGGTTTTATACCCGATAATAATCGCTTTCGTCTTTTGAATGTTGTATTTTAAGCCAGCGGTTTCCGCCCATTTGCTGCATTTTGCCCAAATCCTACTCCATACCGCTTCAATTTCTTTGATTGTTTTTCCTGGTATAACTATAATTTGGTCGTCCGCATAAGCTTGGACTAAGTATTCTCCCACTGCATCTTCTTTTGTTGCCTTGAACCATCCCTCCATTTCGACCAGCCATAGTATCACAACCGAGAGACAGCGGTCAACGCAAGTAACTGCGGGGGCAGCTCAAGGGTCCATCCTAGGATCGGACCTGTGGAATATAGCATACGACGGGATCCTGCGCCTAGATATGCCAGAGGAGTCGCGTCTTGTGGGCTACGCGGATGATGTTGCCGCACTCATAGCGGCCAGAAGAGTTGACTTGGCGCAGTTAAAGCATAGTTAGGTCATGAGAAGGGTAAAGGCATGGATGTCCGACCATGGCCTATCTCTGGTAGTGGCGAAGGCCGAGATCGTTATCCTTACGACGAAGCGAATCCCTACGATACTGCAAATGAAAGTAGGAGAAGAAGAGGTGCAGACCAAATCGGCTGCAAAACACCTAGGGATAACGATCGACAACAAACTGTCCTTTAGCCACCACATCCAACAACTGGAGAAAAAAAGCTGACGAGGTAACCACTTTACTCAGCAGGAATATGGCCAACGCTTGCAAAGAAAACTTATTCAATATCCATCGGGTAAAATTCTCTACTTTGTTAAATGATTGCCTCTGACCCGTTGCGTTAACTTAAACTTCTTAAAAGCTTGTGGTTATAAATATTCTAATTTTAATATTTAAAGACTATTAGTATTAAGTTATAAAGTATTAAGGATCACAACTTTCCATATGTAACATTAAACGTCAACTTCAGCGAAAGACATCTTGTAAGACGTAAGTAATTAATTTCCCAATTAATCTCCATTCCAATACCTATCAATCCTAAGTCGAATATTTGAAAACGCGATTACATTCCGTTGGCCGCGTTGAATAAATAAAGTCATTCATTTCTCATCGAGATTTAACCTCACCTCCGCGACACAATTACGTTAGCATTCCCGGTTCCATACTCGCACAACCCCGAATACGAATTCTCGTTATATATCCAAGGGTTAACGCGAAGATCAACATTTATAACATCACTTAACTTCCCTCGAAACGCTGCACTTTATCGAATTCCACACAGCCCCAGATGTGAGTGCTTCACTTGTAATTGAAAATATTGAATGCCGCACCAGAATGTTCGTTTTACACCGTAATTCATGTTTTCTAACGTTCGATTATATAGAAAATTCTTCCTCTTATTACAGGAAAAGTAAGTGGGCTATTTATTTTTAAAAATAAATAGCCGACTTATTTTTTTCGAGAAAAAATTCTTAAGACTACCAGAGCGAATTACAACTTAATCAAAATCCCTGTTTTAACAAATGTTCCACTTTGCGTGATTGCTCTGAACGTAATTTTTAAGTGACTAAAATTAATTTAAGCTTACTTTAAAGCTAATTTAGTTCCTAATAGGCTACCTTATAACAAATCTTAATTTCCTTAAACGTATAATATTTAATCGCTTTTATTTAAGAAAAGTCAGTTTCAACTTAATGCACTTGTTACGAACAGGGACAATCTTAACAACATCCGATAGCGCGTGGATTTCAATTTGCATGCGAAACAATGCCCCGAACATTCATCATTTGAATTTTCCGCTCGGGAAAGTTTCCGAAACATATTGCCGGCTAATTTCCCGCACTTGTATTTGAAAACAAACGAAAAAAACTACGAACAAATACGGCGCGTGCAAAACAAAAAGTAGAAAAAAAAAGAGAGAATGGAAACAGAATTTAGGATTCGGGATTCGCGCTTCTGCCGTGTTTGATAACGGAAGTTTTGCAATTTAAATGTTCGGCGCTTTGAGTAATTATTATTCTTTGTTTAGGTGTGTATAACGTTTATTAATAGTGTGATTTATAAAGTCTATTTTTATACACGATTTGTTTTTTAAAAAAAGAGAGCAAAGTATATCTTAGATATAATCGCTGTAAATTTTGCGACATTCGTTGTTTTTTAAAATAGTTCAATTTGAATTATTAAACGAGTGTTTTCCACTCCCAGACTAAGCATGAAGTAAAATTTCGAGTTTAGAAAAGCCTGAAAATTTGGTTTGGTCGCGTAGCGCGAAGCGCGGAGCGACCAAACCAAATTTTCAGGCTTTTCTAAACTCGAAATTTTACTTCATGCGCCACGCGTATTAAACACTGAAAACACTGAAATATTGTGAACAATTCACCTTCACTTGAAATCAGTGTTTTATACGCGTGGCGCATGAAGTAAAATTTCGAGTTTAGAAAAGCCTGAAAATTTGGTTTGGTCGATCCGCGCTTCGCGACCAAACCAAATTTTCAGGCTTTTCTAAACTCGAAATTTTACTTCATGCGAAACGCGTATAAAACACTGGTTCTAAGTGAAGTTCAAAATATATAGGAACTTCACAATATTTTAGTGGTTAGTACGCGTGGCACATGAAGTAATATTTCGAGTTTAGAAAAGCCTGAAATTTTACTTTTTGCGCCACGCGTATAAAACGCGGATTTGATGTTAAGTTCTGAATGCACATCGTTAGCATATTACTTTACTAGTGTATTTAGAACTGCAATTGAAATGAGTGTTTTATACACGTGGCGCATGAAGTAAAATTTCGAGTTTAGAAAAGCCTGAAAATTTGGTTTGGTCGCTCCGCGCTTCGCGCTACGCGACCAAACCAAATTTTCAGGCTTTTCTAACCTCGAAATTTTACTTCATGCTTAGTCTGGGAGTGGAAAACACTCGTTTAATAATCCAAATTGAACTAATTTAAAAAACAACGAATGTCGCAAAATTTACAGCGACTTCGCGAGTGCGGTTCGACCACACCAAATTTTCAGACTTTTCTAAGTTCGAAATTTTACTTTACGCGCCACGCGTACTAAACACTAAAATATTGTAAAGTTCGTATATTTTCAACTTCACTTAAAACCAGTGTTTTATACGCGTGGCGCATGAAGTAAAATTTCGAGTTTAGAAAAGCCTGAAAATTTGGTTTGGCCGCTCCGCGCTTCGCGCTACGCGACCAAACCAAATTTTTAGGCTTTTCTAAACTCGAAATTTTACTTCATGCTTAGTCTGGGAGTGGAAAACACTCGTTAAATAATTCAAATTGAACTAATTTAAAAAACAACGAATGTCGCAAAATTTACAGCGGCTTCGCGAGTGCGGATCGACCAAACCAAATTTTCAGACTTTTCTAAGCTCGAAATTTTACTTTACGCGCCACGCGTACTAAACACTAAAATATTGTAAAGTTCGTATATTTTCAACTTCACTTAAAACCAGTGTTTAATACGCGTGGCGCATGAAGTAAAATTTCGAGTTTAGAAAAGCCTGAAAATTTGGATTGGTCGCTCCGCGCTTCGCGCTACGCAACCAAACCAAATTTTCAGGCTTTTCTAAACTCAAAATTTTACTTCATGCTTAGCCTGGGAGTGGAAAACACTCGTTTAAAGCTTTAATTTGAACGTTTTACAAAATTATCTGAAGCTTTACGACTTTTAAATTCCAAAGAAAATCAATAGATTTATGCAAATCCAACTTTGAGTGGCTGTACCAAGCCCAATTTTAAAGCCCAAAAAATGCGGTTAAGCTTGAATTAAAGCTAATTTAATCCTAAACCGATGACTTTTTAAAAGAGTTATATTAGTTGCGATTTTTGGATAAAAGAGCGGTTTAAATGGAACTGTACCAAAATTCAGTAACCTGACTTTTTTTTAGATAAAAGCAAATAAAATGTTATTACTCGACCAAACCAAATTTTTAGGCTTTTATAAACTCGAAATTTTACTTCATACTTAGCCTGGGAGTGGAAAGCACTCGTTTAAATCTTCAATTTGATCATTTTAGAAAATTATCTGAAGCTTTATGCATTTTCGACTTTTAAGTTCACAAGCAAATCAATAGATTTGTGCAAATCCAACTTTGAGGGGCTGTACCAAGCGCAATTTTGAAGCTAAAAAAATGCGATTAAGCTTGAATTAAAGCTTATTTACCCCTTAACCGATGACTTTTTGAAAGAGTTAAATTAGTTGCGATTTCTGGATAAGAGAGATTTTTAGATAAAAGCAAATAAATTGTTATTTCTTTTAGAAAATTAAAGTTTGTTATACAACAGCTTATTAACAATTGAATGAACTTTAAAATAAGCTTCACTTCATTTAAGTAATTAAAAAATTGGGTTCAGTGTACTCGCGCAAAATGGATTATTTGTTAAAACTAAGAACAGTCATATTCCTTTCTTCACTTTTATTTTTCTTGCTAGATGTAATAATAATAATAATAATAATAATAATAATAGCTTTATTCACGTATGCTACATAATGCAATGATACAATACATTGTATATGATAGATGTGAAGCGTCAAAACAATATCAAAACCAATTTTGTATAGTATGTACAGGTACACTTTTTTATCTGAAGCTTTATGCATTTTCGACTTTTAAGTTCACAAGAAAACCAATAGATTTGTGCAAATCCAACTTTGAGGGGCTGTACCAAGCGCAATTTTGAAGCCAAAAACATGCGCTTAAGCTTGAATTAAAGCTTATTTAATCCTTAACCGATGATTTTTTGAAAGAGTTAAATTAGTTGTGATTTCTGGATAAGAGAGCGATTTAAATGGAACAGTGCTAAAATTCAATAACCTGACTTTTTTTAGATAAAAGAAAATAAATTGTTATTTTTTTTTCTTTGTATTTGGCTTTTGCCTGGCCTTGGGAACTTGCCCATTAGCAAACATCATTTATTTATTTATATTTTGTATTAATTGTTTAACATTACAATTTGTAGTACTCAATTATTTCATACGGACAAACACCCACATTAATACCACACCCAGGGTCACGACGAGAAATTATTTTTAAATAAAGTCTCCCCGTGCACGGGAATCGAACCCGAGTTTGTGGCTCGCCGAGCGATACAACCCGACGACGTTACCGCTCGGCCACCACCTGCCAAAATTGTCATTTCTTTCAGAAAATTAAAGTTTGTTATACAGCAGCTTATTAACAATTGAATGAACTTTAAAATAAGCTTTAATTCATTTAAGTAATTAAAAAATTGGGTTTAGTGTACTCGCGCAAAGTGGAATATTTGTTAAAACTAAGCACAGTTATATTCCTTTCTTCACTTTTATTTTTCTTGCTAGATGTACATTTCAACAGCAACAAAAAAAAAGGAAAAATAAAAGTGAAGAAAGGAATATAACTGTGTTTAATTAAGTGACTTAACACCTTCACGTAACTCATACAACTACATTAATAAAACTAAGCATTTTAATTAAGTTGTAATTCGGTCTAGTCTAGTGGTCTAAAGATTTTTTTCTGAAAAAAATAAATAGTCCACATTATTTCTAACATTTATAGGAAAGTGTGTAATTTTTTAAAAAATAAAAAATTTGGTCCGAAAATTGAAAAAATTGTTAGTATCCCCTTACAATTTTTTCAATTTTCGAACCAAATTTTTTATTTTTGTTGGAATATATCCTATTCATACATGCATGTTTTATTCTTTTTAAAATCTCAAAAAATTCATTCAATTCACAGTTGTTCTTACAAATATAAAAAATTAATTACAGTGTTTATTTTTGTAAGAAAATTATTTCATTGAAATTTTCATATTTAAAATGCACACACAAATCAATAAATTCATGGAAATCCAATTTTGAGTGCCTGTAACATGAAGAATTTTAAAGCCCTAAAAATGCGCTTAAGCTTAACTGAAAGCATATTTAATCACAAATCGATGACTTTGATGACTTTTAAAAACAATTAAATTAGTTGCGATTTTTGGACAAAAGACCGTTTTAAATGGAAGAGTGTCAGAATTCTGGAAACTGACTTATCTTAGATAAATCCAAATAAAATAATATACATTAAAAAAAATCAAATTTATTTATAAGAAGCTTATTTAGAAGTAAAAAAGGTTTAAAATAAGCTTCAGTTCATTTGAATAACTTAAAAACTGCGTTCAGTGTAATTGCGCAAAGTGGCACGTTCGTTAAAACTGAGCATTTTTATTAGGTTGTAATTCGGTCTGGTCTGGTAGTGTAAAGACTTTTTTTCTTTAAAAAATAAATAGACCACACTGTTTCTTACATTGATAGGAAAGTTTTTGATTTTTTTGAGATTTTTTAAAAACTAAAAAATTAGCTTCAAAAATTAAAAAAAATTGTATGAAAAATATTCTATTTATACATGAATTTTTTTATATTTTTGTATATTTTTAAAAAATTCACAGATGTTCTTCAAATATAAAAAGTGAATAACAGTGTTTATTTCTACAAGCAAAAAATTATTTAATTGAAATTTTCAAACTTTTATATTCACACAAAAATCAATAGATTCGTGGAAAACCAATTTTGAGTGCCTGTAACAAGAAGAATATTAAAGACCTAAAAATGCGCTTAAGCTTAACTGAAAGAATATTTAATCACAAATCGATGACTTTGAGAAAAAATTCAATTAGTTGCGATTTTTGGACAAAAGACCGTTTTCAATGGAAGCTTGTCAAAATTCTGGAAACTGACTTATCTTAGATAAATGCGAATAAAATAATATACGTTTAAGAAAATTAAAATTTATTTGAGGGAAGCTTATTTAGAATTAAATGAGCTTTAAAATAAGCTTCAGTTCATTGAATTACTTTAGAAGTGTGTTCAGGGGGGTAATGGAAAATATCTTATTTTATACATAAATTTTTAGATTCGTAGAAATCCAATTTTGAGTGGGTGAAACAAGAAGAATTTTAAAGCCTTAAAATGCGCTTAAGCTTAACTGAAAGAATATTTAATCACAAATCGATGACTTTGAGAAAAACTTAAATTAGTTGCGATTTTTGGACAAAAGACCGTTTTTAATGGAAGAGTGTCAAAATTCTGGAAACTGACTTATCTTAGATAAATGCGAATAAAATAATGTACGTTTAAGAAAATTAAAATTTATTTGAGGGAAGCTTATTTAGAATTAAATGAGCTTTAAAATAAGCTTCAGTTCATTGAATAACTTTAGAACTGTGTTCAGGGGGGTAATGGAAAACATCTTATTTTATACATAAATTTTTAGATTCGTAGAAATCCAATTTTGAGTGGGTGAAACAAGAAGAATTTTAAAGCCTTAAAATGCGCTTAAGCTTAACTGAAAGAATATTTAATCACAAATCGATGACTTTGAGAAAAACTTAAATTAGTTGCGATTTTTGGACAAAAGACCGTTTTTAATGGAAGAGTGTCAAAATTCTGGAAACTGACTTATCTTAGATAAATGCGAATAAAATAATGTACGTTTAAGAAAATTAAAATTTATTTGAGGGAAGCTTATTTAGAATTAAATGAGCTTTAAAATAAGCTTCAGTTCATTGAATAACTTTAGAACTGTGTTCAGGGGGGTAATGGAAAACATCTTATTTTATACATAAATTTTTAGATTCGTAGAAATCCAATTTTGAGTGGGTGAAACAAGAAGAATTTTAAAGCCTTAAAATGCGCTTAAGCTTAACTGAAAGCATATTTAATCACACATCGATGACTTTTAGAAAGAATTAAATTAGTTGGGAGTTTTGGACAAAAGACCGTTTTAAATGGAAGAGTGTCAAAATTCTGAAAATTGACTTAGCTTAGATAAATGCGAATAAAATAATTTACGTACAAGAAAATTAAAAGTTATCTGCAGGAAACTTATTTAGAATTATATGAGCTTTAAAATAAGCTTCAGTTCATTTGAATAACTAAGAACTGTGTTCAGGGGTAATGGAAAATATCCTATTTTATGTATGAATTTTTAGTTTCGTAGAAATCCAATTTTGAGTGCCTGAAACAAAAAGAATTTTAAAGCTCTAAAAATGCGCTTCGGCTTAACTGAAAGCATATTTAATCACAAATCAATGACTTTTCCGAAATTATTAAATTAGTTGCGATTTTTGGACGGAAGACCGTTTTAAATAGAAGAGTGTCAAAATCCTGGAAACTGACTTATCCTAGATAAATGCGAATAAAATAATGAACGTTCAAGAAAATGAAAATTTATTTATAAGTAGCTTATTTAGAATTAAATTAGCTTTAAAAAAAGCTTCAGATTATTAAAATAACTTAAGAACTGTGTTCAGGAGTAATGGAAAATATCCCATTTAATACATGAATTTTTAGATTCGTAGAAATCCAATTTTGAGTGCCTGAAACAAGAAAAATTTTAAAGCTCTAAAAATGCGCTTCGGCTTAACTGAAAGCATATTTAATCATAAATCAATGACTTTTCAGAAAGAATTAAATTAGTTGCGATTTTTAGACGGAAGGCCGTTTTAAATGGAAGATTGTCGAAATCCTGGAAACTGACTTATCTTAGATAAATGCGAATAAAATAATGAACGTTCAAGAAAATGAAAATTTATTTAAAAGTAGCTTATTTAGAATTAAATGAGCTTAAAAAAAGCTTCAGATTATTAAAATAACTTAAAAACTGTGTTTAGGAGTAATGGAAAATATCCCATTTAATACATGCATTTTTAGATTCGTAGAAATCCAATTTTGAATGCCTGAAACAAGAAGAATTTTAAAGCTCTAAAAATGCGCTTCGGCTTAACTGAAAGCATATTTAATCACAAATCAATGACTTTTCAGAAAAAAATAGATTAGTTGCGATTTTTGGACGGAAGACCGTTTTAAATAGAAGAGTGTCAAAATCCTGGAAACTGACTTCTCCTAGATAAATGCGAATAAAATAATGAACGTTCAAGAAAATGAAAATTTATTTATAAGTAGCTTATTTAGAATTAAATGAGCTTTAAAAAAAGCTTCAGATTATTAAAATAACTTAAGAACTGTGTTCAGGAGTAATGGAAAATATCCCATTTAATACATCCATTTTTAGATTCGTAGAAATCCAATTTTGAGTGCCTGAAACAAGAAGAATTTTAAAGCTCTAAAAATGCGCTTCGGCTTAACTGAAAGCATATTTAATCATAAATCAATGACTTTTCAGAAAGAATTAAATTAGTTGCGATTTTTGGACGGAAGGCCGTTTTAAATGGAAGATTGTCGAAATCCTGGAAACTGACTTATCTTAGATAAATGCGAATAAAATAATGAACGTTCAAGAAAATGAAAATTTATTTAAAAGTAGCTTATTTAGAATTAAATGAGCTTAAAAAAAGCTTCAGATTATTAAAATAACTTAAGAACTGTGTTTAGGAGTAATGGAAAATATCCAATTTAATACATGCATTTTTAGATTCGTAGAAATCCAATTTTGAATGCCTGAAACAAGAAGAATTTTAAAGCTCTAAAAATGCGCTTCGGCTTAACTGAAAGCATATTTAATCACAAATCAATGACTTTTCAGAAAAAATTAGATTAGTTGCGATTTTTGGACGGAAGACCGTTTTAAATAGAAGAGTGTCAAAATCCTGGAAACTGACTTATCCTAGATAAATGCGAATAAAATAATGAACGTTCAAGAAAATGAAAATTTATTTATAAGTAGCTTATTTAGAATTAAATGAGCTTTAAAAAAAGCTTCAGATTATTAAAATAACTTAAGAACTGTGTTCAGGAGCAATGGAAAATATCCCATTTAATACATGCATTTTTAGTTTCGTAGAAATCCAATTTTGAGTGCCTGAAACAAGAAGAATTTCAAAGCTCTAAAAATGCGCTTCGGCTTAACTGAAAGCATATTTAATCACAAATCAATGACTTTTCAGAAAGAATTAAATTAGTTGCGATTTTTGGACGCAAGACCGTTTAAAATAGAAGAGTGTCAAAATCCTGGAAACTGACTTATCTTAGATAAATGCGAATAAAATAATGAACGTTTAAGAAAATGAAAACGTATTTAAAGGTAGCTTATTTAGAATTAAATGAGCTTTAAAATAAGCTTCAGATTATTAAAATAACTTAAGAACTGTGTTCAGGAGTAATGGAAAATATCCCATTTTATACATGAATTTTTAGATTCGTTGATATCCAATTTTGAGTGCCTGAAACAAGAAGAATTTTAAAGCCCTAAAAATGCGCTTTGGCTTAACTGGAAGCATATTTAATCATTAATCGATGACTTTTAGAAAGAAATAAATTAGTTGCGATTTTTGAACAAAAGACCGTTTTAAATGGAAGAGTGTCAAAATTCTGGAAACTGACTTATTTTAGATAAATGCGAATAACATAATGGACGTTCAAGAAAATTAAAATTTATTTGCAGGAATCTTATTTAAAATTAAACAAGCTTTAAAATGAGCTCCAGTTCATTTGAATAACTTAAACACTGTGTTCAGTGTAATTCCGCAAAGTGGAACGTTCATTAAAACTGAGCATTTTGATTAAGTTGTAATTCAGTCTGGTCTGGTGGTCTAAAGATTTATTTTCTGAAAAAATTAATAGTCCAGATTGTTTCTAACATTGATAGGAAAGTTTGTGATTATTCTGAGATTTTTTTAAAAATAAAAAATTAGGTTGGAAAATTGAAAAAATAGTATAAAAAATATTCTATTTATACATGAATTTTTTTATTTTTTTGTAAATTCTCAAAAAATTCACAGATGTTGTTACATATATAAAAAGTGAATTACAGTGTTTATTTTTCTATGAAGGAAATAATTTAATAAAAATTTGTAACTTTTAAATTCACACAAAAATCAATAGATTCGTGGAAATCCAATTTTGATTGCCTGTAACAGGAAGAATTTTAAAGCCCTAAAAATGCGCTTAAGCTCAACTGAAAGCATATTTAATCACAAATCGATGACTTTTAGAAAGAATTAAATTAGTTGCAATTTTTGGACAAAAGACCGCTATAAATGGAAGAGTGTCAATATTCTGGGAATTGACTTATCTTAGATAAATGCGAATAAAATAATATACGTTTAAGAAAATTAAAATTAATTTAAAGGAAGCTTGTTTAGAATTAAACGAGCTTTAAAACAAGCTTCAATTCATTTATATGACTTAAAAACTGCGTTCAGTGTAATTGCGCAAAGTGGAAGGTTCGTTAAAACCGAGCATTTTTATTAAGTTGTAATTCGGTCTGGTCTAGTGATCTAAAGATTTATTTTCTGAAAAAAATAAATAGTCCAAATTGTTTCTAACATTGATAGAAAACTTTGTGATTTCCTCAGAATTTTTAAAAAATAAACAGTTTGGTTAGAAAATGGAAAAAATTGTATGGAAAATATCCTATTTATACATGATTTTTTTTTAAATTTTATTAAATTCACAAAACATACACAGATGTTCTTAAAAATAGAAAAAGTGAATTACAGTGTTTATTTTTGTAAGAAGAAAATTATTTCATAGAAATTTTCAACTTTTAAATTCACACACAAATCATTATAATCGTGGAAATCCAATTTTGAGTGCCTGTAACAAGAAGAATTTTAAACCCCTAAAAATGCGCTTAGGCTTAACTGAAAGCATATTAAGTCAACAAATCGATGACTTTTCAGAAAGAATTAAATTAGTCGCGATTTTTGGACGAAAGACCGTTTTAAATGGAAGAGTGTCAAAATTCAGGAAACTGACTTATCTTAGATAAATGCGAATAAAATAATATACGTTCAAGAAAATTTTATTTTATTTAAAAGAAGCTTATTTAGAATAAAACGAGCTTTAAAATAAGCCTCAGCTTATTTGAATAACTTAAGAACTGTGTTTAGGGGTAATGGAAAATATTTTATTTTATACATGAATTTTTAGATTCGTAGAAATCCAATTTTAAGTGCCTGAAGCAAGAAGAATTTTATAGCAATAAAAATGGGCTTAAGCTTAACTGAAAGCATATTTAATCACAAATCGATGACTTTTCAGAAAGAATTAAATTTGTTGCGTTTTTTGGACGAAAGACCGTTTTAAATGGAAGAGTGTCAAAATTCAGGAAACTGACTTATCTTAGATAAATGCGAATAAAATAATATACTTTCAAGAAAATTTTATTTTATTTAAAAGAAGCTTATTAAGAATAAAACGAGCTTTAAAATTAGCCTCAGCTTATTTGAATAACTTAAGAACTGTGTTTAGGGGTAATAGAAAATATTTTATTTTATACATGAATTTTTAGATTCGTAGAAATCCAATTTTAAGTGCCTGAAACAAGAAGAATCTTATAGCAATAAAAATGGGCTTAGGCTTAACTGAAAGCATATTTAATCACAAATCGATGACTTTTCAGAAAGAATTAAATTTGTTGCGTTTTTTGGACGAAAGACCGTTTTAAATGGAAGAGTGTCAAAATTCTGGAAACTGACTTATCTTAGATAAACGCGAATAAAATAATTTACGTTCAAGAAAACTAAAATATATTTGCAAGGAACTTATTTAGAATTAAACGAGCTTTAAAATAAGCTTCAGTTCATTTGAATAACTTAAAAACTGCGTCGTTTAATTGCGCAAAGTGTAACGTTGATTAAAACTGAGAATTTTAATTAAGTTGTAATTCGGTCTGGTCTGGTGGTCTAAAGATTTCTTTTCTGAAAAAAATAAATAATCTACATTGTTTCTAACATTGATAGAAAAGTTTGTGATTTTTCTGAGATTGTTTAATAAATAAAAAATATGCTACGAAAATTTAAAAATTTGGAAGGGGGTATGGAAAATATTCTATTTATTCTTATTAAATTCTCAAAAAAATCACAGATGTTCTTACAAATATAAAAAGTGAATTACAGTGTTTATTTTTCTAAGAAGAAAATTATTTTACTAAAATTTGTAACTTTTAAATTCACACAAAAATCAATAGATTCGTGGACATCCAATTTTGAGTGCCTGTAACAAGAAGAATTTTAAAGCCCTAAAAATGCACTTAGGCTTAACTGAAAGCATATTTAATCACAAATCGATGACTTCTAAAAAGGATTAAATTAGTTGCGATTTTTGGATAAAAGACCGTTTTAAATGGAAGAGTGTCAATAAATAATTGATCAGCAATCGAGTGAGTGTGAGTGCAGAAGTGAGCTCCCATTAAAAGTTGAATTTTAACAGAGTTAATGAGTGTTTACAAATTTAAGATAAGTACCATTGCGTGTATTCGATCATAAGATTATAATTGTGTTTCTTTTGTTAACAAATATGTGATATTAAGTCTAATAACTGCATTTTAATCGTATATTTGGCAGATGAGCGTTACTTTTCGCGTGATTTTTTTTTTCTTTTTTGCATGAACTCAATGTCAGCGCGTATCGTTTATTCAGATAAATTAATTGTGTGCATTGCCCCATAGAAATATATGTTTTATTATATTTTTAATCCCGTTCTCACCTTTGTTTTCTTATGTTTATCCCTACCGTGGTCTTCTATCCCTTGTTTGTCTAACATAAGTCGTTGCGAAAGACCGTGCAACGTGAACATTTGTGTAGTCGTTTTATCTTAACCTTTATGTTAGTTACTAATAATAATAATAAAAAAAACATAGTCCATCACAATGGTGCAAAACACATGTATTTCGTGTTCAAAAAATATTAGTCCTAGGCTTCCCATGATTAAATGTGCCACATGCAAACATTGGTTCCACGTTTCATGTACTGATCTTGATACATTTAGATTAAACTATTATATGGAAGAATATAATAAAAAGCAAAAAGCTGACTTATGGGTTTGCAGTATATGTCTACCACCCGAAGCGATTGATACAGATACTAATGTGAATTCTAATGAAAATACTTTTGAAAAAACAATTTCAACAATTCTTGAAAAACATTTTACTGAGTTTAAAATGGAACTGTTTAACAGTTTTAATAATGAAATTAAGAAACTTTCAAGTTAAATTGAAAGCGTTGAAAAAGAAAATCAAGATCTAAGACACGAGCTCTCTCGCTTAAAACTAAACTCTGAACCTTATAACAACACGGAAGCTTGTGACAAAATACTTCGTGAGATGCAGGATCGAGAATACCGAAAACAGAATTTAATTATTTACGGGTTAACCGAAACGGGTTCATCTAAAAGTAGCCAGATTGAACACGATAGTCATATTGTAAATAGAATTTTAAATACTCTGGAAATAAACCAAGAATTTATTAAACCAATTCGGCTTGGCAAATACGATTCCAGTCGTCCAACAAATAATCGTCCTCTGAGATTAAAGCTATCTAGTGAAAGCTCCATATTTACTGCTTTTAAAAATATTTCAAAATTAAAAAACTCTCAAGAATTTAAGCATCTGAATATTTCAAGGGATCAAACTCAGCTCCAAAGAGAAACATATAGAAACACAAAAATGGAGCTTCAAAGACGCATATCGGCCGGTGAGAACGATTTAACGATTGCTTACGTACGTGGATTGCCGACTATTATCTCTGCTGCCCGTAAAACGTCTTCGGGAAACTGAATAGGCCCGGAAAAACCCATCGGATACATATCTACTACCAGAACACTCGAGGACTACGTACGAAAACTCATCAATTTTATAACAATGTATATAACTCAGCGTTTGATATTATATTTCTAACCGAAACGTGGCTATCACACTCAATTTTAGACTCTGAACTGTTTAATAATACTTACAAAATTATGCGTCGTGATCGTGATTTCGTATCAACTCAAAGAAGTGTTGGTGGCGGAGTGCTATTAGCCTTCAAGAACTCTATTATTACTGAACGTGTTGATTTACCGCATATTTACTCACAATGTCCGCTAATAGATTTTATTTTGTGTTAATGTAGCATCAATAATTTTAAATTTAATGTCATGGTAATTTACATTCCTCCCGACGTCTCCGCAACAACACTTGATTTATTCTTCGAGTTAATTGAACGTGTAGTATGTAATGAATCGTTATTAATAATAGGCAACTTTAATATACCCTCTCATAGTCATATAGATGACTATACTCGCACCAACTCTAAAAGCACAATATTATCGCATTTTGTTAATATTCTGAGATTGAAACAACTAAACAGTGTTAAGAATGCTAATAATGTGCTATTAGACTTGGTTTTTAGTAACTTTACAGATTCTATAAACATTGAAAGAGACACATTGCCGTTAATACCAGAAGATTCCCATCACCCAGCTCTATCTATATCTCTATCATGTGTAAAACACAATACAACCAACAATCCATTTCCAGTGAACAATAACTTCAAATATAATTTTAAAAAAGCAAATTTTATTCAATTATACCAAGATCTAAATCTCGCAAACTGGTCCTTCTTGAAATCATATACCAATGTAAATGATGCATGTGATGCTTTTTACAATGAATTATATACTATTCTAAACAAGTCCGTCCCTTGCTCTACTCATGTAAGTAATACATTTTACCCACCATGGTTTACTAACAGTATAAAACGTAATTTAAAATTTAAAAAAATACTATCACAAAAAATGGAAACGGTCCGGGAGCAATTATTTTTATAGCCAATTTAAGAGAATTCGGGAACAACTGAAGCAATAAATTGCAACATCCTATGATACGTATATAAATATAATTGAAAAGGATCTTAAAACTTCTCCAAATAACATCTGGAAATTCGTCAACAACAAAAAAGGCAAAACCCGTATTCCTGGGCGTCTGCGAGATGGAAATAATTTGTATTATGAAACCCCGACTGACATTGTCAATGCATTTGCGGATAACTTTTCCAGTATGTATTCAACGAGTAACTTAGATTCGCACAATGTCATCTCCAATTGTCAGACGTTGCTAACCCCCGTAATAGAGGAACAAGATACCATTAGAAGCATTAATCGTACCAAAAACTCGAACACCTGTGGTGATGACAAAATTCCAAATTTTCTTGTAAAGGACTGTAAATTCACTTTCTCATATCCTTTGTCCATATTGTGTAACCTTTCTCTGCAAACTAACACATTCCCTGATTTATGGAAACGAGCTGTAATTACTCCCGTGTTGAAGCGTGGTGATACGGACGTTATTACAAATTACAGGCCAATCGCGTTACTGTCTAATTTTGCTAAAATTTTTGAGCAAATTATTTATAGTGTAGTATCATTTCATGTCAAACCTTATATTTCTCCATTTCAACATGGTTTTATGTCTGGTCGCTCGACAATGACAAACCTAGCAGTAATTACACAACACATTAGCGAGGCTCTGGACAAACGCGAGCAAATTGATGTAGTATATACAGACTTTGCTCGTGCTTTCGACACCATAAATCATAATATCTTACTGAGTAAGCTGGACAATTTTGGACTTTCTAATAACTTTATCATTTTCTTTTCTTCATATCTTATAAATCGAACAAACTACGTCTATTTTAATGGCTTCAATTCTTATGAATTTTATTCCCCTTCAGGTGTTCCGCAAGGGTCTAATCTAGGTCCATTATTATTTAATTTGTATGTTAAAATCCAATCCCATTAATCATCAATATTGGGTAGATGGTGCCTCCATAAAACGAGACCAAATTTTCAAAGATCTTGGTATTACGTTTGATCACAGGTTGTCATTCACTAATCATATTTACAACGTCACCTCATCAGCTTTCAAGATGCTTGGCTTTGTAATTAGGACTTGCAAGTATTTTAATGATACTGATTTGATCAGGGTATTATACTGTGCCTTAGTTAGAAGCCGCTTAGAGTACGGTTCCATAATTTTTTATCCATATTACACAAATCAATCCATCTTGCTAGAACGTGTACAAAAACGTTTTCTAAAATATTTAAATTTTAAGTTAACTGGTATATATCCTGATTATCTCACTGACTACAGCACTTTATTATCTATACACAGTATGATATCTTTGTCTGATCGTCGTAAGTTAGCTAGTAGTACATTCATGTTCAAATTAGTTCATAATATAATAGATGTTCCTCAATTACTCTCTATGATACCTTTTAATACGCCACGTATAGTTTCGCGGCAAAGTAGTTCGTTTCTATTACCAAGAGTTAATACCAATATACTACTAAAAGCGCCAATATATCACATGTCTATTAATGCTAATTCGCGTTTTACTGATATATTTTGTAATATTGTAAATCTTTAATTATACCAACTTTTGTATATTTTACACCATTTTATATATAATTTTGTTAACTGTATGTATTGTATGATTTTGTCCGATTTGTGGCTTTTCCGTGGACAATAAAGTATATTATTATTATTATTATTATTATTATCTGAGAGAAGTCAGTTTCCAGAATTTTGACACTCTTCCATTTAAAATGGTCTTTTGTCCAAAAATCGCAACAAATTTCTTTCTAAAAGTAATCGATTTGTAATTAAATATGCTTTCAGTTAAGCTTAAGCGAATTTTTGGGGCTTTAAAATTCTTCTTGTTATAGGCACTCAAAATTAGAAACTGACTTATCTTAGATAAATGCAAATAAAACAATAAACGGTTAAGAAAATTAAAATTTATTTGAGAGACGCTTATTTAGAATTAAACGAGCTTTAAAATAAGCTTCAGTTCATTTGAATAACTTAAAAACTGCGTTCAGTGTAATTGCGCAAAGTGGAACGTTCATTAAAACTAAGCATTTTGATTAATTATAGAGTTAACTATAAAAGTTGATTGGAGGTAAAATTCTACACTCTTTTTTAATGATTTTTTCAAATGACTTATTGTATTACATACTGTGCATTTTTCTTTTAAATATACATAATGTATACGCTGGAAATGTAGGGCATTCGTCGATTTTGTATAAAAAAGTGCAATATGAAGTTTAGAAGGAGTAATTCCACTCCCAGACTAAGCATGAAGTAAAATTTCGAGTTTAGAAAAGCCCCGCGTAGAAAATTTGTCGAGGGTCGCGCAGCGACCCTCGACAAATTTTCACGGGGCTTTTCTAAACTCTAAATTTTACTTCATGCGCCACGCGTATTAAACACTGACCTATTGTGAAGTTAGAAATACACTAAAAACATTTGTTTAAATAAATAATAATCGCGATATTTAAATAACAAAATATTTACGTTATTCTTCATACATTTTCATGCCAAGTCAAATAATATAATATATCAAATTAACTTATTTAAATTAATAATGTTGCGTATATGCATCAATGGCGCCTAATAGGTTAAGCTGTAATTCGGTCATTATTTGCGAGAAAAATAAACAATGCTTATTGTTTTCAATATATTTAAACATAAAAAATCTAATGCCGCATTTCAGCACTAGATTTAAATATGTGATAAGATTTTAATGGCGTAATTGACACTTCAATTTCTGGTCGAAGTCCATCAGCTAAAGTTAAATCCACCCCCCTGAAATCGTTTATGGCGGATGAGGAGGGCCCTTTTCTCTATTCTAATTTAATCTCTCACGTCCGATATCCGAGAGCATCAAGCAGCAAATAAAATTGTACGGGATAATTGACGTCGAAATTAATACTCTCAAAATCAGCAGGAACTTCAACCTCAAGTCAACTTTTCGGTTCCTTAAGATTTATATTGGATATAACAATAAATATAAACGAAATAATTAAAGTTACGTTAGATTAGGTTCACCAATATTCTACTCTCAAGGCAATATAAATATTTCTAAATATTCTCAGTATAATTATAGTTTGTACTTACTAGTAAGTTACTTACTGTATTAATATTGAATTTGTGTTCAGTATTCCAGCACCGGATACCCACAGACGCGTTTCGGGACTTCAAGGTCCTCGTCAGTGTGGTCCCGACCCAGTGCTGAGAAATACTGAACAATTTCTGACTATATCAAGCCAATATGTGAAAAACTATCAAGAAATTCGATAACTAACGTCATTTAATGCTCTATAGTGGTATCGTCAATGACACGAACGCACACAGTGCAGATACAGGTCACTGTTTCGGCTACGAAGGAGCAGAACTCTGTTTCTGTAACTAGAAAACAAATATCAAAATTGAATTTCTGTTCAGTATTCCAATACTGGATACCCACAGACGCGTTTCGGACTTTAAGGTCCTCGTCAGTGTGGTCCCGGCCCAGTGCTGAGGAATACTGAACAATTATGTAATCATGTATGTACCCACATACAGTTATAATATACTTTGCTTATATAGAATTCCTAGTAGAAATAAATCTTGTATTTACATTGTAGAATTCGGCATCTGTATTTATATCTTGAAATTGTTAATCAATGTTCACACAATTTTGTCATAATATAGTTTACGGTATACTGAACAATTTTTGACTATATCAAGCCAATATGTGAAAAACTATTAAGAAATTCGATAGCTAACGCCATCTAATGCTCTATAGTGGTATCGCCAATGACACGAATGCACAGAGTGCATATACAGGTCACTGTAACCTAACCTAACCTAACTAAAGCCCATACGAGAGTGTTCCAATTTTTGAACACAAATAAATACTTATTAAATTGACTTGAGAATACAATATTGGTGAAGCTAACCTAACCTTACATAACATTTTTTTTTTTAATAAACAGGAGGGATAGGAAGCCGATTTTTTCCCGAAAGAGATACCCGTTGTTAGTCCGGAGTAAACACTACAAGTAAATCAGGCGAAGGTGTTAGGGCCAAAGGGTTGTCTTTAATTACATAGAGAAAAACTGTTTACACAAATATACAGTTGGTCTTTAGGATACTGTTACGGCGTTTTGCTGCTCATAGGGTTTCCCTCCTCCATTGTCGTTACCATCATGTTCGGTACGGGATCGCCGAAGCATTCCTACCTTACATGGTTTGTCCAGTCTTCTCTGCTATTGTATCCTTTACGTTGTATTCTTTCTTTCGTCCCTGTCTTTATCTTTTTCTATGAGCATCTTTTCCAGGTGTTCTTTAATAGTTTTCCAGTGGGTTCCATTTGTAATCATTATTTCTATTAGGTTCTGCTCTGTTATTTAGTTTCCGATGGTATTTTGCATTTGTTCCCTTTGTTCTGTCTACTTCTCACATTTGAATAGGTGGCGGGGTTCGTCTTTCTTGTTGCAGTACATACAATTATCTCCTTCGTGTAGTCTGAATCTTTTGAAGTAGGTACCAAAGCATCCATGTCCTGTTAGTACTTGTGTTAGGTGGTAGCTAGTGTCGCCCTCCTTCCAGCTGTACCATTTCTCTAGGTCTTTTATAAGTGTTCTCGTCCATGTGTTTTTGTCACGTTGGGTCCATTGATCTTGCCATTTTTTTTAAGGTTTTCTTTCATTCTGAAATTTTTTGCGCTTGTGTTTTCCGGAAAGTCATTTGTTTTTCTGCTGCCAGTAGTTCTGTTGGTATTATTTTACCTATAACCCCGTCGCTATGACTCTGACCACAATTTGCTTCTTGCGCCAGTTTTTTGACTTTCATGATGGCGTCTACCGTGGACCTGCCCCTCCTGAAGCCAAATTGCCTTTCGGATAGCTCCCCGTCCCCTTCTATCTGTGTTCCTAGTCTCACACATATCATGATTTTTAGCAGTTTTGCTACCCCGTCTAGTAAGCATATAGGACGGTAGCTTGCTGCCTCCTCCGTGGGTTTTCCCGGCTTCGGGATGAGGACCAATAATGCCTTTTTCCACTGCTTAGGAAAAGTTCCCTCCCTTATGCTAAAGGTGGCCACGAACACCTCCGGGTTTATAGTTGCTGCTGCCTTTACGGCTTCATTTGGCAGACTATCCCGCCCCGCTGCTTATTTGCTTAGCATTCGCCTAACTGCCGCCAATAGTTCGTCTTCCGAGAAATCCAGTCCTTCCGCGTCCTGCCTCATGGGGCCTTGTTCTTCGGTTTGGGAGTGGAGGTGTGTATTTCGGGGAAAGAGTGTCTCCATCACTGCCGTTGTGCCCCCCTCTACTGAGCTGTCCGGTCCTGCGACTGTCTCTTTGATTTTATTGGTGACAATTTTAATGCCTTTTCCACCGCTTAGGAAAAGTTCCCTCCCTTATGCTAAAGGTGGCCACGAACACCTCCGGGTTTATAGTTGCTGCTGCCTTTACGGCTTCATTTGGCAGACTATCCCGCCCCGCTGCTTATTTGTTTAGCATTCGCCTAACTGCCGCCAATAGTTCGTCCTCCGAGAACTCCAGTCCTTCCGCGTCCTGCCTCATGGGGCCTTGTTCTTCGGTTTGGGAGTGGAGGTGTGTATTTCGGGGAAAGAGTGTCTCCATCACTGCCGTTGTGCCCCCCTCTACTGAGCTGTCCGGTCCTGCGACTGTCTTTTTGATTTTATTGATGACAATTTTATAAGGCAGTCCCCATGGGTCGGCCTTTAGTTCATCACATAGCTGCCTCTATGACCTCTCCTTGCTGCGGGTTATCTCTATCCTCAGTTTTTTTACTTTGTCTCTTCTCTTCCATTTCGGCTGTTACTGTCCCGGTCTTTCTTGCCCTTGTAATTTTTCCCCTCGCCGCGTTTGCCTCTTCTTCCCATTCTTTGTTTAGGGATGGCCGTCTCGCATGCCTTTTTTAGGCTGACCATCAATATGTCGGCTGCATCCTCCACTGAGCATGCGCCTGGTATGGTGGTATTGAAGGCCTCTATGTTTATTTTACTGGTCAGCCACCTGGTTTTGTTTTCGTGTCTTGTTTGTGTGGTATCTTCTGGCTGGACCTCGTAGGTGATGTATCTGTGGTCACTACGGGATTCTGTGTCTGTGTGGACTGTCAAGTTTCTGACTAGCTGTGGGTCGTTCTCCTTAGTCCAGGTGAGGTCTGGGTGTGAGCCTGTGTTTCAGCTTGCAAAGGTATATTCGTTGCCTTCGTTTACTACTTGCATTTGAAGCAGGGTTATTTTCTCCATCAGGGCCCATCCTCTTTTATCAGTGCTTGGCGACCCCCACCATGTAGATTTGGAGTTGAAGTCACCCCGTACGACTACGTTTTTGCCGCGGTTTTGTCGCAAGCATTCTTCTGGCATATCGAGCCATTCTTTAGGCTATGTAATGCTGCAATTTGGTGTTTTGTAGCAGCTCAGGAAAGTGATGTTCCCAACCGTAACCCAAGCTATTCCCTTGTGGCGTACCCTCGAGGAATGTACAGGGGTCATTCTTTTACAAACCGCATGGATTTGGGGAAAAAAATGCGACTTCTCCAAATACGATGAAATTTTGTTTACAAATAATATAAATGAAATTAATCGACACATATTTCAGGATTTGGCTGAAAAAATTTTTTTTTCCAAAATATTCACATCACAATTTTCGTCCATTTGCTGGTATTTGTCCGTTCTTCTCATATTTGAAATTTTTTATCTCCACTTGTACTGACCCGATTGATGTCGGTTTTCTTTTAATTTACACGTTATTGCGTTAGCTAACCGCTCTAATTTTAGTTATAATGTTTATTGTTAACTAATTAGAGTTAATAACAATTTAATTTTTCAATGCGAATTTAAGTACTTTACCCCAAACAAAATTGATTGAGATAAATACTATCTTGTTCGTTATTCTGTTATCTGCAAAAATCATTTCACAAAAAAGTGGTATGTATCTTGGATCGGTAATAATTAAATATTTCCGAGCGCAAGTCACGCAGCGCGCGTAACGTGCGGCAGTGATCTCAGACGCTCACATCATTTTCCACTTTTAAGTGAATGTGAACCATTCTTAATCTAACTCCGCAATATTTGTTGATTATACTTATTAATAGAAATTAGTGCAAGTAATTATATAATGACATAAAAAATAATTTCAGTTACTAAAATAAATGTCACAATGGCAAAGTGATTGAAAACTGTTAAACCAAGATATTTCGAGACACAAAAATATGAGATCAATAGTATCGAGTATTATGATGTCAAAAAATACAAGTCGCTTAAAACATTCACAGTTTTTTTATTAACTTACAACTATGTATACAAGAAATGCCTACTATCTATCCCCGCTTGCACCCGCGAGCACACAATATTTAGGTCGTAGTGACGCAAATTTTGAAAAACTGCATTTAGCTTCGGGATGGACTTCTTTAAACAATTCATAAAGTTCTTTCAAATTGATTAATAATAACCTTTTTTGCATTTGGATGCGCATCCCATCAATTTTAACAGACACGAAATCCTTTTTACCCGGCATGACTGTTCTCATCCAATTGAAAAAAGTTTATTATTAAATCGATCACTCCTTTCTCCAAAGTCGGGTGACTTTTTGGATTTGCATCTGACATTATTCCTTTTTCTTCCGCAATCTGTTTCGCAATTTTAATCATATGATCATAAGACCAGTCCTTAAATATTGTCAATATTTTCATTCTTTTTGAACGTTCTGTCGTCGTCTGAAATTCGTCTTTCAAGACTTTCAATAAAAAATCTCCATCATTTTCCTCAATACTATCATTATTACCGTGAATGACAGGGTGGACAATTATTTCAGTAAAAATCTCAGTTACATTTTTTTACCTTTTCAATCGAATAACGCTTTTGTGAAACTTTTTTTTTTGAATAGGTGAAACTCCCATCAAATGTAAACCTTGGTTGAATAAATCAATTGCTTCAGTCTCGACTACTTTGTCTTTCTCAAATGATACATCCGGACTGTCCGAAAAATGTTCCGTGTTGTCATCATCACTTTCCAACGCAAAAAAATCGTTAGCATGAATTTCCTCATTCTAAAAAAATATATTTTTAACATATATCAGTAAACCTGTCTTTCAACAGATTATTCCAAGATATCATGAAAATTAGAACAAATATTGCATCAGCAATGAAATTCAAGTAACGAAATCATTATTTTACCTTTTCTTCAAAATCCTTGTCGAATTGAAGAACTTCAATGCGGCAAGTATTGCAGATCTTTTGTTGAAGAGACTCATCCGTAACTGATAAATTTAAAGCAGTCAAATGTTCCTTCGTAATTCGGCGAAGATTTTTTAGTTTTCGATGAGAAGGTTTATTGAAAGGATTGAAACATCTATCCAGTCGAATTATCGAAGCACTTAAAAATGTAGATGATTTGGGCATTTTATCAAAACTTTCTAGCCAAATGTAAATGTAAACAATAATATTATAAAGACATGCGTATGATACGACTTGCGGCAGCACACTAAAAACATTCATGTCCACACTACAGCGTGGTGGACTGCAAGTTCAGACACGTTTTGGCGTGCTACATGTTATGCGCGCCGACTCCCCCGCGCGCGGCGTGACTTGCGCTCGGAAATATTTAATTATTTCCGATCCAAGATACATACCATTTTTTTGTAAAATGATTTTTGCAGATTACAAAAGAACGAACATGATAGCATTTATCTAAATCAATTTTAGTTGGGGTAAAGTACTTAAATTCGCAATTAAAAATAAAATTGTTATTAACTTTGATTAGTTAACAATAAACTTCATGAATAAAATAAGAGCGGTTATCTAACGCAATAACGTGTAAATGAAAAAAAAACGCCATCAATCGGATCAGTACAAGTGGAGATAAAAAATTTCAAATATGAGAGAAACGGACAAAAACCAGCAAATGGACAAAAATTGTGATGTGAATATTTTGAAAAAAAAATTTTTTTGAGCCAAATCCTGAAATACGTGTCGATTAATTTTATTTATATTAGCCGTAAACAAATTTTCAGTCAATTTAAAAATGTCAAGTCCAATTAGGTGTGCGATTTGTAAAAGAATGACCCACAGGCGAGAGCGTGACAAACAAGCAACCCGGCAGGATAAAAGTGCCGACGATTCGCCGATAGCAGAGGAGCAGGATCAGATCGAGGAATATCAAGAGCTATCAAAACTTTCAGCTGTCTACAATCCTTCATTCCTGTACTCGTCCAGACAACACGGAAGCACGAAAACCACGAAACATTCTCGAAGGTGACGCTACATTAACCTTTCTTCACATTAGAAAAGCCTCACCTTCTTCTTACATTTACTTCCTTCTTGATTTTCTTTCTGCTAATTTCTTTTCCTAATTTCAAACGGTATGGAAGATCAAAGTTCCTCTGAGGAAACGATCGGTAATATTAAATGTGTGCTTCCACCATTTTGGCGTGTTGACCCCTTTAATTGGTTTATCCAAATAGAGGCGGAATTTTTAAATTCACGCGTAACCAGTTCTGTCCGGAAATTTAATAAAGTTGTCGCTTCCTTACCTCCAGATATCGCAATGGACGTAAGGGATTTGTTAATGGAACCACCCGCCATCGATCCTTATAAAATACTAAAAAATGAGATTATTAAACGGACAATGATTTCTGAAAAGAAACGTTTACAAAAACTCTTATCGAACGAGCTGCACCCTCTTCTGGGGATCCCCACTTCCTTACTTTACTCAGGTGCTGGTTTCCCAGGTGTATGACCACGTCCATCATTAGGTCGCAGAAGGAGTTACTGTGTATTCTTGCCCTAACCTAACCTAACCTAACCTAACCTAACCTAACCTAACCCAACTAAAGCCCATACGAGACAGTTCCAATTTTTGAACACGAATAAATACTTACTAAATTAACTTGAAAATACAATATTGGTAAAGCTAACCTAACCTAACCTAACCTAACCTAACTAAAGCCCATAGGAGACAATTCCAATTTTTGGAGACAAACATTTGGTGTTAAGTTAAAGTTTTGTTTCAAACATTTTATGAAAATATATTTCCCTAGTGTGATGAGATAAAACTGAGTAATTAATTAGTGTGTTGTTTAAATTGGTTAATTAATACCCATTGCTCTGGATGTAATGATTAATAACTGTGTGAGAGGAAAGAGCAACAAATGCACGTTTATCACCAAACTAGAAAAGTAAATAATTTAGAACAGAGATTAATGAATGGATCGCGTTAAGCGGAGGTTTTTTGGTGTCATATATTTTCGCCTGTTTTTATCTTAGCGCGTGTAACTGCAAGAGTTTCTTATGATCCCATTTTATTTTGTGATATTATATTACATCGTTAATTCTAATGGATATTATATACATTTGATGGAATGCGGAAGAAAGAAATAGGGAGAAACAATTTCTTATAATTAGAAGTTGTATAATAACAAAGAAATATTTCCATTTATTGTTCGAGTAAATATAAAGAAAGAATAGCTTTAACTTAGTTCTCAAAGATCCGAGTGATACTAAACTCTTTTACGAATGTGGAAAAATATATAAAGAAAAAATCCTTGTTATAATAAAAAAAATTGAGCGAGTGTCAAACATTTTTATTCATACAGGATTTTGTTCGTTTAAGTATAAATTTTTCCACATTCGTTATTTTTATAAAAGATTTTAATTAAAAGCTTTAAACCATTAAACCATTAATGTACATTTTGTTTATAAAATTAAAATGTCATTAAAGGTTCTAATAGCTGCGTAACAAGTGTTTCCCACTCCCAGACTAAGCATGAAGTAAAATTTCGAGTTTAGAAAAGCCCTGTGAAAATTTGTCGAGGGTCGCGCAGCGACCCGAGACAAATTTTCTGGGCTTTTCTAAACTCGAAATTTTACTTCATGCGCACCGCGTATAAAACACTGATTTCAAGTGAGGTTTAAATATATATAAATGTCACAGTATTTTAGTGATTTATACGCGTGGCGCATAAAGTAAAATTTCGAGTTTAGAAAAGCCCCGTGAAAATTTGTCTCGGGTCGCTGCGCGACCCTCGACAAATTTTCTACGCGGGGCTTTTCTAAACTCGAAATTTTACTTCATGCTTAGTCTGGGAGTGGACAACACTCGTTCTTAGAAGTTTCAAATTGAAGGATTACTAAGTTTATTGCAATTTTACAAAGGCTACAGCTCGAAGGACCAATCATGGTCTTCGGAGACCGAAGGACTACAGGGAATCGAAGTTTTTTTACAAGAAAACAGCGAATATAAGAAGGTTTACAGCATGGATAGGAAAGAAAAGATCCAATTTTGAAAACATTTCGAAACTGGGTTGGTTTTCAGTGCGTTTTTACCTTCACTTTAAATCAGTGTTTTATACGCGTGGCGCATGAAGTAAAATTTCGAGTTTAGAAAAGCCCCGCGTAGAAAATTTGTCTCGGGTCGCGCCGCGACCCTCGACAAATTTTCACAGGGCTTTTCTAAACTCGAAATTTTACTTCATGCTTAGCCTGGGAGTGGAAAGCACTCGTTTGCAGCTTCAAATTAAACTCTTTTAGACAAAACAATAAATATCTAAAGATTTACAGTATATACGGGCCCCAGTGGTCGAGTGGGTAGAGACCCTGCCCACAAAGCCAAAGCTCGCGGGTTCGAGTCAGGTTCTGTGAAACCCTTGATGAATAATAAATAATTCCATCCGGGTCCATGGTTGAAGTGTGAATGTGTTGTGGCGTCTTAGATGTCATTTCAATATAGAATTGGTTGAAAGCATTAAATATAGATTAATGGCAAAGGGTCATAGCTATCAAAGGCTACAAAAAACCAGTATAATACACTGTAATTGAAATATGTATATTTAAAAGAAGTGTTTACACTTTGAAGATCTTTATATATCTTTATGATTTTATCAAAAAATCATCCAAGCATAGGGATAGGTTATAATACCAGGTCTGTAAATATGAAACCGGAATTTGCTTATTGATGGCCCAATATAGTGACTGTTAAGTCGCGTTATTGGTCCCTTATTCTTGGGTTTACATGTGTCAAAGACTATTAACGCACAAGCATACAAGTTTAATACAACTACATATGTTTTCATAGCGTTAAAGATTACTGTTTTTGAGCCTAAAAATTATGATTCGCGGACAGCATTGATTTTCTGTTACCATTCGAAGAAAGCTGCCGCAGAATCGCATTGAATGCTTGTCGAAGCTTACAGTGAGCATGCACTTGGTAAATTACAGTGTTTTGAGTAATTTATTTATTTATTTATTTATTTTAACGGTGGGCCATTACATAATAAAATAACAATAGTCTTTTAACAAATCGAAATAATCGCACAAAATCACACAAACAATGTGAATAACGACTAAAACTAAATTTATATACAAATACAAGTATGCATACATGGAATCATACATACTATAACACTACGTACTACATTCAAGCACATTTTTACAATTACGCTTGAAACATTGTAAGCTTACACCAAAAATATCTATCAATCTACAATATGTATTAATATTATCAATTAATGCATTCCTAGGGCTGTTGGATGCTTAATTTGTTGCGTGATACTTGCTAGCAAGTAGTTGTTGATGCCTAGTTAAGCGTGTAGGTACATATAGTGAAATTGATGCAAGTATTACAGAACAATTTATTCTGCTATTTAATATGCGGTACGCAAAACACAAGGAAAAGTACACTCTTCGTTTAATTAATGGAAGAAGTCCAAGATATTTAAGTATCATATTATAATCATGATAAAATAGATGACATCGAAAACAAATCAATTTTATCATTTTTCGTTGCACATTTTCTAGACGATCCACATGACATTTATAATGAGGTGACCATATAATTGCGCAATAATCTATAATAGGCCTTACAATAGATATATAGAGAGATATAAATGTTCTAATAGAATTAAAATTTGAGCTAAATCTTCGTATAAATCCAAACATCTGCAATGCTTTAGCAGAGATTTTGTGGATGTGATCATTAAACTGTAGTTTAGCATAAAACAAAACCCCCAAATCATTAATTGAATCAACTCTCTCGAGGAAACTATTATTTAATGAATAATCAAAAGCTAATATTGAATCTTTTTTACGCGAAAACCGCATGGACTTGCATTTTTTTATATTTAAATAGAGATTATTATCATTACACCAAACCATAATCTGATTTAAATCATTTTGAAGAGTATTACAGTCATATATGGACTTTATATTGCGAAATACTTTCATATCGTCTGCATATAGAAGAATATTAGAAGTAAGATGTTTGCCAATATCATTCACAAATATAAAAAAAAGTAACGGCCCTAAGTGAGAGCCTTGTGGCACCCCTGAGGTTGCATCAATTATGATATCAGATGTGATGTTATTTACTTTGACCAACATTTTCCTTTTACAGATAAAGGACCGTAGCCATTCAAGCATGCGTCCCGAAACACCATATGAGCAAAGTTTATACAGAAGCCTCGTATGATTAACCCTGTCGAAGGCTTTGGAGAAGTCGGTGTAGACAGAATCTACAACTGAGCCTTCTTCCAAAGTATCCGATATAAAGTTTGAATAAATAAAGAGATTCGATTTTGTAGATCTTGATGGAAAGAATCCATGTTGTTGATCAATTATTGTGGATGAAAAGTGCAGCATCATATGTTTATATACAATCTTGTCAAACAGTTTCGGAATACAAGATTGAATGGCTATAGAACGATAATTGTGTACATCTTTTTTGACACCCGACTTAAAAACAGGAACGACATAGCAACGTTTCCAGACATCAGGGAACTTACCATCTTGAAGAGATTTGTTAAACAGCCAGGTTAGAGGAAGGCATAACACATTAGCACATGATTTAATTATTGATGGAGGAATTCCATCCGGACCAGGAGAACTGTTTATCTTGATATCAGAACTTAATTCTACGATATCAGATTCAGTAAGCTGAAGATAATTAAAAATTATATTTGATTCTACGGTAAAAATAGGACCCACACAAGAAATATCTGAGTGGGACTCTTGAAAAAAATGGGCGAATAAATTGGCTATATCTTTATTAGAAGTAGCTATCGCTGTTCCTTTGTGCATGCATGAAGGAAAAGTACCAACACTATCCCTTTTGGATTTGCAGTATTTCCAAAAGGCATTAACATTATTTGGTATGTTATTTTCAATATCACGAATGTAGATAAGGTGGTCATTTTGAATTAGTCTTTTGCAATCTGCTCTTAATTTAGAGAAGGTGTTATAGTCTTGAATACACCCAGTATTCCTGAATTTTATATGCGCAAGACGTTTATCTTTAATTAAGTCAATTAACGACGGCGAAAACCATTTAGGAAAATGGGACTTTAATTTTCTCCTAGCTGGAACATGTTTATGCAAAATATTGTATAATATTTCATAAAAAATATCAACAGCATTGTCAATACCATGAGATTCTAAATAGTACATCCAATTTACACTACTTATTTCATTACAAATAGCATTAATATTACAGTTCGTAAAGTCCAAATAAAATTCCTCATTTGAATCATCGTTAGCAATTGCAGCATCAAAGTCTATATGCAAAGGCGGGTGATAACCATCAAGCTTACATAAAGGGTCACCTATGGCGCAACTTATATGAGGATTATTAGAAAATATTAGATCTAAAACATTACAAGAACTATTTATGTTGTTATTAAATTGATATAGCCCATTGCTCATAACACTATCACACAAAACCCGGGCACAAGCACTTTCAACACTAGTTGGTAAGAATCCCACGCAGTCTTCTTCTGGAATCCAGCCAACACTAGACAAGTTGAAATCTCCAACCTCAAATAACGTAAGATCTTCATATTTATTGATGATATCTGATAATGTATTTACGTGTTCAGTATAAGTGTCCTCATGAGATCGTGGAGGCAGATAAACACAGCCAATAATATAAGAATTATTAATTAAAATCCAAATCTCCTCCCAATTTCGAGTATTCCTTGATATTATTGACGAATGTAGATTCCTCTTCACAGCGATAAAAACCCCTCCACCTCTGCTAGTATCATTCGCAGCATAATCACGATCACAACGATGTAATATATAACGATCATCAATAATTTCATTATCTGAAATATTGTGATGTAACCATGATTCAGTTACACATATAATGTCATAATCATTGGCTAGAGTATTATTATAAAATTCGAAGAGTTTTGTTCTAAGACCACGCACATTTTGATAGAAGATCGATAATTTTCTTATATTTCTGTTTGTTGTATCCCGGCAGTTTGAAAATGGCGGTTTTGGCGAGGTATAAACTCTTTTAGAGCCACACCTGGAGGCCACTTCGAAGAGTCCATAAGAGAATCAAAGTGAGGTTCATCAACTCCAAGTTTAAAAGATGAGGATTGATCAGAATTCATAAGACGAAAACATTTAATATCCGCATTTACATTTAATATTGTTTTAGCATGATTAACAATCGTTTTAGGTTCAACGTTAGGTTCGACTCTGTAGACGTGTAACCATTTTTTCTTTACAATACTTGATTGAAAACCATAGTCTGGAACATTCGCTGATTCGTTAGCTATAACACTTGAACCAATTATAATCGCATTTTTATTACGCCTTTTCTTATTATTCTCTACAGCGTTAGTTTTAGGTTTGGATAATCTATCATTAGCAATTGAAGAATTTGCATCAGTATCCGCACGCAAATCATTACTACTGTTGCTATTTAAGGATTCTATATTAATAGAAGGTCGCGGAATTTCTAAAGAAACGGTTTCAAGCTCAGTAAATTGTGTGTTTGATACACTATTTATCAAATCAGCACATTTGCTCGCAGATATATTTTCTTTTAATTCAGTAAATTCCTTTGATAAAGATTCCAATTTATCCATTACCTCCGTTTTAAAAGAGTTGAAAGCGGAAATAAGGCCTAACAATTTATCATCATCATTGGAAAAAATATTCTTATCTACAGAATTTACACTTTTAGAACGGTTAGGTTTACGAGTACAACAGTCAACAACGCCTTCATTTACAGTCAACACATAATTTAGACGAGTCGCACAAGCGGAATGAAAAGTTGACTTACAATGAATACAACCAACATGTCTACCAGGCACAGCTATTGATTGTTTACATTTGGAGCAGGAAATATCACTAATATTAGGGTTGGACATTAGTAGAGGGTTACAGCCGATTCTAGAACCTCCTCCTCATTTGAGAGGAAACTCCTCAAAATGATTAAAAGAGTTAAAACCTCCTGGTAGGGAGGAGGTGTCTTTTTAGAATCTCCAAAGAACCTTCTTTCCTCCTCCTCATAAAATGAAGAGGAGGAGGAGGAGGTTACTTTACGGTTTTATTGATTCTAAAGAGGCAATATACTCTTAATAATTTTAAGATAGTTTTCACCAAATAGAAGAGGTAGGGTTCATAGAATCGGCTAAAAATATCACCCTTGAGTGCTTACAGTCCACGGTCTAACGTATTGTCTAGCATCCATTAAAGACAAATAATGTGTCTAATCAAAATCCAAAGGGGCCCTTACCCCCTTAAGATTTTCACCCGATACATTACAGCTTTTATGCGCTGTATCGCTATAGGCGGACCATGCACAAGACAAGATGTGTTCATCTCGATGGTTCAAGGGCGACTGATGAATAATACATAAGATGTCATATATGAATCTATTAATAAATATTGTCAATGCGGTTAAAGTGTTGTTAGCAACATCGATGATTAAAGGTATTGAATGCCTTCAATTGGATTCTAATGAGTGGACAAACGACCTCCTTTAGGCGGGAAAAACATAAAGTAGTTAGTCCTTTTCAGAGGAGAAGTATGTGAGGTCGTTGTGATGTAAAAATATATACAGAACCTCCCCCCAACATAATATTATGGGACTATATAAGATCTGCCGGATGGGTGTAACTTATTACAGTACATTAATTATAGTAACGAGTAAAGACACAGGGACACACGCTTCACCTCACAGGGTCTGTTGTGAGGACTTAATAATTCGTAAGACAGAGGAAGACCACGGTAAAAGGTATAATGTTAATAATGAAAATAATGTAAATTAATTGTTCATTAATTAAAAAGTATCAATACTATTGCTTTAACAAAAAAGGAATAATGATTAAGAATGAAAATGACCGTAAATAAATCATTCATTAATACAAATACTATTGACTTAACAAAAAATAATCTATTGGAAACAATCGAACAGCTGTGGTACGGGATATTGACTCCACGACACAATTAAACGAAAAATATTAAAAATGTAATTTTAACACTAATATTATCGATTGATGAGTAAAGTTAACACGTAAGAAGGTACTCACATACAGTACTTATGTATTATTCGATTACTATGTTTTTAAATCGAAATAAAATACACTTAATCCTTGATTAATTTAAAATATTTAAAAGTGGCGATTTTCAAGCGAGAAACCAAGAAGTGCAAAACCACTCAGAAAGTTTGAAGACGCCGCATTGCAAGCATTGTTGCGTATGTGACACGAGAAGCCGCTTTGAAAGCCATAAGAAAGATCTAGAAGGTAGGAAGATAGGTTCCAAATTAAAGACAGCAGAAGAACCGAAAATCCACCTACGAAATATTGCTCACCAGGTACAAAAAAAATCATTTCCTTATCGAATTGTGACTGGCGATGAAATACTTCCACATGCGGCTACTCACCAGACTTAGCTCTATCCAATTACTGCTTATTTGCATCGATGGGACACCCACTTGATCACCAGTGCTCTACTTCTTACAAAAATTTACGAAAATGGCTCGATGATTTGATTGCTTTACCTTAAACGATCAACAATTTTTTTGACGTGGCATCCACAAATTGGCAGAGAAATGGGAAAATTGTGTAGCTAGCGATGGGCAATACTTTAAATAAAGTATTTTCTACCATTTTCATACAACAAATGTGTATTTTCTATTAAAAACATCCGGTTTCATATTTTCAGATCTGGTAAATTAATATTTAGATTATGTGTTCAATTAATATTTAAATCATATGTGCTACGGGATTGTATGAAACTTAAATTGAATTGATTTCTGTTGCATTCACTTCACTCATTAGCTAAGTGGGATAGTACTAATACATAATTGAAATTTAATTATGTGCTGGCATGTTGGATAGTAGTTTCCATTATATTTGGTAATATACGATATGCCTGATAAGATGCAATTTCCTAAAGCTGTTATCTAGATGCTAGTTCGTTTTTAAAACGAATTAAAATATTACACAGTTAAATCAATACCACAAATTATGGCTATAATACTGGGTGATCCATTTCGAGGTTCCTACTTTTTTAAAGAAAAAAAACACAGAAAATTCAAATTTATTGGAGAATGTTTGTTATCATTTGATATTTATTTTTTGAAGATTATGTCTATCAAATGTTGGCCTTTGCTACGTCGCAGATGGTCCATCTGTTAAGTCTAATTTTCGATGACTCGTTCGAGCATTTCGACTGGTAACTGGCGAATGACACGCGTTTTCCTCCAAGGCCCGAATCGAAGCGGGCTTGTCCGCATAAACTTAAGACTTTACATATCCCCACAGGAAAAAGTCTAACGGTGTGATATCACACGATCTTGGTGGCCAATCGACCGGCCCAAAACGTGAAATTATGTGCTCACCGAAATGTTCTCTCAATAAATCCATTAATTGATGCGATGTGTGGGAAGTGGCGCCGTCTTGCTGAAACCAATTCTCGCCGAGATTACGAGCTTCAATTTCAGGCAACAAATAGTCGGTTATCATGGCACGATAACGGTCGCCATTGACGGTTACGTTCGCACCGGCATCATTTTTAAAGATATATGGACCGATGATTCCACCGGCCCACAAACCACACCAAACCGTTGTTTTTTCTGGATGAAGTGGCAGTTCTTGAATCTCTTCAGGTTGCTCTTCGTCCCAAATGCGGCAATTTTGTTTGTTTACATACCCATTGAGCCAGAAATGGGCCTCATCGCTGAACAAAATTTGCCTCGAAAACGTCGGAACTTCTTGGAACTTTTCAAGAGCCCCTAGAGCGAAGCGATGTCGCTTGGGAAGGTCGAGCGGCTTTCACAAGCTGTATTTTGTACGCTTTCAATTTAAGATCTCGACGTAAAATGCGCCAAGTCGTTCCATACGTCAGTCCGAGTTGCTGCGAACGGCGCCGAATCGACTCTCTACGGTCTTCCTGTACACTCTCAGCCACGGCCGTTATATTTTGTTCACAGTGTGCTGGACGCGGTCTATTCGGTCGAATATTATCAAATAATGAATGCTGGGTCTCAAAATGGGTGATGGTGTTGCGAATAGTACGCTCAGTAGGCCGATTATGTTGACCATAAGTTATGCGAAGCGCACGAAACACATTCCTCACAGAACGTGACTTTTCGTAATAAAGTTGAACGATTTGTAAACGTTGTTCAGGCGTAAGTCTTTCCATTATGAAATGCCAAACAATACTAAACAAAAATAACATGACAGCATGACACGACTCACACGTGATCTGTCAAAAAAAGGTATTGAAAAAAGTATCTCTACCTTATATATAAATAAATTATTTAATTCATTGTCGGACAATAATATTACTTTACATGAAAAACGTTTTCGTAATTTTATATATTATTTAAAGTGTGCAAAACTAAAAGTGGCGTAAGCTTATTTTCTCGAATTCAAATATTTTAAATTGGAACTTCTCTCAATAATATTACTGTATTTTAGTGATAGGCACTTAAAAAGTAATTTGTTTATATATTACCCTTGAAATATTTGGCAGAAGATGGGGTTTACACTTCAAGATGATATATTAGCTTTGAATAACGGTGATAAGACCAATAATCACTTATGGTTCCGTTGTCTGACAACGGAGAGTACAACCAAGAGGAGCCAATGCTTATGGCAGAACTGGAAATCGAGTAGAAAAGGAGAGACTATGGTCAGGATATAGGGTAAGAGTAAGACAGATGACTATATACACCTATCACCGGTCTCGCTCCTGGATGCAGCATCCAAACGCCGTTACCAAATTTTATATAGAGGCTGGTTAGCTGGATACATGAACTGTGGTACAACCCAAACAAAGCTCAGCAAGGTTCAAAGGCTGGCATGCTTGGGCATCACTTGTTCTACTGAAGCAATGGAGGCTATGCTAAGCCTCACACCTCGGCATCTGCACGTGAAAACACGTGCTTTAGAATAATCCAGACAGATACCTTAAAATATAGACAGTTTAATAGGCACCAAAAAATCCTCAGCACTGTGTGCGAAAGTGCGGTATACATACCTAAAGACTCAACTGTCTACGACTTCGATAAAGCTATAGTACGTCTACTAATAAGACACTCAACAAACACATGAGCAAAATAGGTCTGGCAGAGGATACAATATGTAGATTCTGTCAGAAAGAAGAGTAGGATCCTCTCCACATCTTGTGCCAATGTAAGGCCCTAGCAAGCGTTAGATACCTATAGCTGGGCAACTCTAGATCAAACGCAGAGAGCTACACCCAAGGCTCACTGTCAGGGTTAGTAGGGCTAATCAAAGAGGCGAAGCTCGAGCACGTCGTCTAGGCCAACTTTGCTAAGGTTTTTGAGATAATAATTTTAATTACATATACCCGAAAGTCAGAAACTATATTTCAAGTTATTAGCATGGGTTCATGGAAAACAGGGTAACAATGAATATTTTATGTTGTACCCTAAGGCTCAAACCTTGGCCCGCTACTCTTCCTGCTTTTTATAAATAACTTGAGCTTTATTTTAGATTGTAAACATTATTTATTTGCCGATGATCTTAAAATATTTTCAACTTTCGATGAGTGTTCATCTTCTTTGCAATTACAAAATATGCTTGACATACTTTGTACATGGTGTCAAACTAATAACCTCTATCTCAATGTAGCCAAATGCAAAGTTGTGACTTATTCGCGTAAAAGAAATCCGATCAAATATACATATACCGTTGATAATTAGTCAATTGAAAGGCTTTCTGTATTTAAAGACCTAGGGATAACATATGATTCGCTTTTTACGTTTGAACATCATTACAGCGCTATTATTTCGAAAGCTAACAGAGCTCTTGGATTCATCATACGTAATACTAGATCATTCAATAATATTAATTGTTTAAAAACGTTGTATAACTCATACGTGAGATCGATTCTTGAATATGGCTCAATTGTTTGAGTCATGAGTTACATTTAGAAGAGTTTGATGCAGTTACTCTGGTCGAACGTAGGAATATTCACGGTCAAATCTTCTTGTTTATGTTACTACATAATTCAATTGATTGTTCGGAACTTTTGCAAAACATACATTTTTATGTACCTAGACTCTCGACATGTCATTCTACTAGCTTTTATGTTCAAAATGCTCAAACTAATGTCTTCGAACTGTCCCCGATGCGTCGCATTTGTGTATATCACAACACATTTGCCACTCATTGTGATATTTTTCACTTAGACTTACATGAATTTAAGAACATCATTTCTGGTACTTGATATTAATAACAACAAACGGCTGCATAGACTAACTATTGTTATTTCATTGTTATTTTGTCATTATTTTATTATTATAATTTCTAAATATTTAATTTATTTTCTTTAAATAGAGCATGAACTTATATTACGTGATCTTTATTTTTGTAATTTTGTTTTGTTTAGATATATTTTATTCTAAGAATTTTTACTTTTGTAATATTACTCTGTAATTGGGATGTCCTGTTAGGTAATAAATATTATTATTATTAAATTATTTTTTTCTTTATATAATGGTTATCATTTTCCCTAAATAAATTCTTAATTTCTTTAAATGAATTCTGACATTGTTTAGACCAAAACCATTTTGTATCTTTTTTATTAAATTGTACAATGGATGTAAAATTTCTGACATATTTGGTATAAACTTGTGATAATAATTAATAGTACCTAACATTGACCTAACTTGTGACACATTTTGAGGAACAATCATTTTTTTAACAGCATCCAACCGTTCAGGTGATTTATGTAATCCCTTCCTATCAATTATATATCCTAGATAACATATTGAATCTTGGAAAAATTTACATTTCTCTGATCGAACAGTAAAACCGTTTTGTTGTAAAATATTTGATACATTATAAACTCTTTTTAAATGTTCTATCTGATTTGGTGCCGTTATTAATATATCATCGAGGAATACACAAATACCCTCGAGATGTTCTAAAATATTGTCCATTATTCTTTGAAATTGAGCCGGGGCTGAGCTAACCCCAAACGGTAACCTGTTATAGACAAACGTCCCAATGTGAGTCGAAATTGCTGTCAACTTTCTTGAATCCTCATCTGCTGATATGCTTGTGTCAAATCTATTTTAGAAAATTGTTTACCTCCCTGTAACTTAGCAAAAATATCATCGATTCTCGGAATCGGATATCGTTTAGACTCTAAACATTGTGACTTCCGGTTTCTCTAATTAGTGCGGGGCGGGTGAAGGTTCAAAACAAAAAAAAAATAAGTAATTTTAATTCAAATCGAATTTATTAAAATTACTTCAATAAAAAAATATAATTCAAATTAAATTTATTAAAAAATAAAAAAAAACGCCATCTTGGGATTCAAACACAAATTAGAAATTAAGATTTGCATTCGCGGATGTGAGTGGAAATAAAAATGAATTCAAGTAAATAAACGTAATAAAAAACATAACGCAAGTATCTTAACAAAAACGCATTCCATAAAAAACTAAAATTAAACTAAACTTACAAAACTCTGACAAATGGGCGCCACCCAGAATTATACGTCTGGGACGTAATATATTAAAGCGCCACGACGCGATTACGAAGAAAAATAAAAAAAAAAAACTCGAAATGCCGCAACTTAAGTTTCCTTTCCCTTTTTTTTGTTTTACTATTATTTTATGCACTTATCTGTTATCCGGTGTGAAGCAATTAAGGGCGGTTGCGACGGAGATGGCGGCAGCTGCGGTGGCACGGCAACAGCGGTGATAGCAGTGATGGTCTACGGCAGCAGCGACAACGGTAGCAGCAACAACACAGCGTCAGCGGCAACGGTCACAACGGCAGTCGATAACGACTTAAATGTTCCTCCCTGATTTAACTCCCGGGTTGCATCAACACTATACGTACAAAATGGCTGCAAATCTCCGCACTTAAAGGGTTCCTTAATATTTATTTAGGCGTTACTAACGTATATATAGATATACATACATACACATACTAGAATTAGTCCATAACATCATTTATTTGCAAAATTGACAGAGACCTTCGTTAAGAAGAACCCCTCGGTAAAAAGACACGATAACGGCAAATTAACACTCAGAACGGCCAGTCCGCTCCTCCTCGAGCGCAGATCGCAAAGGTCGCGTCTTGCATTTAATCGGCGCGAGTGCCCGATACGACAAAAAATATTTATTTTATTTTTAAACAATCAATATCTACAACCCGACTAGCAGACTTGCAATTAAACTCAAAAAAACCAAAGAGTATTAATTAAGGCCTAGTTAGACGAGAATTATTTTGTTATAACATGGATTAAGTGTAACTTTATAATCACCGCATATTCTCACAGAGCCATCTTCCTTTAATACGGGAATAATAGGTGTGCCCCATTCTGAATGCTCAACTGGGTTAATGATACCAGATTGCTTTAAACGTTTTAATTCTGCTTCTACTTTGTCTTTTAAAGAAAAAGGTAACGCTCTCGGCTTAAAAAAATATTTCTGATTACTGTTTTCTTTTAATTTTAATTTAATATTATAATTTTTCAAAGTGCCAATAGTATTAGAAAATATACTAGGAAATTTATTCAATAATGATTGTAATACTTCATCATTTCCTTTCATATAATTTAATTCTCTTAACCCCAAGTTAAGAAGACATTACACTGGCTTTATATCTTTATAAAATATAAAAACGAATTAAAATTAATATCGACTTTCTGCAAAAAGTTTGTCTCCAAATATTCATTGAAACAACTACTTCTCGAGCTAATACCCCGACAGATATTGAATTATACAATGAATGTTTGCGTTACACGACAGCACTGCTGTTCTATGCATAATTTATATGCAAAATGCAACATCAGGTCAAACTATTCTCAAACCAAACTAAATGAAACAAAAGGAAATTGAAATAAATTAAAAAATTACAGGGAATGAATTTTAATTGTCTTAAGCCATCTACAGACGCGTTTCGAGATTTATCCCTCATCAGTATAGCTTTGCTTTAGACTTTTAATATAAAAAAAAATATTAAAATAAAATAAACAGCATATCTTTATGCATTACCTTAAAATTGATTTAATAGTTATTACCTTCTTTCCACACACACACACCACCTCCGAATCCCATATTAAAATAATAACATTATCAAACAAACTCTATCTTTACAACCGCCCTTCAAAATCATTACACACCCCTTAGCATCCGTATACAAATATCCCTTGCACATAACGGCAACATGTTGACAATATCGAGTGATAGCCTTATCGCCTCCGCGCCATATCTTTTATGTAATACCAGCCAAAGATAGATAGTATAGTGTGCCTAATTTAGTACGCCATTGGCAAATCTCCAAAGACACAACACGCAGATAGTATAGAGTCTGTAATTCGGTATGGGCAATTTTGGGTAATCCTGAATGGGGATGATATTCGCAATATGCAAAGTGGAAACATAGGGCCGCGGTTATAAAACGTATTAGCAGTGACGGCTGATTCCTCAATACAACGACTGGATTTATGGGTTTCCGACTGGAATCAGGAAGAGTCGCAGAGGGACTAACTCAATTTAAAGTTAGCTCGTCCAATTTAATTGGAGTTGTTAAATTATTGTTTTGTAAATTTATTACATATAATTTCTACTTATACTAATATAAAGAAATTTAACATAAAGAAAAATTGAGTTTGTCAATAGTTTGCAGAATATTTACAAAATATAAAAAACGAATTAAAATTAATTAAATATCGACTTCCTGCAATAATTTTGTCTGATTGAAAAGTTTGCAAATATTCATTGGAACAACTACTTCTCGAGCTAATACCCCGACAGATATTGAATTACACAATGAATATTTTAGTTATACGACAGCCTTACTGTTCTATGCATAATTTATATGCAAAATGCAACATCAGGTCAAATTATTCTCTCACCAAACTAAATGAAACAACAGGAAATTGAAATAAATTGAAAAAATGACAGGGAATGAATATTAATAATAATAATAATAATAATAATAATAATCACAGTTCTTTCTTCCAATGTTAATATCACATACAAATTTTGCACATATACATCTACACGGAATAGGGTCAAATCAAGATTAATACATATTATGTTTCTCTAGAGAAATATTCATGCATATTATATGGTAAATCTAAATCTAAATCAAGTAAGAACTCTTTAATAGATTGTTTCCAGCTCGAAAACGTATCCGATTTTTGTGTGTTTGTGGGCAGACTATTGTATATTTTTATACAAACATATTAATTGTCTTAAGCCATCTATAGACGCGTTTCGAGATTTATTCCTCATCAGTATAGCTATGTTTAATTGATAAGGCGGATACATGATGAAACTCCATAATACTATTTGAAATAAAACAACACAGTTGGGAGGGTTTCACTTTTATTGTTGAACACTGCAACATGTTTCACCACACAGTGGCTATTATTTCATCTGCCTGATGAAGCCACTGTGTGGTGAAACATGCTGCAGTGTTCAACAATAAAAGTGAAACCCTCCCAACTGTGTTGTTTTATTTCAAATAGTATAGCTATGCTTTAGACTTTCAATACAAAATAATATTAAAATAAATTAACTCGAGAAGTAGTTGTTTTAATGAATATTTGGAATCGTCTCAATGAGACAACATTTTTGCAGAAAGTCGATATTGATTTTAATTCGTTTTTTATAGTTTATACTAATATGATATTATAATATTTAATAGCTTAGGCTGTTACTTGGTGAAATTCCATGTCAACACTTTTAGTAAATAACACACTTGCTGAAGATTTCACTGTTTATTAGTTGACACTGAAACACAGTGGTTTCATCAGGCAGATGAATAATGTATATACAAACCTAAAGTAACGGTTAAAAATCAATAGCGTAGAGAAGGTGGTGTTGTTTAGGAAATGGGGAATTGCTGCAGTGTCAAGTAATAAACACTGAAATATTAATCAAGTGTGTTATATACCAGGGATGGCCAACACGTCGATCGCGATCGACCGGTCGATCGAGATGCGTTTTTTGGTCGATCATAGCTGACAGGAGACAAAATTAGAAAGAACGAAAGAAGTTGTAAAATATTACGTATAATTTGTTTTTCGATGTTCTACCGGTATTATTGAGTCTGGCAGAGGAGTTGTAAAGAGGAAGAGGGCGCTGCGGCTGGTTGTAAAGAAAACGAAGAGGGGATAGTGCTAGTAGTTGACGAAGAGATTGAGGTTAGGAGAGGAAAAGGTTAAAGAGCGCATGAAGATAGTGTGTGAGAAGCGTTACTCGAGAATAATAGCGTGTTACGGAGATTGTCAACTGTGTAAGACTTAAGAGTGGAGATTAAAGAGGTGAATTGTGGAGAGTGTGTTGTTTTTGATCGGATCCTGACACCATCATCTTACACTGTTTATTTGTTTACCTTGAGTGACAAGCAGTTTGTTCTATTTACCTGACTTTGTACAATTTGTGACTATTACTATTAAATTACTTGTGTACCTACCTACAGCATATTTTGACTTCAACTTTGGATTATTTTGAAAGTAAGTAGTTTGTTTTTAAAAATGTCATTTGCTGAATTAGAATCATATCTATCAGTTAAATTTCATTTAATTATTTAAGCATGAATATTGCAGCTAGGCTACTGCATTTTTTCTATGTTTTAAATTAATATTAACTAATAGTATGCTTCTTTTGCATTTTAGCACCCATCAAAATGAGCAGTGAACGAAAAAAACCGAAGACTTATCATTTTCATGAAGAGTGGGAACTGGATTACTTTTTTACCATGGTGAATGATAAATGTTGTTGCTTAATATGCAATGCCTCCATAGCGCTTACTAAAAAGGGTAATCTGGAAAGACATTTTTTAACTTCACATAACAAATATCAAACAGATTATCCACAAAATAGTGACCTGAGAAAAAATAAAATTAAGGAACTTAAGGCTCAATTAAGAGCCCAACAAAATGTTTTTAAAAAGCCCATGTTGAAATCTCGTGCAGTGACTATTGCATCATTCAAGGTCAGCCATATGCTAGCAAAAAAATGTAAACCATTTTCTGACGGGGAATTTATAAAAGAAATTTTCTTGGAAATGTCAAATTTACTTTTTAATGATTTTAAGAATAAGACCGAAGTTATTGCTGCAATTAAAGATTTACAATTGTCTCGAAATTCTGTGATGCGACGAACTGAGAAAATGAGTGAAAATATAAGAGAACAATTACATAAAGACATTAATAGATGTTGTTGTTTTTCCCTTCAATTTGATGAATCGACAGATGTACGCGACACAGCACAATTGCTTATTTTTATTCGCATGGTTTTTAAAGATTATACATCTAAAGAAGAATTGTTGGGTATGATTTCTTTGAAAGAAAGGACTAGAGGTGTAGATATATTCAACTCTTTTAAAACATTCCTCGTCAATTTGAAAATACCACTTTTTAAATTAGTTTCAATGACAACAGATGGCGCAGGGGCAATGATAAGCGGCATAAATGGATTTATAACTCTATGCCGAAATGATGACGAATTCACAAGTTTTTTGAGCTATCACTGCATCATTCATCAACAAGTGTTAGCTAGCAAAAGATTGAATACAAAAGAAATAATGGACATAGCGTTCAAAATTGTTAATTCCATTCGAGGAAGTGCACTGAAACGGCGTCTCTTCCAATTGCAACTTGATGAAGGACAGCCAGAATTATTATTACATACCGATGTGAGGTGGCTGAGTAGAAGTAAATTTCTGCAACGATTTTGTAATTTATTAACTGAGATAAAAAACATTTCTTGAAGAGCAAGGACAAGAACATGCAAAATTAAATGATGAAAGTTGGCTGAGTGATTTAGCTTTTCTTACAGATTTCACATCAAAATTGAGTGATTTAAATCTAGAATTGCAAGGGAGAAACAAGACAATAATTGAAATGATCAGTAGCATTAATGCATACAAAGCAAAATTTATTTTGCTAATAGAAGATCTTCAACAAAACAATTTGAATCATTTTCCAAATATGTCCGATCACCTACAAAAACATAATTGTAATTATAACATGGAAAAATACGTTGCCGAAATTAAAAAGGTGATTGAAGACTTTGAGATCAGATTTAAAGATTTTGAAAAGGTTAACATCATTGTGCAGTATTTGTCTTTTCCATTTAAAAAGGATTTAAATATAAAACATATTGCCACAAAAATTTATGAAATTTTTCATTTTGAAAAAAACGCGCTAGAAAATGAGATTATAACTTTACAAGCTGACTTAATCTTACAAGCCAGAGTACTTGAGGACGATTTTTGGAAATATGTCAATCAAGACAAGTATCCCAATATTAAAAAATGTAGCGAATACATCTACTCTTGTTTTGGGTCCACATACTTATGTGAATCAGCTTTTTCCTATTTAAATATCACAAAGACTAAACATCGTTCACTACTTACTGATTCCCACACTGAAGATACATTAGCATTATGTTTATCTGAATATACACCAAATTATGAACGCTTGGCTGGAGAGATGCAGACGCAGACTTCTCACTAACACAGTAATTTTATTACACGATTCTGTGGTGCTGACAACTGTTTTTTTTTTATTTATAGATTTTCGATTAATAAATATTATTAGTAAATTATCATGTTGGTTTAATACCCCCTCTACAACTCTTATCACTCATTAGTACACCAGCCGCATGTTTCATTGCGTTAAATGTTAAAATTTTATTAGGTAGATCTTTAAACATATTAAAGAAAAATAGTCGATCCTATATATAAAGAAGTTGGCCAACCCTGTTTTATACTAAACGTGATTATAATATATACTTATTATATACAGGGTGCGGCAAAACAGATAGCGCAGTTTTGAAGGGCTATTAAAAAAAAAACGCCGCAATTTAAAGAAATTGAGTTTATTTTATCTTAATTGGTACATCATGCGTTTTATGCATTAAGTCCTGAAGATGACATCAGAAAGATGATGACTCCCAGCAGCGATACATTGATGAAGGCGATTTCAGAAATTTTCGGCCGCATTTTGGCACATCTCGATGGATATAGCGGCGATTTCCTCCCGAATTCGATTCCTGAGTTCTTCCAAGGTGCTAGGTCGATGCCTAAAAGCCTTTTCCTTCAGGTAGCCCCACAGGAAGAAGTCGCAAATGCTCAGATCAGGGAAGCGTGCGGGCCACTCCACATCACCTCTCAGAGAAACAAGGCGCCCAGGGAACACCTGTCGCAGTTTCGTCATTAAAACTCGAGCAGTATGGGCCGTAGTCCCGTCCTGCTAAAACCAGATCTGCTTCCTCCATCAGTTCTTCCAATCGACGTTGAAAAGAAAATTCCAACATGAAAGCATAACGCTGAGCAGTGACAGTTACGGTTCGTCCGTCCTCTTCAAAAAAATAAGGCACAATCATCCCAAATTTGGAAATCGCACACCACACGGTGACTTTTGGAGAGTGAAGTGGTCTCTTGTGAAGTTGCCTTGGGTTATTTGCAGCCCAGTATCGAAAATGTTGTTTATTCACCCCTCCACAGAGATGGAAGTGGGCCTCGTCACTACTGAAAAAGGTTAACCTCGCATGGATCCGGTTCAACATTTCTTGGGAGCGATTCATGCGGTTTTCATAATCAGGGGGCATTAACTTTTGAACAAGCATCATCTTATAGGGGTGGAATGAGTCTTCATGCAATATCCGTCTTAGAGAGCGATCAGCGATGGCCAATGCAGTTGCATGCTTCCGGGCAGGGCGCGTAGGTGACCGTTCGATAGCTTCTCTTACTCTTGCTACATTTTCGGTTGTTCTTACTGTTCAGGGTCTTCCTAAACCTCAGTCTTTGTATGGAACCAGTTTCTTCTAATATACGCACTCAACTCGCGATTAAATTACGGTGAGGGACGGGATCACGACGCACAAATTGAAATGCTGGGTGGCGACGGCAGAACGGCTATTTTCAAGAAACGTGCGGACTGCGAAGCCCCGATGTTCTCCAAACCAAACCATGGTGGCGACTAAAAACGGCACGACCCCCCCGACACAATGATATCCCTCCCAGATAAGTACCCCCACCACACGAGATGTACTGGGCGTTCCGAACTGCACTGTCTGTTTTGCCGCATCCTGTGTTAAATACAGGGATTTTTTCTTGTAAGTGTACATATGCATATGCTATAAATTTTACTACATTTGTTGTTTTTTTTTTCAAGAGTCTAACTTAAAGCTTTAAACGAGTGTTATCCACTCCCAGCCTAAGCATGAAGTAAAATTTCGAGTTTAGAAAAGCCCCGCGTAGAAAATTTGTCGAGGGTCGCGCAGCGACCCGAGACAAATTTTCACGGGGCTTTTCTAAACTCGAAATTTTACTTCATGCGCACCGCGTATAAAACACTGATTTCAAGTGAGGTTCAAATATATATAAATGTCACAGTATTTTAGTGTTTTATAGGCGTGGCGCATGAAGTAAAATTTCGAGTTTAGAAAAGCCCCGTGAAAATTTGTCTCGGGTCGCTGCGCGACCCTCGACAAATTTTCTACGCGGGGCTTTTCTAAACTCGAAATTTTACTTCATGCTTAGTCTGGGAGTGGAAAACACTCGTTTATAGCTTTAAATTAGACTCTTGGAAAAAAAAACAACGAATGCAGTAAAACTTACAGCATATGCATTGAATTCTTTTGAAAAAAAAAAAAAATCAGCGAAGATTTACAACACATACGCTTTGTATACTTTATAGAAAAACATCCTGTATATTTTGTACCTGAAAATGTTTTTTTTAAATATATATATATGTATTGCAGAATAGCCGTTCGTTGTGGTTTTCCCTCTTTTTTGCGTCTGTGTCGCTTTCGTTTCGTTTTGTTTTTGCCGGGCCGTTAATCTTCCCTATAAACGAGCTTTACTCCTTGCCTCGTCTCCCTAATCTCCGGCTGCCCGATGTTATTTTTGTTATCTTTAATTTCAACTAAGTCCACGGCGGCGCAAAGTCAAAAGAATTAGGGTTTTTGCTTATGACGATGGAAAAAAGCTCGTTAAGCCTATTAGATTTATAGCCCGGGCGCAGGGTTTTTGATTCAGTCATTATATCATAATTAATTTTCTTTCGCAAATTAATCAGTATGATTTACCGTGCGATCGTTTAGATTATGATTTAGAGTTTTGTGCGGTTGCCTAGAATGCTAATTGATAGATGGTAGAAATTGGAGGTTATGGTAAGCTATGTGTTGACAGTCAGTAATGCCAATCTAATTTAAAATTCAACGCCTACTCTAAATCATGATTTAAATGATCGCACGGTAACAGTCAGTAATGCCAATCTAATTTAAAATTCAACGCTTACTCTAAATCCTGGATCTCCAAAATATCTTCTTCGCGGGCCACAAATACAATTCTACATAATAAAGTCGGCCAAGATCCGATTAATTTTATAAAATTATGAAAAATTTAAGGAACAATTGTTACAATATTTCAAAATATGACATTTACAAAAAAATTACAAACAATCGCGGGCCGGATTCATGCAAGTCGCGGGCCGGATTTGGCCCGCGGGCCGTAGTTTGGAGACCACTGCTCTAAATCATGTTTTAAATAATCGCACGTGTTGTAATGTGAGACGCCGAACAATGCCCAGTATACACGTGTACTTTGCAATTACATGCAAGTCTGCAGTTATCGCCTAGTAACAACCGAATACTACGCACATCCGCGTCTTTTTCATAATGCGAGTAAGCAATTGTCACTTAACAACAGCGATAAATTGCAGACACATGTAATTATCCATTTTTGGTATTGTTTGGACGTCTAGCGCTGATTGGCGCAATTCCTTGTCAGGTTGCACTTTGGGGTATACCCTCGACGTCGCCATCTTTTACTTCACTTCAAGTTGGTACTTCACTAAAATCACTTCAATGTAACACTTCAGTATATATATAACTCAATTTTGTTCCTTCGCAAATACATTAATAATTGTAGCTTGTAAATTCAACTCAGTAAATCGTAATAAATATAATTATTACCAAAGGAGGATTTCACATTTAACCAACCCAAACCCAAAAGTCGGGAGAAAACAACCGCTCGCTCTCTCTCGCACAACACACGGTAACAGTCAGTAGTGCCAATCTAATTGAAAATTCAACGCCTACTCTAAAGCATGTTTTAAATGACCGCACGGTAACAGTCACTAGTGCCAATCTAATTTAAAATTCAACGCCTACTTTAAATCATGTTTTAAATGATTGCACGGCAACAGTCAGTAGTGCCTATCTAATTTAAAATTCTACGCCTACTCTAAATCATGTTTTAAATGATTGCATGGTAATAGTCAGTAGTGCCAATCTAATTTAAAATTCTACGCCTACTCTAAAGCATGTTTTAAATGATCGCACGGTAACAGTCAGTAGTGCCAATCTAATTTAAAATTCAACGCCTACTCTAAATCATGTTTTAAATGATTGCGCGGTAACAGTCAGTAGTGCCAATCTAATTTAAAATTCTACGCCTACTCTAAAGCATGTTTTAAATGACCGCACGGTAACAGTCACTAGTGCCAATCTAATTTAAAATTCAACGCCTACTCTAAATCATGCTTTAAATGATCGCACGTTATAACTCAAAAATAAATGCATCTATTAATTATTTCTTCGTAATGTCTACACGAAAATGTAATCGAATAAGCTGAAGCCAGTCCTTGATAATTCCATAAGGCTATTTTCCTTGAATTGCATCCATTATACATAGGATATCAGCCTTGTCGTGAAACAAGCTCGAAGAGAATTAGATTCTGGCGTGAGTGCAATCGTAGTCAACGAACACCAAATAAGATTACCCTTAATAATCAAAATAAATCCCCGGCATTCAATAAAACAATTTACTATGCAGACCCCGGTTCCTCCAATCGATACCTTTGAAATGTTTCTGATAATCCGATAATAATATCCCCTGAATGCGTGTGTGTGTGCACCAGCATTTCAATACACATACAATATTCGGAATCTGCAAAGGGAAAACGTGGACCGATTGTTGAAAGCTTCTTCCTGCAGCGTGTGCACTCGACTGACGTTTCAAAAGCCCACTAAATTCCGAATTCGTACGGTTGTGAAATATTTAGCAACGGGAGCCCGACTAGATAATTTCAATCCTTTCCGCAAAGGCCGCTTAAACACAAGCTGGGCAATTGCAGTTTATCTGACACGCCTTTAAATGTCTGCGTGTACATTAAGATCTCTTTAATGTAATGGTTTTTAAACTTAGAACAACTCTTTTGAAAAACAGAACAAGTATTAATAAATTAAACTTTACTAATGCAAGAAGATCGTTAAAAATGAAAATACAAAGTGCTCGCGATAATTACTTAAAATCCCGTGAATTAGAAGTAACTGATGATCCAACTAAATTCTGTGGATATGTGAATTTAATGAAATCCACTACTAGAATACCAGGTAATATGAAACATAAGGGTTCAATTCTAACTACCTTTAATTCCATTATTGATGGTTTCGCAACACATTTTAGCTCTGTCAACAGTAATAATCAACCAATAGATAACGCTTACAAATCTTCTATCAAATCATCGGTATTGGGTGACTTCTTTACTGATGAAGCCACTGTTTTAAAACATACCCGAAGATTGAAAGCTAAATGGACTTCAGGCATTGACCTTGTACCTTCATTGCTATTTAAAGATTGTGCTGCAACGTTCGCTAAACCACTTGCCTTTATATTTAACTTAATTCATCAGGTGTATTTCCAACATTGTGGAAAAAGGTTAGGGTATGTCCTGTTTTTAAGTCTGGAAACAAAATTAATGTTGAAGACTATAGACCGATATCTATACTTTCAAACTTTTCCAAAGTTTTTGAAAGTATAAATAAAATTGCCAATTTTTGAAAGTAGTCTGAGTGAGCATGTGATGTGGAATGTACGTAATAACTTATCACAACATCAACATGGATTCGTATCTAAGAGGTCAACAGCTTGCAATCTTTTCAATATCACACAGTTTATTTCTACCAACTTAGACAACAACTACCAAACACATGTCATTTATTCAGACATATCGAAGGCATTCGACCGCATCGATCATAGTACTTTAATAATTAAACTGAGTACCTACAATATCAATAACAATATAATTATCGTTATAAATTCATATTTATCTGGTCGAATACAAATAGTTGAATATGAAGGTGTACAATCCTCTAGCTTTGTCGCCACATCTGAGGTACCCCAAGGGTCAATTCTTTGATAGTTTTTTTTTAATTTCATTCCAATAGCTTTTAACATGTCGTTTATTAATGTCTCACATGCTTTGTTTCTACTGTCTTGCTTATAGTCTTTAATTAGTTTATGAATGTTTTAATTTAAGGTATATTTAAGGCAAAGAAGAAACAATGGGAGGACTTTGGGGAAAACTAGAACAAGACAGCAAGGGAAACCAGAAACGGTTCTACAAAGCTATATAGAAACACAAGATCTAAACTATATTAAGAGTAAAAATGGGGATATAATTAACGAAGAGGAAGGAATCATGAAGAGATGGAAGAATATTTCCAGGAGCTATTACAGGGAGAGAATGCTCTAGAAGAAAATTATGGAGTAAAAAATAGGGATATAATTAACGAAGAGGAAGGAATCATGAAGAGATGAAAAGAATATTTCCAGGAGCTATTACAGGGAGAGAATGCTCTAGAAGAAAATTATGGAGTAAAAATGAGGATATAATTAACGAAGAGGAAGGATTCATGAAGAGATGGAAAGAATATTTCCAGGAGCTATTACAGGGAGAGAATGCTCTAGAAGGAAATTATGGAAATAAGGATGAAGAAAATGGAGATGACGACAAAGATCTAACAAATGTAGAAGAACTAATGGAGATAACAGGAAAACTAAAAACGGAAAAGCTCCAGGACAAAACCGAATAACAGGAGAAATGATCTAAAACGTTGGGAAAAAGGGAACAGAATTACTTGTGGAAATCTACAACAAAATATGGGAAGTAGAGCAGATACCCAAAGACTGGCAGATGGCACTAATTGTACCAATACACAAAAAAGGAGACAGAAAGAATTGTGACAATTACAGAGGTATAACGTTACTATGCACGAACATGAAATTACTAGAACAGATAATAGTATGTAAAGTTGGTATTGTTTCACAAATTAAAACTTTATTCTGACTAAATCATAATGATGGTTGCGACCGTAACTACGTGGTAATTCATGATCACTGAATCAAACACTTGCTATGTTTTTACCACAAAATATATATATTTTGTGGTAAAAACATAGTAAGTGTTTGATTCAGTTATTCTGACTAGTTTTGGTTTGTTAGACCATTTTTAAAGGAATGTCAGATAATAGACAAACGAATAAGAGCAGTAACAGAGAAGGCGCTAGAAGAAGCACAAAGTGGATTCAGAACAGGAAGAAGTATCCAGGACCACATATTTTTGGTAAAACAACTGACAGAAAAGATGCTACAGGATAAAAAAAGAGTATACCTAGCTTGAATTGACCTAGAGAAAGCCTTTGATAAAATACCAAGAAACAAATTATGGGAGACATTAACCAAAAAGGGAGTGAGTGGAAAAACAATTAGGATAATTAAAAAAATCCCAAGAACAATACAAACGCGGAAATGTACAAGAATAATATAACAGAACCATTTACAATAAAAGGAGGACTACGGCACGGAGGAGGACTTGTTTATAATATACATGAACGAAATAATAAAAGAATGCAATACACTATGTAACGGTATAACAATACCCACTAAGCAAAAAATAAACAAATAACGTTGTATTAACATTGTAGCAACATTAAACGTTATTTTAATGTTGATGAAACATTACTTAAATAGATTTTCTCAGTGGGTAAGGTACAACAATCTACAAAAAGTCACAGTGTCAGAAGGAGTATTTGTAGTCAATATAGTAACATTTGCGAAGAACCAAAAAGAACTTAAACAAAACCTACAAATAAAATTTTAAATAAAAACACTTGGTTTGTTTCACTAACGTTTTACTTATTATTCCGACTAGTTTCTGCTTCTAGCCATTATCAAGGAATGTACAGAGAATACCTTTTTACAGATTTTTACGGATATTCAGAACAGTTAATAGATAATTTATTAAAAAAGAAAAAACAAAGTCAATTACTAAAATATTTTTACGCAACCAATCCAAATTCTAAAAACACCTGGCAAAAAATAGATTATGTGGCAGACCTTTCTGCAAAATTAAAAAATACTTTGAAAAACAACAAATTTGACATCATTCTAACAAACCCCATTATTTTAAGTAAATTATTAGTGAATAATAAGTTCAAAAACGATAGAATAGAACTATCAGGTGTTTATGAATTAAGATGTAACGACTGTGATGCAGTATATATAGGTCAGATCGGACGATCATTCCAAATCCGTCTCGACGAACATAAAAAAGATGTTCTAAATAAAAAACAATCAACGGGTATGTCCAAACACTGCATCACAGCCGGTCATCTATACAACGGCAATAATTTTAAAATATTGTATACAGGCAATAAGGGTCGTATACTGAATTTCAGAGAAGGCTTGGAGATAAATAAAGCAATAAAATCCGGAAAACATGTGGTCAATGACAATGACGAGCTATGGATCTCCCCAATAATGAACGCCCTTATTACCTGCTTTTGTATATAAATATCGTGTAAAAAAGTATTCTCTGTACATTCCTTGATAATGGCTAGAAACCGAAACTAGTCGGAATAATAAGTAACGTTAGTGAAACAAACCAAGTGTTTTTATTTCAAATTTTATTTTAATCATGTTTCACCAAGTGATTAATGAGAACATTGTGAAAGATATTTTAAAAACCTACAAATATGGAACGAAATATTAGAAAAATATGGTATGAAAATGAACAAAGGAAAGACTAAAACGATGATAATAGGAGAGGAACAAGAGACGATGCGCATAGAAATAGAGGGGACAAAAATAGAACAGGTACCCATATACAAATACTTTAGAATAAATATAGACAGCAAAGGAACACAGGAACAGGAAATAAACACAAGAATAGAAAAAGCATCAAAACTATATTACATATTAAGAGACGGATTCATAAACCAACGACAAATATCGAGAAGCAATAAGACAAAGATATTCAAGTCAAGATATAGACCGGTGCTTACCTATGGATGTGAATAGTGGACGTTAGCCAAGAGACAAGAAAGCAGGATACAAGCAACATGAAATATCTAAGAAGAGCCAGAGGAGTAACAAATAGAGACAGAATGAAGAACACAGAAATAAGAAATGATCTTGGAATACAGTCTACACTGGACTTCATAGAAGGAAGATAATTGCACTGGTGGGGACATCTACAGAGAATGGAAGAAACACGACAAGTGAAAAGAGTATGGAGAGCAAAAACACAGGGAAAAAAGAAACAAGGTAGGCCCAGACTAACATGGGATCAAGTGACGACAAGAGCAATAGAGAAGAGAGGAATAACATAGGTGGAAGCAAAAAAGATATCAAAAAATAGGGAGAAGTGGAAAATATTTGTAAAGAAATAAGGAAAAACCCAACACTATTATAGTAAACAGGTACTAGATTATATACAAATATATATATATATATATATATATATATATATATATATATATATATATATATAAATTAGAATTAACGACCTGCTTATAAGTACCAAATAAGAAATAACAGCGCTTAAGGTCATCATGTAAAAGTTATTTTTTTTTATCAAGTGAGTGTGCAAGGAGGACAGAAGACGACGACGATCGTTTCGCTCTTTTTATGAGCTCCTCAGGCCGCCACATCCATCATTCTATACACACTCACTTGATATGTAGAATTTGTATATATACTGACTTCGCTAACCCTTATCAATGCAGTAGCAATTATAAATACTGACGTCAATACCGGCTTATGGTTAGCGAAGTCAGTATATATACAAATTCTACATATCAAGTGAGTGTGTATAGAATGATGGATGTGGCGGCCTGAGGAGCTCATAAAAAGAGCGAAACGATCGTCGTCGTCTTCTGTCCTCCTTGCACACTCACTTGATAAAAAAAATAACTTTTACATGATGACCTTAAGCGCTGTTATTTCTTATTTGGTATATATATATATATATATATATATATTAAATTTTTATTTAAGAGTTTGTTCGTCTGTCTGCTGTAGGTCTCTATACAACTGTCTTTAATATTTAATGAGCTTGACGATATATTTTGGGAGGGGGTATTTGCATGTAGGCTTGTTGTATTATTTTTAATTAAGTCTGATAATACTTTAAGGAACTGCGAAATGGTGAGGTTTGATATATTTTGATTAAGGGATATAAATGTCTTCATGTCTTCTGTCACTTTTTTTGTGTCGCAGTCTTTGTGTTTATTTAACGTTTTTTGGGGAAAGGGTGTGGGTGGATGAGTTTGTAGGGCAAAGAGGATTGAAAGATGATCAGAACATATATTGGGAATTAGGTTAATATCTGTAAGAAGGTGTTGTATGTTTTTGGTGTAAAGTTATATCGTATGTTCAATAAAATATAACCTCTAGAGTGCCATGGAAAATATTGTAGGTTGGTAACTCTGAAATTATACATTATAATTATTATGTCTGACGTTTTATATGTCAATTCATAAAGCGTGTAGCCAACTTAAATTTTAAAAAAGATAAAATCATGACACTCTAGAGGTTTTTTTTATTGAACATACTATATTATTGCCCGACAATGAATAAATAATAATAAACTTAACTTACGGAATACCCCTTTTTTCACAGATATAAGACATTCAGTTATTTATAGATACGTTATCATACCCAATAAATTACATATTTACTTATTGTTTCTATTTTTCTAACAAACTTAAAGGCATTACACACTGACACATGACTATCCAATGGTTCAATTCAATTTAATTGAATTCTTCAAGTTAAGGTTTAAATTAATGTTACTTGACCGTTACATCAAATCCATAAAAAAAATTGCATAAATATACAACAGTGTAAAAACCACTCATATATTAATGATAATAAAAAAATACATAAATACGGTGTAAAAAAGTAAATAATAACTAGTAAAGATTGCATCGCGGTTCTAAATAAAAATATCACAGTTTATTTTGCAAAACATAAATACAAAGATACTATCACAATTGAAGCTAAAAAATCACAGATGAAATATCACTCCTGAAAAAGAGGGTATATAAAATATAACAGATAAATATCACTTAAAGATAGACGGTAAATAACAAACGCGTGTAGACAGTTTTTGACAAACAATATTAAAGCAATAAATTAAACACGAATAATATGATATTGATTTAGAAAAAAGTGTAAATGACAATCTTTACTGATAACCTTATGATATCAGATACCGCAATGTGCTTTAATCGGTTTTTAAATTGAGACAGTGAAGACGTGAATAATAAGAAATCGTTACTACATGATAGAAGGTTTGCGTAACGCATCATACGATCTATGGGGTTAAATATTCGATAGTTAGTCGAGTGAAATGTCAATCTAAACAGAGGTTTATGTCTGGATTGAGCATTTCTTGGTATATAGAAACTCAACATCTCCACCAGCTCAATGCAATTTTAAAACCTATTAACTAATTTAAATAAAAATAAAATGTCCAGAAACTTTCTCCTTTCCGCCAGCGATTGAACATTTAATCTTAGTAACATTTGGCTATATTAGGACCATCAAGTCTGAACTGCATTAGTTTTAGAAATTTGCTTTGTACCATTTCGATCTGCTTAATTGCAGTATTAATTGCATTAAATAATTTATTTATATATTAGACCCATAATTTGTGGTATTGATTTAATTGTGTAATATTTTAATTCGTTTTCAAAAAGATAACAACTTTAGGAAATTGCATCTTATCAGGCATTTCGTATATTACCAAATATAATGGAAACTACTATCCAACATGCCAGCACATAATTAAATTTCAATTATATATTAGTACTATCCCACTTAGCTAATGAGTAAAGTGAATGCAACAGAATTCAATTCAATTTAAGTTTCATGCAATCCCATAGCACACATGATTTAAATATTAATTAAACGCATAAACGAAATATTAATTTGTTGAATTAATTTCTCATCTGGCACTTGGTGTAATATATTAATGTATGTAGTTATTTAAATTAAAAACACTTGGTATTGCTTCACAAATTAAAACTTTATACCGACTAGTTTCCTCACTTTATTAAATAAGTATACAGAAATAACCTGAACGTACCCAATTTTGTAAAACAAATATTTATATATTTTACGAAAATGGTACGCTTAGGTGTTTTTTGTATACTTATTCAATAGATATAATTCCAATGTTTTACACGCTTAGGGTGTGAAGTAAAGACTTCACCTTTCAATAAAATATAAATTTGTTATAGGCTAAAAGATAGTCGATAGCTATTTAGTAGAATTTGTGTTTAAATTAAGCACTAAATATAAATTTGGTATTTATTTTTTTATATAATGTACTATAAAATATAAAATTCTATAAATAAAGATATCGTATGTTCAATAAAATAAAATCTCTAGACGGCTATGGTAAATATTGTGAAATTATACATTATATTTATTATGTTTGACGTTTTATATGACAATTCCAAAAACGTGTAGCCAACATAAATTTAAAAAAAAGATAAAATCATAGCACTAGAGGTTATTTTTTATTGGACATATGATATTATATATATATATATATATATATATATAAATATATACAAAAACGTGTTCGCATTTGCACATCTATACAAAACGCACACATGGGACTGTCGAGGCGATTATAATTTGTATTTATTAAATCACATTTATCGACATTCCGCAAATATTGAAATGGTACGGTGGCGGAGTCGCCATGGGATTTAATTGAATATCACATTGTGGCCGCCGCGCCGGATCTCTGTTGATTTACCGAAGCGCAAATATTAATGTACATTTTGTTTATTTAGTCGACGAACTCGTTAAAATATTATAAATAATAATCAGACTTATTATATTAACAGTTATTTAAATTAACAACACTTGGTATCAGCGATGGCTCGCAGCCTAACTTCAGGGTCGGCCAGAGCGCCAAGGCACACAAAATTTGAGGTTGGGATCGCGCTTTATAAATACAAGGAATTGCACAAAAAAGTCTCCTTTCAATTACCTTTGGTCTCTGGCCTACCTTGAAGTTAGGCTGCGAGCCGCCGCTGCCTGGTATCGTTTCACAAATCAAAACTTTATCCAGACTAGTTTCGATTTGTTAGACAATTTTCATAGGAATCTGAAATGTGGAATGTGTCACATTTCTTTGAAAATGGTCTAACAAACCGAAACTAGTCGGAATAAAGTTTTAATTTGTGAAACAATACCAAGTGTTTTTAATTTAAATAACTTTACATATTCTAATATGTTTCACCAAGTGCCAGAAATTAATTCAAGAAAATAATTAAACTTATTTTTTTACTTAGTTAAAAATTTATCAGACAACTATTCTACCTCTAATCACAGTTCATATGTTTCCAGTTAGCCAGTCACTGTATAAAATTTGGTAACAGCATTTGGAGGCTGCATCCAGAAGCGAGACCGGTGATTGGCGTATATAGTCGTCTATAGGCTAAGTAAGCGGCGATTGCAGCGCCGCCACGCGGTTTTAAGCCTAAGCAGCATCGGTGCCGGTTGTCATTTCGTCATACGGGAGTTCTGAGCAGAAGTATGAGTTCTGAGCCGAAGCGAGCTAAATGCAATCAAAGTTGTTGGGTCGTCGGATGCACCAGTAAATATAAAAGTGATGGCTCCGTCTCTTTTTATTCGTTCCCATACAAACCATGGGAAACGGAGCGGAAAGCGAGGTGGATTGCCGCTGTACGACGTGTCGAGTAAGTATATTGTTATTAGTCAAAGTTAATATTTCAGCACATATCCGTTGACATTGTAATTGTTACTTTAAAACAAGTTCGCCATTCTTAAAAATGATTGTACGCGAAGTTCTGCAAACGATTGAAATGTCAGTGTTGAAAGGAAGATTAGGGTCATTAATACAAATATGAAGACGCTCGAAACTCATTGCTTCACTGAGATAATTAAAAAAAGTATATACTTGTGCCATGTTTGATTGAAGTTTGCAGTAATTTTTAAAAATTATTATAAATTAATACAATTGTATAGAGGGATTAAATAGCGAATATTTCAAATTAAACAAATTCAACTACTTGAAATAAAATTCTATCATCATTTAATACCCTAAATACAAAACCTCGTTTGTTTAAATAAAGACATTATTATTATACATTACTCTTGTTTATTTAGCGGCGACAAAAAACCGTGGATTCCATCAAAGCACAGCAGACAGGCTTTTCCGTCGGAAAATGGTTGTGTCAACCGTTTCAAAGCCACAACTTATTATGACATGCATATTTACATCGGTTTTGTACGAACAAATACCACAAACAGCATTAAGTTATGACGTTACACAATAAAAAACCAACTGACACCATGCAACTCATACGCAACCGACACCGATGCTGCTTATACAGAAATCCGCTAGGTGGCGGGTGCCACGGCGCGAACAGCTGTTTACTTAGTCTATATCTTGATCATATTCTTTCCTTTTCTACTCAATTTCCAGTTCTCCCATAACCATTGGCTCCCCTTTCTGTAATATTGTAATACAGTCGTTAACATTGTTCCCTGGAATGTATTTTAGTCCATCGACATAAATAACAATGACTAAAATCCCCTGGATTTTTCCACATATGCACACAGCTAGTTCCAATAAATCCTACATGTGTCAACCCTTGACAGTGTACAAGGCTCTACTTGCATTTCCATCGCGCAAAAATAACCTTTCCCATTCGCACTGACTCGAATTCCTGTTTATGTAATGCAAGCAAAACTCCCGAAACCAATCGACAATTGACAGATATCAGCTGATTAATGTCAGCGTCTGGGTATAATTTGATTTGCATCGGAAGGTCGCCCTCTTATTAAATTTCCCGCGATCAATTTGCGAAGATGGATCGGGCGTCAATTACAGATTGTATTTTTCGCACGAAGAGCGATTTTTTCCGTTGTAAATAATTGAGGGAACCGCCTTATTTCCGGTAATTTCGAATTGCTTGCTTCTTTCGTCGAAAACACACACACACATAAAACTGAGTTTGCGGGAAATTTAATGAACGCCCCGGGGACGAAAATTCGAAACGACCGACTTGTCTCCGCCGTTTTCCGGCCCTCCCTTTTCATTTTCATTTTCGTTCCACGCAGCCGAAAATAAATTACGGGGTGTTTTTGTCAATTGTAAACACACACGGAGTGCACGTCCGATGTAATGCACTTATAGGCAATAAGTTGCAGTTGGCGCGATGTTGACTGACTTGAGGGTTTGCTATTTTTTTTTTTTCATTTGAGAGGGTAGATATGTTTGAAATTGCATTAAATTTTGTGTTTATGTTGTTATAGTATCGTGTGATGTACATGGATGTCGGTTTTGCACATCGCTTGTTAATTGCCTTTGATCACTCTAGCATCGTGTCATTTGCTGCCTTTGATAAAGGGCTTGTAATGAGATGGGTTGGTTAAAATTAAGACATTAGAATTTATTTAAATATTAGTAGTAGATTGTTTAGAACTATAATATTTAATAGTTCATTTCAGCCATTTTTTAGCTCTATTTTTAAACTAAAAATATTTACTTCGCGCGCCAGGCGTGCAGAACGCTGATTTAAAAAATAGTATATTTTATTACCTACCCCTTCCACCTTCTGCCCTCCCAATTTATACATTTATCCTGCGAACTTCTCTTCACATCCGAACCGTCTTCTCTAATCCCTCCCCCCATTTCCCATGGGACATTTTAAACGGATGCACGGAGGGTGATTGGGAGGAGAGAAAAACCTACATTGGGCCACGAGGGGCATCCATAATAGACTATGTAGTGGTGAAGAGGATAACAAGAATAGAAATAAAGAGTACGGAGATAGGGGAGGTTTTGGGATCAGACCACCTACCGTTAAAGGTGAACATGTGGGTAGAGAAGGGACACGTGAGTGAAAGGGGGCAGGAAAGCGAGGTTCTTGCGTGTGGGGTAGAAGCGATGGAGCATATAAGGAAAAAGTTGAGGAGGATTAAATGAGAGGAGGGGATGATAGTGGGATGTGGAAAAAAGAGAAAGGGTGAGAAAAAAGATGGTGACACATGGTTTGATCAGGAATGCCTTCAGGCAAAACAGGTTTTGAGAAAGGCAGTGAGAGAATGTGTAGGAGGCGGAGCGGGAGATTGGCGGAAGTAAGGAGGAGATATGAAGATATATGTGAGAAGAAGAAGCTGCAGACAGTAGCAAAGGTGAGCGAGTAATTGAGAGACTGTAAGAACGAGGCAGAAATGTAAAGGGTACTGAGGAGAGAGGTAAGGAGTAGGCAGGTAGAGGTGTCACTGAAAGAATGGACAAGGAAATGCAGGGAAGGGAGCGGAGTACCAGGAGGGATTGGATAAGACAGAGGGGAAGAGTTCACGGAGGAGGAGGTGGAGAGGGTTTTCAAGTAAGTGAAGAGTAGAAAGGCGGCAGGGAGGGATGGTCTCAAAGCGGAGATGTGGAAGGAGATTGGGGAAAAGGGGAAAAAGAAATTCAGAGAGCTGTTGAATCAGAAGTGGAGAGGGGAGGTGAGCTTACCGGAGGCGTGGAGGGTGGGGATGAAGTGCCTGGTGTATAAAGAAGGGGACGAGAAGGGTGCGAGGAGTTATAGAGGAGTAACTATAACAATTATGGCGGCTGCGTTTTTTAATAGGGACTCCTGTACATTTTGTCCCGCTAGAAAGCGTAGGTGACGAAGGAATTGTAATGGTTTTTTCGATCACCTAATTCTTCTTCACTGATCAGTTGTTTCACCTTTTTCGCAACAGACATAGATAAACGGGTAATTAATTCTAACTTCAGTTTAGTGTAGGGGTTTTCCGTAGGAACGTTGTTCAATATGTCCTCGACTTCATGGGCGAGCCTTTCTTCTAAATTAGCCATTACGTATGAAAACTTTGTAGCTTCGTTGATAATGTTTGCAAGTTTGAATTGTGCCTCTAATTGCAGAAACCATAATGCAGGACGCTCACGCCAAAATGGGGGAGATTTAATTGATATGCGGTTGATTTCTGGGATTCCTTGCATGGGATTTTCTGGTTGCTCTCCTTGTATATCTATTCGATTTAAAGATCGCGTCGGGCTCACCAAATGTAAGGAGATCAATGAGATGAGTTATAATTTAAAACTTGTGTTGTATTTTCACTTCTCAAAAGAATAACTAATTTTTACATTTCTATAACGACGTTAATTTCCTAAAAAACGCAGCCACCATACAAGTATTGGTGATAGGTAAGAGGAAAGTGTGGATGTTAGCGTATGTAAATGACATGGTATTAATGGCAAGAGAGCATGAAGGGATGAAAGACATGTTGAAAAGAGCGGAGAGGTTTATGGATAGGAGAGGGATGAGTGTGAATGTGGAAAAAACGAAGTAGGTGAAGTTCAGAAATGAAGGGAGCGAGGGGAAGGTGAAAGAATTGGAGTGGAAGGGGGTGGTTATTGAGAGGGTAAAAAGTTTTAAGCATTAAAGGTTTATGTTTAAAGGGACGCATCCCATATTTTACATGCCACTCTCACATTATTTCCCATCCACTTTCCTCAAGCCATCCCCCACGCTTTCCTAGCCTTACTCTGCACCCATTTCACATGCTCCTCATACCGAGCATGTGAAATGGGTGCAGAGTAAGGCTAGGAAAGCGTTGGGGATGGCTTGGGGAAAGTGGATGGGGAATAATGTGAGAGTGGCTTGTAAAATATGGGATGTTCCTCATACCGAGCATGTGAAATGGGTGCAGAGTAAGGCTAGAAAAGCGTGGGGGATGGCTTGGGGAAAGAGGATGGGGAACAATGTGAGAGTGGCATGTAAAATATAGGATGCGTGTGTGAGATCGGTCTTATGTATGGAGTGGAAGTGTGGGGGACGAAAGGGTATGAGTGCATGGAAAGGGAACAGATGTGGTTCCTGAAGCGCATATTGGGGGTGGAAAGGTCCACGCCCAGCTACATAGTGCTTCAAGAGACTAATAGGGAGAGTTTAGACTGCGAGGCAATGGTGAGAGTGGTGAGGTTTGAGATGAGATTGTCGGAACTGGAGGAGGAGAGATTGGTGAAGGATGTATGGGTGACGAGCGTGTGTGGGGGTGAGGGTGGATGGAGGGGGAGAGGAGGAAAATGTATGAGAGGGTAGGGTTGTCGGAGGCGAAAGTAATGGAATGGCTAGGGAATGGGGTAAAGGTGGATAAGTGGGTGAAGGGGAAAGGGAAGGAGGTGGAAGGGCAGGAACTGTTCATTATTTTAATAAATGATTTAAATAACATAACCAACAGTTGCAATTTTCTTAGTTATGCAGACGATACCAACATAATTATATGTGGATCTAGTATTACGGATATAGCAAACACAGGAAATACCGTAATGAAAAAAATTGAAGAGTGGTTTGCTCAAAACTGCCTCATATTAAATGCAAAAAAAACTAATTGTATTTGTTTTAAAACACACAAAAATTCATCAATCCCACAACATATAAAACTCAATAATATTTCACATCCTTAAACTAATTATACTAAATTTTTGGGAATTTTATTAGACGAGACTCTAAGTTTTAAACAACATACAGAATACCTAATCAACAAACTAAGCAAAGCAACGTATGGCCTTAGAATTTTGTCAAGGAATACTAACCCAAATATTACTAAAATATTTTACTATGCATATATATACTCTAACTTGAAATATGGTATAATGTTTTGGGGAAGTAGCTCAGAAGTTGATTCAGTGTTCAAGGTTCAAAAACGTGCACTACGCATTAAGTACAAACTAAAATTTAATGCCAGCTGCAGAGAGATATTTAAGAGGGAAACATTATTGACTTGCACTGGTATTTATGTTCTGGAATGTATAAAATTCCTATGGATAAATCGAAATATTTTTCGTGGAAATGTATTACGATATATTTACAACACGAATATAGTCTTCCATCTTATAAATTAACCCTGTTTGAAAAAGGCCCATACTATGCATGTATTAAACTGTACAATAGTTTGCCCATAGATATCAAAAAAGCTAAATCTTATGCTATTATGAAAAGAATGCTCTTTGATAAACTGGTTGTCATAGAACCCTACACGATGGAAGAATTTTACAACAATATTAAAGCTTAAATGCGAGTTTATTTTTTTATATTAATTCATTGTTATTAATTATTATTGTTTTCGTGTAATTGCTGTATATATCATGTATATATTTTGTAAAAACATTTAAAATAAATGTATTATTATTATTATTATTAATATTATTATTATAAAGGCAAGGGCATATCGAGAGAAGTGAATACACACTGATATGTATGGGAGGTGGCAGGTGTATGGAAGAGTGCCGAGATATCTGATAGACAGAGAGGAGAGAGGAAGGAAAGTATGGATGGGGGAAGAACATGGAAGGTGTGTATTGTGTGAGCATGGGAAGGATACGGGGGGCCACTTGGCGGCGGAATGTGAGGGGGTGAAGAAGGAATGGATGGGAGCGAAAGAGAGTACAAGGATGATGGAGTGGATGAGAGAGAATAGGGTAGGGGTAAGGACGTTGGCGAAGCCAGGGAGGGAGAGGGAAAATAGAAGGGAGGGTAGAAGGGAGGTCAATTAGTTTTAGAATAGAATGTAAAGTTTCGTTTGTAATGAAGAATGCCAATAAAGGTCTCTTTTTTATATAAATTGTTATTTTTAGATAATGAGGATGTCATAATTTAAGTTAATACAATTGCAACTGTGTTGTGCTCGGGCATAGTAAGCCTAATGGGAAATCCGCACATGTTTGTTTGTTAACGACTAATAATTCAAAGATATCATGTGTTACATTATCAATAGCAGTAAAGGAAGAGGTAAATAAATATAGCGAAATTACGAACGGATACAATCAATAAATAAGCACCATCATCGCCATCGGTAATGGTCCTATAATATTTTAGTGCACACTAGGTGCCGTAACAGTGAAAATAAACGGCTATGATGAAAAAAAATACATACCTCGTCAATAAAGGGCGCCGAAAGGGCGACATCGGTCCGGCTCGAACGGTCTACGTGAGAAATAAAAACCTGCAACAGAAAAAAAAGGCAAAAATTATTTCAATACCACAATTGTTTTAACGGTTACTACGTGGTAATTCATATTAAATTAAATGAAACTATTATTATGTTTTTTACCACTTTTATTTTCAGAAGATGTTTTATATGTGATTGAAATTGGTCGGTGGGGTCTTTTTTAAGGCATGTTAGTTTTTCCTCTTTGATGAATTTTGTGATTTTTTCCACGTATTTACTTTTATCTAAGACTACAGTTGAATTAGATTTATCGGCTTTGGTGATAATGAGTGAGCTAATTGAGTCACTTAATTAAACACAGTTATATTCCTTTCTTCACTTTTATGTTTCTTGCTAGATGTACATATCGGGTACTAAGTACCCATTATCACTAGCTATTGATAATAGGTACTTAGTACCCGAAATGTACATCTAGCAAGAAACATAAAAGTGAAGAAAGGAATATAACTGTGTTTAATTAAGTGACTTAACACCTTCACGTAACTCATACAACTACATTAATTGAGTTAATTGAGTAATTAAATTATTATATTTAATAGTTGAGGCTGTTACTTGGTGAAATTCCATATCAAAAAACTTTTAGTAAATAACACACTTGGTTAAGATTTGACTGTTTATTGATTGACACTGCAACAATTGTTTCGCCACACAGTGGCTTCATCAGGCAGATGAATAATTCATCTGCCTGCTGAAGCCACTGTGTGGCGAAACAATTGTTGCAGTGTCAATCAATAAATAGTGAAATCTTAACCAAGTGTGTTATTTACTAAAAATTATTATATTATTGTTGAGTTACGTGAAGGTGAACGAAGTTATTAAATAAAAGAATTGAGTCTCCTTTCTTCACAGGACTTATTTAAAAATCGCAAATGTACATTTCGGTCACGATGTGACCATTATCAATGCTTAACTATTTACAAAAAACAAACGGAAAATTTATACCATGGATACAGATTCGGATTAAAATTACAATGTTTCGGGGCTAATATAAATTCACCCACATACAAACTTTTTAAATGGCTTGTATGTAAATTCCGTAATTTAAAAATAGAAAACGATTTTTCAGTCAAAAACTCTTTAGAGTTAACAGATAAATTAAAATCAATTGAAATTAAAAGTAATCAAAAATTAGTATCCTTTGATGTAGAATCCTTGTTTCCGAGTGTCCCGATTGATAAAACAATGTCCATTTTAGAACAACTTTTAATTAATAATAATATCCCAGAACAACAAATTACAGAATATTTAAATTTAACGAAAATTGTAATGGATAGCAATATATTCGAATTAAATAGAACTTTTTACAAACAAACCTTTGGTACGGCAATGGGGAACCCGCTTTCTCCCTTTTTAGCAAACATTTTCTTAAACCACTTCGAAAATTTAGTAAAAAATAACATTGACAATTTTCCCACCACTTGGTTCCGCTACGTAGATGACGTGTTTGCCATTGTCAATACTGATATAGATGCGTTTGTTAAACAACTGAACAGTTTCTATCAGAGTATCAACTTTACTTATGAAACAGAGATTAATAATTTATTACCTTTTTTGGACTTAATGATTACTAGGAAAGGCAATAAATTCGATTTTAACATTTTTCGAAAAATCACTTACACCTTTAACTACATTCATTCAGACTCACATGCCCCCATACAACATAAATTAGCAGCCTTTTACAGTATGATTCATAGAGCAATTCATATCCCAATATCCGAAATAAATAGCAAAATAGAATTTAATAAAATCCGAAATATAGCAAAACAGTTAAATTACAAAGTTCATATAATCAATAAAATGATTAAAAAAACATACCCAAAGATTTAAAATACAAAATTCAACAAAATTAACTTCAATTAAAGATAACCCGCCGAAACAATACATTAAAGTTTTTATGTACCTAAACTCACTAACAAGATTAATAAACTTTGTAAAAATTTCAATTTAATTCCAGCTTATTATACTAATACCAAACTAAAGAATTATCTCGGAAACACGTTTGACAATAAAAGCTACCTCTCTTTATCTGGCATTTATTCAATAGAGTGCTGCAATTGTGATAAAATTTATGTTGGACAAACTCAACGCAATTTGCAGACCAGGTTTAAAGAACATACCTTACACATCAAAAACTTTAATGCAGATAAATCAGCGTTAGCTCACCACGCCATCGAATCAGGTCACAAATTTTCAATAGATAAAATGAAATTATTAAAATTCTCCAGTAATTACCGGCTTAATACCTTAGAGGCAATAGAAATAAAAAAAGTGGAAAACAGGCTATTAAACTTTGATTTAAGCCCATTAGTAAATCCTTTTCTAGAATTGATCCCAGCGCTCTAATCCCAGTCACCCGAAACATTGTAATTGTTAATTCGAATTTTCCCGATGGAAAACGTGATTGATTTTTCTACATTTTTTTGCTTATTTGTGTTCAATTTGTATATTCTTCTCTTGATTTTTTACAACTTGTTTGCGCCCGAAAAAGCATGTATACCATTGTCTGAAAAAGTCTAGGATTTCTAAAGAGCGAGCCGAGAACGTCCTCGATTGGGGGCAATAGGCGCTAAGCCGCGAAGCGACGGTAGAGTCATAAAACTCTCTTCCCGGAACCCAAACCACCCCTAAAATTCCTGAATTTTTCCCTCTCTTAATGTGCTATCCTTATCTGTCCCTTTGCGAATGTTATCCCTTTCTCTGTTGTGTAAAATCCCTCTCCAGCGCCTATTGACCAATCACAGCTCCCTTTTGGAAATCCTACGACTTCGATTTAATTTTAAACCAAGTGCTTTTTTAACTCTCAAACTACGAACATCGTGCTTTTTCGGGCGTCCCGTGTCATTATTTTACGTGTAATTTTCATTATTAATTTTGTGTTTATCATCTTTCGTTTGTTATATTTTTGTTACTGTTATATTTTCTGTTGCAAGTTATTAAATAAATAGAGTCTTTAATCAACTTGTTTAAGTAATTTAGAAAACAAATCGCGAACCCGCGTAATTAAAGTAATTATAATCCGAATCTGTATCCATGGTATAAATTTTCCGTTTGTTTTTTATAAATAGTTAAGCATTGGTAATGGTCACATCGTGACCGAAATGTACATTTGCGATTTTTAAATAAATCCTGTGAAGAAAGGAGACACAATTCTTTTATTTAATAACTGAGTTAATTTAGGTTTTGTTTTTAATAGATTTAATTATTGCTGCTTCTATATTTGATTTTGAAGATACTGTGTTAATAATTTTTGAGATTTTTGCTCTAGGGATAAGAGGTTCAGTTACTTTTTTTAATGCAATTTCTGACTCTACTACTGATATGATTTTTTCATTTTTGTCGTTAAGGTGAGGGCTGTAATTTGGGTTTTGTGATAAAAATTCTTGTTCTATTGAGGTGAAGTTGATATTTGATAGATTAGTGAATAAAAGTGGAAAAAAAAACATAGTAATAGTTTCATACTGGATGATTTCAATTAAATTTAAATTAAAACACTTGGTTTGTTTCACTTATTTATATTTTCTCCGACTAGTTTTGACCATTGGTCATCTTCAAGGAGGAAGTGTTTTAATTTAAGTTTAATTTAAATCATCCAGTATTAGATTCAAAGATGTTTCACCACGGGTTAAGTGAGAAATTAATTAAAGATATGTAATAGTTTCATTTAATTTATTTCAATACCGTTTAAGCGAAACCACCTTGCGTATAAATTAGTGGTGAAGGAACGAAAATAGAAAAAAAGGGGACAGGCCGTTTATTTCTTTAGAAAAGCCATCCAAGGGCCGCCCCCTTGGATTGCTCTTCCAAGGAAATTAACGCCCTGTCCCCTTTTTTTCAATCTGGGTCAACTACCTTAATAACTGATGAATGCATTACCGGGGTTGATTAAATGAAATTGTTCCGGAGGATGGATTATGCAAAAAATCTTTTCTTTCTTGAATTATTCGGGGAATTTAATCCGATTCGGTACCTGCATATTTCATTCCGGAGCCGACTTGTAATTAGAAAGGAAATTAATTTTGCAACGTGAATTTTATTTATTAAATTATACGTATTAACGTTTACCAACGCGATTTGCCTCGGTTAATTAATTAAAAATATAATTTAATGCAGTTTAATTTATATTTCAACAGTGGGTAATTATAAACGTAGAATCAATAAAATAAGCAATGTATTTTGTGTTGCAATAAACAAATCATCTAAAAGGTATACATCAGTAAAGTTTTGTAATAATTTTGTATTGCAATAAACAAATCATTTAAAAGGTATAAATCAGTAACGTGTTGTAATGTTTTGTGATAATCATCTAAAACGTATAAATCAGTAACGTTTTGTAATTAAGTTTGGAATAAAATGACATTGATAGATCGTTTTGAGTTTATTATTATATAAATTATTAAAGTAATAAATTTCGTTTTAAATTAATTTAATTCGTACTAAATTATCGGTGTTGTCATATCATTGCAATTATTTGTATATAATAATAATATTTAATCTTTATTCATAAATAACATACACATAAACAAAAGGTTGCACATTACAGAGAATAACGTCAGATAAATAGAATACTAAGCTATAACGTAACAGAATAGAAATTCTAAAATTGTACATAGATGTTTATTTTATTATAATTCATTAATGTTGTAGATTTCTTTGTCCGCCAGATAAGTAAGTAATTCTTGCTTAAAACGTTTCAATGTTTTAATATTCTGTATATATTGTGGCATTTTGTTGTAAAATTTAAGTCCGTTATATATGGGAGATTTTTCTGAGAGGGTTAGCCTGTGTACAGGATAAGCATACAAATTGTTATTACTCGTGTTATAATTGTGGTTAGTTATATAGGCTTGAAATGTTGGCTTGTATTTAAAATTACAAAGGGTTTAAGTCTCATCAATTTATTGCTTCTTCGGGTGTCCCCCAAGGCTCCAACCTCGGACCGGTACTGTTTAATTGCTTTATTAATGATATTGCTGATGTAGTTAATCATAACATGTTAATGTTTGCTGACGATTTGAAAATTTATCATCCTATAAATACTTTAGACGATTGTGTGTATTTTCAGCATAATCTCGACCTGATAGTAACGTGGTGCAAGAACAACAGCATCACTTTAAATGTTTTAAAATGTAAGACATTGTCTTATACTAGGAATAAGTCACAAATAACGTTCGATTATATGATTAATGGCTCTGTATTATCCCAGGTTGAGACTTTCAAAGACTTAGGAGTGTTATTTGACAATAAACTATCTTTTAATAGTCATGTCATGAAAGTAGTATCGACCGCAAATCGTTCGTTGGGCTTCATAATACGAAATACTAAACCTTTTAAGAATATCGATGCCATTAAAATACTATACTATTCGTTTGTAAGATCCAAACTTGAATATGCCTGTTGCGTTTGGGATCCATACTACGCAAAATATTCTTTGATGGTCGAGGCCGTCCAGAAGAAATTTGTCAAATATCTTTACTTTAAGAAGTTTGGTTCATATCCTGGGACTGATTATAATTATATTGAACTATTGCGTGAATTCAACTTACACTCCTTAGAAAGTCGCCGAAAATCGCATGCAGTGACCACCTTGTATAAAATACTCAACAATCGTATGGATTGCTCTGACCTACTTGCACGAATTAATATTAATGTGCCTGTTAATATAAGGAACAAACGTCTTTTCCAGTTATCAATCCCAAATACAAATATTATGCTCAAGTCACTAGTGTATTCAATGTGTTCATTATATAATAATGTGTTATCACTTCATCCGGATATTGACATTTTTAATTGCATATCTTCTAAGGCGTTCTTCGACTTGATTGTTGAGTATTTCGAATAATTTGCGCTCGTATTGTATTGTATTTTGCGTATACTGTTTTTTCCTTTACTGTTTAGTGTCAATCTTTATTTTATATGGTCTCATATCTTTTAATCAATCTGTAACTGGATTCGTCCGTTGATTGAAATAAATAAATAAATAAAATAAATAAATAAATAAAATTATATTAAAATTTCGTAGATATATAGCCCTGGTATTGTTAATATACCCTTTTAAATTGACTTTTACAGGTTTCATTGTATTTCAATCCCAATAATATTTAAACAGCACGCTTCTGCGTAATAAATAAATTATTCGCCATGGTACTATTTCCATAAAAAATAATACCATACCTCATAATTGACTCAATGTTGAATTTATAAACCATATAAAGTGCTTTAAAGTTAACCAATGGTTTAAGTACTCTCATAGCGAAACACAACGAGTTTAGTTTGGAATTTAATTCCACGCAATGACCTTTCCAATTTAGTTCACTGTCCATGATAATTCCGAGTACTCTACAGCTAGAATCTAGCGAGAGATGAAAAGTTCCAAGATTTAATCGACTTAGTTTTACATGCGTACGTTTTGTATGAAACTGTATTGCATTAGTTTTATTCTCATTCAGAATTAATTTATTTTGTAACATCCAGTTTTTAGTAATGCCGACAATTTTAGCTGCTTTGCTCTGAAGATCGTTAATATTTTGGCTAATAACTCTGTGGTTTTGAGGAAAAACCAGTTAAGTGACTTTTTTGGTCAAATTAAGTTATGTGCGGACAATGATAGTTATTTACGTCTAATTTCACTTGGTGAACTCCAAATGATATTATCTGTTATACATTTAGTACAATTTATACAAAACCTATCCAGTTAAGTGTCATTTTTGAGGAAAAACCAGTTATGTGACATTTTTTGAGGAAAAACCAGTTACGTTCCATTTGAATGCATATTAAATGTATTAACATCCAGATTTTACCATATATGGCTAACGTTTATACATATTCAGTGTATATATTTCATGAAAGAACATATATGAGTATTATAATTCGATATATTTATATATCGAATGATATATGGACATTTTTCATGTTTGAAAAAGGAAGTTACACAAGGTGTAAAAGGGTTTGAAAAAATAAGCCACAGAAATTATGAAATAAACGTAACTTTTTCTTACAGATAAAAACAAGTGGCTACAATTTTCTATACACATCATGTAACGCAGTACAGTAACTAATTAATCGAAGAATAATCGACAGGTTGACGCGAAGAAATTCGGTTAGATCGTCCGACATTAACTTCAATCTCATGTACAGTTTTCACTTTTTTAGGTTGTTCTTTAGGTGACCGATTACAATTTTCACGCTTCCGTTTCAAAATGTTGCTTGTTCATTCGCTTCCGGAAACTCTTCAGTTGAATCGTCGTCGTCTAAATCCGGATCAAAATTTTTCGCACTAGAGAATTCACTCGTACTGAGGAGTTTGTAAAAGTCGTGAACTTCTGGTCTCAAAAGATCCAACATGGAGAGCAAGTCTTGTTTCTTCTCGCGGCTTATGTCGTGGGGCCCTGTGTATCTAAGTTGAAGCTGTTCGTTTTAAATATTACAAGTATTACGTCTGCGTACATGTAATTCAGAGAACTCTCCATCTTGAAAATTCTTTTTATAGAAAATCAGATCTTGTTCTTTTAGGTATCTAATCCATTTTACGTTATGCCACAAAAAACGTTACTTTGACGGATTGTTTTGCAAATTTGTAGAGACTGACGCGACTTCATTGGCACCTCTTTTTGCGTCACCTTCGTGCCACATGTAACATGTCGTCTTCGGTGTCGTGTTGACATTGACGGTCAAGTTGTAGGTCCACAGTTGTCGCTTGTAGAAAGCTACAGATGTTTGCAAGGAAGAAGGTGCAGAAGAGGTGGGTGCCCTCGGATGTTTTGGCCTCCTTCTTAGCAGATTTCCTTGAATACGCCGTATCTGCTGCTTCTTGGTGATCTTTCTGCAGTGTCGTGTCTTTTCTCGTTTAGTTTCGTCAGTTTCGTACCTTAATTGTGCAAGGAACATGTCACACTTATGGCACTTGTCAAGTTGTGGTTGTTTGAATTGAAGTCCTGTTTTCTTGAACACATTATAATATATCCAGTACTTAACAGATTTCTGCACTTCATCTTTGTATAAAGCGTACATCTCCTTAACAGTCAGCCCGTTTGGCAAATGCCTTTTTGTCGTGTGACGACGCTTTCATAAGCCGGAAACTTGTCAATGTGAGCTTTAACTTCTGCAATTATTGTGTCTGAGATCTTATTTTTAAAAACTCGTTTTCCTCTTCGATCACTCAAAGGCAACTGACCCATCTCCTTCCATATGTATGTCAGACAATTTTCAATGAAAGACTCGGTCTCGCCAAGAGTTAGTCGAAAACACTTACGACAAACGTTTTGGTCGATAGACTTGCTGCGCACCGCTATGAATTGTTTTCGCCTCAAGTTCCCTTCGCGCTTTTTTACAGGTTTGAGTGTTATCAAGCCTCTCACAAAATCGCGTCGTTTCAAGTACGTTCTCTGCGCCCAATAGGAGTCGAAAATTCTAACCTGATCCTCGTTTGATTGTCGCCTACCAGAGTACTCGAATCCTGCTTTGTATCGTAACCTAGTGAAACAGTGATGAAATTGTAACAATTTTTAAGTATATTTTGCAATTTGTTCAATATAAAATGGTTGTAAGCTGTCAATGAAAAAAACTTCTAAATAAATGACCACCTTCTTAAATAAATACCTTGAATCGTCACATCTCCAGAGGATAAACTTAAGTTTTCCATCGATAGTTCATTTTCAAGAAGACTTCTCTGCAATTGCTCGTCTTTCTTCAGAAACGGTCGAAGTGTCAACTGTAAAGAACCCAAGAAATTTAAGTAGGTTATCTTTTGATCGCTGTCAACAGGACCCGAGAAAAGTTAAATTTACCAACCTTACGATTCCGCAAATGAGTCCTGAGTACCAACAACATAATGCCCCAACTGAACATTTTTGTTACTAACCTGGGTCCTTCGAACTGCTCGAGTATTGTCAGATTAAATCCATTTGTTATTTAAAGTCAGGCTTTGTGTGAGTTGTTACACTTTCATTTTAATCAAAAGGTCTGTGCTATTATAAGTTGTGTTCAAATTTTGGGGCTTGAATCTCCAGAAGGTCGACGACGCCGCCAACTGGTGGCTACTTTATGAATCTCGAAGGCGTGCTTAATACCAGCGGTCGGTACAAAGTATGACGATATTTATGTTGGCACGCCGGTGATACAATTTTTTTACAAAATCATGGTCGAATATATCTTGACTATTTAAAATTACGTGAAATAATAGTCAAATTGCGATTTAAAAAAAAACCCAGTTATCTGACTTTTTTGAGGAAAAACCAGTTATCTGTTTTCCTTTCATTTCTAGCTAAATAAAAGACACATTCACACGTTTGACATGTTTTATATACTTTTTGTTTCAATATACATACTATTAGATGGATATTCGGAGCCATTACAAGGTATTTATAAAGTTGACCTGTGAAACTTTAAACTTAAATTACTCGAAATCATGTAAAAACGACTTAACTGGTTATTCCTCAAAACCACAGAACTAATAAATTAGTATCATCTGTATACATTTCAATAATTCCATCATTCTCCTGAACCAAGTTGGGAAGGTCATTAGTGTAAATAAAATATAACAAAGGGCCCAAAATGCTTCCTTGGGGCACCCCAATATTAATTTTTCCGACCAACGAGTATGTTTTATTACAACCAGTTTTTTGGCGGCGATCTTTTAGGAATGAATTTATTAGATTTAGACATACTCCTCTTACTCCATACATCTCAAGTTTTGATAGCAATATTCCATGATTCATGGTGTCAAAAGCTTTGGAGAGGTCCAGGTATATTCCAATGGGAATTTCTGACCTCTCCAAAGCTTCGACAATATGCTGTAAGTAATTAAATAAAGCCGTTCTGGTTGATTTCAATTTCAGAAAACCGTGTTGAGATTAACTAAATAAATTATTATTATTAAAGAAGTCGGCTAATCGATTAGCAATAACTTTTTCTACAATTTTCGAAAAAACGCTTAGTAACGATATTGGTCTATAGTTGGTCGGATCTGATGGATTACCTTTCTTGTAAATTGGGGTGATTAATGATAATTTAAGGCATTCTGGGAAAATGCCGGTTTCCAAGCAACCATTTACCAGGTACGTTAGAGGTTCAACCAATTCTGTAGCCGCAGCTTTTAATAATTTAGAATTTATTTCATCATATCCCCTACTTACTTTATTTTTCATATCATGAATGATGTTAAGTATTTCAGTCGGCGTAGCTGGAGTAAGAAATAGAGTATTACTATTTTTTTTAATGTTCCATGTACTTGTTGTGTTTTGATTAATATGTTTAGTTAATTGAATAGGAATGTTTATAAAGTGATTGTTAAATTTATTCAAATCTTCTGTATTGATGCAATTTTTTTTTTGATTTCCCCCGAATGTTGTTGATAATAGACCACGTTGATTTCATTTTGTTATCACTTGTCAGTATGGTACTTTCGATTCTGTTAGTTTCGATTCTGTTACGTTCCGCTTCAAATAAAAGTGAGCTAATAAAAGTGAGCTAAAATTCAATATAATGCTTTAAATATAAAATTTAAAGCATTATATTGAATTTTAGCATCTATATTAAAATGTTTGACTACATATAAATAATCGAGTAGTTTTTTACATTGGCGTATATCAGCTGTTGCTGGTTGTTTATGGTCTCTATTTTTATTACAATTTTTTTTTATAGGACAACTTTTGTTAAGACTTACATTTATGATATAGAAGAATTTATTTCATTGGTCATCCGTGTTATCAAGCATATAAAGTTCATTCCACAGCTCGTCACCTTTTAGATTGTTTACGAACTGTGTGATATTCTTGTTTGATTAAATTCTCGAATAATAAGTTTTTGAATTTATAGTAACATTTTTACAACGGAAGGAAAGTTTTTGACCGTAATGAACAAATATACAGTTTGGAAAAACATCGGTCTCATATGCTCCATCAAAGTTAGTTATTATATTATCAATTACTGATTGCCTGTTATTTGATATTCGTGTAGGTGTTGTTATGGTTGCTGTTGCATTAATTGTTTTTAAAATATTTAGAAATTCTGACGATTCTGCTGATGATTGGTTAATGTCTATGTTAAAATCGCCACTTATAAAAAATATTACTTTTTTTTTAATAGTATATCTAAAATATTCTTGTTTGAGTTACGTGAAGGTTAGTTTAATGGTAATTAGTTAAGTTATTCCTTTATTCCTTTTACTTCACTTTTTTATTTTAATTCTATATGTACATTTCGGGTTCAATGTACCCTTTATCAATAGAAAAAACTAATTGACATTTTCGTAAATAAATAAAAATAGAAATACAACTATTTTCACAACCAAGTGCGATTTATTTGAAATCAGATAAAGGCAGGCTAGTTTAAGGAATTAAATTTAAAAGTGGGTTGTTTAAAGGACTTAAATCAAAATTTAGAAGGTTATTCCTATTTTTGTGCATTTCAATTGCTTCTAACATGTTTAGTTGAAAATGGTTAGATTCTTTTAGTAATTTCAAATTATTTATAATAAATTTGTGTCCCGTGGTTAATGTATGATGAGCTATCGCAGATTTATCTGGGTTATGGTTTTTAGTATGGTAAATATGTTCTTTAAACCTAGTTTTTAAATTTCGTATAGTTTGTCCAATATACATTTTGTTGCAATTGCTGCATTTTGATGAATAAATCCCAGACTTTTCATGATCATCAATTTTCTTAAAAGTATTCCCCAATAAAAGTTTAATTTTGTTTTTTGTGTAGTATGTAGGTTTAAGATTGAATTTTTTGTAAATTTTATTAATTTGATTAGTTAATTTTGGTTCGTGAATAATTTTACAGTAATTTTTATTTGTATTAGATTCTATTATTGGTTCTAAACGTGATGCTAGACGAATGGAATGTGTTCTTTTATGTTTATTGATTAATTTCTGAATAATGTTAGTATCGTAATTTAATGTTTTGGCTAAATTTAAAATTAATGTAAACTCACTTTTTCTATTTTCTTCAGATATTGGTAACTGGATAGCTCTATAAATCATACTATTAAAAGACGATAGTTTATGTTTGAAAGGACTATGTGAACTTGAGTGAATGTAATTAAAGGTGTGGGTGGGTTTTCTAAAAATATTAAAGGATAATTTGTTATTGTTTTTTATAACTAGTAGGTCTAAGAATGGAAGTTGACCATTGATCTCAATTTCATATGTAAAATTTATGCTAGTAAATAATTTATTTAATTGATTTGTTAAATTTTGAATATCGGTATTGGTTTTAATAATTGTGAAAATATCATCAACATACCTTAACCATAAATTTGGGAAATATTGTATGCTGTTCTTCGCAATATTTTCTAAATGGTTCATGAAAATGTTTGCTAAAAAGGGGGATACTGGATTACCCATAGCAGTGCCAAATGTTTGTTTATAAAATATTCCATTAAATTCAAAAGTGTTAAAATCCATAACTAAAGTTGTTAATTTTATATAATGATTTATTTCTTCTTGATTTTTACCATTTGTTTTTAATAAATTTTCGAGAATAATTAAAGTTTCATTAATTGGTATACTAGGGAATAAAGATTCTACATCAAATGAGATCAATAAGTCGTCTTCTTGTATAATTACATTTTCTAGTTTTTTGGTCAGTTCAAAAGAGTTTTTAATAGAAAAATCATTGTTAATTTTGAGTTGTTTAAATTCATTAACTAACCATTTTGCAATTTTGTATGTAGGAGAATTTATGTTAGAAACAATTGGTCTAAATTTATTACCGGGTTTGTGAATTTTAGGCAAACAATATAATTTAGGCAGTTTTGGATTATTAATTTTTACTTTTGATTTAAATTTTTTATCAAATAATGGTGTTGGTTCACTTAACATTTTGTTAATTATCTTTACATAGTTATTTAAAGGATTTTTTGATTGTTGAATATATGGTCCACAATCTAACATTAATTTAACACTATTGAAATAATCACATTTTTTAACAATAACTATGCCATTACATTTATCTGATTTCAAATAAAAAACATCTCTTTCTTTCAATTTTGTAACTAATGCTGTCTCTCTGTTTCTGGTTTGGTGATGACTTCTTGAAGTTTTTTGAATACATTTTTCTGTTTCTTCTTTTATCATATTCCTAAAAAGTGTTGAATCGTCCGTGTTTAATTTTGAGCATGCTATTTCCACGTCATTAATAATGTCTTCTATTGGTAGCGTTTTTGGTTTAACTGAATGTTTTAGTCCTTTCTTTAATAGTTCCAGTTCTTCATTTGTAAATTTTTCTGATGATCTATTATGTATCAAATTTTGTTTTAATTTAGATGTATCATTACCAATATTATTTAATTTGTTGATTTCTTGATTTAATAATAACACTTTTAATTTTTTTCTGAATTTTAATTGATTTAGTTTTAACTTTTGATCGAATGGAATTAAACAATTTCTGTAAAGAATTGTCCCAATTTTCAGGTGATGTTGATTTCGCAAGTTTAAGATGAAGTTCGTAAGCCATAATTTCTATGTTGCTTCGTTTGCTATGTAGTTTTTTTTTTGGACAAACTATACGAAATTTAAAAACTAGGTTTAAAGAACATATTTACCATACTAAAAACCATAACCCAGATAAATCTGCGATAGCTCATCATACATTAACCACGGGACACAAATTTATTATAAATAATTTGAAATTACTAAAAGAATCTAACCATTTTCAACGAAACATGTTAGAAGCAATTGAAATGCACAAAAATGGGAATAAGTTTCTAAATTTTGATTTAAGTCCTTTAAACAACCCACTTTTAAATTTAATTCCTTAAACTAGCCTGCCTTTATCTGATTTCAAATAAATCGCACTTGGTTGTGAAAATAGTTGTATTTCTATTTTTATTTATTTACGAAAATGTCAATTAGTTTTTTCTATTGATAAAGGGTACATTGTACCCGAAATGTACATATAGAATTAAAATAAAAAAAGTGAAGTAAAAGGAATAAAGGAATAACTTAACTAATTACCAGTATATCTAAAAGTTCATCTAATTTAAGCAAAAATCTTACACAATCCGAGTTTGGTGACCGGTAAATAACTATACAAACACACTTGAATGTTTCTTGAATCACCTCAATGTGACATTTAATTAATAATATATTGAGTTAAACGACGAAAACAGAAACAATAAAAATGTTTATGTATTTAAAATGAATTTGTTATTGAAAATCAAGATTAAACATGAGAAAGATAATATCTCAAATTCAAGAATTACAACAAAAGTTACCTAATTAAAAAAAATTATTGTAAGTTAAGTTCTTTCTGTGACTAAATTGAGTTTTAATTTTTCCGACTGTTCAGTAATTCAGCGTTTTATACGCGTGGCGCATGAAGTAAAATTTCGAGTTTAGAAAAGCCCAGAAAATTTGTCTCGGGTCGCTGCGCGACCCTCGACAAATTTTCACGGGGCTTTTCTAAACTCGAAATTTTACTTCATGCTTAGTCTGGGAGTGGAAACACTCATTAGAACCTTCGAATTGATCCTTTTTTAAAAAACGACGAATGCCTGAAAATTGACAGTGTATGCATCGGGATATGTATACTTAAAAGGTACATTTTCTGTATAAATACAGATTTGTTCATTCATTCGCTTAATTTGGACTTGAATTTGTTCCAAATTAAGCGAATGAATGAACAAATCTATAAAAAATACTTTTATTCTTTACTTCACTTTTATTTTTATTCGTTAGATGTACATTTCGAGTGCGAGGCACTCATTATCAATAACTAATTAGTTAACATCATTAATAACCAAAGAAATAACAAACAATCTGTAATAATAAAGCGTGATATAGAACCTAGTGTTAGGATGTGAATGCTAGTTATTTATTAGTCTATGGTTAGACGCGCTCATGTCGTATAAAAAGAGATGTTTTTTGGGTACCAGCGTTCGGACGAACGCAAATAAAGTCAGTTTTGAGTTTGCAATCAATGAGTGCAGTTGTTTTATTATTTTCCCGCACCCCAATTTACAACAGTGGCGACGAGGATAAACCTATTTAAATACAAATTCGAGTGAATATTGTGATAAACGGAACAATGTCGATTGGCAGAATTGTAGAATACGAATTGGAAGAGAAAAAGTGGTCGACATACATTGCGCGGCTGGAGCAATATTTTCTGGCAAATGGCGTAGTGGAAGAGAAAAAAGTGCCAATTTTGTTAACGGCTGTAGGAGATAATACCTACGAATTGATGGTAAATTTGTGCGACCGGAAAAAGCCGGAAAATATTGAGTACGATCAGTTGAAGAAAATTGTGCAGGATCACCTGGAGCCGGCTGCTTCCGAAATAGCGGAACGGTATAAATTCTGCATGCGGAAGCAAGAAAATGGCGAAACTCTATCACATTTTATTTCGGCATTAAAAGGACTGGCCGAATCCTGTAATTTTAAAAGTGTGTTGGAAGAAAATCTCCGTGATCAAATGATTTTCGGGATGAAGAGTGACGTAATTAAGCAGCGGTTGTTCTCTGAAAAAGGCTTAACATACTGTAAGGCAGTGGAAATATCCCTTAGTATGGAACAAGTGGAAAAAGATGTGCATTTGATGGAAAGTGCAGATTCCATCCATGTGATTCAATATGGCGGCGGCAGCGGCAGCGGTGGTGCGATACGTGCGGAGCAAGGGAAGTTTCGCAACGCAGCAACTGACGTCAGATCTGCTGGACTCGGCAGAATTCGACAGGACGGGGACGACCGACACAACAGAGCAAGAACACAGGTAAACAATTCAAGTGAAAAACAAAGTGGAAATCAAAGTGCGCGGAACCATTTTTCGAATGAAAAGGGTTATGAAAAGTGCGTGTGTTGCGGTTTAAAGAATCATACATCGAATGACTGTTATTTTAAATCAGCTAAATGCCACAATTGCGGTAGAATGGGTCATATAAGATCGGTGTGTAAATTAAATAAAAATTGCAATTTCATTAAGCACAGTAAATTAAATAATGACAGCGACTCAAACTCAAATTTATTTACTTTAAATGTGGGTAAAAATCCAATTATAATCAATGTATACGTAAATAAAATAAATTGCACAATGGAAATAGATACAGGTTCGGGAATTTCGGCCATTTCTGAAAATTTTTATAATAAATATTTTAAAGAGTGTAAAATTAATGAAATAAATTTAAATTTAACTTCTTATGTTGGAATCTGCATAAAAACCCTGGGCTACATAAATGTAAGTGTCTGCTATGGGGATAAGTTAATAAAAAATCTGAAACTTTTTATAATTGTTGGGGGTGCTCCACCATTAATGGGACGTGAATGGATTGAAAGGTTATCCATATCAATTGATAGTTATTTTAATGTGGAAGAAGTACATAACCTAAGAGTATTAAATAAAAATACAGTAAACTCATTAATTGAAGAATTTCCTGAAGTGTTTCAAGAAGGAATTGGTAAATGTGTAAATTTTAAAGCAAAATTAATTCTTAAATCTGATGCAAAACCCAAATATTGCCGTGCTAGACCGTTACCTTTAGCTCTTAAAGAAAAGGTTGAGGATGAAATTAAAAGATTAGTGAAATTAGAAATATTATCAGCAACAGAGCATAGCGAGTGGGCTACTCCGGTAGTTCCTGTTGTTAAAAAGGACGGAAATATAAGACTTTGTGGAGATTTCCGTATTACGGTAAATCCTCAATTACATATCAATAAATATCCGGTACCGAAAATTGATGATTTGTTTTCTAAATTATCTGGAGGCATTTTATTTTCAAAAATTGATTTGTCACAAGCATATGCACAATTAGAATTAGATCATAATTCAAAAGAGATTGTTACAATAAATACGAGTTTAGGTTTATTTAAATATAATAGACTTCCTTATGGAATCGCATCAGCTCCCGGTATTTTTCAAAGATTTATCGAGGAACTTTTTGTAGGAATTTCGGGCGTTACCGTATTCTTGGACGATATTTTGGTAACGGGAAAATCCGAAGAAGAACATTTGGATACTTTAAAATTAGTTTTAAATAAATTAAAAAATGCTGGTCTGAAAATAAGTCAAAGTAAATGTAATTTTTTTCAAAAGAGAATATCGTATTTAGGCCACGATATTGACAAAGATGGTATTCATACAAATTCGGACAAAACAACAGCGATTTTAAATGCAAAATGTCCCGAGAATGTAACGGAACTGAAATCAGTCTTAGGATTAATAAATTATTATTCTAAATTTATTCCAAATGCAAGTTCTATACTTAGTCCATTGTATGCATTATTGAAAAAGAATTCCAAGTGGAAATGGACACAATTATGTAACCAAAGTTTTAATAAAATCAAGAGTGTGTTAGCGTCATCTAAAGTGTTAGCACATTATAATTTAAACAGGCCTATCACTTTATATTGTGATGCAAGTTCTTTTGGGCTAGGTGCAGTCATCTCTCATACTTATCCAGATGGATCAAGTAAGCCAATAGCTTTTGCTTCACGAACCTTATCAAGTCATGAAAAAGGTTATTCGCAAATCGATAAGGAAGCGTTGGCGATTATATATGGAATCAAAATATTTAATCATTATTTATACGGCCGACACTTTACCTTATTTACGGACCACAAACCATTATTAGCCCTGTTTGGTAATAAAAAAGGTATACCAATTTTAGCGGCAAGCAGATTGCAGAGGTGGTCAATTATTTTATCAGCTTATCAGTATGACATAAAATATGTCCCATCTAATAAAAATTGCGCAGATGCTTTATCAAGATTACCTTTACCCACTACGGATACGGATTCAGAATCAAGTGATTTTGGTCATATTCATTATATAAATGAAATGTTACCAATTTCGTATAAAGAAATTGCGTATGAAATTAAAAAAGATAAAATTTTAAATCAAGTTTATGGTTATTGTTTGCATGGTTGGCCAGATTATTTAGAAAATAATGAAATTAAACCGTATTTAATGCGAAAAGAGCAATTGCATATTCAACATGGTTGCTTAATGTGGGGTTATCGAATCATAATTCCACCAAAATACAGAGAAACTGTTTTAAAAGATTTACATTCTTCATATTTGGGCATAAATAAAATGAAGTCAATTGCACGTTCATTTTTCTGGTGGCCTTCCATGGATGAACATATTGCAACATTATGTGGTCAATGTTCCAGTTGTAATGTGTTTAGAGCAAATCCGGAAAGAAATTTAATTCATCCATGGACGGTACCTAGAAAACCATGGTCACGAATTCATTTAGATTTTTTAGGACCAATATTTAATAATAAATATTTAATTGTAATAGATTCATACACGAAATGGGTAAAAGTTTTTAAATTAAACACAACCACTGCTGAAGATGTAATAAATTGCTTACGAAATGTATTTTCACGGCTAGGCTTGCCGGATATGGTGGTGAGTGATAATGGCCCACCATTCAATTCTTGGACATTTGAAAATTATTTAAAAATGAATGGAATTTTAGTAAAACACTTCCCTCCATATCACCCAGCAAGTAATGGTGCAGCGGAGGTTACAGTAAAAATGATTAAAAATGCGTTAAAAAAGGCACATTTATCAAAAGATAATCTTGACAGCGCTCTCGATAAATTGTTTGACTACCGCATAGCAGCACATAGTAGTACAGGAGTGAGTCCAGCGAGTTTATTATACGGTAGGGAACTTAAAACCCGCTTTCACTTATTAATACCTCAAACGGATAGAATAATCGAAAATAGTAATGACAAATTTGTTGACGAATGTAAAAAGTTTTCAAAATATGAGATTGGGGAGAAAGTGTTAATAAGGGATTTTAAGAATCCTACCGATACTCGATGGCAGGAAGGGAAAATTGCAAATGCAAATGGTCACGTGTCTTATGATGTCAAAATTGACAACAAAGTGGTAAAAAGACATTCTAACCATATCTTACCATTGAAGCGGAGATCTGTGTTATTACCAATTAATTCGGAAAGTGATGAGAAATTAAGTGACAATTCGACTAGTGAGATTAAGAATGATAATTGTGAGAACGTAAATATTAAACCGACGTCCTCAGTAGTGGAAACAGTGAGCGAACCACCGTACAATTTTCGCCCTCGTAAAAATGTAGATTATGCTACTTAAGAAAAAAAAATAAGGAATATATATAAATGTTATTTGTTGAATATGTTTTGAGTTAAGGAAGAGGGTGTTAGGATGTGAATGCTAGTTATTTATTAGTCTATGGTTAGACGCGCTCATGTCGTATAAAAAGAGATGTTTTTTGGGTACCAGCGTTCGGACGAACGGAAATAAAGTCAGTTTTGAGTTTGCAATCAATGAGTGCAGTTGTTTTATTATTTTCCCGCACCCCAATTTACAACACCTAGTTCTTTTAATTACTATATTGTACAAATTCCAAACATGATTACAAAGCAACTACCTATCTGTGATATTGATCCAATGCAATTAATAATTCCAAACGTGTCGTGGGAACTCACTCAATTCAACTTTCAGCCAGTTTCTCAGGTAAGTGTGAGAGACACAGTCCATGAGATAAGATCTAGTGCGTGTGGTGACATTTACAGGATAACAATTAAATTAATTTAAGATGTTATTGATACTATCCAATGTCCCAAGTAATGGTCAGGACCCAATTTCAATTATGGCAAAAAATTGTTTTAATAATGCAACGATTTTTTTTAAATTTCAAAAAATATCTCCTACTAAATTGAGAGATGTAATAAATAAAATTAAAAATAAAAACAGCGTTGATGTCTTCGGATTAAATATTGATATTATTAAAACAATAACTGATTTAATTATTGGCCCGTTGACTCATCTCATTAATAAATCCTTGTCTGAAAATATATTTCCTGATATTCTGAAAACTGCTAAATGTATCCCTATACTTAAAAAGGGAGATAAACATGACAAAAACAATTATAGGCCCATTTCAATCTTGCCAACTTTCTCCAAGATTTTTGAAGCAACTCTTGTGGAGCAAATAACTGCCTATATGGAAAACAATATGCTGTTTTCAGATAATCAGCATGGTTTCAGAGAAGGGAGGTCAACGGCCACAGCTATTTATAGTTACATTGATTATATAGTGGAAGCTTTTGAGAAAAATGAACTTGTAGACAGTCATTTGTTCGATCTAAGCAAAGCTTTCGATTGTGTAACTCACTCGATTCTGATTAGAAAATTGTATTTCCACAACTTTTCCCCTGAAAGTTGTAGACTTATAACATCATTTTTGTCTAATAGAAGGCAACAGGTTTTCATCGGCGATGATATATCTGAAATAAAAAATATAACACATGTCGTTCCGCAGGGGTCAACTCTAGGACCTATGCTTTTCCTTATTTATATTAATGATCTTCCACAGAGTAGCAACAATGCCCTAGCAATTTTATACGCCGATGATACCTCGATATCTGTAAATGGGCCCACAATTGAATCAGTTGAATCTACAGCAGCAACCGTGATTGAGAGGGTAAAACATTGGTTTGAGAGTAATAAATTAAAACTAAATACAGATAAAACTGTCAGAATTATCTATTCACTCAAAAATACACCAAGAATACCAAAAACAAGGACAAAATTCTTAGGTATTACTGTAGAATCAACTCTAACATGGGATGGGTACAAACATGAACTGGAGTCAAAACTGAGCAAAAACATTTATCTATTAAAAAACTTAAAAAGGGCAGTAAATTTAAGGACCCTTTTAGCATTTTTTCATTCATGTATTCAGTCCAATATAAGATATTGTCTACTTGCATGGGGTCATGCACCAATTCTAAGAGATATTTTTAAAATACAACGCCGGGCACTTCGTGTCGTAGCAGGGCTGGGGTATAGAGACGACTGTCGTGATGAATTTAGAACACTCAATGTTCTTACTGTACCATGTCTGTTCATATTAGAGTGCTTGAAATTTATCAAGAATAATCGCGGAACCTATGTGTGTAATAAAGATACACATTCACATGAAACAAGAAGGAAAAATGAGATTAGAGCGGGTAAATTACGTTTATCTAAGGCCAAAACTGCTCAACGGTATTATTGCATAAAATTTTACAATGTATTGCCACCATGGGTTCAAATTTTGCCAAATAAGAAATTTATACAGGATTGTAAGAAATATCTCTTAGAAAACGCATACTATTCCATCGATGATTATCTTATAAATTGTCCTCTGTCTAGTTGGAAGTTGGATTCTTAATGTAATACTAATAACAGTGCATGTGCGTTCCAAGGTTGTATCTATATATTATTTTAAAGTGTATATATGTATGTCTGTTGTGTTATAATTTCAAGTCTGGTCTGTTTTAACGTTTTTAATTTACTGTAACAATATTCTGTTATCCTGTTATACTTTTGTATTTAATCACTTAGACCTTATCCCAATGCTTATATCTTGTATCTATCATTCTAAGTCATATATTCTTGTTTGTTATATTTTTACCAAAATTGTTAAACATATTATTACTACTTGATCGTACTTATAGGCACTACTTCATTGATTTATTTTCTTGTTGACCTGTGTAAAACTTGTTAAGTTGCTAACACCAATAAAGATATTATTATGTTATTATAGAGCCACTTACCAAACTTATTAATTCCATAATTATTACTGGTAAGTATCCTGATGTGCTCAAAATATCAAAAGTGCTACCAGTTCACAAAAAAGGTGATCCAAATGATTGCAATAATTACCGACCGATGAGCATACCTCCAATTTTCTCGAAAATTGTCGAGAAAATCCTGTTCAAGCAAATTATTGGACATTTTGAGGAAAACAACTCCCTAAGCGACGATTAATATGGGTTTAGGCAAGGCAAATCAACAACCAATGCAATACTAGATCTATGCCAGAGCATTATAGCATCATTTGAGAAGAGTCAGTATTTGTTTGCCTCATACATTGAACTTTCGAAGGCGTTTGACTGTGTTTCTCATACATTATTATTGAGAAAATTATATATGTACAATTTCAGCCCACTAAGTTGTAGGCTGCTGATATAATTTCTTTCTAGCAGATTACAATCTGTGTTTTACAATGGCGAAATGTCGGAATTGCTAGAAGTAAAATGTGGTGTCCCACTTTAGGACCTTTACTGTTCTTATTGTTTGTAAACGATTTCCCTGACTATATGTCAAATTGCAAAGTTGTCCTGTTCGCGAACGATACAACAATTATTAATTCATCGCCAAACCTGAATGCTGGTTTGGAGGAAAATAATGTCTTGCTTGAAAAAGCAAAAATTTGGTTTAATGCCAACTTCTTGACTCTGAATGCTAATAAAACCGAAACAGCCATTTACAGCTTGAATACGCAAGAACCTTATCAACACAAAACGGTGAGATTCTTGGGCATTCATATTGATAATCATCTACTGTGGAACAGCCAGGGCGATGTATTAGCTGCAAAATTAAATAAAAGCATCTTTGTTATCAGGGGTCTAAAAAACAACATCAGCCCTCACATGCTAAGAATCGCATATTTTTCCCTTTTTCAGTCCCATCTCTCATACAACATTGGCATGGGGACATTCCTCCATTAGACACAGGCTCTTTGGTATTCAGACGAAAGTGGTAAGAATACTTGATAACTTAGGTTACCTAGATAACTGCAAACCAGCATTCATAAAGCTAAAAATATTAACACTACCTTGTCTCTATGTCCTGCAAAGGGTGCTATTAATTAAATCGTATTACGACGACAACAAATTAAACCAACAAAGGCACAATTATCACACGAGAACGAAAAGTGACTTAAGCATTCCCAACCTCAGGCTCCAAAGATCCAGGAATTGTCAGAACTATTATGGTCTGAAATTTTTCAATCATTTAGCCTGAAAATTTGGTTTGGTTAATAAATATTTGTGTATTTTATTAACGTGAAATCAAACAATCAATCAAATTAAGAAGTTAAACTGAAAGTTTCGAAAGAGTGTTTTCCACTCCCAGGCTAAGTATGAAGTAAAATTTCGAGTTTAGAAAAGCCTGAAAATTTGGCTCGGGCGCGTAGCGAAGCGGAGCGACCGAGCCAAATTAGGCTTTTCTAAACTCGAAATTTTACTTCATGCGCCACGCGTATAAAACAATGACATATTGTACAGTTCAAAATATACGTCTTGAACTTCATTTTGAATGAGTGTTTTATACGCGTGGCGCATGAAGTAAAATTTCGAGTTTAGAAAAGCCTGAAAATTTGGTTTGGCCGCTCCGCGCTTCGCGCTACGCGACCAAACCAAATTTTCAGGCTTTTCTAAACTCGAAATTTTACTTCATGCTTAGCCTGGGAGTGGAAACACTCGTTAGAAGCTTCAAATTAATTGCTTTTAAAAATCAACTATTGCCTGAAACATTTTCAGGATATGTATACTTAAAAACCACCCTGTACTCAATATGAAACCGAGGTTTTTTTTAAGGATACATATCCTGAAAATGTATCCTCGGTTTCATATTGAATACAGGGTGTTTTTGAAGTATACATATCCTGAAAATGTTTCAGGCATCCGTTGATTTTTAAAAGCGATTAATTTGAAGCTTCTAACAAGTGTTTCCACTCCCAGGCTAAGCATGAAGTAAAATTTCGAGTTTAGAAAAGCCTGAAAATTTGGCTCGGGCGCGTAGCGAAGCGGAGCGACCGAGCCAAATTAGGCTTTTCTAAACTCGAAATTTTACTTCATGCGCCACGCGTATAAAACAATGACATATTGTACAGTTCAAAATATACGTCTTGAACTTAATTTTGAATGAGTGCTCATATACTCTACATACGTACATGTATAAATAATCGTTTTTATTTAAATTTAGTGTTCGTATACGCATTTGTGTAATTGTTTATATCAGTAAATCTTAAATACCTTAACTTGTAAAACTTGTAAACTCTGACTTGTGTAAGCTCTGCTATAACACTAATAAAACATTATTATTATTAGTATTATTATTGATAATGAGTGCTTTGCACTCGAAATGTACATCTAACGAATAAAAATAAAGTAAGGAATAAAAGTGTTTTTTATTGTGATTAAATACTCCACATAACTCAATAAAACAAACAAAATAAATTCAAATTCAAAACTATTTGAATTCGAGAAAATAAGCTTACGCTTCTTATAGTTTACACATTTAAACATATATATATATATATATATATATATATATATATATATATATATATATATATATATATATATATATATATATATTATCATTTGCCTTTTACCTTTCGGTGTAGGCTTAAACTCATTAAGACTTTAAACATAATATATAAAATTACGAAAAAACTATTCGTAGTTATTTCAATGGATATTTATCGTCTTAAATTGTCTTATTAATTAAGACATTGTTTGCATTTTCACGAATAGTTTTTCCGTAATTTTATATATTATCAATAAAACAATTAGTGAACAAATCTATGTTTATACTTCTTGATTTAAATCCGCGTCTAATTAGATTTTTAATGTTACACCAAGTTTATTAATTTGTTTTGTTTTTGCTCTAGAAATGCTCTTGATATAACGCAAGCACCTTAAGAATATTCAATGTTAATCATTTAATTTATCTTTATGATCGATTGCAGTTGTTTGAGTGATCGTGATTGTTAAGTGGAGGCCTGTTAAGTTGACAGTCCCGTTCACGCACACCGTTCATTTGAAGTTCCGTTTCCTGTCCCCCATTCCCCCTCGCCCCTAGCGAACATCCGGTCGATTCCTAAGACTTATTGTTAACCAGAACAGAAGGGCTCTAACTACCTCAGAAATGGCTAATTGAATTTTCCCTTATTCCTAGCAAATCGCCGGCACATCTACTTTGTCCGATTCCATTCCCAAACAGACACAACTTAATCCTAAACGTTAATCCAGTAATATGAAACAAAATAAAAACTGTTAATAGTATATTATACAACAAGCATATTAATCACGAGAACGAGGTTTGCGGAACGAGCTGAAGGCGAGTGGAGCAAGTCGTTCTAGTGATTAATAGCCGTTATATGCGAGTTATACAGTAGATTTTGTTTACGACAACAACAATATACAATACAACATTTATTATATATATTTATCAAATACGCGTTAGTCTTAATGGTCGGTTTAGTTTTATAATAATTTGACAGATAAATGATGACAGATTTCGGTATTATTCGAATAATGTCTTTTACCCTCATAGAAAAAAAAGGCGAACAGCCAGCAGTGTATTCGGCACTGCTGAATCAAAAACAGATATGGAAGTAATCGCACGAATGGGACATATACATATATCTCGTTTCGGCCCAAAGGTAGAAACAGAAATTATAAAACGTCATCTCGAAGAAAAAAAATTCACCAAGATACTTTGTGAAAAAATTACACCAAAACACCCCGATGTGTATTCATCATTCAAAGTAAGCGCACCTGTAGAAGATATACCCAGGTTGAAGGATCCAGAAACGTGGCCAAAGGGAATATCCATCAATCCTTTTTTTCAGTGGCTCAAGCAAACAAATCCACGACGCTAACAAAAAATAATGAACTAAAAATATTAAACTTAAACATACAATCAATGGGGAATTGTGTGAATGAACTTTCTGTCTTTACGCATGAGCATGATTGTAACTTTGTATGTTTGACAGAACACTGGCAAACATCTGAACAGCTTTCGATGTTAACAATTACAAACTTTAAATATGTCTCAAGTTTTTGTCGTCCTCGCCTAAAGCACGGTGGAGTAGTATTATATTGTAATGAAATGTTCACATTTACAGAACGTGTAGATATCTGTGGCCTATCAGTAATACGAGAATTTGAATGTGCCAGTGCTAATTTTAAAATTAATAATACAAAAACTATAAACATATCATGTATTTACCGATCACCAGATAGCGATGTCAACGTTTTTTTCACTAAACTTGACCACTTGCTGACAATATTACTAAATACAAATGAGAATTTCTTTATATGTGGAGATTTTAATATAGATATCTCAAAAAATGATAAAACAGCTAGTGAATTTTATGAATTAATCCAAACGTATAATTGTAAATTCCTCATGAACGAATATTCTAGAATCACCAGCAAAAGTAAATCATGTATTGATAATATCATTTCAAATTATGAACATATATCATCTTCAAATGTCCTGAATACAGGGTTCTCAGATCACTGCGCGCAGATAGTTTCTTTTATAATAAAAGTAACAGAAGCACCTTCTCTTAAGAAAACTAGAAATATATCAAATCATAACTTACAATTACTAAGTGAATCATTAAGTGGAGAATCTGTGAACAATGTATACAGTGAAAAAAACCTTGATTATCAATTTGAGATGTTCATAAATATATTTTTAAAATATTTCAATAGTATATGTCCACTGCGGACTGTTCAAAATAGCTATAGAAAACAATCACTAATACTGTCAGAAGATACAACAAAATGTAAAAATGATCTTCTTTTATACGACACTCTATCTAAATTTAGCGAAGATTTCAAACCCAAACTAAAACAATGTAAACAGGAATATAATAGACTTCTCGAAAATGACCGGAAGCAGTATTACAGCAAAAAAATCTTCGAGTCAGATAATACTACAAAAACTGCATGGGCAGTTGTAAAAGATATAACGGTTAGGAAAAAGAAGACTCATTTAGACAGCGTACATTTTAACTGTGACGCTGACAAGTTGAATAATCATTTTGTAAATGCGGCAAAAAAACTTATCACAACTACGGGTACTGACAATAGAAGTAGTGTGGGTGTGGACATGAATTTGCACTCAATATTTCTAAATCCAATCACGCTTCAGGAAGTAAAAATGCAAATTTCAACTATGCCAAATAAAAAATCTTTTGGAATTGATGGGATCTCGATGTATGTTATAAAAAAGTGTCTAAATGAAATATGTGATCCTCTTTGTTTCATCATAAACAGTTCTTTGTCGAATGGAATATTTCCAAAAATACTTAAAGTTGCTGTTGTTAAGCCATTGCTTAAGGGCGGCGATTGTACCAATATTGACAATTTTAGGCCAATCAGCCTACTGTCTACGTTTTCAAAAATTCTCGAAACAGTAGTTGCCCAACAATGTAAAGTGTTTTTCAAAAAATTTAGCCTATTTTCTAAACACCAACATGGATTCATGGAAGGTAAAAACATAAACACAGCCATGTATGACTTTACACAATCAGTTCTAATGGGAATGGAATCCGGCGATGTGCCCTGTGGTATCTTTTTGGATCTCTCTAAAGCTTTCGACTGCATCGATCACCAGATGCTACTATCAAAATTATATAACTATGGAATCCGCGGAATAGCGTATAATTGGTTCGCTACTTATTTAACCGAAAGGAAACAAATAGTGGAGGTGCCGTGTGGTGGTGATGCAGTTAGGTCCTCTGAATTGGGGATAACGATGGGGGTGCCACAGGGTAGTGTGCTAGGTCCATTTTTATTTAACATATATATTAATGACATGTTCAAAATCATTGATGATGAAACGATACAAATTGTAAACTACGCTGACGATACCAATATATGTGTTCGAGGGGAGAATATTCTAGATGTATCAAATAAATCAGAGATACTGTTGGAAAACATGATCGTGTGGTTTACGGATAACAAAGTCATATTAAACGAAAACAAAACAAAATACATGTTATTTAAGAAAAGTGAGGCTACAATGTATCCTCAATATTTATTAATTAATAACGTAAGTGTCGGTCTAACCACCCATGCTAAGTTTTTAGGAGTATACATTGACAATATGTTAAAATGGCGGCAGCATATTGAGTACATATCTACACGACTATGTTCAATGTGTTATATGCTGAGAATTCTTAAAGCGAATGTGTCATTTTCAATATTAAAACTAGTCTACAATTCAAATTTTATGTCCTTAGTCCGTTTTGGTGTTATGTATTGGGGTAGTTCTACTAATTTCAATAAAATATGCTTAATCCAAAACGAGCATTGAGAATAATTTTAAATTTGAAACAATCTGATTCATGTAGATCAATGTTTTCGAGTTGTGGCTTACTAACAGCAACAGCTGTGTATATAATGGAGTGCCTACTATTTATACGTAAGCAAAATACCTATTTCAATGATAGCAGAGGCGTTCATAGATATGGAACCAGAAACACAGAACTGTTAACATATCCTATACACAAATTTTCCATTACTGAGAAAGGAGTGCATTATTCGTGTCTACGCCTATACAATAAACTTCCTATTTTTATAAAAACGGAAAATAATTTTGTAAAATATAAAAAGTATGTTTATAATTTACTATGTCAAATAGAACCATATAGCATTGAAGAATATTTGACTTATAAGATTAACTAGTTATTAGTCACACACATCTTCGACGATTTTCTAATATTAAGTGTCTGTCAATATTTGTACATATTGTATTAGCTCATTTATATTGGAATAAAGAATATTATTATTATTATTATTATTATTATTACCCTACAAAGTGTCTTATTCGAAGAGGACATCAATATAACTTGCCTAAACATAGACTTACAAAGTTTGAGAAGGGTTGTTTTTATATATGTATAAAAATATACAATCACTTACCTTGCTACATAAGAGAAATTACGGAATACCATAAGTTAAAGCATAGCTTCTTTGATTTATTATGTAACTTGGAACCATACTCGTTATCTGAATTCTTAGATAAGGAATTTTAGTGTGTATTTTTTTGCTTTTTCTAGCTATATACTTTGTTTTGTGTTAAGTATGTCTTCACTCATCTATGTGACGTTTTACATTACAATTATATATTTTGTATAAATTTGTAAATGTGAATAAAGGTGAATATTATTATTATTATAATTATTATGATTTGAATGTGTAATAGGGTTAATTTTGCTTGAACACAAATATGAACAATCGTTCAACAATAAATAATACACACACAGTCTATCCTTTCGCCTAAGTTACATAGAAACACGTTCTTTGCACAAAAAACGGATGGAGTTTTTTTGTTCCGCTTTAAAAAAGCACTTGCGACGGGTAAAAGCACAATTGTTTAACTAATTTGAGAATGATTTATGTTTACAAACGCGCTTCACGCGGGTTAAACTAGTGAGAACGGCGGAGATGTTGACGCGATTACTTAGTACTTTAACAAAATAGCGTCGACGGCGTCATCACCACCATGGTCAAATGTAAGACAAAAGAAGCTGATTTGACTAGCACAGCGCTGTTACTGCATAGCATCAAACAATCGAACAAGGCAATTATTTATTCGTGTTAAAAAACCACATTTAACACGCATATCCCGTCATTAATGTACTTGAGTGTTAAATGCACCCCACACAATTTAATACTGCACATATTATAAGATTGTCATGAAAAAAATAGAATTAAGTGAATTGGTTACCTAACGCCATCTAACTGAAGAGGACCTTGAAGTCCGAAACGCGTCTGTGAGTATCCGGTGCCGGAATACTGAACTCAAATACAAAATAGAATTATTCAAACAGTACACATTAAATTTCGCGTAATTCATTAGAGATAAGCTCCTACTAATTAACGCACCTACATAAAATAAACAATTCTCCGTAATACATGTATACCACAAAACGCCATTATTCAAGCGCCGAATATATTGATTAATTCATTAATTCTGTACCAGTAAACCTGCACACTGACGAAATGTTCGGTAAATGCATCAACTTTGATATTAATTATATGCGGCTTTGCAAAATTTCGCGGTAAATCATAAATATTGGAATTGAAATGGAATGATGCGATTACAACCTGAAATGGGATTACGCGTGTTTTGCATGTTACCAACGCAAAATAAAAAAAAACCTGTAGGTTAATATCTGCATAATAAACTTGTCAGTTAACAACCGGCTGCATTATTTCCATTTATTAACTGTCTTAAATGTAAGGAAGATAATTGACTTGTGGTATAATAATACAGGGCTATTCAAATAGAAGGAACAGAGTTCAAACATTTATTTCTTCCAAACTACAAAAGGTAGAACTATAATTACAACGTTCCTGGACAGACAAAAGTTTAAAATTTTAACAGTCCAGGTAAAAGTTACAACCACGGCCGCATTGGCGCTGTTGCTCGTCATTTTGATTGTCTGTAGTAATATGGCGATACAACAAGAAAAAGCACTTTGTGTGCTGCAATTAGTAAAACTAGAAGTTCAACGTACTTTTTACCGCCTCGTCATAAGCAGATTTACCAGTGGCATCGAAAATTCGTAGACGATGCTTGCATCTACGAGCAGAAAATCACGGGACGTCCACGCACATCAAATGAAAATGTCGAGCGTATTCGTACAGTTTACGAAAGAAGCCCCAAAAAATCCAGAGCACGGGTAACACATTAAATGTATAACAATTTGAACTTTTTTCTTTCTAGGAACGTTGGAATTGTGTTTCTATCATTTGTAGTTTGGAAGAAATAAATGTTTAAAATCTGATCCTTTATTTTTAATAGCCCTGTATATAAAAGTGAAGAAAGAAATATAACTGCGTTTAAATTTAGTAACTTTTGTTGTGTTAAATTTATCCGATGTCGCTGTTACGTCTCAATAATATTTGTTTTATTGATATTTATTTTATTGATGTATAATTATTTATTCTGTTACTTTGTATTAATTCATTATATTCGTTTGTACTTTGCTAGTTGCTAGAACTGTTTGTCATATTTCTATACATGAAGAGAAGGAATTAAACCCTGAAGCGGAGGAGTTCATATTAGTCAAAAGAAGAAAGAACAAAAGAAGAACAGGAACTGCTGGAAACTCAAAACGAGATATGGGTATTAAAGCCAGAAAATTACTATCACAATTCTACATCACTGGCCTTGATCCCACAGTAACACCTGAAGCCCTGCTGCAGCATGTAGAATCAATAAATATTCAAAATGCGACCTGCACAAAAATGGTATCAAAACGTCCTGAGGAATACTCTTCTTTTCAACTAATCGTGGATAAATCTCACTCCGATATCGTCAAAGACCCGGATATGTGGCCTGAAGGCGTGTATGTCAATCCTTTTTTATACCGACTTCAAAGAATTGAACAGAAGTTGAACAACTCTACCGAATAATTTTCATTAACATCCAATCAATTAGAAGTAAAATAAATCAATTAGATATCTTACTAGCAAATGACGAGAACCCTATATCAATATTCTGCGTAACTGAGCATTGGCTCACTGATAATGAAACAAACCTACTAAATTTCAAACATTTCAGTCTATCTTCTACTTTTACTAGAAAACAGGCATATGGAGGGTCACTTATACTAGTGTCCAACAATATTCTATCGGAGCCTGTAATAAATAATTACTCGGTAGAAAATCATATTGAACTTTCCGCTACATTCTTGCCCAACATCAATGTAATTGTAATCAATATATATCGACCTCCTAGTGGTAATATCGATACGTTTCTTAATGGAATAAATAGTTTATTGACATCAATAGATCTTACACAAAATATTGTCGTTGGAAGTGATTTTAATATAAATTTTAAAAACAACTCCAAAGACGCTCTTGAGGTATGCAATTTCTTTATAAGTTTTGGACTACGTCCATTAGTTCACTTTAACACACGCTTTGATAACAGAATAGACAACATTTTTAGTAACTTGCACACATTAATAGTCAACCCCTTATACACAGGTTTATCAGATCATGCTGGCCTCGATGTCCAACTGAAGACTTATTCAAAGCAGAATGTTCAGGTTACACGAATAACGAGACCTGTTACTGATTTGGGTAAGTTCCGGTTGTTTCATCTACTGAATGACGCCGATTGGTCATTTATAGATAAAGACTATGGCTCACTTGATGCCAAATTCGATACATTTATGGATATTTTGCATTGCGCTATAACCACATCGTTCCCCCAAAAATATCATAATGTAAATTCACGCCATTCGAATAAAATAAATATAAATATTAAAAAAATGAAAGCAACATTACAACTAGTTGATGAAGCATATCAGAAAAATAAAAGTAACCAAAATAGAGAATTACTTAACAAAACAAGAACTCAATACAAAAACTTAATTATAAATGAAACGCGCAAAATAAATAATGCTAAACTTAATGGGTCACGAAATAATCAAAAAGTAATGTGGACGATTATAAATTCATATAGACCTAGTATAACACCAAACAGCTACACACCTATTGCAAACGATTTTGCCTCACATTTTAAAAGGACTGCACCTGATACAAATAATATCGAAGATTGTACACTTAATGTTACAGATCTTATATTACCTAGTCTATCTATAAATGACAATAACTACTTCAAATTTGAATCAGTATCTAGCGCGAATGTAAGGTCTTCTATAATGACATTGAAAAATAGTCAGAGCAGGGACATCTATGAATGCACAGCCGACATACTAAAATCTGTGAAAGAAACAATAATTCCACCATTAACCCGCTTAATCAACATATCAATTCAAAAAGGAATATTTCCATCATGCCTCAAGAGAGCCATTGTCATACCAATTTATAAAAAAGGATCTAAAAACGATGTTAATAACTACAGGCCAATATCGATATTACCTACAGTTTCAAAAATATTTGAAGATATATTAAAAAAACAAATTATTAACTTTATCAACCAATCTAATTTGCTATCCAATAGTCAATACGGTTTCAGAAATGGCTATTCCACTACAACTGCTACTTTGAACCTAGTAGAAAGATGCCTAGATGCATTTAACAGCCATGAGCTCGTACAAGCAACCTTCCTTGATTTGCAGAAAGCGTTTGACAGTATGAACCATGAAATTCTCTTAAAGAAACTATATATGTACAATTTTCACCACTCCACCTGTAAACTAATTATAAGTTATCTAACCAATCGTATACAGCAGGTAAAATCCAAACAAGAGCTGTCAAATAAATACATTAGTAATGTAGGTGTGCCACAGGACTCAAAGCTAGGGCCTGTGGTATTCCTACTATACATAAATGATATTTGTAAATATATTGGCGAAGATAATGTAGTATTGTTTGCAGACGATACAATGCTAGTAAATCGAGGAAGGTCGCAACCAGAACTACAGAGCGAAAACTTAAATACTCGGGAAAATGCATTGAATTGGTTCTCTGCAAATAAATTAATTTTAAATGATAATAAAACTGTAAATATTCAATTCTCCTTAAAAACAATCCCAGAAGACTTCGTAACTGAAGTAAAATTCTTAGGCTTTCATATTGATAGTAAACTAACCTGGAAAACGCATACGTCCAAAATAACATCAACTATTAATAAAAATGTATTTTTGTTACGTCGGCTTGCACCTGTAGTGAGCTATGATACTCTAAGAGCATGTTATATTTCTTTAATCGAATCATACATACGTTACGGAATTATTGTGTGGGGTCACTCGTCAGGTGCAAATGCAGTATTCTCAGCTCAACGAAAAGCAGTAAGAATTCTTTGTCAGCTGGAATATACACAAGATTGCAAAGAATATTTCAGAATATCAAATTTGCTTACACTACCGTCGTTATATATCTTGGAATGTCTCACATATATGCATGAAAATATAGATAATTATTCCACTAACCACGATATAAATAATATTAAAACAAGAAATGCAAATGCGATTCGTCCTATATATAACAGATTGAAACGCACACAAAATAGCACCCGATTTCACGCAGTAAGATTGTATAACACCCTTCCATCTAAATATAAAAATCTAACACACGCTAATTTTAAAATTGAAGTTAAATTGCTACTCTTGGATAATGCCTTCTATTCATTGGATGAATATCTTATTAAATTTAAATAAAATTATGTTTTATGTTTAAATAATTATAAGGGAAAATGTATATTTATGTATTGTTTCTGACGAATGTACCTGTGGACATTAATAAAGATTATTATTATTATTATTATTATTACATATATGTTTGCTTTATATATCATTACGTAATATTCTATATGTGATAATTTGCTTTAGCGAAGACACTGTGATTTATTCTGTGATACAAACGTTTATACATTATATTACATTTTATTTATATTTTTATATATACAATGTCATGAAATATTTTGTAAATTATTTATGTACTTTTTTTACGTTTATTAACGATTGTTTGTCTTGTCATTCAACAGTAAAGTTGAGCAATAATAAATTTATAATTTTAAGGATTTATTGAACCATTTTGGGACGTGAAAAAACATGTTTAAATTTAACGCATCAGTTAAATTATGTTATGTTTTTACTATTAGTATTACTATTCTTTGTAAATGATAATATGGATTGTAAAATGGAGATTCCGTAAATAAATTAAATTAAAATTAAAAATCTCCAGTATTCATGGAACAATTTTTACCAACTATTTTATTAATAACGGAAAATATGAGGCTTGTAAATTTTAATTCAGGTCTTCATTCTCCTATCAATATTTTCTTTACCTTTTTAAGAAGCATTTGCTCAAATATCTGAATAATGCTTATTTATTGCATTACTGAAAAAAATCGAAGTATTCTACTTTAATACATTCATTAATAACACTATAAATCGTGCGCGTTTTAACTAGCGGATGAGTGAGGGTTAAACTCTTAATCCAATGCCCTTACTAAATCCTATTAAACACCAATAAAGCATTCACCTAAAACCAGACTCCGATACTCCATATTTATATAAAGCACAATAAACATTAATCAAAATTACATATATTCTGCATACATTTAAATAAACAGATTAAATGTTTAAATAAGAGTGGCAAAAGAAGGTTCAGTACTTCTAAGAACATTTTGAACATTACTTGAAATCAGTGTTTTATACGCGTGGCGCATGAAGTAAAATTTCGAGTTTAGAAAAGCCCCGTGAAAATTTGTCTCGGGTCGCTGCGCGACCCTCGACAAATTTTCACGGGGCTTTTCTAAACTCGAAATTTTACTTCATGCTTAGTCTGGGAGTGGACAACACTCGTTCTTAGAAGTTTCAAATTGAAGGATCATTCTAGATTACTAAGTTTATTACCATTTTACATAGGCTACAGCTCGAAAGACCAATCATGGTCTTCAGAGACCGAAGGACTACAGGAAATCGAAGTTTTTTTTACATAAAAACAACGAATGTCTGAAGGTTTACAGCATGGATAGGAAAGAATACATCCAATTTTGAAAAAATATCGATGTTTGGTTGGTTTTCAGTGCATTTTTAACTTCATTTTAAATCAGTGTTTTATACGCGTGGCGCATGAAGTAAAATTTCGAGTTTAGAAAAGCCCCGTGAAAATTTGTCTCGGGTCGCTGCGCGACCCTCGACAAATTGTCACGGGGCTTTTCTAAACTCGAAATTTTACTTCATGCTTAGTCTGGGAGTGGAAAACACTCTTTTAAAGCTTCATTTCATTTATTTTCAAAAAGAATTGTTATATTCATGGGTGAGTCAGAGAAGTACATGTGTAAATGTGAACAAGACAGTAAGTAAATATAAAAAAATGTAATAAATATAAAAATATAAAACTTAATAGCTTGGTGCAACAGATTAAATATAAAAATAATAATAATAATAATATAAAAAATATAAAACTTAATAGCTAGGCGCAACAGATTAAAAAAAGCTTCGAATTAAACTCTTGAAAATTAACGAATATTTATACTGAAAAGAAAAATTCCCTGTATGTCATCGTTATGTAATTATTATGTAATGGAATAGAAGTTATATTATAGGTGCACGCAAAGGGCAATAATGGTGTTTGCCATCCGACCTTCACATTCACATTGATGTGGATATTTCGGATTTAATAATTCCGGAATGTTCTGTTTGGGTTAATATTTGATTACTCTGCGGGGCTTCAATTTGGGTTTGATTTCACCTTGAACTAATTTAAATGTATCTAGTCAATACAAATATATACATAATATGAATTGGATGAATCAAAAATAAATAAATATTTAAATATAACTAAATACAGTAAAATGAAATAGTGTATACGCTAATTCAAAGGAATTCTACAAAAAATTAAATAAACAAATTTTAACATAAAGAAAAATTGAGTTTGTTAATAGTTTGCAGAATATTTACAAAACATAAAAACGAATTAAAATTAATATCGACTTTCTTGCGAAAAAAAATGTCTCATTGAGACTCCAAATATTCATTGACTACTTCTCGAGCTAATATCCCGACAGATATTGAATTATATCTTACTCTAAATCAAACAAACTACGATTTCACTAATGCCTCGAAATTTCTAGGAATTGACTTAGATGAAACTCTAAGCTATAATAACCATATTGAAGCGCTCTCTGGGAAATTAAAGAAAGCCTGTTATGGAATTAGGGTACTCTCCAAATATACAAATGCAATTATCGCTCGAACGTTTTACTTTGCTTACTTCTACTCACACATGAAGTATGGCATAATGTTTTGGGGTTAATCGCATCAACCTTGAAAAGATCCTTGTAATTCAGAAACGAGCACTCAGAATTATGTTCGATCTTAGATATAAGGAGAGTTGCAGAGGCTCCTTTAAGGAAAATCAAATACTAACTTGTCCCGCAGTATACATTCTGGAAGCGATGAAATTTATGTGGAAGCATAAACATTTATTTAATGAATTTTAACTGGAAAGTACTCATAACACAAGACACGGGATTGACTTTAAATATCCGTATCATAGATTAACTTTTTTTGAAAAGAATCCACTATATGTTTGTATAAAAATATACAATAGTCTGCCCACAAACATACAAAAATCGGATACGTTTTCGAGCTGGAAACAATCCATTAAAGAGTTCTTACTTGATTCAGAACCATATAATATGCATGAATATTTCTTTAGAGAAACATAATATGTATTAATCTTGATTTGACCCTGTTTACGCGGTTTGCGCGATTTGATTACAAAATTACTTAAACACGATACTTAGGAACAAATTTCTTTATTCACATAAATATGTGCATCGTTAATAATAAAACAAATAGTAACAAATATTTACAAATAAAATTAGACAAATTAAACAAAATTAAGTAAAGAAACAAATTAAATTAGATAAGAAAATATGCACGAAAGATTAAAATGAAATGAAATACACAAGTGAAATTACACATGAAGTTAGAAAATGAATAAAGCAAAGTTTAAGTTGAAGGAACACAGACAAAAAATATAAGTACAAATATGACACAAAAATACAAGTTTCACGTAAAGAAGGAACAACTTACTCGATTAGAAGATGGTGAGAGAATGATTCAGTTCTTCTCATTGAGGGAAAAAGTTAACACGAAAAATAGAAAAGTAGGGATGAAGGTAGGGGTGAAAGTAGGGACGAAAAGTAACAAGGACAAGAAAAAACACGCCAAATGTAAGAAAGTGATAGAAGAAAAATAGATAGAATTCGAAGAACACAAATTTCGCTTTCCCCAGGGACGCACTTTACGACTCATACCCATAAACTCAAACTCTGGATTATCTCCTAGTGCCCGTCATCGGTCACGTACCCGCGGAACACCATTGTCCGGCTAGAAATTTTGAAGAAAGAGTTTATGGTCTGTTTGCTCGGGATTCAGCACGTACTGGCAATAAAGTGCACACCCTGGGCGAAAGCAAGCAATAAAATACGGGCTAAAATATAATTTCTAATTCTAAAAGGTTATTTCAAATTTTACCAAAAGGTTCGCTTTCCCGAAATTAATACGAATATTTATTCGCGCAATTGTTAGGCGCGAACAGACCCTATTCCGTGTAGATGTATATGTGCAAAATTTGTATGTGATATTTACATTGGAATAAAGAACTGTTATTATTATTATTATTATTATTATTATTATTATTATTATTATATAATGAATATTTGAGTTACACGACAGCTTTACTGTTTTATACATAATTTATATGCAAAATGCAACATCAGGTCAAATTATTCTTTCACCAAACTAAATGAACAAACAGGAAATTGAAATAAATTGAAAATTACAGGGAATGAACATTAATTGTCTTAAACCATCTATAGACACACTTCGACATTCCTGTAAGTTTCCTATTTATTTTAACATTTTTTTGTATTGAAAGTCTGAAGCATAGCTATACTGATGTTAATGTTCATTCTCTGTAATTTTTTCAATTTATTTCGATTTCCTGTTGATTCATTTAGTTTGGTGAGATAATAATTTGACCTGATGTTTCATTTTGCATATATATGATGCATAGGACAGTAAAGCTGTCGTGTAACTCAAATATTTATTGTATAATTCAATATCTGTCGGGATATTAGCTCGAGAAGTAGTTGTTTCAGTAAATATTTGGAGACTTGTCCCAATGAGAAATAAAATTTTGCAGAAAGTCGATAAACAAATTTTAGTTTTTCATTAAAGCAATCCCTATTATTTCAGTTGACGTTAATTAATCAATGTAGGTACAATTTTAATTATATACTTTTGAGAAGTTGACAATTTGGTATAATAAATACGAACATTTTTAGTTATGTAACAATAATAATATTCTAGCCATAATTCAGTACTCGTGCGATATTATTATTTTTAGTTTCTTTATATTAATATATTTACATTAATATATTTATATTAATATATTTATATTAATATATTTATATTAATATATTTATATTAATATATTTATATTAATATATTTATATTAATATATTTATATTAATATATTAGACAGTAGTTATTAAAAAAACTGAGATCACGCTTCATGGATATATTAAGCATCGACACTCATGTTAGCTTTTCTGGCTACATTGTTCATTATAATGTTTGACATAAAAAATCCCAACGTTATCCCTTCTGTTGAACCTTCAGCATGAGTATGCATGAGCCACACAGAAGTTGTTAGAAATAATAATAATAATAATAATAATAATAATAATAATAAACGTCTTTTATTCAATAATCAAACATACATCAATAAATTACATCTATTTTACAATCACATTATTATTATTATTATTATAATGTCTTTATTTAATTTAAAGAAATACAATGTTTACAATTATCTTTTATACGTTTCGCGTAGGCGAAGTTCAGGCAGGCCTAAGCCTGTTACTGCTCTTCCACTCAACCTACTACTTCCAAACTTAATAATTAATTCTATGTTTAGCGACTATTTATTATTAGACAAAATAAAATTTGAGACTTGCAACTTTAGTAACTTCAGAGTTCACCACGTAAGATTAGGATACGCACATTTGTTTTAAAATTATTTAAGCTGAGAGATTTCAGGTGTTCCGGAATTTTATTAAACGTTTTGTAAATGTTGTATGAAAATGACCTTTTAAAAAATGCCGTTTTATGTTGTGGAGGTGATATTAAACCCCGAAATCTAACATTGATGTTATGGACATCGGTGCGGAATACAATTCTACTGTATAGGTAAGGTGGAGTGCGTAAATTTATTATTTTAGAATAAAAAACTGCTGAAAAAGATGGCTGATAGGAGAGCAGTACATGCTCTCCTATCAGCCATCTTTATCCAATTTATCTCGTTAAATTTTTCTGAGATATGATCAAACTTTCGGATTCCAAAAATTAAACGAATGCATGAATTTTGTATCTTCTGTATTCGATCAGAAGTTACTTTATCTAGGCATGTATTATACACGGTGTCAGAAAAGTTAAAGTGACTTAACACCAAGGTATCACATAATATTTTTTTTGTGTGAATACTTAAAATATTTTTGTTTGCATAAATCATTCTGAGATTAGCGTAGGCTCTAGAGATGCATTTACTAATGTGTGACTTGAAGCGTAATTCCTCGTCAATAATTAGACCTAGATTCCGTATGGAGTTCGTGAAGGATATATCAGATCCATCTAATTTTATTTTAAGTAGGGATTTAGCGACCTCGCGTTTGTTTTTAGGACCAAACACTATTGCGGTAGTTTTCTTAGGGTTTATTTTAAGGGAGTGTTTGCTCGATATATACATCAGATTTGACAGGTCTTTATTTGTATTATTGCTGGCGGTTTCAATGTCTTCTAATTTGAAAGAATATAATAACTGAGTATCGTCAGCATACAGATTACAAGTACAATGTTCGAGGCTTTTTGACAAAGATGATGTATATATCGAAAACAAAGTTGGTCCCAAAATTGAGCCCTGCGGTACACCAGCTACAGGAGTGGCATAGTCAGATCTCAATTCATCAATTTTGACAAGTTGTTTCCTGTTGCACAGAAAGTCCTCTAACAAAACTAGTGCATCTGCACTGAGCCCTATATATTTTAGTATGGCAAGTAATAATTTGTGGTTAATAGTGTCAAACGCTTTACTATAATCTACTAAAATTAGACAAGTTAACTTGCCAGTGTCTGTAGCAGAGATTATATCATCAGTGACATTTAACAGTGATGTGGCGCAGCTATAGTTGGTTCTAAATCCTGATTGATTTGCTGGAAGTATATTGTTAGTTTCAATGAAGCTGGAAAGTTGTTGTTTCAGATTCTATTCTTGTTCGAGGACTTTAGAAAGTACGGGAAGTATGCTGATAGGTCTGAGATCACCAATCTCACATGGATTATGTATTTTCGGAATAAGGTTAACGGTGGCTATTTTCCAAGCATAGGGAAAGACTGATTGTTCTAAACAGCAGTTAACAATGTGGGTAATGTATGGAAGTATATAAAAACAACAGATCTTCAGCATATGTATGGATAGACAATCCGAACCAATAGCGTTAGATGTGATGTCAGACAATATTTTGTTAATTAGATCTGGGCTTACTATTGTGAAAACAAATTGATCTTTGGTTCCAGGGCAAGTAGAATTATTGTAATAATTAAGTAGATCATTATCAGCTGTTAATTTTATTGAATTAGTAAGATATAGATTGGCATAGTTAGGGTCTTTTAGGTGGTCAGGAATATCATAACTTTTCTGTTTAACAATGCCATAGCTTTTAAAGTATTTCCATGTTAATTTAGGTTTGTTATTTATTATATATTGGAGGTAAGCTTTTTTTTCGCGGACAATTGCAGAATTTACATAGTTACGCCACTGTTTGTAATTGTTAAAATCGCTGGACAGTTTAGTTGATTTAAATTTCTTAAGAGCATTATCGCGTTTAGACATCATAAGTTTAATTGTACTAGTTAACCAGGGAGCAGGCTTCCTAGTTACCCGAGATGTTATTAAGGGCGCGTGAGTGTTAAATAGTATAATGAGTTTTTCATTCAACAGGGATACTTTATCGTCAATATTGTTGAGATATATTAAATTTTCGATACCTGAAGACTCTAAATCATTTTTTAATATACTATGATTTATGTCTTGTAGTTTTCGATAAGTAACAATTTTTTCTGATTTGACTTTATTAAACACAAGCCTACAAAAAATTAAATCGTGGTCAGCGATGTCATGTATTTTAGTGACACCTACTTATATACAGTCACATTCGTTAGAAATCACGACTAGGTCAATTATTGACTCAGAATACGCAGTAATTCGTGTTGGTTGTTGTACAACTTGATGGAAACCGTATGCTTGAAAAAAATCATTTAAATGCCTAGTGTTGCTCGACTCGGTGTTTAACATATTAATGTTAAAATCGCCCAGGAAAAGTATATCATCACACTGAGGAAGGATTTGGCTAATAGAATTATCAAGTGATTCTATAAAATCAGTAATACCAGCTGTAGGAGGCTTATATATAACACCTATACAATATATTTTGTTAGCAAATTTGCACCGTATCCATAGTTGTTCTGAATTAATGATCGTGATAGGTGTTTGTTCAAATCTTACATTATTTTTAATATAGAATGCTACGCCGCCCCCACGTCCAATATTTCTGTCTTTGTGTATAAACGTGTATCCATTAATTTTAACAATAGACTCATCTATTGAATTATTTAACCACGTCTCAGTAACAGCGATTATATCAAAATTATTAGATGTTATATGAACTCTAAAGTTACTCAAATTGCATACTAATGATCGAACATTTATGTGACATACAGTTACTAAACTCATAAAACGAGAATACACTGTGTGTGTGTGCTATCTACAAATACATGATATTAAGTGAAGAGTAAATACTTAATAGTAAAAAATGTGAGAATTACAAAAAAGCCATTTATGAACATTAAAATAAAGCAAAAACAACTTAAAAAGCTAAAAAACAACGCAAGAGATTATAATAAAACAAGACTGAAGTGAAATAATACAAAATTATTGCAAATTAAATAATTATTCATTTACAGGGTTTATAGAATAGAAGCGAAAAAATTTTACAAAATAGTTTGTTATACTTTAGGCTGAGTATCCGTTTTCTTTAGAATTTCATCTATATGGCATTCTTCAAAAATTTTTTGTTTATGGTCTTGTCCGTTAGCTGTAGATTTTCCATATATGCAACCGTTAAACGACCATGCGTTGCTGGTTCCGAGTTTGTCCCGCGCCAATTTTAAAAGATTATATCTTGTTGGTATCAGATCTTCAGTAATAACGATTCCAGATTTTTTTAATCGAAAGCGATTCTTCAGAATTGTGTTAGCAGACTCACGATGTGTAAAGCAGGCGATAACGGGTCGCGGCACGGCGTTAGTTTTATTTATACCAGACCGATAGCAAGCGGCTATACTCAAATCATCTTTGATGGATAATTTGTTTTTAAATAGATCATTGAGTTTTGTTTCTAGATGTTCGCCGTGGTCATTTGGAAGACCTAATATTCTAAGGTTTTTATTACGGGTTGATTGTTCCAACTGATCTATTCGCTTTTGTTGAAAAATACGCTCTTTATTAAAGCAGATATATCTGATTCGAGTTTTTCGCATTTAGCGTGAAATTCGGTATTGACCTTCGAGATAATTTTTTCTAATACGGTCGATAGGAATCCATCGTCTTTAAACAATTCATTTAAAGTGTCCTTTATTACTACTTTGAGATCTGTAATCTGCTCTCTCGTAAGCGGCATCGTGCTGATTTTGGTACAGTATATGGATGTACTTACGTATGTGATGTAAGTTAATTTATAGTAATTAATTCACTCAGAAACTCGGGAAATATAACGTTAAATGCAGAGCACACAGAATGTAAACTACTCGCACGACATAGATAGATTTAATCACATCATTATTGAATATGGCGAAGTTCAGCATAACATAATATGTTTGCTGTTTTTCAACTTGACCATAGAATTACATAAAAAAAAGAAATCGGTAACATAAAAATAACATCCTAAAAATAAAAGTAAAGAAAAGATAATTTTGTTTTACAATTTTGTTAACACAATTTAGTAATTAAATACAATTATTTATTGTTTTTTTTCATAATAATTACTTTATATGCTTTTTTGAATGTATTTTTCGCCAAACCTAAAATATTCCGTGGGCAATTATTTAAAACTTTCGCTATTTGGTACGTAAAAGATCGCAAGAATAAAGCCGTCTTATGTGCAGGTGGTGATAGAGTACCCTTAAATCTAATATTAATATTATGCACGTCCCCTCTGTATGAAATTTTGTCATGTAGGTATTTTGGGCACTTATTCGTAACTATTTTATTAAATAATACCGCTTGGTGTAACTTTCTCCTCTCATCCATGTCCAACCAACCTATTTCATTCCTTTTTGCTGATACATGTTGTCTTCTAGGTATTCCAAAAAATAAATCTTGTGCAGCTATTTTGTATTTTCTGTATTTTCCTCGCGGTTACGGTATCCAAGCATGGTGCATATAAGGTGTCACAGTATGAAAAAATTGAAAGTACAAGAGAATTACACAAAATTATTTTATATTTTTTGGACAACACATTCCTGGAACTATATAGTAATTTTAGTTGATAAAAAGCTCTTTGGCAACATTTAGATATGTATTTTTTAAAACGAAGATCAGTATCCACAGTAACACCAAGAATTTTAACTTCATTTTCCATTTTTATGGGGACATTGTTAATAACAATTTTCCCATTAACATTGCCTAATGTTAATTCTCTCGTCTTCTTTCTTCCAAACAAAATAGAGCAAGATTTATTCGGATTTAAAAATAAGGAATGCTTATAACAATTTTCATATAACCCTTGCAGGTCTATATTTACATATTCGCAGGCCAGGCCGGCGTCATCTTTTTTGAAAGAAAAATATACCTGTGTATCATCAGCGTAATATTGTGCTGAACAAGCATGAATTTTATCTATACAAACATTAATTCACTACATCAAGAATCGCATCATCGCTCACATTTCCTCTCCAAGAATCCCATTCACGTTTCAATGATGGGTAGAAACTAAAACAAATATACCCTATACTTTTAACAGCTGGTCTTCAATCCAAATACCATCATCTACTCCATTCCATAAACAGCGTGGTGGCTCGATTGTGATAGCTAAACCAAAAATAAAGTTAGGCAAAGCAAACCCTCCCAAAATCAATAACATTCTTAATGAATGAGTGCAGGCATTCATTAAGAATGTTATTGATTTTGGGAGGGTTTGCTTTGCCTAACTTTATTTCTGGTTTAGCTATCACAATTGAGCCCCCACGCTGGTACAATCCAGCTACCACAATTTATTCTACGCCCATTCCTAGTCTATATACACCCTACCCCCTCCATCGAAGAAACCATATCAACCAAAGCTTCCCAATACGACCATGTTATCATTATCGGAGACCTCAACATGAACAAAATAAAACAAAAACAGCATTCCTCTCTTATGTCTGTTTAAAATTCTGTTCGTAATAATACTCCACCTACCATTATTATGTCTCAAAACCAACCCACTACTCCCGATGTGATAATGTGCACAAGCAACATACAACACCTTATCACAGATATCAACCAAATTCCCGATATATGTTCTGATCATCTTTCAATCCTCTTTGCCCTACAAACTCATCCACCCACACCCATTCCCCAAAAAACGTTAGATAAATACAAAGAATGCGACATAAAAAAGTGACAGATGACATTTATATTCCTTAATCAAAATATATCAAACCCCACCATTTCCCAATTCCTTAGAGCAGTGGTTCCCAAAGTTGACTGGACTCCGACACATCTAACAAAAACTTAAAAATTTGCGACTCACCTATTGGCTGCTTTAGAGAAAAGGGGGCATAAATACTGGTAATGCTCAGTCGGGAGTTGCGGAACTACTTAAATTGTACTGTAGTTGAAAAAACAGTCACTATGGAAAAAGTGTTACCAATATCAATGAGGACTGCTGTTCAAACAAGAAAAAAAAACCTAAATATATTTATATTTTTTTATTTAATACTAAAATAACCTACGAACAGTTTATTTCAATGGGAAATATATACAGAGAGTTTTATGTAACACCGAACATTTTCATAACGAGAATTTTTTTTTAAGTATCCATATGCATACGTTGTATATTTTCGGACGCTCGGTTTATTGAAAAAAATCATTTTAAAGCTTTAAGCTAGTGTGTTCCACTCCCAGGCTAAGCATATATAAGCATACGTTGTATATTTTCCGACGCTCGTTTTATTGAAAGAATTCATTTTGAAGCTTTAAGCAAGTGTTTTCCACTCCCAGGCTAAGCATGAAGTAAAATTTCGAGTTTAGAAAAGCCTGAAAATTTGGTTTGGTCGCGTAGCGCGAAGCGCGGAGCGGCCAAACCAAATTTTCAGGCTTTTCTAAACTCGAAATTTTACTTCATGCGCCACCGGTACAAAACACTGACATATTACGAAGTTTAAAACACACCGCTAAACTTTACATTGAATTAGTTTTTTGTACCGGTGGCGCATGAAGTAAAATTTCGAGTTTAGAAAAGCCTGAAAATTTGGTTTGGCCGCTCCGCGCTTCGCGCTACGCGACCAAACCAAATTTTCAGGCTTTTCTAAACTCGAAATTTTACTTCATGCTTAGCCTGGGAGTGGAAAACACTTGCTTAAAGCTTCAAAATGAATTCTTTCAATAAACCGAGCGTCGGAAAATATACAACGTATGCCTATGGATACTTAAAAAAAAAATTCTTGTTATTAAAATGTTCGGTGTTACATAAAACTCTCTGTATTTGTTTTCTATTTTTTGTCATTACAGTTTCAGCATAAATTTCAATTTTGGTTACTTTTAATCGCAGTGAGTTTGATACGTCTAATAATGTTAACCATAGCCGAAAATCCGGCCTCACATAGGTATGAGGCAGTGAAGGGGAGGAAGACTTTCATAGCTTCATCAAACAGGCAAGGATAGTTCCCAGCAACCGAGAGCCAGAATTTCGTTAATTGCTTGCGATTTAACGTATTTTTTAGTGATGTATCTTCTGATAAATCAATGAGCTCATCACTTGCTTTTGTCGACATATTAGTTGGTAGTTTGTCCTAAAATGGGTTACAAATCCAATTCGACGTTTCCAGCTTTTTCATCTCTTCCCCGAAATAGGTGTCAAAGTTATTCCTTAACAATGATAAATGAGTGGACATTGCAGAGAGTACGTTAATCTTTGGCTGCACTTGGTTTTCTACAATAAATGTTTCAAGTGTTTCAAAACAATCATATTTACCACTCTTAATACAACTCTCCCACAAAATAAGCTTTTTCATGAACGCTCGAATTTGATCGTGAACTGCAAAAATGTCGGATTCGTTTGAACCTTGCAGATACAAGTTGAGTTCGTTTAACTTGGAAAAAATATCCGTCAAATATGTTAACTTCAGAACGAATTCTTCGTCCAGTATATGTTTAATATATTCTGTTTTTTGTTCTAAGTAAATTGTTACTTCATTCCGTAGTTCCACTAATCGTGTCAGTACTTTCCCCCTGGATAACCAACGTACCTCCGTATCGAGAAGAAGAGATGTATGAAGACGATGTTTCAAAAGAAAGTCCCTGTGCTTTGTAGACTCATTGTAGCCTTCACAGAGAAGCACTGGTTACAAAAGCATTACCCGATGATTTAAAAACTGTGCTAAATATAGCTGTAAAAATTGTAAATTATAGTAAAACAAGGCCCTTACATCCACACTTTCCGTCCTCTCTCCTCCGATCCACACCTCGCCCTTGCCACAATCACCCTATCCTCTCTACCCCATCCCTTCTCTATCAAATACTTCGGCACCCTCCCATACACCTGCCACCTCCCATACATATCATTATACTGGCTTCTGTCAATATATCTTTGCCTTTCCTGCCCTCCCACCTCCTTCCCTTTCCCCCTCACCCACTCATCCACCTTTCCCCATTTCCTAGCCATTCCATTACCTTCGCCTCCGACAGCCCTACACTCTCATACATTTTCCTCCTCTCCCCCCTCCATCTACCCTCCCCCCCCCCACCCACACTCGTCACCCATACATCCTTCACCAATCTCTCCTCATCCAGTTACCACAATCTCATCTCGTACCTCACCACCCTCACCATTGCCTCCCACTCTAGCTTCTCTCTGTTGGTCTCCTGAAGCACTATGTAGCTGGGCGTGGACCTTTCCACCCCCAACATGTGCTTCAGGAACCACATCTGCTCCCTCTCTATCACCTCGTACCCTCTCGTCCCCCACACTTCTACTCCATACATTAGCACCGCTCTTACACACGCATCCCATATCTTACACGCAACCGTCACATTGTTCCCCATCCACTTCCCCTACTTGCCCCACGCCATTCTCCACGCCTTCCTCGCCTTACCCTGCACCCACCTCACATGCTCCCCATACCCTCCCGTTCCTTTAAACCAGAACCCCAAATACTTGAAGCTCTTCACCCTCTTAATCACTACCCCCTTCCACTCCAATTCTTTCACCTTCCCCTCCCTCCATTTATTTCTAAACTTCACCCACTTCGTTTTCACTACATTCACATTCATTCCCCTTTTATCCATAAACCTCTCCACTCTCTTCAACATCTCTTTCATCCCTTCATACTTTCTTGCAACCAACACCACATCATCTGCATCCGCCAGCATCCATACCTTCCTTTTACCCATCACCACTCCCCCTGCCTGCCCTTTCCTCATCACCTCTTCCAATTCACTTACGTATACATTAAATAGCATCGGGCTCAGCGGGCACCCTTGCTTCAAACCCTCCCACGTCCTAAAGCACCCCGACACCTTCTTCCCCACTTTCGCCACCACCCATGTCTCCTCATACACTCTCCTCACCCACTCCACCATCCCCTTACTCACACCTCTCCTTCTCAAACATTCTATCAAGCTTCCCCTCGGCTGCCTTCAGGTCCATAAACACCGCATACATACATCCATTCTCTTCTATCACTCTCTCCACCATTTGCGCCAGGTTAAAGACCTGCTCTCTCGTTCCCCTCCCCCTTCTTACCCCCCCTGCGTCTCTGGCAGTATCCCCTTCTCCTCCACCTCCACCTCCATCCAATTCCTCACTATCATCATTGCCAGCTTATACCCAATACTTGTGATCGTTACACCCCTATCACTACTGGCCTCCTTCTCATCCCCTCCCTTATACACCGGACACATCATCCCCACCCTCCATTCTTCCGGCAAGCTCATCTCCCCCCTCCACATCTGATTCAACAGTTCCCTAAATTTCGTCTTCGCCTTTTCCCCAATCTCCTTCCACATCTCTGCCCTGAGACCATCCCTCCTTGCCGCCTTTCCACCCTTTACTTCCTTGAACGCCCGCTCCACCTCCTCCTCCGTGAACTCTTCCCTCTGTCTCCACCTCTGCTTTCTCCAATCTCCCCTGGTACTCCGCTTCCTTCTCTGCATTTCCTTGTCCATTCCCTCAGCGAAACCCCTACCTGCCTCCTTCTCTCCCCTCTCCTCAAAATTCTCCACATTTCCGCCTCGTTCTTACATTCTCTCAAATCCTCGCTCGCTTTTCCACCACCTTTAGCTTCTTCTTCTCACATATGCCCTCATATCTTTTCCTCGCCGCCACCACTTTCCCCTCTTCTCCCCCATATCCTACGCATTCTCCCACAGCCTTCCTCAACTCCCTCTTTGCCTGCCTACACTCCTCATCGAACCACGCATTCCCTCCTCTTCTCTCTCCCTTCTTTTTTCTTCCGCATCCCACTATCGTCTTTTCCATCTCCTCAATTGTATTGACCTTTTCGCATTGAATCCTTGATAGCCTCTTCCTCATATCCTCCATCGCCTTCACCCCACACTCAAGGTATTCGTTTTCTTGCCATCTTTCCTCTTCTCTTCCCTTCTCCATCTACATCTCCACCGTTACCGGTAGGTGATCCGATCCCAGCACCACTTCTACCTCCATGCCTCTTATATCTCTTCTTTCTATCCCCTTGACCACCACATAATCAATTACTGATGCCCCTCTTGGTCCGAGATGTACGTTTTTCTCCCCTCCCAATCGCCCTCCGTACATCCGTTTAAAATCTCTTATCCTTCCTCCATTACCCACTCCTTCATCCTTCTGCCCTCCCCATTTATACATTTATCCTGCGAACTCCTCTTCACCACCACGCCGTCCTCTCCGACTCCTCCTCCCGTTTCCCCTATTCTGGCATTGAAATCCCCCCCCCCCACAATCCTCCTTCGCCCGCTCTCTCATCTATTTTCTTCCTTATGTCTGTCCAATTCTTGTTCACGTACACCACCCCTACATCAACCCGATATCCTCCCTGTTGATAATTTACCCACACTAGCCCTTCGCATCCCTCCATCATCTCCCCCTTGTTTCCTTTCCTATCCTCTCTCCATCCAACAATCATTCCCCCCTTGGCCCTCCCTCTCCTCGCACTTTTTACTGCCTCTATCATCTCCCATCTAAAACCCCTCGGCAGCCATTCTTTCACTTCTCCCCATTCCGTCTTCACCATCCAGGTTTCCACTAACCCCACTATGTCCTTCCCGTTTACCCACTTCTCAAAGTCTTTCTTCCACTTGTGCTCCTGCCCTTTCGACTTTATTCCCGCCACATTCCAAAACCCTATCTTTATCGATCCTTCTTTCCCCACTCTCCCACATTTGCTCCCTAGTCCCCTGCTCCTCTTATATACCTTCTGCCCAAGCCCTACCTCCCCCCCCCCTCGCCCCTTCTATATGTGTTCTCCCCATTTTTCCTGCCCCCTTCCTCCCTTTCATTTTGTTCCGCCTCCACACTTTTTCCAGGTCCCTCCTCCCCCCCTACCCTCTTATTCCTTCTTACTTTTTTGCCTCCTCTTTCCTCTCTACTTCTGCCTTCTCCTTGTTCCATCTCCACTCTTCCCCATTCACTATAACTTTCTGGTATCCAATCCTCACCCATTTCCCCCTTTCTCTCTCCCGTCTAGCTATTTGGCGTATATTCTTTTGAATTTCTCTCTTCTTGGATTTTGGAGGCGAATTTCTCTCTCTTTCTTGGTCATGTCATCGTCAATATATATAACTGATCCTGCTTATCTTTTCTTATTTTCTAAAATTTTCATTTTATCTTTCCATGATTGCAATTTTACCACTACTATACCCTTTTTTATTTCATATGCGCCTTCTAAATTACATTGAATGTTTAGTTCTTTTTCGAGGAAGCCTTTAACTTTCTTATCTAAAAAAAAAAACTATCAAAGTACAGAAAGACCGACGAACTACAAACTTCGACATCCGACAACTAATGAAGTAACGAATGACGCTAAACAAATTGCTGACATATTTGCAGACTATTTCAAGGACAACTTTAGAGAAAAACAGACGACTACATATAATGACGAATTCTGCAAGACAGATAATTCCTGGTACCTATTCTTCGTCAATAACCGCAATCCAAATCCATAAAATAAAAGAGGAAGAGTACTTTACTGTTCGACACAAGGGCAAAAACACGGCTCCCGGTTATGATAATATCCACTGGGAGCCGTGTTATTGCCCTTGTGTAGAACAGTAAAGTACTATTCCTCTTTTATGTCGTCATCAGGAGGATCGGGACTATTCTCTCAAATCTCTCCCAGAATGTATCCATAAATACATTATCTAGATTTTCAATTGCGTGTATAAATCCCAAATAATACCCCAAGAATGGAAGCAGGGAATATTTACATGTATAATTAAACGCGATAGCGACGCTCTAGAAGTTTCGAGATACAGGCCCTGCTTCCAGTCTTTGCAGAAACACTCGAAGCAATCCTTAAAAGCAAAATCCTGACCCATATATCCCATCGCATACCTTCATACCAATTTGGATTTATTGAAAACAGATCCACCACCCTTTCACTCCTATCCTAACATCCAATTGCCAAACAGCACACCTCGAAAATACAAAATCAAGAAATCTTTTTCTAGATATTTAAAAAGCCTTTGATTCTGTCTGGCATCGAGGTTTGCTGTACAAGTGAAATTCCTTTAAAATCCCATCGAATCTCTTCTTCCTTATTGACAGCTTCCTTACCAATGGATTCCTAAATGTTCGTGTCCACAACACTACATCTTTTTCCTTTATGAACGCCCTGTTCAGGGATAAAGGAAGAAAATGTAGTGTTGTGGACACGAACCTTGTGGTACGCCTTTACCACAAGGTTCCCCTCTATCGCCTCTCCTATATAAAATATTCATCCATAATATCTACAACCCTAAACCTCAATACCTTAATCCAAAGGCTTATTTTCTTCTCTTCGCCGATGACACTGCCTTAGTAACCCACGAAAAAAACCCTACCCAAAGCCCTTTCCATTCTTTAAGGACTGATCGAGACCCTTTCCCTTTGATTTGTCAAATGGAGAATCTCCATTAACAATAATAAATTCCAGTTTTTTATTCCCTACCACAGATCACACAACTCCCTATTTGGTATTACCCTAAATAACGAATTAATCCGTCCATCCCCTTCATGCAAATTCCTTGGTGTCAAATTCGATCCAAAACTATCTACTCACAAATCCCCAAAACCAAAATTCAAAATAGGGCCGGGCACTTCAGATCACTAACCTTTTAAAATAATGGAATCACAAAAAAAACAGCCGTCCATATTTATAAAATGATCTGTCGGCCCTTACTGGATTACGCTTCTATTCTATTCCACAATCCTCTAACTCCTGGGTCTCCAAACTATCTTCTTCGCGGGCATAAATACAATTCTACATAATAAAGTCGGCCAAGATCCGATTAATTTTATAAAATTATGAAAAATTTAAGGAACAATTGTTACAATATTTCAAAATATGACATTTACAAAAAAAATTACAAACAATGGCGGGCCGGATTCATGCAAGTCGCGGGCCGGATTTGGCCCGCGGGCCGTAGTTTGGAGACCACTGCTCTAACTCTAAATAATATTCAGGTCGCAGAACGATCTGCCCTTACGATCCTTACCAAAATCAGACACCCCAACAACCCCTCCAGCACCCTTTTATATTAAAAAAGCAGAAATTATACCTATCCAAGAACGAATTCTCTAGCTTTCTCAAAAATTTAATTTTCATCAAACCCTCATATCCACGACATCCTCAATCATATTTGCCTAACACGAAACCCAAACACCCCCCCTAAATTCCCACATCCACAAATCACCATTCATCAATTCATAACATCTCACGTGAATCATGACTAACAGACATACAAAGAACAAAATCATTGACAAGAACTCAAGCTGAAAGACCAACGGTCGATGGCCTCTCAGTTACAATGTATGTTTATAATATTAATAAATGTAGATACAGGGTGGGGCAGAAAAACCTATCCGATTTCAAAACATTATAAAATTAAAACCACTCAACTTGAAAAAAAAATTTTGTTATTAACATATCGCAAATTTTATGCCATTTTTAAATTTAAGTTTTAAAGAGCACATCACTCAAATGTCGTCCTTGGGAGCGGATAAACTGATTTAGGCGCTCGCGGTAGCTTTCCATGACTTTCACCGTCATTTCCACAGGAATTTCTTCAATTGCCCGAGCAATTTCCCTTCGTAAAGCAAGAAGGGTCCTTGGTCGATGCTGGAATACCTTCGATTTAAGGTAACCCCAAAGGAAGAAGTCACATGGAGTGAGATCCGGTGAGCGCGGCGGCCTGCCAATATCACCTCTCAGAGAAATGAGGCGTCCGGGAAACATTTCTCTGAGAATGTTCATTGATCGTCGCGATGTGTGGGCGGTTGCACCATCCTGTTGAAACCACACATTTTCCACGCCATTTTCTTCCATTTTGGGTTGAAGAACATTTTTCAGAATGAAACAATAGCGCTGGCTGTTAACCGTTACGGTTTGCCCATTTTCTTCAAAAAAGTAAGGCCCCCAGACGCCTAGGCGGGAAAGAGCACACCACACAGTCACTTTTGGGCTATGGAGGGGTTTCTGATGGATTTCCCGAGGATTTTCGTCACTCCAATATCGAAAATTCTGCCTGTTTACGGCGCCACAAAGGTTAAAATGGGCTTCGTCCGTGAAGAGCACAACATCGTCTATTGGGAGTTCTCGGAGATCGCGACACAGGTTCATACGGGTTTCAAAATCCCTTTCAATTAATTCCTGTGCAACAACCATTTTGTAGGGATGCATTTTGAGGTCCCGGTGCAAAATTCGCCGAATACTGCGATTGGAAATCGCCAAAGCGAGCGAATGTTTTCGTGCCGAACGACGCGGGGAACGTTCAATCGCGGCTCTCACATTGGCCACGTTTTCAGGTCCTGTTGCTGTCCTGTGACGTCCAGGCGACTTTTTTTTCAATGCTGAACCCGTCTGTCGAAAATTTGACACCCACACTTTAATCGTAGCGTGATGTGGAACAGGATCATGACGCCCGAGTCCGAAATGAATTCGAAAAGCACGTTGTGTAGCAATTATCGAACCGCCGTTTTCGATAAACCGCTCAATAACAAAAGCACGATGTTCACCAGACCAAGGCATGTTGACTAATGACAAATGGCATAAAACCGGCTTTTTAACGGTTTTTACCCCACTACTCTAACTGTTCCCTCTTCTGAGAAAAAGGGATTTGAAATCAGATAGCTTTTTTGCCCCTCCCTGTATATTTAATAGTACACGATAAAATAGTTTGTATTTATAATTTTTGTAAAATTGTAAAAGTTTAAACGTTTATTCAATAAATACAAGTAGGGAGAAAATAGAAAAAGAAATATGTCATGTATGCAAAGGTAAACTATATTTCATTGATTTTATTAAATTTAGTTTACTTATGCATTCATGACATATTTCTTTTTTTATTTTCTCCCTACTTGTATTTATTGACCGCAAAAATTGTGAGGAAAATGGAAATTTAAGAAAAAATCTGGGTAATTGCGTGAAATTAAGAATCCTTTTTTACAAATTCTTAATTTTACGCAACCACCCAATTATTTTTCATAAATTCCCATTTTTCTCGCAATTTTCGCGGTTGAAAATCGTCTATAAAGATCCAGCAATTCTCATCAACCTTCCCTTATTTTTTTTTTTTTAGGCGAGGTTTATTTTAAAGCCCCCTCTTTTCGTGCAGCGAAAACGCCACAATACCAAAACCCTGGAAAGATGACAATAAAAAGTTACGACGATATTCAATCCCGCCAAAAGTTCATATAAATCCGGGGAGTGAAACGTTTGCGTCTTTATTGTTGACATTTTTCGCCAACTGTGAATACACCCACGGTCAGCACAGTTTCACCTTTTTTTGTTCGCTTTCGTCGCCCTCGGACAAGTTTCAAATCAACCCCAGTGTTTGTTCTGTTTAAGTTCGCCTTTTTGTTTGCCTGTTCAAGTTTTTAGACAGTTTTAGTGAGTGCAAGGTTTTTTTTAATGTTTAAATACAAACAGTAACACATATCTGTGTATCTCTACAGAGAATTGTTCTTTTAAGTTGTTTTAAATTTAAAAAGAAAATGGGTTAAGGGAATTCCTATAAATGTAAGTTTTTGATTAATAAAAAAAACCATTGACTTTAAAACATGATATTAATCGAGTGATTTAAACTAAACTAAAACAATAAAATAAAACCTCTAGAGTGCTATGGAATGTATTGTGGGTTGGCAACTCTGAAATTATACATTATAATTAATCTGTCTAACGTTTTATATGACAATTCCTGAAGTGTATAGCCAACATAAATTTAAAAACAGATAAAATCATAGCACTCTAGAGTTTTTTTTTATATTGAACATATGAATCTAAACAACATGGCAAACAACTCAGACGTTATTTCAGAGTGAAAGAAAAACGCTGTAAATGTAGACAAGTAGCTAAAACTGGTCTAAAGTGCATCATTTGTAATACCGTGTATCATCCTGGATGTGTAAAAAAGGTGAAACATCTCTCAATCAGCAGTGAAACAATCAATTGCTGTGTAATCACCGAGGATATAACCAACAAATCGAATGGGTCAAGAAGGCAAGATGAAAATGCGGAAATTTCAACACCCACTGCTGATACGGACCTAACAATGGATTTCCTAAGGGCAGAGGTAATATTGCTGAAACAAATTATTAAGGAAAAAGAAGATAAATATGAACTAGCTACAAAGTTACTTATCGAAAAGGATAACATAATAGCACTGTTGAAGAAACCTGCAAGTGATCAAGTTATGAACCAATTAATACCCACAGTTTCCTTTAATAATAATAATAATAACAAACCGATTTCTGTTAATACACATGCAGGAGCCATATTGAAGAATCCTGTTAGCCCAGCCGCAAACCAACAAAGATTGACAAATACGCAAATTAATCGCATAGAATCTGCATCATCTAAAAATATAGATAAATTACAGGTTCCGATAACAATCAAAACCAAAACACCGGAAAAGCAAACCAATAACCAAATAACTCCAGCGATACCTTCACACCAACCCAACGATGTAGCGGCAACACTCGCTACACCAAACGGCCCCGAAAAACTCGATGAAAAGGAGAAATGGACAGAAGTAAAAACCCGCAAAAGTAAACGGCCTAGACAAAAAACAATTGTAGGCATAGCAACCGCCCAGAATAACTCAGTAAAGGGAGCTGGGCGCTATGGACATCTGCATGTATACAATCTGGACCCAAATACGACAGTCGAAGAATTAAAGACATACTTGGAAAATCTACATTTCCAAGATATTATATGTAGCCAACTGCAATCAAAATATCCTGAGGAATATTCCACCTTTAAGGTGGGGGTGCCACTAGATAAACTAGAAGAACTGAAACAGCCAGATATCTGGCCACAAAATGTGAAAATAAATAATTTTTGATGGAGAATTCAGCCGAAAACCAATTTGAAATAAAAATGCTGTTTCTTAACGCACAATCTATTAAAAATAAACTCAATGAATTACAGGCGCTAACTTTTAATGAAAATTATAGTTTAATTGCAATCTGTGAGCATTGGCTCTCTCAAGAACAATGCGAAGTCTCAAAAATTAACAACATGGCAGCTAAGGCGTTCTATTCACGAAAAGAGAGCAATTATGGTGGGACCATAATTTATGTTAATGAAAATTTAACTTTTGGTGAATATAATGCTCTAAGTGATAAAGTTAGTGTTGATAAAGATTGTAAATTGTCAATGGTGTACATTCCCTCCTTTAAAATGTTTTTTATATGTGTCTATCGTTCGCCTTGTGGCGATTTCAATGTTTTTCTTAATATTTTATCATCTTTTTTAGATAAGTTAAATTATAATAACTGTGATGTGGTAATGGCTGGTGACTTTAATATCAGGTTTTCTGCCCAAGACCTTAGAGAAATGCAACTTGTTGAACTGCTTGCAACATATGGATTATATAAAACCGTATATTTCAACACACGTAAAAATAATTGCATCGACAACATATTCACTAACTGTCATGAATCTAAAATTAAAATTGAATTCTACAATACATGCCTATCCGATCACCAGGGCTTACTATTATCACTACGCACTAATACTCGTGAAAAGAAAAATATGGAGTTCTTTTGTAGACCTTTCTCTTTGGAAGGTAAGATTAATTATTATACTATTCTAGAAAATTCCGATTGGAGTTTTCTTGACAATCCAGCTGTGCAAATAAATAAAAAGTGGGAAGACCTGCATACTACACTAACAAATGCATTAAACACGGCTTTTCCAATGAAAGTCTGCAAAAAAAGGCTAAGTCACACCGTATTGAGTGGTTTAACTCTGATGTTAGAAATATGCGTGAAACCTTGCACCTCGTTGAAGAATACCACACTAAATATCCTTCAACAAATTCTGAAAAACTTCTTAAAGAATGTAGGTTTAAATATAAACGTTATAATATCCTCCAAGCTGCAGGCTTATGACCAATTTATTAATAAATCAAAGAACAAATTGGGAGCTTTTTGGGATATTACAAATGACTTACGAAACAAGTCAAATAAAACCTCAACCTGTGATATATCCTGTGATAATTTTAATACATACTTTGTCAATGTTGCTAATGAACTTTTAAAGAATTTATCCGCTCACCAGTCAGTAAATACAAACAATTATTCTACGTTTAAAGAAAAGGTATTTTTCTCATTTAAAGAAATCACACATAATAAAGTACGTGAGACTATAATCAAATTAAAATCTCGAAAAAGTTCTGATATATATGATATTACAGTAGATATTATAAAAGGGGTGAAGGACCTACTTATATCACCTCTAACTAAATTAATCAATGGCATCATCACATCAGGCATATTTCCTGACGCATTGAAATTTGCAAAGATCATACCTATCCACAAAGCAGGGGATATTAATGACATACAAAATTATCGACCTATATCTTTGCTCCCTATTATCTCTAAGGTAGTAGAAATTATATTAAAGGAACAAATAGTTGAGTATCTGGAATTAAATCAAATATTAAATTCGCAACAATTTGGTTTTAGATCCCAACGATCAACGACAGACGCAATTCTATCTTTCCTTAAAATAGTTTCAAATTGTTTCGAAAAGAAAAGGTTCTGTGTAGGCTCCTTTTTGGACATGAGTAAAGCATTTGATTGCATATCTCATGAATTGATATGTGACAAATTGAAACATTATGGATTCACTTTGAATAGTCTAAAACTCTTATCGTCCTACCTTTCAAATAGGTTTCAAGTGGTGAAGTATGACAACAACATATCAAGTACGCTACCCATACAGCATGGTGTTCCTCCAGGATCAGTCTTGGGTCCAATTCTGTTTATAATTTATATTAACGATATGCCAAACTGTATCAATTCTGATGTAATATTATCTGCAGATGATACCACCATGGTCAATGTGGCTAATACAGTTGAGGATGTCATAGGTATTAGTAATGATACCCTTAACGAAGTCGCCACGTGGTGCAATAAAAATAATTTAATTTTAAATGAAACTAAAACGAAGCAAATATTATTTACCTTAAATAAAATCGATATCACGCTTGAAAAATCTGTAAAATTTTTTGGCATCCACTTAGACCCCAAACTCAAGTGGGACATTCAGGGAGAAAGCTTAGCCAAGAAGTTGTCAAAAAATATTTTTTGCCTGCGCAGTGTATCATATTATACAAATTCAATACAAGCGTACAATCGTACATTAGATATGGTCTCATTATATGGGGACACTCTACATCAAGACACAGAATATTCTCCATACAACGCAGGGCCGTAAGACTAATTTCAGGAGCCAAATATACAGAAGATTGCAAACAATATTTTATTAAAGGCAAAATATTAACATTGCCCTGTTTATATATACTGGAATGTCTTATATATAATAAAACAAATATAAACTTATATCCAGACCACAAACATCATTAGCATAACACCAGGAATAAAAATAAGTTATATCAGAACCAAATCCGACTACAAACTGTACATACTGGTACAAATTACTATAGCATCATATTTTATAACAAATTACCGCACCATATAGCATGCATGCCATTAAATAAATTTAAAGCAGTGATCAAAGCATATCTTCTTTCAAATGCATTTTACTCATGGAATAAATTTTTAAATTGCGATATTATTATTTAACCTGCTTTTTAACATGTTTGTGACGTACGTATACATTGATGTTTTATCTCTTTAACTAGTTTTTATGACATTTAACTATTTTCTTTTTTTTTTTGTTTGTTTGGCATAGGTATTACCATTCAGCCACTAACGTTGATTTTATAATATCTATATTAACATATATTTCGACTATTTGGACGTCACAACTCATTCACACACATCCATGGAACCGGAGACGAGTATTTTTCGTTAGAAAAATTACTCGCCTCCGCTGGGAATCGAACCCAGATCACCTCCGTGTCCGATTGGCTTTTAACTATTTATTTTAATTTATTTACAATTATATCTATTTACACTTAATATTAAGTAATCTTAGTCTGTTTGTGTGTGTTAACTTTTATTTATTAATTGATTTGCATATAAAACTATATTTAATAAATTTAATTTATATATTTATTTTCAGGTATTATTATTATTTATTTTATTATATACGGATAATATTATTTTCTCCTTACCACGTCACAGTTAATCATTTAAACATACTTAATATTTATTTAAAATTTATATTTGAATTCTACTTATACAATCTTTACTTTACTTATTACATATGACTTGTGTAAACTCTTGTTGTTAAACACTTATAAATATTATTATTATTATTATTATTATTATTATTATTACGATACATAGCCTAGTGTCATATGCTTAATAAAAAAAAACCTCTAGGGTGCTATAATTTAATCTTTTTTTAAATTTAAGTTGGACACACACTTCAGGAATTAACATATAAAACGTTAGACACAATAATTATAAAATATAAAAACGAATTAAAGTTAATATCGACTTTCTGCAAAATGTTTGTCTCATTGAGACAAGTCATCAAATATTCATTGAAACAACTACTTCTCGAGCTAATACCCCGACAGATATTGAATTATACAATGAATATTTGAGTTACACGATAATAATTATAATGTATATTTTCAGAGTTGCCAACCTTGAATATTATCCATGGCCTCTAGTAATTTTTTTTTAATTGAACATACGATATAAATCCACTGACTCGATTAATATCATGTTGGAAAGTTAATGGTTTTTTTTTATTAAATAAAAACTTAAATTTATAGGAATTCCTTTAATCCATTTTTAAATACACCCGCGGTCGTATAATCCGGAAATATTCAATATCGCAAGGGAGGCCAGGGCTTAAGGAGAATAAATTCCAGATGCATCACCCGAACGAACGAACGAACAAGCAGAACCGATCCAATATAGAGTTTCGAGTTTTACAAAGGATTAAACTAGCGACATCGCTTCCGTTCCAGAAGGGGGCTTTTGTGCATTTTTCAAAGGAGGAGTATCCTTAAAACAAACGTAGGTAGTAGATAAAGGGGACGAAGGGCCAATATGAGTGCAATTTCATCCTCATGTCGGGTTCGAGGTTCGAGTTCATGGCTGTTTGCATAAACCTTGTGCTCTTGTTACGTTTGTCTTCATTGCGCGGGTTGGGGATTATTATTTTACAATTCTGATGTTTTGTTTAAACACCTCCTCCTTCCCTGGTCCGCTTGGGAAGTAATGAGTAAGTCACCATTTGTCTTTGGTGATAAGTTTGTATTTGTGACTGGAGGCGAACGGGCCAGACCGCAATCCTTGCTAGTTGGGGTTTGTTGTACGCTTCAGTTTCAAAGTAAACGTGATAGATTGGCGTCGTCTGTTCGGATTCTAGTTGTAACTGAGATTTAATCGATAAAACTCACTCCTATTAATCATTGAATTAATACAAACACAATATTTATCTAATAGCCATTGTTGAACAAAAATTATATTCTTTAAAATCTTGACAGAAAACATACTTCATGCGTCGCGCGAATTAAACACTGAAATATTGTGAGCAAGGGAATTTCACCTGAAATCAGTGTCATATACGCGTGGCGCATGAAGTAAAATTTTGAGTTTAGAAAAGCCCCGTGAAAATTTGTCTCGGGTCACTGTGCGACCCTCGACAAATTTTCTACGCGGGGCTTTTCTAAACTCGAAATTTTACTTCATGCTTAGTTTGGGAGTGGACAACACTCGATCGTAGAAGTTTCAAATTGCAGGATCACTCTAGAATACTAAGTTTATTACTATTTTATAAAGTCTACACCTCGAAGGACCAATCATGGTCTTCGGAGACCGAAGGACTACAGGGAATCGAAGTTTGTTTACAAGAAAACAACGAATATCTGAGGGTTTGCAGCATGGATAGGAAAGAATACATCCAATTTTGAAAAATATCGAAGTTGGGTTGGTTTTCAGTGCGTTTTTAACTTCATTTTAAATCAGTGTTTTATGCGCGTGGCGCATGAAGTAAAATTTCGAGTTTAGAAAAGCCCCGTGAAAATTTGTCTCGGGTCGCTGCGCGACCCTCGACAAATTTTCTACGCGGGGCTTTTCTAAACTCGAAATTTTACTTCATACTTAGTCTGGGAGTGGACAACACTCGATCTTAGAAGTTTCAAATTGCAGGATCACTCTAGATTATTTAATTTAATACCATTTTACAAAGGCTGTAGCTCGAAGGACCAATCATGGTCTTCGGAGACCGAAGGACTACAGGGAATCGAAGTTTTTTTACAAGAAAACAATGAATATCTGAAGGTTTACAGCGTGGATAGGAAAAAAAACATCCAATTTTGAAAACATATCAAAGTTGGGTTGGTTTCCAGTGCGTTTTTAACTTCACTTTGAATCAGTGTTTTATGCGCGTGGCGCATGAAGTAAAATTTCGAGTTTAGAAAAGCCCCGTGAAAATTTGTCTCGGGTCGCTGCGATAGAGATTCAGTTCTTGGTTTTTACTTTAAATAAATCGTGAAAAAATCAACAATTGATATTATAATTAATGGGAATTTTCCATTTGGTCCTTCGAATTGTAATAAACATTAAAGTTTAAGCAATGACGTCAGGGTAGAAAGGTAATGTGTTGATTACAGTCACTAAGTCATAATACAATCGATATAGTGATTATTGTGGAAAGACTGTGATATTCAAAATACAGGGTGGTGCAGAGGAAACGCATGTTTTTCAATATTGAATTACTGGGACACAATGGGTTGAAAATAATAAAAACAAGTATTAAATGATAGGTATTTTAATGCAGTTTTTGAAATTACATACCATATTTAGGTTCGGAAAATAATGTCTTTGAGATGACGTCCTTCTTGCTGGATACAAATTTGGATCCTCTTTTGAAAATTACGAACGGCTCTCTCCAACATTTCATTCGGCACGGCTTCAATTTCCTGACGAATGGAATTCTTAAGGTCATCGAGTGTGCGAGGCTTGTTTATGTACACTTTTGATTTCAAATATCCTCACAAAAGGAAGTCACATATCTACAGGTCGGGTGAGCGAGGGGGCCAGTGAACATCACCAAATCTCGAAATCACATGTCCTGGGAACATTTGTCTTCCATGGATACTCTCGCCGTGTGAGCTGTGGTACCATCCTGCTGAAACCAAATGTCTCTCATGTTCACTTGACGCCTTTCAAGTTCTGGGCGAAGGAAGTTGTTTAACATTTCAACGTAGCGAGCTGATGTAACAGTACCTGCAATTCCTTCTTCTTCAAAAAAATAGGGTACAACAATCCCCAAGTTTGAAATGCAGCACCACACTGTTACCTTTAAACTGTGCAGAGGTCTTTGGTGTAATTCTTGTGGATTCTCCGATGCCCAATACCGACAGTTTTGAACATTGACGTAACCGTCAAGATGAAAATGTGCTTCATCACTCATGAAGACTGTAGCATCGGGATCTTCCGTAAACATTTCATCCATTATGCGACAAAACTCTCTGCGCTGTACAAATCCCCTTAATTAAGCTGCTGGACGATCATTATTTTGTACGGATGGAACTTGAGGTCATCATGTAAGATGCGGTGAGGCGAACAACGTGACATACCCAACGCTACAGCATGTCGTCTAGTCGATCGTCTAGGACTAGTAATAACTGCCGTTCTCACTCGGTCTACATTTTCCGGAGTACGAACTGAACGGGGAAGACCAGGTGGTTTCTTTTTCATCACAGAACCAGTACTTCTAAACGCTGCAACCCATCGGAGTACGGTATTTCGATCAGGCACTGCACCTCGACGTCCAACTCTAAAATATTGACGGAAAAGACGTTGCACTGTGACTACAGAATCATTGTTTCTAAAAAACTGCTCGACAACAAACACACAATGATGTACGCTCCAACGCTCCATAGCGACTGAAACGGCATTGCATGGGCCGTCTGCCAACATTCGTTCAAGGTTAATACCCCCTCCCGTCGCCGCGTACTAGCGGTTCGAAAAACATGCGTTTCCTCTGCACCACCCTGTATAATTGACTGACATAAAATCAAAATGCTTCAATAATAAAAATACAGCTAACAGAGTGATTTATCCCTGCGTTTTTTCCCAAGTGTGTTTGAGCTGTGTGAATGAATCGTAATATGAAAAATAAATATATGATGTTGGCTAATGGTTGCAAAACCAAGGCCAGGCAAAAAGCCATTTTATTTAAAAAAAAAAAGTGATTTAGTGTAAAACTTTTAGTCAAAATGTTATAAACTATAGTCGACAGAGTGATTAATGGGAAAACACTGTCATAGTAAAAAAACAAAAAAAAAGACCTTTATTGGCATATCTCCACACCTTTACATTTGATTACACATTTCATTTGATTACCTCACTACATTCCCGTATCCCTCTTATCCTTCCTTCTCTTTTCCCTCTCCCTCCCCAGCTTTTCCAACGTCCTTACTCCGCTTCCATCCTCCCTCATCCACTCCACTACACTTCTATTCCCTTTCGCTCCCAGCCACTCCTCTTTCACCCCCTCACATTCCTCCGCCAAGTGTCCCCACGTGTCCTTCCCCTATCCACACAACACACACCTTCCATATTCTTCCCCCATCCATACTTTCCTTCCTCTCTCCTCCGATCCACACCTCACCCTTGCCACAATCACCCTATCCTCTTTACCCCATCCCGTCTCTATCAAATACTTCGGCACCCTCCCATACACCTGCCACCTCCCATACATATCATTATACTGGCTTCTGTCAATACACCCTTGCCTTTCCTGCCCTTCCACCTCCTTCCCTTTCCCCCTCACCCACTCATCCATCTTCACCCTATTTCCTAGCCATTCCATTACCTTCGCCTCCGACAGCCCTACCCTCTCATACATTTTCCTCCTCTCCCCCCTCCATCTACCCTCACCCCCACACACACTCGTCACCCATACATCCTTCACCAATCTCTCTTCATCCAGTTCCCACAATCTCATCTCGTACCTCACCACCCTCACCATTGCCTCCCACTCTAGCCTCTCTCTGTTGGTCTCCTGAAGCACTATGTAGCTGGGCGTGGACCTTTCCACCCCCAACATGTGCTTCAGGAACCACATCTGCTCCCTCTCTATCACCTTGTACCCTCTCGTCCCCCACACTTCCACTCCATACATTAGCACCGCTCTTACACACGCATCCCATATCTTACACGCAACCGTCACATTGTTCCCCATCCACTTTCCCCACTTGCCCCACGCCATTCCCCACGCCTTCCTCGCCTTACCCTGCACCCACCTCACATGCTCCTCATACCCTCCCGTTCCTTTAAACCAAAACCCTAAATACTTGAAACTCTTCACCCTCTCAATAACTACCCCCATCCACTCCAATTCTTTCACCTTCCCCTCCCTCCCCTTATTTCTAAACTTCACCCACTTCGTTTTCCCTACATTCACATTCATTCCCCTTCTATTCATAAACCTCTCCACTCTCTTCAACATCTCTTTCATCCCTTCACACTCTCTTGCAACCAACACCACATCATCCGCATACGCCAGCATCCATACCTTCCTTTTACCATCACCACTCCTCCCGCCTGCCCTTTCCTCATCACCTCTTCCAATTCACTTACGTATACATTAAATAGCATCGGGCTCAGCGGGCACCCTTGCCTCAAACCCTCCCACGTCCTAAAGCACCCTGACACCTCCTTCCTCACTTTCGCCACCACCCATGTCTCCTCATACACTCTCCTCACCCACTCCACCATCCCCTCACTCACCCCTCTCCTTCTCAAACATTCTATCAAGCTTCCCCTCGGCACCGAGTCATATGCTGCCTTCAGGTCCATAGTAAAAAACATTCGACTACATTTAAAAGCTGCATTCATTGAAATACAATCAACAGAGTAAATAATGTGAAAATACTGATAGTCAAAATATAACCAACTGATATAAAATCAGAATGTCACAATAAGGGTTAAGTGGAAGAGCAATTATAGTCATACTGACTGGTTGAACTTCGCCTGCTGTGTATTATTACTTAGAGGTAAAATTATCGAAGTTTGGAATGAAATACCCCAAGTCGATATTGATAGCCTGATTTCTAGCATGCCTCGACGTGTTAATGAGTGTTTGGGAAATCGTGGAGGCCCAACACATTATTAATTTTTATTCATTTGTTTTTTTTGTTTTTCAATTTCATTTTTTTGATCATCGATACAGTTCGTTTACTGTGTGTAAATTTTATTAAAATCGTGCAATAAATACGTGGTGTTCTGATTTTTTTAAAAGGCAGTATATATTGTTCCTTCATATATTTTTTTAATTTTTATTAAAGGCAGTTCATTATTATTATTTATAATACTTATAGTCAAAATATATTTAAAATAGTCAAAATACAGCCAACAGAGTGATATATTGTAAACATTCTTTAAATTAAAGATTGTCGGCTAAATGGCTTATAGTCAAAATATTATAGTTATCAAAAATACAGTCGACAGGTGATTTATGTGAAAACACTGCCATAGTCAAAATACAGTTGGCCTAGTTAAATATAATAGTCAAATTCCAGACGATAGAGTGGTTTTAAAAGTAAATTTCAGTATACTCGAATTATAATCCTCTAAAGATCTTGTAATCGTAAATATTTAATATCTGTCTGAAAAGACATGGTGTCAAAAACCTATATTTATAAAAAACAGACTATAACAAAACAATCAATAATAATTAGAAAATTGAGAAAATGTGAAAGATTGGGGCTGACTTAACCCAGTTTTTACCATTTTCTCTATTTTCAAATTCTTATTGCTATTTTGTGATACTCATGACAGTTTACATAATATCAAAACGTCAGTTGGATTCCTAGCGAAGACCTTCGACTCCTCTTGCAGAACTCTGAAGAAACCAGATGGAAAATTCACAGAAACTGGTGAGGAAACAGCGGAGATCCTTATGAGAACCTATTTTCCCGGATCTGCAATCCTGCAAAACAATGCAGACATCCACACAGCGCTTGTAACCCCTAGTAAGGCGGTAACAAAACAAGACTGGGAAATTTCAAAGAAAGTTATAACCTTTGAACGAATCAGGTGGGCGATTGGGACATTCCATCGATATAAATCACCAGGACAAGCTGGGATTTACCCAGTGCTTTTGAAGCAAGGGCTTGACCATCGTCTACCGGTGCTTTGCAATCTTTTCAGGAGGAGCTTGGCACTGAAACACGTTCCTACTACCTGGAAGAAAGTTTATGTCGTCTTTATCCCTAAGCCTGGGAAGGACTTAACCCAGCCAAAGGGATACAGACCAATTTGCTTCACATCGTTTCTCTTTAAAACGATGGAAAACTAGTTGAAAGACACATAAGGGAAACCTCACCATTAGAGAGGCCGCTTCATCCCTTCCAACACGCCTTTCAAGCTGGAAAATCATGTGCCTTACACCAACTGGTAGTGAAGATAGAGGACATGCTGAAAAACAAAACAGTGGCACATTTCTAGATGTTGAGGGAGCATTTGACAACACCTCTATTAGAACGATCGTAAGAGCAGTCCAAATTCACGCTGTGGAAACCACAATAAGTCCGTGGCTGCTATCCATGCTGAGGGACAGACTAATACATACGGAACAATATGATGCAAAAATAAGCTTAAAAGCCAAAGGGGGATATCCCCGGGAAGGCGTTCTATCCCCTTATTGATGGTGGTGGATGAGCTACTAACGGTATTAAACGAATCAGGATATTACGCCCAGAGGTATGCGGATGATATTGTCATTCTCATCACGAGAAAATATCTATCTACCATAACAAGCATCATGAACAATGCCCTAAAAACAGTAGAACGATGGTGTGAGGAGGAGGGGCTGAGCGTTAACCCCACAAAGACTGCCATCAACCGTTCACTAAAAGAAGGAAATGCGTGGGCCTCAAACCCCCAACCTTCCTTATCCAAACTCTACAATTTACCAGTGAGGTCAAACATCTAGGTATCTACCTAGATACAACACTCACATGGAACCGTCAATTAAAACACGCAACCGACAGAGCAAAACCGACGCTAATGACAACAAAGCGAGCTCTGGGAAAAACATGGCGCCTCAATCCAAAAATTACTCTGTGGATATATAATACAATAGTAAAACTCATGATCACCTACGGATGCACCATATGGTGGCTGAAAGTAGAACAAAGTACTGCGCAGACAGCTCTCTCTAGAGTACAGCGATTAGCCTGCTTATCCATAACTGGCGCTCTGCGTACAATACCAGCTGCCTTAATGGAGACCCTACCAAACCTCTAACCATTAGATCTAGTGGTTAAAAGTGAGGCCAGACTAGGGGTTGAGGACAACTGGAAACTGGCACCTCACAGGAAACCATTCCACAATAGAACAGGTAGTTACCAAACCTCTACTGCAAATGGGAGGTGACTACATGATACCACGCTACTCCCTTAATAGACCCTACATAATACAGTGTGAAGGGGACAAGGAGATGTGCAACCCTCCACCTGGAACCTTGATCTGATACACCGACGGATCAAGCAAAGAAGGTGGAGCTGGCGCTGGATCTACGGCGTAACCCCAAAATGTGACATCTTTGTGTCTCTGGGGAGGATGGCAAATGCACATCAAGCCGCGATTAACTAATGTATTATGGAAAACCTGTGACGAGGATATAGGAGTCAAAAGATCTTGATCCTCACAGACCGCCAAGCTGTTCTAAGAGCACTTGATAGCTACAAGATCCAATCTAAACTAACATGGGAGTGCATTTAAAACCTGACGAAACTGGCGACCGTAAACACCGTAATTGTACGGTGGACGCCGGGACACACAGGGGAGGATGGCAATGAGAAAGCCGACGAATTGGCAAAGATTGGATCACGTAGATCCTACATTGGACCAGAACCGATGCTAATGATCCCTAAAAAGTCAATAAAACCAAGCGTAAGAGAGTGGACTCTGGAAAGACACACCGAGCGCTGGAAAAACCTGACAGGGCACAGGCACAGTAAGCTACTGATGGAAGAACCCTGCCAAGAATTAGCAACTGAGGCCTTCAGGCTCAGTAGAAACAACCTTAGAATAGTCACAGGAATGATAACTGGACACTGCACCCTAAGGAAACATCTGCATAACATGAAACTGTTTACAGAAGATCCAATATGCAGACTATACTATAAAGAGGATGAAGACGCCTCACATGTACTATTCGAGTGCGAGGCACTTACTACCTTGAGGGAAGCAAACCTTGTCCAAGGGAATTACACCCACTTCCCGAAGGGAAAGATGATCGAACAGCTGCTGGAATTAGCTAATGAAACAGAGCTCTTTGATTAACCACGGAAACGGAAGCAGTACAATAAGCCACACGGCTAAGGTGCTAGGGCAGAAATAACCCTAACTTCCGTTCCTTGCCTCTAAAAAAAAATGAGTTGGATGAACTTTGTCAATTTACGTAATATAAAACAAATAATGTAGTTATTTGAGTTACGTGAAGATTTTAAGCCACTTAATTAAAACATTTTAATTAAGTGACATAAAAAAATACACCTACCATCATTTGACTATACTGACTATATATTTTTTTTGGTTTGTTTGTTTGGCATAGGTTCTAGCTATTCAGCCACTAACGATGATTGTATTAATTTAACATGTATTTGGACGTCACGACACATTCACACCACACCCAGGGACACGACGAGAAATTATTTTTTAAATAAAGTCTCCCCGTGCACGGGAATCGAACCCGAGTTTGTGGCTCGCCGAGCGATACAGCCCGACGACGATACCGCTCGTTGGATGATCCCATTGGCAACCCTTGCGTTTGTGAGTATATTATATCATTAAATTCAAAGTAATTTTGCTTAAGGCACAGATTAATTAATAGCAACATTTCTTTTTTTGGACAAACCGGCAGATCTTTCGAAATCAGAATGAAAGAACATAAAATATCTGTTTTAGATAATAAACCAACAACTGGCTTTTCCAAACATTGCATCGCATTCAATCACTTCTTTAATCCGCATAATTTTAAGATTTTGCATTCAGGTAATAAGGGATACGCACTAAACCTCAAAGAGGGCCTGGAGATTAACAGGGCCATAAAAATGGGGAAAATATCGTAAACGACAACGAGGAGATTTGGAATTCCCCAATTCTGACTTCTCTTATTACCTGAAACAAAAATATTGTATATATACTTAGGAAATATTTTTTTCTGTACATTCCTTTGAAAATGGTCTAACAAACCGAAACTAGTCGGAATAAAGATTTAATTGTGAAACAATACCAAGTGCCTTTCCTTTCATTAACTTTACATACATATTGGCTGTTATTTGACTATATTTTAACTAACTAGATTTTGATTGCATACTGTCATTTGACTACACTGAATATACTAAAAATATTAGCTATTTATTGACTGCCATCTGACTGCTACTACTACTAAGCATGTATTGCTTAAAAACTAAAACCTGTGTATATTGAGGCTGAGGCCCTTAATATTGCGAATATATTAATATTGCCAATTTATAGGATGTATTTCTATTTTGTTATCAAATCTTTACTTACCTAATTTTTATTAAAACCAAATGTCTCTAAGCTTTGATAAATTGAAGATGGAAGTAATAATAGTAACAATAATAATAATAATAAATCAGCAAAGGTATTAGTACCAAACTATTGATAATGGACACTTGGTGTCCGAAATGTACATTTAGTTACAAAATAAAGTTTTGAAGGAAGGTTATAAGTGTTTCAGTCAAAATTATAATTATCTTCAAGTAACTCAATCAATCCAAACAAAAAAAAATTAGTAAAGACAAATTAAATAAATTTAATCTAATTACATTAACTTAATCAAACAGACTAAAAAAGTCGAGTTGGAAAGTGCGCTCCTTCTTCCTCTCTCTCTCTCTCTCTCTCTCTCTCTCTCTCTCTCTCTCTCTATTTTTTCTCTTTCTCTCTTTTTCTATTTTCCATTACATAAATGGAAATTAGAAACTTTCATCTCAGAATTTTGTTGAAACAAACAAAGTTTATGTGGACTTTTTACTTTCGCATGTAGATTACCCCACAGCGGGCTAATAAAATAGAAGGCACCCACTGAATGTTATATATTTCACTTTTTTTATTCACTAAAATATGCTTTTATTCCTATGTACACACAGGTAAATCAGAGGTTTTTTTTTTAGTACACGCTGTGAAATGAAATAAAGTTTATCGGTTGGAGAGTTTGTGTAATGGATTGTGTGCGCACTGAAATCTACATATACTTGTTTGTTTGTGTAGTCTGAAAGATAAATATTTTTGGAATGAAAAAAAAAAATGGAAGCAGACTGAATTGTTGTAGTATAATATTCGTTTGTGTATTTGTGTCAATATTTTTATATATCCCCACTGAGCAAACACATTAAAGTAATGTTTCATCAACATTAAAACAACGTTTAATGTTGCTACAACGTTATTTGTTTGTTTTTTGCTCAGTGGATCTATTTCCAGCTATCCTGAATTACGCATAAAGTTAAAGTGAAAATTAATGTACGCTGATAATTGTTTTAACTGTAGAAACACAAAATCGTATTCCAGACAATTCTAATCAATTAAACAATTAAAAACAAATTACCCATGCATTCGGTCCGTGGCGTGGATAGAAATGCAATTAGAACCCGCAGTTCGGCATCAAAAGACTAATTCAGTTAGATGAGAAGAGCGAGATATACAGATAGTGTGGGAGTCTATTCGGATTCGGTTTGTTGCTTTCTATAAAACGTATTTTACATTTTCAATACGGGCATAATTTATATTCCCCGTAGTTTTGAGAGTTCAGTGGAATGGTTTTCAGTGGAATAATCGTTCCGCTCGCACAAACTAGTTTACATTTTCGCTATGCAAACAGTAAACGGTTTACTTCGTTATCAAGTTATCGCATATGATAATTGTATAAATGCGAGCTGATTCGACTGAAACACACAAAAACTTAATATTCATCCGTTTATGTCGCTTCTCTGTTTATGCATAATTTTTAGAATAGTTATTCCAAACTGGTTGAAATGTAGGGCCGACTTGAGCGAGAAAACGAGGTATGTCCTACTAACTAATCGACCCAATCGATTGATGTGTAAGGCCAATCCGAGTTGATATTGCGCTAAATGTCCTACTAACTAATCACAAGAATGAGAATAAGTGGACCGAGGTGAAAGGTCGTTCGACTCATTAATCGAGAATGTATGGCGATTGATCTGTAAGGCCGATGTGAGAGATTGTCCCACTAACTAATCGCAAGTGTGTCGAGTGTGTGATGCTAACTCCGGGATGGTTTTTGTGGGTTTCCCATCTCGTAATGCAAACGCAGGGGCTAGTTAATTTTGCTCCTACAAGTAGAGTCATACAATTTTTGAGTTTAACTAAATGCACATGGCTTCTAAGCACAAACGTTGAATAAAATATTTTGTGAATATAAATAATATAAGACATACCAATTTATTAGAAATGTCATGAAAGGTTAATAAACTTTGCATACGTTAAGCTCATGTCCTGTTTTTTTTGTCTACATATCCTCCTAGTCAAATTAAAAGGAAAAAAAGACAGTATTTACAATAATACATATTTAATCCATCGAAATCAGACTTCATTGCATCATTAAAATCATGTTTACTGTAATTACAATTCTAGCGCATATTACATTTTGTGTATCGTTTTTTCCACTCTACTCATTTAATTTAGTTTTAAGTTTACTTAGTTATTTTATGTTATAATTATTATTGTAATTTTTGTGTGTTCCTTTCCATTAGATGGCGTTAGCTATCGAAATCATTAATAGTTTGCACACATTGGCTTGAAATAGTCAGAAATGTTCAGTATTCCTCTGCACTGGGTCGGGACCACACTGAAGAGGACCTTGAAGTCCGAAACGCCTCTGTGGGTACTTGGTGCCGGAATACTAAACACAAATTCAATTTTGTTCCTTTGTAATTAGGCTTCGGCCTGTAAGGGAAATAAATATTATTATTATTATTATATTGACACAAACAACGATCCTGGTAAATAAATAGTAACTCTTTAATTTATTTACCAGATTCGTTGTTTGTGTCAATATGCATTATCGTAAATACTGTGTCTTTCTAATTTTAATTTGACTAGGACACACACAACACAACGTAAATAATAATACAAATTATATATTTGTACAATACCTAGGGTCGAATCATTACAACCTAAAGGTTTGAATTTTGAAAATAAATAGTCCCAATCCATAACGATACAAAACACACCCTCCTCTCCAAACAGTCATGAATCCTTCAGCGTGTAAACTCGATATAACTGAAAACTTTTTAACGATATCCAAGTTCGGAGAGGGAAGCACTTCATAAATTGTAATAAGCCCCTCGAAGATGGATCCGAACAGAATCGACGGGGTTAGAGCCTTCAACCCCTTCACCTCATCATCCCCGTCCCCGTCTCAGTCTTGTCTTTAAGGTGAGGGATGAAACTGCTTAAGAATTTGCCCGATGTCCTCTCGTTTCCGTACGTGACCGGTTTCGCTGAACGCCAATCGCGCAAATTACTTTTAGTTTTACTGCGAGCGCCTCTCGTTTTATGGCCGGGGATAATGCGCCCTTTATTGCACACAATCAAAAGTTAATTAATTAGGTTAATTAAGGAACACGGGATTCCACTGAATAAGACTGCGGAAGTGAGGAATGTATTGAAATGTGTGTGTGTGGTTGCCTTTAATTGAATTCTTGATTAATTGCTTTCATTTGTCATATCAATTAACTTTAGATTTATGGGAGGTTAAATCATTAATGATTTCCTGCTATAGTTAAATTAATTAATTAAATATTTACAATATTGATAATTAAATAATAGTCACCTGGTTTGTTTCACAAATAATTTTTATTCTCTATAGAGAAATAAAGAAAGAGAATAAAAAATAGTAGTGCAACAAACCAAGTGACTTTTATTTAATTATCAATATTGTTTTAAGTGAGCAGGATATTTTTCTTTTAAGTATTCATACACTTCTTTTGAAAGAGTTCAATTTTAGAACGTTAAAAGAGTGTTTTCCACTCCCAGACTAAGCATGAAGTAAAATTTCGAGTTTAGAAAAGCCCCGCGTAGAAAATTTGTCGAGGGTCGCGCAGCGACCCGAGACAAATTTTCACGGGGCTTTTCTAAACTCGAAATTTTACTTCATGCGCCACGCGTATAAAACACTGATTTAAAGTGAAGTTAAAAACGCACTGGAAACTAACCCAAATTCGGTATTTTTTCAAAATCGGATGTTTTATTTCCTATCCATGCTGTAAACATTCCGGTATTCGTTGTTTTCTTGTAAAAAAACTTCAATTCCCTGCAGTCTTTCGGTTTCCGAAGACCATGATTGGTCCTTCGAGCTGTAGCCTTTGTAAAATGGTAATAAACTTAGTAATCTGGAGTGATCCTGCAATTTTGAACTGCTCAGAACGAGTGTTGTTCACTCCCAGACTAAGCATGAAGTAAAATTTCGAGTTTAGAAAAGCCACGCATAGAAAATTTTACTTCATGCGCCACACGTATAAAACACTGATTTAAAGTGAAGTTAAAAACGCACTGGAAACTAACCCAAATTCGGTATTTTTCAAAATTAGATGTTTTCTTTCCTATCCATGCTGTAAACCTTCAGGTATTCGTTGTTTTCTTGTAAAAAAACTTCGATTCCCTGCAGTCTTTCGGTCTCCGAAGACCATGATTGGTCCTTCGAGCTGTAGCCTTTGTAAAATGGTAATAAACTTAGTAATCTGGAGTGATCCTGCAATTAAAACTGCTAAGAACGAGTGTTGTCCACTCCCAGACTAAGCATGAGGTAAAATTTCGAGTTTAGAAAAGCCCCGCGTAAAAAATTTGTCGAGAAATGGAGGCCGAAGAAATTGTTAACCGCATTTTCAGGAAGAAAATGATTAAATGCTGGCACTGCGGAAAATTAGGCCACGTGAGGAGCAAGTGCGAGAGATACTCTCAAAAAGTGGCAGAAGAAAAACAGGAAAACTAAAGAGAGTTAGTGTGCGGAGGCAACACGCTTTAGAAATTGACACATAAAACGTCCGACATGTTATTACATCTATAAATTACAAAATAAATTAATTTCAGAACTGATTCTGTAGTATCCAGATTTAAATCGTGAATAAATATTAACAACCGATGCTTTAAATTATGCCCAAGGTAAAATAGGTGAAGATCTGGCTATTGCGTACACCTCACGTACTTTAAACAAAGCAGAATGTAATTATTCCACCATCGAACGCGAATTATTAGCAATAGTGTGGAGTTCTTAATAATTTCGCCCATATTTTTATACGGTCGTAAATTTACGATTGCCACTGACCTTAAACCTCTCACTTGGTTATTTTCAGTAAAGGATCCAGGTTCAAAATTATTCAGATGGCGACTTAAGCTAGAAGAATACGAATATATAAAATTCGAGCATTGCAGAACGAGGCGCCTGCACCCTAACTGCAGCACGAGGCGCCAGCTGAGTGCTGCGACAACCAAAGTACCTGGGTCCGTCTAGCCCAGGATCGAGCATTGCAGAATGAGACGCCAGCCGAGTTCTGCACCCTAACTGCAGCAAGAGGCGCTAGCTGAGTGCTGCGACAACCAAAGTACCTGGGTTCGTCTAGCCCAGGATCGAGCATTGCAGAATGAGACGCCAGCCGAGTTCTGTACCCTAACCGCAGCACGAGGCGAAGTCAAGTGCTGCAACGGCGAGCGAGCGAAGCGAGCTGAGTACGAGCGAAGCGAGCAGTTACTGCCCCGAACGCCGGCCGAGTGCTGCGACAACCAAAGTACCTGGGTCCCTCTAGCCCAGGATCGAGCATTGTAGAATGAGACGCCAGCCGAGTTCTGCACCCTAACCGCAGCACGAGGCGAAGCCGAGTGCTGCAACGGCGAGCGAGCGAAGCGAGCTGAGTACGAGCGAAGCGAGCAGTTACTGCCCCGAGCGCCGGCATCACAGAGTCCTTTCAATATATGGACTGCTTCCTCCATCCACCGCATACTCACTACCGCGACAACATTTTAACCTCAGATCCAGCGTGTGCAGCGTCCCCACTTTTCTCTACCAAAACTTGCAGCGGTTGGTAGACTGTCACGTTTGGCGCTGGGATATGTCCCTAAGGTCTGGAAACGAGCCAGGATTGTTTTCATACCGAAGCCCGGTAGAACAGACTATACTGCCCCTAAGGCATACAGACCAATTACACTTTCCTCGTTTCTCCATAAAACACAGGAAAGGATTTGTGAATGGCACATAAGAACATCAGCTCTAGTCAGACAGCAGCTGTGTTTTTGTTGACATAGAAGGTGCGTTTGATAAAACGACCATACCGAAGATAGGAAACGCGCTAAGCAAGCGCGGAGTACCATCTAAAATGTGTGAATGGATTGGCAATGCACTGGCCAATCGTATAGTCACAGTGGAACAGGCAAGGGAACGTATAACCTGTAAAATTGACAGAGGCCGTCCTCAGGGAGGTGTTTTATCACCACTATTATGGAACATCCTTCTGGACAGCCTACTAGACGAATTTCAGCATCTAGGCTTGTTTGTGACAGCCTATGCTAATGATCTGGCCATATTAGTATGTGGTAAGTTTGAAGACGCTCTATGTGACCAGATGCAAGGAGCTCTAAACATAGTTTCTAGGTGGTGCAATGATCACTCCCTATCGGTAAACCCTGCCAAAACGGAGATGGTCCTGTTCACCAAGAAAAGGAAGGTGTCGAAAAAAGCATCAAAATTATTGAATACGATGTTGCAGTACAGCGACGAGGTAAAATACCTGGGTATCACTCTCGACAGGAAACTGAGCTGGAAAGCGCACATCGACATCAAAACAGACAAAGCTATAAGGGCCTTCTGGCAATGTCGTCGGGCAGTGGGGAAAACCTGGGGTTTGAAACCACGCACGACTCTGTGGTTGTACACAGTTGTCAAAAGGCCCATGCTGACTTACGGAGCTTCAGTTTGGTAGCCCAGAACCAAACGGAAGACCACGAGGAAGGAAATCTTGCAAGTGCAGCGGATAGTCTGTCTTAGTGTAACAGGCGCCATGCACATTACCTGACGATGACGATGGAAGTCATGCTATGCCTTCCACCACTTGATATCCACGTGGAGAAGGAGGCCATGGCGACTATACTTCGCCTTCAGTGCAGTGGGATTTGGAACAGTAACAGCTGTGGGGAAGTTAGAGGACACCTCTGGAGGAATGTCTGTAGAGATATACCTCTTTTAGAGGCTGTTAATGACTGCTGTGTACTAACACTAATACGGAACACACCCTACAATGTTACTATTCAACCCACTAAGCGGATGAGAGAGTCTGCTATAAGGATCTACACAGATGAATCTAAAAGGAGAGAAGGATCGGGCCTTGGAGTTTTCTCTAAAACCCTAAAAATCGAAGCAAAGGTTCTAATGGGAATTCATGGAACCATCACGAAACTGGAGCTGATGGGAGTAACACTTGCGGCTGAGTACATCATAAACCGCAAGGTGACAAATATAGCCATACTAATGTTAACGGATAGCAGGCAAGCGATTCTGTCTCTGCAGAAAGCCTATGCTTCGTTAGAGACCGAAATAGAGTGCCACGGGAAACTCAGGCAGCAATGCACAACAACATTGAAGTCTGCTGGGTGAAAGGGCATGATACAGACACAGGTAACGGGAGAGCTGACGCGCTGGCAAGAGCTGCAGCTGGGATGAATCTACTCTCACCGGAGCCGCTAGTGCGGTTAGCTCCTCTCTCCCTGTGTAACATGTTACAAACCAATGCAATGGAGAAATTCAGAATGCGTTGGGATGATATCGAGGGCTGCAAGCTCTCTAAGGAAACACTTGTGTATCCCAATAAGAGATCAGCGAAACGGTACCTGCAGCTGGCTAGAGGGAATCTCAGGCGCTTAACTGCCATCCTTACTGGTCACTGTGGACTAAACGGGCACCTCTATAGGATGGGGATAGTTGACTCCCCATCTTGTAGAGGTTGCAGCATGGAAGACGAGACTGCATGGCATTTTCTTTGTGAATGCCCGGCACTATCGTCAATCAGGGAGTTCATATTGGGTGATAGATGGCCTACAATGGCCTACATAAGAGATCTACCCACCTCAGCTATGCTAGAATACCTAAACAACTTGAGCTGGCTAAACTGAGGATGGGTAATCTACGGGAGGTGGGACAATGGGCCTAATGAGGCCTAAGTGCAGTGCAGAACTGCACACTCCCCTTTGCACCAGAACCAGACTGTCGCGAGCGCAGCGAGCTACAGAGTCCTTATTATATACGGACTGCTTCCTCTATACACCGCATCCCCACCACCAAAACAACGATTAATTTCGAGCCCCAACTATTCGGCTTACGCACCCAACCACAACCACACGTTTCTCCCTCCATATCCACCCCACCGCACAGTACAGCGCATGTATAACGAAGTGGAAGCATCCACACTACAGAATGTAATTTTAATTAATTTGAAATAAATTAGTCTTCAGCCAAATCACTTTTATGTAATATTTTTGTGTATAGTATAAAATTGTCAATTTCTCTTATGAGAACAATGCAATTTTCAATTAATCCTCCTTCCGATTATCTAATTGGGATGCCTTGCTGCGAGGAAACTAAATCAATCGAAGGGCGAGTAGGAAAAAGTTGGCCTGTCTTTGAGGGTGGAAAACTTTTCTTATTTTAAATTGTCCGAACAAAGCGGAGAATACTAACTACCCGTCGGGGAAAAAGAATCAAACGGGGGGCCGCTGGATGGAAATAATTAATTTCTCGACTTAGCGTCCGATAAAATTAAAACACTTTTCGAAGAAATGCCCGGCGCGCCCGTCAATCGGATCGGAAACTTTTGATTGGAGTTTTTTAGTAAGAAAATTAACCCAATTAGCGATTTTTGTATATTCGTTCGAATTGAAATGAAATATCAAGGTAACGATTTGTGTAATGTTTAAAATTAACTCTACAACTAGTTTGTTTTATAAAGACGAATTGAATTGTTTCAATACGTTTTTGTGAGACAAATTAGTTGTAGATTTGTACATAGCACTATTTTATTAACTATTACGCCTGCTTGTTATCTAATCATATCTGTGAAATAGATAATAATAACTATACTATCGTCTGTAAACACTGACAACGAGATACCTAGCGCTAGCTAAGCAGTGGCGTACCTGACGGTTGTTTTTTTTTTACTATTTGATAACTTAAATCATTATAACTCGGCAAATAACCGTGCGATTTTAAAATTTCTTTATTTTTTTTTTAATTTATTTATTCAACCAACGGAACAAGGTCCAATTACAGATTGAAGTTAATACAAATAAAGAAAAAATACAATAATTTTAATTAAAGAAAATTAACATTGTAAATAAACGAAATTTTCAGGTTACTAAGCTAATAACAAGAAATAAACTAAAAGTAAAAAAAAACTAAGAAGATAAACTAAGAAAATAAACTAAGAAAGATACTCAATGATCACATTGAAGAATTCTTTCGCTGATTTAAAGTTGAATATATCCACATCTGTATTTGTATTAATGAGTTTGTTGTACGTAGCGCACATAGAATACATCGGCGATCTGACCAGTACGTTCGTTTTGGGTATTGGTAGCTGAAATAGACGTTTAGTTCTTACACTACAGGGCACCAATATATTCAGTTGCTCCAACAATTCAGGGCAATCAATTTGACCATTGAGTACCTTAAACAGCGTTGTCACTAAATTCGCCTTACGGCGACATCCTAAGGAGTGCATTTCAAATTCATCTAACAACGCAGCATAATCGTAATTAAAATCAGGATAAGCCCCGTACTTCTTAAAATGGAGATACTTAACAAATCTCTTTTGTATAGCTTCAATCATCGAGGAGTACTTAGAGTAGTGTGGATCCCAAACACTTGAAGCATACTCCAGCTTACTACGCACAAATGCAAAATAAAGGGTTATTATTGCACCAATATTCCTAAATGACTTACAATTCCGTATTATAAAACCTAAGGAACGGTTGGCGGTTGAGACAATTTTCATAATATGATCATTGAAAGATAAATGATCGTCGAATATCACACCCAAATCTTTAAACAATACTACACGGGACAACACTGTACCATTGATGCTATAATCATAAGTGATTTTTGATTTGTTTTTAGTATATGACATAACCTTGCATTTGTCTACATTCAATGAGACATTGTTATCCCTACACCAATTAATTATTATCTCAAGACTATCCTGTAAATATTGGCAATCATTCACAGTAAATATTGGATTAAACAATTTTAGGTCATCTGCAAATATCAAGATGTTATGTGATATTTTATCAGCTATATCATTTATGAAGCAATTAAATAAGACAGGTCCTAGGTTGGATCCCTGCAAGACACCTGAGGATGCGATAAATTGATTTGACTGATATCCCTTATATTCCACAATTAAATGTCTGTTACTAAGATAACTCTGAAATAAATCACATAAACCAGTGGAAAACCCAAGCCGTTTTAACTTATTTATCAGGATCCCATGATCAATTCTATCGAAAGCTTTCGATATGTCAGTGTAAATGACGTCCACCTGAGTACGATTATCCATAAATTTTGAAATAAATTGGGTTTTCAATAAAATATTTGACACAGTTGATTTCATGGGCTCGAAGCCATGTCGATATGAGGACAATTTATTATTAACGTAAGGATTAATATATTTACAAAGAATAAGTTCAAAACACTTTGCAACGTTAGAGATAATAGCAATAGGGCGATAGTTCGGAACGTCATTTTTATTGCCCGATTTACAGACGGGTACAATACGTGCACTTTTCCAACATAATGGAACTTTGCTATAGGTCAGGCATAAGTTAAAGATATGCGTTAAAGGTCTAGCAATAATATTACGACAATCTTTTATTATTAGAGCTGGAATTCCATCCGGGCCCGCACTTAACTTGTTATTTAACTTCCCGAGTGCTTCAATTACTACACAAGTACTGACTTTACATATATTTAAGTAATCAAAGTTATCGTAAGATACATCATTTATTTCGTCAACTTTTCGTAAAGATGATCCTGCATAAGATTTGGAAAAGTGCGTAGCAAAGGCATTGACTATTTCATGTGGGGATGATAATTTTATGTCGTTATATTCCATATATGGAGGAATTGAGGACTCATTACGCAAAATATTAATAAAATTCCAGAACTTGCCCGGTTCTTTGGAAACCTTATCTTCAGTGTTCATGATAAATAACTTAAAATCAGCTGCAGAGAGTAATCTTACTTGAGTCCGCAACTTATTAAATCTTTGCTTAGTAAATTGGGATAAGGGATTCTTTTTTTTTAGTTTGAGGAATTTATTTTTTTCTCGAATTTTCTATTTAAGTTTATCCGAGAACCACGAAGGGAATTTGCATTTCCTTCCGGATACTAAGGGAACATGGTCATGAAATACTTCAAATAACTTAATATAAAAAAGTGTACACGAATCTTCAATGGAATCCGTATTCAGAATATCAGACCAATCAATTAAAGCAATTGACTCATACAGATTAATAAAATTCGCTTTCTTAAAATTAAAAGAACGAGTGTGAGTATTGCTTTCAAAAGTTGAAGATGAACTAGAACCCACAGTCAATGGAATGGTAATATTCACTACAAGTGCAGGGTGGTATTTATCTTCTTGAGTAATAGGGTCTTCAAAACGATTTACTTTGCAATGCATGTTACTAAAAACTAAGTCAAGAGTACGATTAAACAGATTATTAATATTATTATATTGATCTAACCCCAAAAATTGAAAATTATATAACCAGGTGCAAGAGGAGTTTAACATTGGGTTTGTGACATATTCACTTAGATTAAAGGTGTTAGAATACCTAAAGTAATGTTCATAAACACTACTAATGAGATAGCTAGCGCTAGCAAGACAGTGGCGTACCTGACGATTTTGTTTATACTTTGGTAATTTAAATCGGTATAATTCGGGAACTAACCGTACGATTTCAATATTTTTTTCGGCGTTAGAATACCTAAGGTATTGTTCATTATCACTGCCAACGATATAGCTAGCGCTAGCAAGACAGTGGTGTACCTGACAATTGTTTTCAGACATTAAAAGTGCGATTCTTTTCGCAATCTACAACAAGTTAGTCTTGCAAAGACTGTATCAAACACTCATTGAAACAACTACTTCCCGGGCTAATACCCCGACGGACATTGAATTATACAACAAGTGTTTGCTGTTACATACAGTAACCTACTGCAAATGTAACGATTTGGGTCAAATTATTTAGGCCATCTATAGACGCGTTTCGAGATTTATCTCTTATACTTATGTTTGAACAGTAGCGTGACCGCCAGTCTAAGGTGTCAAATTGTTTAGAGGGAATGGCAAAGCTATACTGATGAGAGATAAATCTCGAAACGCGTCTATAGATGGCCTAAATAATTTGACCCAAATTGTTACATTTGCAGTAGGTTACTGTATGTAACAGCAAACACTTGTTGTATAATTCAATGTCCGTCGGGGTATTAGCCCGGGAAGTAGTTGTTTCAATGAGTGTTTGATATAGTCTTTGTTGTAGATTGCGAAAAGAATCTCGGCACTTTTAATGTTTGAAGTATTCTGCAACCAAGAATTGGCAATTTCATTTATACTAATTGTTTTCAGGCTTTTCTAAACTCGAAATTATATTTCATGCATAATCTCGGAATAGAAAACACTCGTTGGAAGTTTCGAACTGAACCCTTTTCAAAAACAACGAATGCCTGATTAAAGTGCCTGATTTACTAAGTACACATCGGGTCATGTATGTACCAACACTTGCATGTAAAACTCACCAAATGTTATCTAAAACCAACCTAATCTTAACATGGGTATCCTTTTGATACTACAAAATTATAATTCAGCTCCTTAAGTTGCTATTCAATTTACCTTATTTACATTCTAACACAATCTATCTCAATGTCCTAGTTCTACAATATACAGGGAGTCTTTCTTTTAAGTATGCGTATTCCAGATTCAGCTAATTTACTTTAAATCTTTAGATATTCGTCGTGTTTTTACAGGAATTCAATTTGAAGCTTTAAACGAGTGTTTTCCACTCCCCGGCTAAGCATGAAGTAAAATTTCGAGTTTAGAAAAGCCCCGTGAAAATTTGTCGAGGGTCGCGTAGCGACCCTCGACAAATTTTCTGGGCTTTTCCAAACTCGAAATTTTACTTCATGCGCCACGCGTATAAAACACTGATATCAAGTGAGGTTCAAATATACATAGATTTTAGAATATTTCAGTGTTTTATGCGCGTGGCGCATGAAGTAAAATTTCGAGTTTAGAAAAGCCTAGACAATTTGTCTCGGGTCGCTGCGCGACCCTCGACAAATTTTCTAGGCTTTTCTAAACTCGAAATTTTACTTCATGCTTAGTCTGGGAGTGGAAAACACTCGTTTAAAGCTTCAAATTTAAGTCCTTTATAAACACAACGAATATCTATAGATTTAAAGAAAATAAGCTGGCCTTGGATGGCGTATACTTAAAAAAAACTCCCTGTATATTCTCAGAAACATTTGGAACAATGTTGGCAGCTTTTTTTGCACAAAGAAAATTATTTGAGCTTTTAAAATCATCAGAAAATCGATTGATTTACAAAAATCTCATTTTGAGCACAATTTTTGAATTACAGAAACATGTCGTATATAAAAGAAAGCTTATTTAATCCTTAATCACTGTCAAATTTCGTTAATAATAATAATAATAATAATAATCTTTATTGTCCAACATTCACCAATTACAGGACAATGTAACTAAATATGATATAAATTAAAGCACAAATAGGTATGTATATATAAGAAACAAACAAAACATAAAAGAAAAAAAAACATATATAAAAAAACTTAATTACAATACTTAAAGACTAGACGTGTGATTCACTTAACATTCACTCAACAAAAGACATCATCAAAAACTTTATTTGCATTTCTGGACGTATGAAATAGTGGCGATTTATGTAAAGTGTTCGATTTGGCCAATTTTGTGTAGAACGTATTATTATGACGTGATTGAATTCTTGGGACAGATAGGTTGACTTGCGATAATAATTGTGAACAATCTATATTATTATGTAGTAGCTTGTACATGAATTTCGCACTATGGAGCTCTCTACGTACTGACAAAGATTCTACTTCAAACCTATCCAATAACCGAGCATAAACAATGCCTTGTACAGGATATTCCCCATCTAGTTTGTAAGACAGATATTTCAGAAATCTTCTTTGAATACCCTCAATTGCTATGGATAGGTAAGCATAGTGGGGATGCCATACTACAGAAGCATGTTCCAATTTGCTACGCACAAATGAAAAATAAACTGATTTAAGCAATTCGACATTGTTAAAATATTTAGTTGTGCGTATAATGAAGCCTAGCATTTTAGAAGCACTTCTACATATGGTTTGTATATGTTTGGAAAATGTTATACGGTTCTCAAAAAATACACCGAGATCCTTTATTTCTGACATTTTCTACAACGCTGTTCCCAAAATATTATAATAAAAATTGTTAATGCGAGTTACTCGACCAAAACTAACTACAGCACATTTCTTGACATTTAGTTTTAGTTGATTATTGGCACACCAGGTGGTTATCGAATCTAGATTATTTTGTAATAATTGACAGTCTTGTTGACATGTAATATTATTGTATATCTTAATATCATCTGCATAAGCTTGAACATGACAAGACATAGACATAATTAGGTCATTTATGAATATAATAAAGAGTAATGGACCAAGATTCGAACCCTGGGGCACGACAGATGTCGATATAAATTCATATGCATGTTAATTGACAGCGTTAATCAAACATATTAGTTGTAGAGTTGTACATAGCACCATGTTTTAAACTATTACGCTTGCTTGATATCTCATATCTGTGAAATAGAATATCGTTATTTTCGTTGAGTAGTTTTTTTTGCCATCAAGTTATTAAAAACTTGTATAAACTTTTGGGGAAAACCGGCAGAATTCAAAAATTGTAGTTCTATTTTTTAGTCAGAACTTTATTTTAATTAGCCAATATTTCGCTATACATTTGTCAATCAAAATATCATAGTATTTATTTATTTTAGTTTAAACTTTGCTCTGAAGAAGCTGACAAATGTAAAGCGAAATATAGGCTAATTAAATTAAAGTTCTGGCTAAAAAATAGAACGATATTTTTTTAATTCTGCCGCTTTTCCGCCAAAAGTTTATAGAAGTTCCTAATATCTTTCTTTTCCTAATGATTTCACAAATTATCGCACTAGCAATTCGAAAATGATTGCCGAAATCAATTTCAATCAACAACACTACGATAGATGCGTAACATCAGAACGACTTTCCAATGTGAGCAAACATCGGGAAAGGGTTGAACCCGATTTCCATAAATTAACATGCAGATTGTGGCTGCACAAATCTTATTCCCTCGGAATTAGTAAATTGTTGCAGCATAAGTAACTAGTGTGTTAATGGAGGCGTACACGCGATACATTATGTATTTAATAGGACACGTATAGACAGAAGATCCGACTTTCGGCGCTTAAATAATGCCAGGGAATAACCGCACCGTTTTCCGAAAGGATCCATTAAATTTAAATATGCAAATAAATTCAGGGTGGAATATTAACGAGGGAATCGCAAACAGAAAATCGTCGTTAATATTTACCCGTGGCAGCACACTGGCGGTTTCTTGTCGCTATTTGACAAATACAATATCAAATCAATGTCTGTAATTAACAATTAAATGTGTATTCATTTGTTTAAATGAGGGATCACGGAATATTGACATATCGAGTCCTGGGGAAATTAAGGTATTTAGAAAAAAATTATAAATTATTATTGAATTGAAAATATCCTAAAATAAATAAACAATTGGAAAATATAAAAAGTGGTAAGTGACAATTTATAAGTAATGCGTTTTACATACGGAATATGTTCTAAATATCATGCTTTACTTGTACAATAAATGCAGGGGCGATATTTCTACTACAGTGCGATTATTTAAAACATGATTTAGAGTAGGCTTTGAATTTTAAATTATATTGGCACCACTGACTGTTAAAACATAGTTTACCATAACCTCAAATGTATTCCATCATTCAATTAGCACACAAAAAATGCCGCCTACTCTAAATCATAATTTAAACGATCGCATTGTACCGGGTGGGCAACTAAGCGAGGTAAGCGGCTGTATCTCAGAAACTAATGATCGTAGAGAGTTACGGTAAAAAAATTTATAGGTAAAGTGGACAAGGAAAAATGCTGGAAATTGTTTTTAAGTTTCCAAGATGGCTGCCAGTGGGCGTTTCCACCATTTTGAATTACATAAAGTAACGTTTCTTGCAATTTTCCCCAATGAATGTAACAAAAAAGTATTTGCCTTTTAATGCTATCCTAAAGTGGAACATTTTTTGTAAAAACAATTTTTCTCTATCTTTCGAAATAAAGTGGTGGGGGGTATTTGAATGTTGTTTTAAATAAATGCCTGTAACTTCGAAACGGCTTAATGGATTTGGATAAATTTGGTATCATTGAAAAGAGCATTTCTTGGGCTTTTAGGTTTCTTGTAATCATGACAATTGTGACCTACACGGCCGCCGATAGAGGGCATTATTCGATATTAAGGGGGTCTTCCGGTATAATTGACCCAAACTTTGGATTTTTTTTTCCAGGGAACTGGTAAGAGTTAGAGACCTGGGGTTTTTTTTAAATCTTTATTCATCCTCGCTCTACAATTGGGATTTTTGTCGAGTCGAAAAAATCAAAATGGCGTCCAATATGACGGCTGCCCGGCGGAAATGTTCCAAAACTGCGAGCAGCCTAGGGGTCGCTATTCGTCACCTAGAAACAAAATCAGCTCAGTTTCTAGAAGAGTATAGTTCAGAGAATGGAATGAACTACGAAATTTTGAAAAAACTCAAAATTTGACAAAATGGCGGGCATTTGAAAAAAAAGTCGTGTTTTTCGGTCGATTTTTTGACTTTGACAGGCTGTAAAAAATCTTTAAAATTGCAAATTGCACCGGGAGGTTAGTTCATTCCATGAAGGAAAGTGTTTTCAATAACGGAAGCAAAGAACGAAGTCAGTTGGTTGAACCGTTCAAACGCTAGAATGCTCGCAGTTTTGAAAAATGTAGTTTCGAGGAAAACGCGTTTAAAGTTTGCGAAACATTTTTTCTGTGTAATTCAAAGTATTCGGCGGAAAATTCGCAAACAGTAGTCAATAACTAGGTTTTCGGGGTCGCTGAATACGAATCTGAGGTCAAATTTGAAAAATTCAAAATGGCGGATCCAATATGGCGGACCAAAAAAGTTATACCTGCGCGACCCATACCGCTCGGGACGGCGATGCATTCAAAGGCCTGTAGTGACGTAAATATTTGCCGGATCGAAATATCCTTCTAACCCACATATTTTAGACATGTTTAGCTTTGATTTCATACAAAAAAAAAATCGATTTTTATTAAAAAATATACCGGAAGACCCCTTTAAAATATTGGATTATCTCAAAAAATTTAAATGCGATCATATGACTTTTTTTACACTAGAAAATAGACAAATGACCAACTAATAAGCCTGCGCAAACCGCATCTTAATATCTTTATTATTAAGATTATTATTATTATTATTATTCGTTCTCGTTTTATGTTTCTCTTGTAGAATATGTCATTTCTCTAACTGAAGCGCAGGAAGAAAAAGCAGTTTAGACAGAATAATATAATTTGCATAAACATGAAATATTTCTATAGAAACTACATAAAAAACATCCCGTAACTCCTTCCTGGCTGCGCCACTGCCTGTAGTTGTCGCCATTTCTTACCAATTCTATTCTCGGCAAGCAGCCGGTTTTGATCAGATAAAATTTGATGCCCGCACATCTGATATAACCCCAAAAGGGCTAAAAATAACGAAAATTGGCCCTCGGTTTGCTGTCGGTGTGAAAACAGATTACACGTTTGGCTTGAAAGGGTTTAATTACCTAAATAAAACGGAGCAATGTTTTAATGAGCACGTCCATACAATTTGCATACTTTTTCCACACTCACCCTGAACTTTTCATACACACACACACAAAGAGAGAAAAACCCTCTCCGAATATTTGTTGTAAGTATTTGCATGCGATTACATCGCGATTATTATCGTTCAATTAATGTAGACGGCTTTGTTTTGGAAGCCAAAAGGTGTAATCTAATTATAGCTAGGTGATTTATTACACTGATGGTTAGATGTTTAATAAGGATTTTATGTAAATATTTCAGGAAATTAATCACCACAGTGTAAATATTCAAAGCTCCATTGTAAATAATTCAAAATAAGTATTTTTTGTTTAACACAACAAAACACTTTTAACTTTGTTTGTATAACACAATTTATTTTTATGTGACTGCAGTTTCGGCAAATTCAGCTTGCCATTATCAAACATGAAGTATCTAAAACTGGAAACAATACGGGTATATACCAAAAAATATTTTGAATGTTCAGTGCAAATACATTCAAAATATTTTTTGTTTGTTTTCAGGGGTAAGGCCACTCTAGACTAGGAGTCAGGAGGTCATTTTCTAGATCTAGAACAAAATCTAAAAGGGCTACATAAAAACTGTTTCTATATCTTTATTGTGTGCACATTGAACTTTATTTTCAAATTTTTTCAAAAGAAAATGTTAAAAAAGGACGTCAAAAAATAAAGAAAATGGAGGTCCCTTTCGGAGCGTAGCGCGAAACGGGCGAAAAGGTCATTTTCTAGATTTTATTAAACAAAATCTAAAAGTGCTACTTAAAAACTGTTTCTATATCATTATTGTATGCACATTGAACTTTATTTTCAAATTTTTTCAAAAGAAAACGTTTTAAAATGACGTCAAAAAATTAAGAAAATGGAGGTCCCTTTCGGAGCGTAGGGCGAAAAGGGCGAAAAGGTCATTTTCTAAATTTTTTTAAACAAAATCTAAAAGTGCTACTTAAAAACTGTTTCTATATCATTATTGTATGCACATTGAACTTTATTTTCAAATTTTTTCAAAAGAAAACGTTCAAAAATGACGTCAAAAAATTAAGAAAATGGAGGTCCCTTTCGGAGCGTTGGGCAGAACGGGCGAAAATATCCTGGAAAGAGCAATGGACCTCCAACAAGAAAGTAATTTTTTTCTGAATCTCTGATGTATACTCTAAAAAAATACGGGACGGATTTAAAAAAAAAATTGAATATAATCAAAATAGCGCACGTTTGAAAAAAAAATTCGCGCTGACTGATGCGGTAAAAGAGGGTCGAATAGCGAAGAAATCAATAAGAAAGGATCAGGAACAAAATAGTAAATGTTTTCTGAATCTCTGTATATCTATAATAATACGGGCCGGATTTAAAAATGTTTGATTCTAAACAAAATAGTGCACGGTTGAGAAAAAAAGTTCGCGCTGACTGATGCGGCAAAAGAGGCTCGAATGGCGAAGGAATCAACAAGGAAGGACCAGGACAAGAAAGTAAATGTTTTCTGAATCTCTGATGTATACTCTATAAAAATACGGGCCGGATTTATAAAATTTAGTTTCTAAACAAAATGGCGCAAGTTTGAAAATAAAAAGTTCGCGCTGACTGATGCGGCAAAAGAGGCTCGAATGACGAAGAAATCAACAAGAAAGGATCAGGACGACGAGGAAATGAATCTGGAAGGTCAATTTTATAGCGCAGGCATTGCAGGCTAGAGGTAAATTACATTATTTTTATGAGTGAAAACTTTAATCGCGTTTTTCTCGAAACCATGCTTTTAAAACCGGGCGAAAAGAAATCTCAAATACTAATAAATCGATCAGCCTGAATCTGTTTATTCCTTAATCTACGTAAAATAAAAATACTACAAAAATACCAAAGCTTTTTTTTACAGTGCTACAGCTTAAATTTGCATATAAAAACGTTCATAAAAAATGAATAAAGGTTTTTTATGGACGTTTTTATATAAAAATTTAAGCCCGAAAAATGAACTTTTTCTTCGAACGTGCGCAATTTTGTTTAGAATCAAAATTTTCAAAATCCGGCCCGTATTTTTTTAGAGTATACATCAGAGATTTAGAAAACATTTACCTTTTTGTTCCAGGTCCATTGCAGTTTCCAGGATCTTTTCGCCCGTTTTGCCCTACGCTAAGAGAGGGACCTCAATTTTCTTTATTTTGTGACGTCATTTTTGAAAATTTTCTTTTGAGAAAATTTGGAAATAAAGCTCAATGTGCACACAATAAAAATATAAAAACAGTTTTTAGGTAGCAATTTTAGATTTTGTTTACAAAAATCTAGGAAATGACCTCTTTTTGCTAGTCTAGAGTGGCCTAACCTACTTAAGGGGTTAGGCCACTCTAGACTAGCAAATCGATTTGTCGATGAACCAGTGTTATAGTGTTGTATTGATACTGTGGTGTCGCCCGAACAAGAATAATCCGGACGGCGGGAAGAGATAGGAAGGTTGCCGTGGACACAAAAAATAATAATAAAAAATATAATTTTAGAGAATAACGCGTGCTATCGTTCGTTTTTGTACGTGACATAGTTAAGTATAAATAAAACTATCCAAGTACCTGCATTTCTTGTGTTTTCCTGTGGTAAGATTCATAGTATAACGACGGAATCAAATGCACCTATAACTGCAACCAAATGCACCTATGGCCGCCGTTATAATACCATCGGCAGACATAATATATTAGGGCAAATTGAAAGTTGGATTATGCAAACAACACCAAATCTATACCGATTAAGTTAGGTTTTTTGAAGAGAGGTTATGCGAGGGTAGTTTGATAAGTCAGTGGCGTTTTGAATTTGGCGCCTAGCAACACTGCTCATGTCAATTACCATCTGCCTACGAGGGTAGTTTGATGAGTCAGTGACTTTTTGAATTTCCCACCTAGGAACATTAAATGCAGCACTGCTTATGTCAACTACCATCTATCAATAGACTGTTGTCAATTTTTGAGCAAGCTGCGTCATTTAGTTTGTGTTTGGTAGCTATTGAAAGAAGATAACCTCGTCGAAACGTACACCAAAGAAGGGCAAGGTAGGTCTTCAACATTGCTTCTGTCAACTACCATCTGTCTACGAGGGTAGTTTGATACGTCAGTGACTTTTTGAATTTCCCACCTAGGAACATTAAATGCAACACTGCTTATGTCAAGAAACCATCTGTCAATGGACTTTTGCCAGATATTGAGCAGGCTGCGTCATTTAGTTTGTGTTTGGTAGCTATTGAAAGAAGACGACCTCGTCGGAACGTTCACCAAAGAAGGGCAAGGTAGGTCCTCAACACTGCTTATGTCAACTACCATCTGTCTACGAGGGTAGTTTGATAAGTCAGTGACTTTTTGAATTTCCCACCTAGGAACATTAAATGCAGCACTGCTTATGTCAACTACCATCTATCAATAGACTGTTGTCAATTTTTGAGCAAGCTGCGTCATTTAGTTTGTGTTTGGTAGCTATTGAAAGAAGACAACCTCGTCGAAACGTTCACCAAAAAAGGCCAAGGTAGGTCTTCAACACTGCTCATGTCAACTGCCATCTGTCTACGAAGGTAGTTTGATAAGTCAGTGACTTTTTGAATTTCCTATCTAGGAATATTAAATGCAACACTGCTCATGTCAACGCCCATCTGTCAATAGAGTTCTGTTAAATTTTGAGCAAGCTGCGTCATTTAGTTTGTGTTTGGTAGCTATTGAAAGAAGACAGCCTCGTCGGAACGTTCACAAAAGAAGGGCATAGTCTAAGGGGAGGGCAGTGTAACGAAAGTAGAAGAAACTAGTGGAAAACACTAGTATGTTCCACCGCCGCGTTTAGACAAGTGTCACCCATAGCGCTAGGGAAGCACAAGCGCCCGACAAAATAAACAACGGTGAATCACGAAAACGTCTGGATTCTTCTTCACAACTGCTCATGTCAACTACTATCTGTCTACGAGGGAAATTTGATGAGTCAGTGACTTTTTAAATTTCCTACCTAGGAACATTAAATGCAACACTGCTTATGTCAACTACCATCTGTCAAGAGACTACTGTCAAATGTTGAGCAAGCTGTGTCATTTAGTTTATGTTTGGTAGCTATTGAAAGAAGACAACCTCGTCGGAACGTTCACCAAAGAAGGGCAAGGTAGGTCTTCAACACTGCTTATGTCAACTATTATCTGTCTACGAGGGTAGTTTGATAAGTCAGTGACTTTTTAAATTTCCCACCTAGGAACATTAAATGCAACACTGCTTATGTCAAGCACCATCTGTCAATGGACTTTTGTCAGATATTGAGCAGGCTGCGTCATTTAGTTTGTGTTTGGTAGCTATTGAAAGAAGACAACCTCTTCGGAACGTGCACCAAAGAAGGCAAAGGTAGGTCTGTCGGCCAACAAGGTCATAGACAGCTTTCTGGGATGCAAGCGGTGTCATTCACATCGTTTACCTTGATAAGGGTAAAACAATCGCTGGTAAATACTATTCGGAGCTGTTAGACAGATTTGACATTGATTTAAAATTTTAAGCAAAAACGACCGGCAAAGAAAAAAGTGTTGCTTCACCAGGGTAATCCAGGGAGGGCACACGTATGTAGTCTCCATGGCAAATATCCATAGTCTAGGCTACGAACTGCTACCCCATAGTCTCCCGATTTATCCCCCCCCCCCCCCTGCGACTATTTCCTGTTACCAAACCTAAAGAAATGGCACGGCGCTAAGAGACTTGGGTCGAATGAAGAGGTCATCACTAAAACCAACGCCTATTTTGAAGCCCTAAGGGGAACATACTGTACTGGATGCTGGCACTGCGGAAAATTAGGCCCTGAGTTGGTGTGCGGGGGCGAACATCGACTCTGAATAAACAAGTCCCAATGACAGCTAAGGTGGATACGTTGTGGCAATCGTTATCAAGTCTTTTCGTTGGCAGAAAAATAAAAGGCCGTTAATGTTCCTTGCTGCTGGATACTAGTGCCACCAAAACCATTGTAAGACTCGACATTATAGACTGTAAGTTTTTAACGCCCTCTAAATGGAAGTTGAGGACCGCTACTGGCGAGTGCCACTACCTTCAGAGAAATGGAAGCTAGGATCGAAATCGGAGTCGTTTCAATACACCACAAAGTCTTTATGGCCAATATTGAAGAAGATGTAATCCTAGGTATGGATGTTATGAACTTCCACAGTTTCCAATTGGATCTTCGTCAAGGAGTTCTGAAGATCGAACCGGAGGAACATGTGCTTTATCAAAAAGGTGATATCAAACTAAAGCCCCAATATGCGAAGACGTAGTTTTGAAATCTAGAAGCAAAACGATCGTCATGGGTTCGCTGGACAAGGCTGTTGATCAACCAAAGGTTTCAATTATAGAGCCTATGGAGTGCCAACACGAGCAGGGAAAAGGCATCGTAGTCGCAAGAACTTTGATAATGACCAACAAGAATGTTCCACTACGAATCATGAACTTAAATGATTACGAAGTTACTCTAAAAACGAGGAATTACCGTGGTTGTACGTATCCGCTATTGTCCGCAACATTCAGATTAAAGTAGCCTCTTGAAAAACACCAAAAGAAGTTTAAGGAAGAACACTCCTAAAAACCTACAAGTCTGTAGATGGCCACGACAAACAAAAAAGGGTAAAATATCTAATAGAGAAATATCAAGATGTCTTTCAAACAGAAAGAAACCCGGACGGAAGAACATCTAGTGTGAAACACAAGATTGATACTGGCAATTAGTGTGTTTTATTAATTTTCTGAAATTTGGGCATAGTGTCAACACTTAGCCTTATAAAGGTATAACATACTCTATAACAAATGAATTCAAAAAATAAAATTACCTATCAGATAAACGCCTCGGAGGCTAGGAAGAAGGAATATCCAGGATGCGAGGGGATAGAATTAGGGACCATTATGACATTAAAGCTACCAAAGGAGGATATCAGGCCGGAAACTTAGTATGCTTATATAACCCACGAAGGAAGAAAGGGCTAGCTCCGAAACTACAATGGAATCGGGAGGGACCATACGAGGTTTTAAAACGTTTGAACGGTGTCATATATCGCATCAAGAAGTATTCATCTGGAAAACCGATTGTAGTCCATTTCCACCGATTAAGCCCTTATGAAACTAACGATGTGGACGAGCAACAGGTGTGCCAAATGACTAAGGAGTATGTGAACTCAGATAGCTCTGCGGCCGAGTTGGCAGGAAGCCGGAAGATCCGTAATGGTGTGACCAGGGAAGAAAGGAGAGATTGTTCACAATGCCCTTTGGCTACGCACTGGCACATTGTGTAGAAAAAGATTTGTTTATGAAGAAAGGGATAGCGGCCGTATTTGGGAGGAAGTTTGGAAGTATAGGTTACCTCAAGAAACAGAATCCTGTGGTCGGAAAAGAACTAGAATTGGAAAGATGATGTTTTATTTGGTTACAAAAGAAACATCCTATGGAAATCATACCAGTCGATATGGCATGCGTTATGCGATTTGAAGATTCGGTTGAAAGCCCACGGAGTCAACAAATTAGCTATACCAAAAATAGGATGTGGCCTGGATAATCTTAGTTGGCGAATGGTTAGAAACATCGTGGAAACCATACTTGATGGGACTGGAATTGAAGATGAAGGTACTTGCAGTCGGCTCCTTTGGTGCACGTCCCTCTATTGTATAAGTATCAAGGAATGCATTTTGTAGCGAATGTTGTCCAGGGATTGTTGTTGTGCTGTAACAATCCCTGGACAACATTCGCTACAGAATGCATTCCTTGTTACTTATACAATAGAAGGACGTGCACCAAAGGAGCCGACTGCAAGTACCTTCATCAGGAAACTATTCCGGGACGGAATAGTCTAAGGGGAGGGCAGTGTAACGAAAGTAGAAGAAACTAGTGGGAAACACTAGTATGTTCCACCACCGCGTTTAGACAAGTTTGACCCATAGCGCTAGGGAAGCACAACCGCCCGACAAAATAAAGAACGGTGAATCACGAAAACGTCTGGATTCTTCTCGAAGATTCGATGAATAATCAGCCCCTTGATATAGCGCGCGTTAGCGGGAAGGAGGATAGTTTTTAGTACGAACATTCGCATCGTCGACAACTAAGTCCTTTACCTAAATTTCAAATGAACATTTGAGGTCAGAAATATAACCATGCTTCGATTACAATATGTATTGAGTACAAGTCGCGTGTTATTCATGCGCGCGTCGTTTTCTTCAAAATATTTTCGTAGTTATAAATAAATAGTGCGTTCTTATAATTAAATTAATGACATTATAAGTGATAACTTAAAATTTAGAATATAAATATTTGCGTTAATTATTAAGTTTATTTTAAATAAATATAGACATTGTTTGATTTATTTCTGAGTTTACGTAAACCCGATTTCGTAATGATATTATTGGTTTAATGGTAAATGGTCTACTAAGTACATAAAAGCGTAATAATATCAGGGTCAAGATTTCAATAATAAATAAACCGCCAGTCTTAGGTATCAAATTGTTTCGAGCGAATGGCTGATGAGAGATAAATCTGGAAACGGGTCTATAGATGGCCTGAATAATTTGACCCAAATTGTTAGATTTGCAGTAGTTTACTCTATTACATACAGTAAACTACTGCAAATCTAATAATTTGGGTCAAATTATTCAGGCCATTTATACAACACTTGTTGTATAATTCAATGTCCGTCGGGGTATTAGCTCGGGAAGTAGTTGTTTCAATGAGTGTTTGATATAGTCTTTGTAACTTGTAACTTCTAACTTGTTTTAGATTGCGAAAAGAATCTCGGCACTTTTAATGTTTGAATAAAAAAAATGCTTACAGATATGTTTTCAAGTAATTTTAGAATCACAGTAAACCCCAATAAATCTTACTTTGTATAAGTGAAAATATTATAAAAGAAACGTATGGCTGTTTATTTAAAAAGAATGAATAGTTAAACTAACAATATGTCTCCTTAAATGTTCGTAATAACAAAGTAAAAAGTTTCTCATTAAACTCGTACAAATCGTTTTGTTCTAACTGACTTTCATTTAGCAGTGTTGTGTTTTAGCAGTTGGCGAAGGCAGTAAAAGTAAAACTTTATAATTATTCGAGAGATTTTTCTTCGACCGGATTTTACGTCGAAGCGAAATTAATTAAGAAAAGTTGCCCTATAAATTTAAATTTTACAGACGCGCTGTGCAAATAAAGAGCGAATCCTTCCGCTCAATTAAAACGCGGAAACTTTTCTCGGACGCGCAAAATATTTAGTGCGCAATGTTTTTAGGAGGTTGATCTGATTCAATTGGATTCGCACGGTTTTAAATCCGACGTAATCCTATCGATTTAGTAATAATCAAGGCGGTAGCCATTTCCTGGGGGTAAAAATATTGTAAAAATTTCGCTAGTTATGGTTTCGAGTCCGGTTTGTGAGATGTATATTTTTAACAAGAAACTTTAATGAAATAAAAACTTATAATATAATTGTATTATTAATTAACATTGAAATTTAATTAAACACAGTTATATTACTTAGGAATATAACTGTGTTTAATTAAGTGACTTAACACCTTCACGTAACTTATACAACTACATTAATATTGAAATTTATTGAAATTGTTGCGTCGCGTTTTGAATCATCCACAGCCGAGTCGATGTGTAGACTGGCGAGGATCCCCGTGGGTGGATTATATGTAGGACTGCAAAGTGTTGAGGTTGGCACTTTTGGGGTAACATAACTCGCTCTTACAAGGCCGCTTTTACAAAGAAAAATTTAACATTTAGAGAATTTCGGGAAGGGTTTAATATCCCCATTATCTACCACCCAGCAATGCCCCCCGCAGGACGAGCGTTTCGCGGGGTCGAGAAAACGGAGACCGGTTTTAGGACGGGGATGACCTTGAAACAGAAACCGGTACGCGACGCGCGAGGCTTAAACCCTAGATAATATCTTTACACTCTGCCTGATTTTTTCAAATAGAATAGAAAATAATTTATTTATTTCAGTGTTTTAATTACAGGTATATGTATGTATATTATTTGTATGATATTTATTTGTTTGATGTATCGTCTGTAGTTGTCGCTGTTGGAGTTCCTTCCTTCTGACCTCGCCTCGTGATTCTCGGTTGTAGGACCAGATCTCGGGCTAGCGGTATTGAAGGATGTTTGCATGTTTTCATTCTGTTTTATTGTAATTCGTTGTTTAGTAGTTTATTATTTAATTTCAATTTGTAGGGTATATATTTTAATGATTTTATGTATTGTATATTTTGACTATGTCTGTTTTAAGGTATTGGGTGTATTTTTTTGTTCTATATTTTTCTGTTCGGAGGTCTGACTTTCTTCTTGTTTTATATTTGTGTGTATTCTTGTTCGGGTGTATTCTGATTCACGTTTTAATCAAATTGTTTTGTATTTTGTATAAGAATAATAAGTTGTTATATGTTATCATTATCATTATCATTCATTATGTTTAGTTCTTGTGTAATTTCATATATCTTTTTAGTACTTGTTCTTTTTTCCAGTATGTACCATATTTTCAGGATTTTGTTTTGTTGTCTTTGTAGCTTAATGATGTTTTTGCTAGTAGTATCTCCCCAAATTATTATAAGATAATTGATGGTCGAAGTGAACCATGCGTGGTAGATACATTTCTTTTTATTGTTTGGGATGAATCTCCTGATTTTCCACATGGCACCGATTAGTTTGGAGTTCATCTGTGTTAATTTATTTATGTGGTCGTCCCATTTCAAAGTGTTGGTTATTTTTAATCCTAGGTATTCTATTTGTTTTACTTCTTTTATGAGTTTTCCATTGATTTTTATTTGGAGGTTGATGTGATGTTTGTGTCTATTGAATATTATATAGGTCGTTTTTTCTTCATTGATGGTCAATAAATTGTTGTAATACCACTTTTCTAAAAGTTTTGTATCTACGCAGATTTGTTGTTCTATTTCTTGTTGGTTTATCCCAGACTATACTAAACAAGTATCGTCTGCATATATAAAGGGGGTTCCATTCAGTTTTAGTTCCATGATGTCGTTGGTGTACAGGATGTATAGGATTGGTGGTAGGTTTCCTCCCTGGGGTATTCCTTATTCTGCGTAGTTGGTTTTGCTCGTATTCTCTCCTATTTTCGTTTTTTGTGGTCTGTTCGTTAGGTATGTGTGTATTAAATTTAACTCGTTCTCTTTTATTCCTAGTTTTTCAACTAGCATTGATTTAGATATTGTATCAAATGCCTTCTTCATGTCAACAAAGATGGTTACTACTATTTTCTTATTGTCCAGGTTTGATTTTATGGTGTCGATTAATTCGTATGCTGTTGATAGTGTTCCTGAATTTTGTTGGAATGCGTATTGCTGGTAGTAAATGATTTTATTTTTGTGCAACTGGATTAGTTAGTTAGATTAGTAGTTGGATTTGTATTACCTTTTCTAGTATTTTATTTAATGTTGATAGGAGAGATATTGGTCTATAACTTTCAGGTTTTGTTCTGTCTCCTTTTTTATATACTGGTATTATTTATATATTTATTTTATTTATTTATTTATTTATACAATCACGGAAATTACATTTCCTATATAAGATTGTACATCACTTAAACTAATATAACTAAATATAAAACATTATAACAGTGTTCTTCATATAGTCCGGGTATGTTCTTCATATAGTCCGGGTATGTTCCTGTTTAGTACAATATTTGTTATTTTTGTTATGATTGGTGTTAGAGTATCTTTGTTTTGTTTGATAATGTCGTTTGTGATGTTGTCGAATCCGGGTGCTTTTCTGTCTTTTAAATTATTTATTATTTGGTTTATTTCGTTGCATGTTATTGGTGTGAAATTCATTTGTTGGACTTTTGGTAATGTTGTTGTGGTTGTTTCTGGTTTTGTGTTTGCTTGGTTTATTTGTTTTTCAGCCAGAGTTTTACCTATTTCTGCAAAGTATGTTTTTATAATATCAGCCATTTCTATCTCGTTATCTGTAATAATCCCATTGTGGTCGACAATTTCCTTGATTGTATTTTTTTGTTTTTCTTTTTTATTTGTTTGTTCGTTTATATTATATTTTAATCACCCATGGAATTAATAAAGAATATAAAACGCTTTTTAAATTTGCGGTTAATTTGAGGCTTATAACGAGTGTTTTCCACTCCCAGACTAAGCATGAAGTAAAATTTCGAGTTTAGAAAAGCCTAAGAATTTGGATTGGCCGCGCAGCGAAGCGGAGCGGCCAATCCAAATTAGGCTTTTCTAAACTCGAAATTTTACTTCATGCGCCACGCTTAAAAACGCCGATTTACAGTGAAGTTCAAAGAACACACACATACAACAACGATTATAGGCATTTGACGAATAAAGACACAAAGTGACCATTATCAATGGATTAACACTTGTGAAGAAAGGTTATTAGTGCTTTATTCGTCAAATTAATTTGATCTTCACGTAACTCAAAATCAATTTATCAATTTATTGATTATAGGCAACCTAATATACGTAAGAGTTATTGGGTTGCCTCTGTAACTGAGCTTCGTGTCAACACTTAGCCTTATAAGGGTATAATATACTCTATAACAAATTAATTTAAAAAATTTTGGCATTTGACGAATAAAGACACAAAGTGACCATTATCAATGGATTATCACTTGTGAAGAAAGGTTATTAGTGCTTTATTCGTCAAATCGGATAGGATACTTAAGTGTTTGCCAGAGACCGTAAGGGTCACATCTTCAGCATAGGCAATTGCCCTACACCCTACAGACTGTAGTTATTTCAGTAGGTCATTTATGACTACGTTTCATAGTAGCGGAGAGAGGACCCCTCTCTCAGGGGTAACCTCTCTGCTTAAGTGTAGGCCACCCAGCGAGGAGACAACGTGTCTCCCCGTCAGCAGCTCCCCTATGAAGAGGCATATCGACTCATCCATGTGCAGGTTTCTGAGGGCGGACAGAATTGCTTCTGGCTGCACAAAGTTGATATCCAGAAATACCGCCAACGTAAACTCCTTATTGCACATGAACTTTTCAACCTGGCTAATGAGGGCGTGCAGCACCGTGTCCACTGATCTGCCCTTAGTATAAGCGAGTTGGCTAGTAGACCAAAGGTTTGGATTGATGCGTCCCTTTGTGTACGCTTCAACTAGTCTCTCCAACGTCTTGAGTAAGAAGGACGATAAGCTGATTGGCCTATAATTCTTCGGTGTTGAGTGGGATATTTTCCCTACTTTGGGTTTGAACACCACATTCGCCTCTTTCCATCTCTGAGGGATGTACGATAGAGTTTGGCAGGCTTTAAATATTACTTCCAACAAGGAATTTATAACATCTGAGGCTATCTATAATTCAGCAGGAATGATGCTGCAGCTTTAAAAGGCTTGAAGCTTTTCACATTCTAAGCAAGACGAGCGTTTCGCGGGGTCGAGAAAACGGAGACCGGTTTTAGGACGGGGATGACCTTGAAAGCGAAACCAGTACGCGACGCGCGAGGCTTAAACCCTAGATAATCTCTTTACACTCTGCCTGATTTTTAATCACCCATGGAATTAATAAAGAATATAAAACGCTTTTTAAATTTGCGGAAATTCGTTCTTAAAAAGCGGTTAATTTAAGGCTTATAACGAGTGTTTTCCACTCCCAGACTAAGCATGAAGTAAAATTTCGAGTTTAGAAAAGCCTAAGAATTTGGATTGGCCGCGCAGCGAAGCGGAGCGGCCAATCCAAATTAGGCTTTTCTAAACTCGAAATTTTACTTCATGCGCCACGCTTAAAAGCGCTGATTTACAGTGAAGTTCAAAAAACACACACATACAACAACGATTATAGGCATTTGACGAATAAAGACACAAAGTGACCATTATCAATGGATTAACACTTGTGAAGAAAGGTTATTAGTGCTTTATTCGTCAAATTAATTTAATCTTCACGTAACTCAAAGTCAATTTATCAATTGATTGATTATAGGCAACCTAATATACGTAATAGTTATTGGGTTGCCTCTGTAACTGAGCTTCGTGTCAACACTTAGCCTTATTTACGAATTATAGTTACGAATCAAACCATAACTTGGGCAATCAAATCATTCAAACCATACAAATCCCCAGGCCCGGACGGCATCTACCCGGCCCTACTTCAATGGGGATCACCTGCGCTTGTGGCTGTGCTGGGAGCCGTCTACCGCGGCTGCCTCACGCACCGCTACATCCCCAGGTTATGGAGAATGGTAAAAGTAGTATTCATTCCTAAGCCATGCAGGAACGACTACACGAACGCAAAATCATTTAGACCGATCAGTGTATCTTCATTCATGCTAAAGGCATTGGAGAAACTATGCGATCGACACATTAGGGACAATGTCCTCAAATCTAGGCCGATCCACCAAAACCAACACGCCTACACGCCAGGCAAAAGCACAGAATCTGCTCTACATCTTGTAGTTTCAAGAATAGAAAAGGCGATAACAAACAAGATGACCACATTAGGTACATTTATCGATATTGAAGGTGCTTTCGACAAAGCATCCTTCCAAAAAATCGGGGAAGCACTCAACAGAACCGGTGTTAACAACATGCTTTGCGGATGGATAGGAAACATGCTCCGCAGCAGACACGTAACAGCATCACTAGCAGATGTCACAATATCAGCGTCGGTCACCAGGGGCTGCCCGCAGGGGGGGGTCCTATCCCCACTCCTGTGGACACTCTTGGTGGACGAACTGATCACAAAACTCAACATCCAGGGGTTCTACACTGTAGGATACGCGGATGACATAGCAATACTCCTCAACGGGAAATACGAGAACTTCCTATGCAACAGAATGCAGGAAGCACTAAAAACAGTGGAAGACTGGTGCAACACCAACCAGTTATCGGTTAACCCCACAAAAACAGAAGTAGTGATGTTTACAAAGAAACATAAGATAGAAACTCACACACTACCAAAACTATCCAAGACCCAATTGAAGCTATCAAAGGAAGTCAAATACCTAGGAATCTATCTAGACTCAAAACTTAACTGGGCCAAACACCTAGAACACAAAACTTAGAAAGCAAGCAGGGCTTTCTGGCAATGCAGAAGGGCCATTGGCAATACCTGGGGACTATCTCCAAAGATAGCGTTGTGGATATACACAGGTATTATCAGACCAGCGCTCGAATACGGAGCCCTAGTCTGGTGGTCACGGACTAACCAACAAGGAGAAAAACTGAAATTAAATCACATACAAAGGCTGGCATGTACGTGCACAACCGGAGCCTTCAGAACAACACCAACCGCTGCAATGGAAATAATACTAAGTCTCCCACCTCTTGATATCCACATCAAGAGCACGGCGAGACTAACCGCAGAAAGACTGAGAGCCATGAACACATGGTCAGACCAAACTACGCCCGACGGCCACGGAAGCATACTCAAATGGGGACCACCCATGCTGAGAAGCAAAATAGATCAGAAGATACCCCAATACATCTTCAAAAAGAAATACGTCGTGAACACGGACCCACAAACAACACCACCGGACTATGTAGTGTTCACAGACGGATCCAAGACTAAGACAGGCTGTGGAGCAGGGATATACTCAGAGGACTTAGCTGTGCGAAAACGTCTTCCGATAACAGCACATGCTACTGCAACACAGACTGAGATTTACGCAATCCTAGAGAGTGCTAAAATTATAAAAGACAGAAACATCAGTGACCAGAATATAACTATCGTCACTGACAGCAAAGCCGCACTGGCAGCTCTAGACAAGTTCAGAATAACATCTGAACTAATACATAAATGCGTAGAAACCTTGAACAAAGTAGCAAATTCCAACCGCATAACACTAACGTGGACGAAAGGACACGATAACAGCCAGGGCAACAATAACGCAGACGAACTAGCACGAGAAGCATCGAAAATTACAACAAACCGTGCAGAAATAGGACTATCCCCTAGGTCCTTAGCCAAACGCATGCTAGAGTTCAATACTGCGAAACATAAAGAGAGATGGACAAACCTCACAACATGCAGCCAAACAAAGACATACCTGTTGGAACCCGACGGCCAAACAACAAAGAAGTTTCTAAAACTCACAAAACAGAAACTACGAATCCTAACCGGCTACATTACTGATCACTACAACTTCCAGCATCACCTCGCAAAAATGGGAATCACCAGTGATGACATTTGTCGAGGATGCAACGAAGAAGATGAAACAGCGAGACACATTCTTCACGCGTGTCCGGCGCTGTCAAAAATAAGAACCACGTTACTAAGGGAAGAAGCCCCAAATCGTGAAGGACCCGGATGGCAATGGTCACCCGCACAGATCCTGGCAATTGCCGACTGTGCGGGGTGGGTCTAACCATCAGGGGGGAGGCACTACAACGGGCCCGACTGTGGCCTAAGTGGGTGCAGCTGCTGCTGCCCTCCCGCCAAATAACCCTTAGCCTTATTTACGTAATTTGTTGGTGCGCCAATTTGTAATGTTTTCAGGGCTTGGGGACAACAGTATGTTTCAGGAAAAAAACTGATTTGAGTTTCACTGGTTGTATTTATTTCTAATAAACAAACGCTAAGCACCAGGCTAAGTTAATTATATTCACAGTAGACAATATATTAATTCTCAATCCCAAGGATACTTTACAATTGTTTAAAGAAAATCACTCAAATTACACTTTTCACACAAGACGTGCAGAATCGAAATCCTCGTCCTCTGAGAAGAGGATGGCTGATAACATACAAAAACCAATCAATAGCGCTACGCGCGGCAATTTAAATACCAGCGAATTAATTTATGCTACAAAGGGTATAACATACTCTATAACAAATTAATACAAAAAATAAAATTATATTTCACTGTTTGCTCCGCGTGATATGCCCCATATTTAAAAAAATATCCCATATTTCACGCCAAGCGAAGCGAAGACTGTTTCAGTCCAGGTAAGTTTTATGGAAGCCGGGAATCTGGATGATATTATTTGATTTATTCGCCGGCAGTAATATTGTACGGACAGAGTATTAAAATTTGCAGCTTGAAAAAACGGGCAATTTTTCATTGGACTGACAACGAATTATAATCAGAACATGACATATGCGCCGAGTTTTCGAACTGACCGGCTGGGAATTGCCAACCCTCCTTTTTTTGCGAAATTTGTGTATTTACCTAAATGCTGATTGTCTCAGCAATCCGAAAATAATTGTCTAGATGAAGGGTAGTGCCATTGAAAAATGATTTCATTCGTATCGGACCTGTTGGATTTATTATGTATTCTGCTTTATATGTGTACATACATAAAAGCTGTTGGGGTGTGATTGATATAGAGGGTTACTTTAATAATGACTGCCGGTGGGGGTGGTAATGGTATCTAGCCGCAAAATTGATCGTTAGATTAGTTTTGGCGCGACATTTAACATTTATTTGATATCTGCGTTGTAGGTCGAATCATATACAGCATTTATTTGTTTAGTAGACTGATATGACATTTGCAGGTAAATATAACCAAAAATATTAATACACAGATATAATATACACTGGACACGATAATATTAATACTGTAATGCTTCAGATGTGGTGTCCCAATATTATGCCTGTTATCACTCATATTATGAATTGCTGTATTTTAGATGGTGTATTTCCAGATAGCTGGAAGCTTGCCATAATTAAACCCATTTCAAAAGTCAATATACCTACTGAGATGAAGGACCTAAGACCCATTAGCATTTTGCCAGCGCTTTCTAAATTATTTGAAAAATATATAAAACAGCAATTAGTGGAGTACGTTGAAAAAAAATGCAACAATCTGGGTTTAGAGTGAGCTACAGTAGTTAAACTGCTTTACTAAAAATCACTGATGATATCTTATCCGCAACTGACAATAGACTTTTAACTACACTGATCAAAACAATTAGCGGGTCACTAATTTGTGCCTCCATAAAATTCAAACGGGAAATTACATGCAAATATAATTAAGGACATCTGAAAGACGCTCTATTTAATTGTTATAATTGACACATAGGGAATTATCAGCATCGCACACTTCCGGAGTATCCGTAACAATGAACAAGAACTACCAAAACTAAAGTGAAACAATGTCTCCCAAATTTGATTCAAAGAGCTAGGAAAGCCTTGTTGAGATAAATAAACAAACGAAAATGTTTGCAACAGATAGCTTGACTTAAGTTAAGTGAAAATGAGGCATCTCAACGAAGTGGAAGTTGTTCGTGCTATAACATAAATTGAAAATGGCGAAAGCCTTCGACAAGTTTCAAGAAACTTCAACGTAAGCGATTGTGTAACAGGTACTTAGATACAGGTCAGTATACCACGCGAGGTGGGCAAGGTCGCAAGCGAAATACAACTCAACATCAAGACCGACTTTTACTGATTTCGAGTCTTCGCAATAGAGTTTCTACGGCGAAAGACCTCTTAATTTCCCTCAGGACGGCGCATGGAGTTACTGTATCAGACCAGACAATTAGGAATAGGTTGAATAGGTCTCGACAGGAAACTGAGCTGAAAAGCGCACATCGACATCAAAACAGACAAAGCTATAAGGGCCTTCTGGCAATGTCGTCGGGCAGTGGGGAGAACCTGGGGTTTGAAACCACGCACGACTCTGTAGTTGTACACAGTTGTCATAAGGCCCATGCTGACTTACGGAGCTTCAGTTTGGTGGCCCAGAACCAAACAGAAGGCCAAATCTCGCAAGAGCAGCGGACAGTCTGTCTTAGTGTAACAGGCGCCATGCACACTACTCCGACGATGGCGATGGAAGTCATGCTATGCCTTCCACCACTTGATATCCACGTGGAGAAGGAGGCCATGGCGACTATACTTCGCCTTCAGTGCAGTGGGATTTGGAACAGTAACAGCTGTGGGGAAGTTAGAGGACACCTCCGGAGGAATGTCTGTAGAGATATACCTCTTTTAGAGGCTGTTAATGACTGCTGTGTACCAACACTAATACGGAACACACCCTACAACGTTACTGTTCAACCCACAAAGCGGATGAGAGAGTCTGCTATAAGGATCTACACAAATGGATCTAAAAGGAGAGAAGGATCGGGCCTTGGAGTTTTCTCTAAAACCCTAAAAATCCAAGCAAAGATTCCGATGGGAATTCATGGAACCATCACGCAACTGGAGCTGATGGGAATAACACTTGCGGCTGAGTACATCATAAACCGCAAGGTGACAAATGTAGCCATACTAATCATAACGGATAGCAGGCAAGCGATTCTGTCTCTGCAGAAAGCCTATGCTTCGTCAGAGACCGAAATAGAGTGCCACGGGAAACTCAGACAGGCAGCGATGCACAACAACATTGAAGTCTGCTGGGTGAAAGGGCATGATACAGACACAGGTAACGGGAGAGCTGACGCGCTGGCAAGAGCTGCGGCTGGGATGAATCTACTCTCACCGGAGCCGCTAGTGCGGTTAGCTCCTCTCTCCCTATGTAACATGTTACAAACCAATGCCATGTAGAAATTCAGGATGCGTTGGGATGATATCGAGGGCTGCAAGCTCTCTAAGGAAACACTTGTGTATCCCAATGAGAGATCAGCGAAACGGTACCTGCAGCTGGCTAGAGGGAATCTCAGGTGCTTAACTGCCATCCTTACTGGTCACTGTGGACTAAACGGGCACCTCTATAGGATAAGGATAGTTGACCCATCTTGTAGAGGTTGCAGCATGGAAGACGAGACTGCATGGCATTTTCTTTGTGAATGCCCGGCACTATCGTCAATCAGGGAGTCCATATTGGGTGATAGATAGCCTACAATGGCCTACATAAAAGATCTACCCACCTCAGCTATGCTAGAACACCTAAACAAGGTGGGCTGGCTAAACTGAGGATGGGTGATCTACGGGAGGTGGCACAATGGGCCTAATGAGGCCTAAGTGCAGTGCAGAACTGCACACTCCCCTTTGCACCAGAACCAGAACCAGGAATAGGTTAAAGGAATCAAATTTGAGGGCAAGACGACCCTCCGAAAACCCTCTTTGACACGACGCCACAGAAAAGCAAGGATTAATTTTGCTCGTGAACATGTCGCATGGCAACTTCGACTAATGGAAGTCTGTGCTCTTCACGGATGAATCAAGGTTCCGTATTACTCGTTACGATGGCCGAGTACGTGTTTACAGACGCCCAGGAAAACGCCACGCAGCTGCTACTGTCCAGGAAGTCGAAAGATTTGGTGGTTCAGTTATGGTTTGGGGTGGGATTAGTATCGACAGTAGAACCGACCTTGTTGTAATTCCAGGAAATCTTAACGCTAATCTTTATGTTGACATTGTGTTAGGAGAACATGTTGTCCCTGGGGCATATGGAATAGGTCCTAACTTTTTGTTAATGCAGGATAACGCAAGACCACATATTGCGCGAATCACTTTAGACTTCCTACAAGAACTGGAAACTCAAACAATGGTGTGGCCTGTGTTAAGTCCTGATTTAAATCCCTTAGAGCATGTTTGGGATATGCTCGACAGACGTGTTCGTGGTCGGCCGCATCCTCCTCAGACCACCCAGCAGCTAACGGCAGCTCTTATTGAAGAATGGGACGCTACACCACAGGAAGACCTTCGAAGACTTTTGCGAAGCATGCCAAGACGGTGTAATGCCGTTATTCGTGCTATGGGAGCACATACTCGTTATTTAGTTACCACTTTATGTACAAAAGTTTACATTGACAATTAAGTCATTTCGTTTTGCACTTTGGTTTTGGTGGTTGTTAATTATTACAGGTACTTTAAAAGTACGTGATGCTGACACTTCCATATGCGCCAATTAAAACAATTAAATAGAGCGTCTTTCAGATATCCTTAATTTTATTTGTATGTAATTTCCGGTTTGAATTTTATGGAGGCACAAATTAGTGACCCGCTAATTGTTTTGAGCAGTGTATATTGGTACTTTTGGACTACAGTAAGGCCTTCGACACTGTTAGGTATGATACACTTAAGCTAATATTAGAATACACAGGTCTAGAAAAATCTGCTGTCTCACTACTGAGTAGCTACGTAAGTGAATGGAAACAATGTGTGCAACTTAACAAAACTATATCAAGCTTCTTAGACATTAATCAAGGGGTACCGCAAGGTTCTATACATGCTCCTCCGTTATTTTCCATCTATACATCACATATATTCTCTTTATTAAAATTTTGCCATGGGCATATGTATGCAGATGACAGCCAAGTTTACCTTTCTTTTACACCGGAATCTTTTCGTCAGGCTGAAATATGTGTAAATTCCGACTTACAGCGAATTTACAACCATTCGTGCATGTTAGACTTAACGCTAAATCCTACTAAATCTTCATTTCTTCTTTTTGGAAAACATAAGTTGTGTAACCTAATCCATAGTCAAATTAGATTAACAATAAATGGAGCTGATATTCCATACGGAACAGAAGCCAAAAATCTAGGTGTAGTTATCGATAATTCTTTTAGATATAAAAGAAACATGTCAGTAGATAAATTAGTGCAGCCTATATTAACTTGAAAAAGTTGTATCCTTACCGTTCATTCCTATCTATCGAAATAAAGATCATGTTATGCAATGCGTTTGTCCTGTCTCGGTTCACATATAGTTAACCAATTTATAATTCTGCCATTGACAAAATAACTTCTAACCGTATAAAAAAAGTCCAAGATTCGTGCTTACGTTTTATATTTGGAATCAGAAAGTTCTATAGGATTTCACATAAACTTATTGATACAGGGTAGCTAAATATGGCTGCTAAACGGAAACATCAGAAGTTGTTTATTTTATAAAATGATAACCAACATATCAACACCTTACCTCTATAACAAAATAATATTTCGTGATGATGTTCAGAGTTGCCAACCTACAAAATTTTCCATGGCACTCTAGAGATTTTATTCTATTAAACATACGATACAAACAGCACATAATTCAGACAATATTCGATTCACATCTAAATCGACGCTATTACCAAAATTCTGTTTGTCGCCTGGATATAATGCAAAATTCATTAAATCGCCCCGACGTATCTTTCCCGATCAGAATACGTGCGTTAATTAAATTCTCAATCAAATTATGGCCGAACACATAAATCCGATTGAATAATTCCATGCTTGATTTAATTATGTTATTCCATATGCCTTTCATGAAACCCTTTATTAAATTATTCTGCAACAATTGCTGAGACATGAAATCATAACAGTACTGATGCAAAATGTACGTGGTTACACGTGAAAAAATTACGCTAGGATCACTTTGAAGCCGCACAATATTTTAAAATAGTGGGAATTTATTTATGCTTAATCTGGGAGTAGAAAACTTGTTTTAAGCTTCAATTTTAACTAATAAAATACGGTTTGATTTCCTTTCTTCAAGAATTTATTTTTCACTGTTAGGTTAGGTTTCAATGGCAGCAGTTAGACCGCTCACTTAGGCCTAAAGGGCCCCTTGTGATACCATAAGGGTGAAAAGGAGTCAGATCTCCCCCCCCCCCACTTACACAAACCAATCCGAGCACCTAATGAACCCGATCATATTTCTCACATCTAGAGGTGTGAGGTCCGTTAGTCCATTCGCGTAGTGCATACCAAGGTACTTGATTATTTTCCCTTCAAGAGCAGGGCATTGTCCCAGACAGTACTCCACCTGTCTCCTCCTCCACATCCAGACATCCTCGTTGTGCTCAAGACCCATCTTTTGTGCATGTCTGCCTAGGAGGCAGTGACCTGTGAGGATGCCTACCGCTTTCTTTATGTGGATTCTGCTAAGTGCAATTAATCTGTTGCTGTTTATAGTATTCCATATAGGCCATAGCTGCCTTGTTATGGATCACGTATCTTCTTCTCTCCACCTATGGTTGACCGATGCTATCATTTGGTCCCTAAGTAGTCTCTTGCATTCCACAAGAGGAATGTGGGTGGAGAGTTCAGTAGACAGATCCTTCATTCTTGCCCCCTTCCTTGCAAGGTCGTCGGCAATTGAATTCCCCGTGATATCACTGTGACTAGGTACCCACATGAGTCTAACGTCACAGGCCTATTTAGCCTATTTAGCGATTTTTTTACAGTTTCTGACCACCTTCGAGGTGCAGTACGGACTATTCAGTATCTTAATGGCATCTTGGCTATCAGCAATGAATCTAATGCTGTTCCTCTAAAGGTTATTTTTGTGGATCCAGTCCACTGCCACTCGGATGGCTATGACCTCTGCCTGAAGAATGTTACAGTGGTTTAGGAGTCTAAAAGACTTTTTTAGGTTAAAATTTTGTGAGAAGATTATTCCCCCTACTCTGTTTTTAGACTTGGAACCATCCGTAAAAAGCCAGAAGTCCTTGCCTTGAACTATCTTGCCTTCTAACCATTTGCTTTTGTGCAGGATGGAAGTGGAGAACTTATTTTCAAAATAATAATGAGTTCTGGAGTGCAGAAGACTGCACTTCAGGGGGATATCGAAAAGCTCATTCAGAATCCTTCCACGGCTCTGTTTGCTAGCGCTCCATATCCCAACTGAGTTGATTCTGATCGCTGTGGTAGCTGCAGCATATCTGGAGTAGAGGTCGACTGGAGCTAGATTTAGTAGCTCCCGTTATGAGCGGCTCTCTGAGCCTTGCCCAGTGCAGTTGGGTGAACCCTTTTGTCCAGGGCAGTCCACCAGACTGCGAACATAATGGGCCTTACCACGGCTGTGTACATCCAGTGAACAATGGTTGGTTTCAGTCCCCAGTCCTTGGCCACTGCTCTTTTACAGGCGTACAGTGCGACGAGCGCTTTCCGTGCTCTCTTCTGAAAATTGGGCTTCCAACTAAGCTTTCTGTCAATTAGAATGCCCAAATATTAAGCTTGCTCTTTTATCACCAGTTTCGTGCCGTTTAGAGTAGGAACTTTGAAGTTCGGTACTTTATACGTTCTGGTAAAGAGTACAAGCTCAGTTTTGAGAGGGTTTACTCCTAGTCCACACTTCTCATACCAGCGGGTTACCTTGCGGAGTGTCTGCTCCATAAGTTCGGATAGGATACTTAAGTGTTTGCCAGAAACCGTAAGGGTCACATCGTCAGCATAGGCAATTGCCCTACACCCTACAGACTGTAGTTCTTTCAGTAGGTCATTTATGACTACGTTCCATAGAAGCGGAGAGAGGACCCCTCCTTCAGGGGTAACCTCTCTTCTTAAGTGTAGGCCACCCAGCGAGGAGACAACGTATCTCCCCGTCAGCAGCTCCCCTATGAAGAGGCATATCGACTCATCCATGTGCAGGTTTCTGAGGGCAGACAGAATTGTTTTTGGCTGCACAAAGTTGATATCCAGAAATACCGCCAACGTAAACTCCTTATTGCACATGGACTTTTCAACCTGGCTAATGAGGGCGTGCAGCACCGTGTCCACTGATCTGCCCTTAGTATAAGCGAGTTGGCTAGTAGACCAAAGGTTTGGATTGATGCGTTCCTTTGTGTACGCTTCAACTAGTCTCTCCAACGTCTTGAGTAAGAAGGACGATAAGCTGATTGGCCTATAATTATTCGGTGTTGAGCGGGTTATTTTCCCTACTTTGGGTTTGAACACCACATTCGCCTCTTTCCATCTCTGAGGGATGTACCATAGAGTTTGGCAGGCTTTAAATATTACTTCCAACCAGGAATTTATAACATCTGAGGCTATCTGTAATTCAGCAGGAATGATGCTGCAGCTTTAAAAGGCTTGAAGCTTTTCACATTCTAAGCCAATTTATGCTCACTCAAGATATCATGTATGGGGCAGCTCATCCTAGGTGCCGGGCGACCCCCTTTCTCGTCAGAGTCGGAGGGAAAGTGGGTATCCACCAGCGCAAATAGCGTTTCCTCGCATTTTCCATTGTTAGATGTACATTTCGAGTACCATGTACTAAGTTTCAATAACTGAATTTTAACTCTTTTAAAAAACAACGAGTGTCGGTAAATATGCAGCTTGCATGTACTCTTAAACAATATCCCTGTATAGTAAATGAGTGGCACTTAGTTAATGTTAACAACAACATTCTGCTATTACCTCTAATTTAATTAAATCTCACAACAAAAGTAAAAACTATTACAATTTCACGGAGCTGAGTGCGCAACATTTTACGAGGTTTATGTTATATTAACGTCCATAAAATAATTGAATTACACCCTGCCGGACCGTTTCTAAGTGTATAGTTAAATCCACGTCATACGAACGCCGTTATTCGGTATTATTTGTAAACAACTTTTCGTGTTGTTGTAATGGAGAAGTCGAGTTTTACGTTTATAAGATTAAGCGTAATTAAGTGCGCCGTATAAAGTTGAAATGAAATGTTGCCAGATGCAGGCGACTGCGAGAGAAGGATCTAGGATGGAAAATTCAAGTTCATCATAATTATTTGTTCAAGCAAATTTGTTTAGGTAGTTGAAACTACATATGTGTTTCAGGAAAGAAGGAATTGCGAAAATGTGCGATTAGTAATAATTTATTATAAAATATTATAATTTTTAGCAAAGTTTGACTTTGACTTGCGATATTTGGGAGAATTTGCTAGAGCCAGGTTGTAATAGAAGGTAGGTACAAAGTCCCCTGTGACCCCAGAAAGAGTAGAACAGGGTGAGTTCTCCTATAAGCTTTTTATTTTTGGAATTTGTTGAATTTTTTAGAGTTAGGTTGTAAAACAAGGGAAATACGACGTCATTCATGACTCCAAAACAAAGGAACATGGTGAGTTCCCCTTTATGCTATAATGGTTTGTAAATTAAATTCACTTGGTTTTGTTTTACTTATATGTTTTTTTATTTTCTACTAGTTTCGGCTAAATGCCATTATCAAGAATGATGTACAAATGGATTTGTTTGGGAATATATACAGCTTTTTATTTTCGAGGTTTGTTGAATTTTTTAGAGTTAGGCTGTATATTGAGAGAGATACGACGGCCCTGATAACAATAGAAAGAGTAAAATAGGGTGAGTTGCCTTCTATGCTTTTTATTCTGGAAATTTGTTGAAGTTTTTAGAGTTAAGTTGTATAATAAGGGAGATATGACGTCTCTGGTGAACCTAGAAAGAGTAGACCAGGGCGAGTTCCTCTTTATTCCCCTTTTATTCGTTGATTAAGATTTTCGCATGGTTATAATAGTTATTTACAAAACGAGTGCGGAAAAACAATTTTCTCGAGTTCGCGCATTTGAAGGTACTCGCTCCTTCGTCGCTCGTGCTTCAAAAATGCATTCATTTGGGAAATTTGTTTTGTAAATAACTATTATAAACATGCAAAAATCTTAGTCAACGAAAAAAGGAGAGAGTTTTACTTTCACAGATTCAAAATTCATCACATAAATAATCCCTTATTCGTTGAAAAGTTATTTACCACAAAGTTTCCCCCATTTATCTGATAAACGGCGTGCGGTTACATTGGAATCGGAAAATGAAACGGTGTAAATAAAAGTTGAGCGGTTTCGTCGCTCGGCGCTTTTCAAAGGGGAAACTCACTCGAAATATTAATATGCGAACGTGTTTAAAACTTCTTAGCCTAAATAATGGAAATCTCACACTTTCTCATAATCCGCCGAAATATTTCCTTAATGGCTCAAAGGGTGCTTTCAGTTTTCGAATAGTTCGCTTTTGCTACATCCAGGGAAATTTCGCTGAAGTTTCATGAGATGCAATTTAACGATTACGTGGTGGGTACATACACATGCAATATTTATACTTTACCTTTAAAATATCAAAAATACTAGTTACCCCGTGCAGCACATTTTCTATGTATTTTCCGAGACAAACAAGTGATTGCTATTTTGGGGTTGTTGTATTATATTCAAGGGAATAGTTCGTTGGTTAATGTTTTTATTTACAGCGGTGCGTATTTACAACGGATTTATTTACACATTTATATGGATACAGGTGCTCCGCTTCAGCGGCCCTCCTGCTCCTTGCTCGGACGCTTAATTTGCAGGGGTCCTGTAGGGAGACTCCTAGCGGGTCGATCCCGGTGTATGGTAGACTGAAATCGCCGTAGTGTCGGGTAGGCTGGTGTCCTCGGGCTGTTCTTGTCGATGGGCCGATGACGTGGGGGTCCCTCCGTGATCCTCCTGCGTGCTTTACGGGGTGACGGAGGTATCGGAGAGAGGGGACGTGGCACCACCAGGTATGGGGAGGTCCTTCGCCTCCTGTGCGCCTTCCGGGGTGATGGTGGCAACGGAGATAGCGGCCGCGTTGCCACCAGGTACCTTCTGATCGCGTTCTTGTCGATGAGCCGATGACGTGGGGGTCCCTCCGCGATCCTCCTGCGTGCTTTACGGGGTGACGGAGGTATCGGAGAGAGCGGACGTGGCACCACCAGGTATGGGGAGGTCCTTCGCTTCCTGTGCGCCTTCCGGGGTGATGGTGGCAACTGAGATAGCGGCCGCGTTGCCACCAGGTACCTTCTGATCGCGTTCCGGAGCCTCTTGCGGAAGCGGGCGTGGGTACCCGGTTCGGAGGTTGTTATGGTTGGGGCAGAATCCGGCATAACCTACCGTGTGGATTCTCTTTTGGCCTAGTGTGCTATGGTGAGCTCGCTTAGCCCAGGTATGGGGAGGTCCTTCGCCTCCTGTGCGCCTTCCGGGGTGATGGTGGCAACTGAGATAGCGGCCGCGTTGCCACCAGGTACCTTCTGATCGCGTTCCGGAGCCTCTTGCGGAAGCGGGCGTGGGTACCCGGTTCGGAGGTTGTTATGGTTGGGGCTGAATCCGGCATTACCTACCGTGTGGATTCTCTTTTCTCCTAGTGTGCTGTGGTGAGCTCGCTTAGCCCAGGTATGGGGAGGTCCTTCGCCTCCTGTGCGCCTTCCGGGGTGATGGTGGCAACTGAGATAGCGGCCGCGTTGCCACCAGGTACCTTCTGATCGCGTTCCGGAGCCTCTTGCGGAAGCGGGCGTGGGTACCCGGTTCGGAGGTTGTTATGGTTGGGGCAGAATCCGGCATTACCTACCGTGTGGATTCTGTTTTGGCCTAGTGTGCTATGGTGAGATCGCTTAGCCTGTTCCTCTACTTAGCTAGCTAGAGTAGAAGGATCTGATGCTGCTTGTGGGGGTGTGCGCCTTATGTAAGCCTTGCGGTCCGGCTTATTAATCCCCGCTCGTACCGCGTGACGTAAGTGGAGACGCGTGCGTTCGCTCGCCGCAGTGTGGTGAGTCACTCTACTGGCGAGCGCTTTTCGCGCGCTCGGGCGTGCACTGACGTGTCTAAACAACAATATTGTAATTTAAAAATTGGTGGGTTAAACTGTGTATTTATATTATTAATTTTTGTTCCGAACAGCAAGAATTAGCACTAATTTCTTTCTGTGAATATAATTCCAGACGATTAAATCAATCGCAATAAAACCCAAAGCTTCTCCGACGATTCATTATTCGACCTCGAAGATATGAAAATATTTTAAATTACATTCGCATTTTTTCACAGGACGGTGAGAGAATTTCCAAATTGATTCACCACTGAAATCAGTTTAGAACGCATTCCGCCGATATTAAAATACAAAGTGGTTGAATTCATTATTTCCTTTTTTTTTTCGGGCACGCCGGCTGAATACAGGATTTGCGTAAATTGCTCCGAATCGTCCCTCTTTCTTGTCAAATGCTCTAAAGGAATGTCTCGACGTCTCGTTTGGCAATCCGTCGTCGTCGGCGTTTTGCAAATTTTCAAAAGCGCCCTCCTTTTGCGTTGATTCGTAATTGTTGTTCAGTTCAGTTTAAAATACCTCCCGTAGAAAAAATATTGAATTTAACTCAAAAAATTTAATAAAAGTTTAATAAGTTAAAAAAAATCTATTAAAATTATAACAAGGAAAAAATCTTTCTATATATATATATTTTTTTTTTTCGTTGTATTTGGCTTTTGCCTGGCCTTGGGAACTTGCCCATTAGCCAACATCATTTATTTATATATATTTTGTAATAATTGTTTAACATTACAATTTGTAGTACTCAATTATTTCATACGGACAAACACTCACATTCATACCACACCCAGGGTCACGACGAGAAATTATTTTTAAATAAAGTCTCCCCGTGCACGGGAATCGAACCCGAGTTTGTGGCTCGCCGAGCGATACAGCCCGACGACGTTACCGCTCGGCCACCACCTGCCCTTTCTATATTGTACACAAACATTTAGACAAAAATAAAATCTCTGCTAAATAACAAACTGTAATCTTAGTTCATAAATGTTTAAAAATTTACAAGGCTTTGTATCGTGTGTTCAATTAAAAAAAATCTCTAGAGTGCCATGGAAATATTCTAGGTTGGCAACTCTGAAAATATATATTGAAATTATTATGTCTAACGTTTTATACAGAGAGTTTTATGTAACACCGAACATTTTCATAACGAGAATTTTTCTTCGAAGTGTCCATATGCATACATTGCACATTTTCTGATGCTCGGTTTATTAAAAGAATTCAATTTGAAGCCTTAAGCGAGTGTTTTCCACTCCCAGGCTAAGCATGAAGTAACATTTCGAGTTTAGAAAAGCCTGAAAATTTGGTTTGGTCGCGTAGCGCGAAGCGCGGAGCGGCCAAACCAAATTTTCAGGCTTTTCTAAACTCGAAATTTTACTTCATGCGCCACCGGTACAAAACACTGATCAATGTAAAGTTTAGCGGTGTGTTTTAAACTTCGTAATATGTCAGTGTTTGTACCGGTGGCGCATGAAGTAAAATTTCGAGTTTAGAAAAGCCTGAAAATTTGGTTACTTCATGCTTAGCCTGGGAGTGGAAAACACTCGCTCAAAGCTTTAAATTAAATTCTTATAATAAACCAAGCATCGAAAAATGTGCAACGTATGCACAAGGATACTTCAAAGAAAAATACTCGTTATAAAAATGTTCGGTGTTATATAAATCTCTCTGAATGTCAACTTCTGAAGTGTGTAGCCAATATCAATAATATCAAGCGCTACGCGACCAAACCAAATTTTCAGGCTTTTCTAAACTCGAAATTTTACTTCATGCGCCACCGGTACAAAACACTGATCAATGTAAAGTTTAGCGGTGTGTTTTAAACTTCGTAATATGTCAGTGTTTGTACCGGTGGCGCATGAAGTAAAATTTCGAGTTTAGAAAAGCCTGAAAATTTGGTTTGGCCGCTCCGCGCTTCGCGCTACGCGACCAAACCAAATTTTCAGGCTTTTCTAAACTCGAAATTTTACTTCATGCTTAGCCTGGGAGTGGAAAACACTCGCTCAAAGCTTTAAATTAAATTCTTATAATAAACCAAGCATCGAAAAATGTGCAACGTATGCACAAGGATACTTCAAAGAAAAATTCTCGTTATGAAAATGTTCGGTGTTATATAAAACTCTCTGAATGTCAACTTCTGAAGTGTGTAGCCAACTTAAATTTGAAAAAAAAATAAATATTAGCATTCTAAAGGTTTTTTTGTTTATTGAACATATGATATAATTATTTAATCTCTGCTAGAAACTGTATACATTAAAACAACACGGTTTTTATAATAGTAAATCAACTGTTACTAATTTACTAACATTTCAATCATTCCTTTTAAACGCTTTTGAAAATAATAAACAAATCGACGCCATTTACACAGATTTTTCAAATGCTTTCGACCGTGTATCGCATGCAATTTTGTTGAGTAAATTGGGGAATTATGGCTTTGGAACTGCAGTTTTAAATTGGCTTTCGAGCTTTCTGACGGAACGAACACAATTTGTTAAAATAAAAAACTTTATATCACGAACAATAAAAGTATTATCTGGTGTCCCTCAGGGATCGCACTGCGGACCAATCTTATTTTTGTTGTTCATTAATGATATAGGTAGTTATATCAGAAATAGTAAGTTCTTGCTTTTTGCTGATGATTTTAAACTTTTTCGAACTGTTTTTTCAATTGACGATATACATTTTCTGCAACAAGATATTAATCACTTAAGTGAATGGTGTGCAGACAACGATCTTTCATTAAACTATAGCAAATGTTCAGTCATGTCATTTTGCAGAAGTAAGAACCCTATACTACATAATTATATCCTAAATACCTGTATTCTATCTCGTGTTGGTTCCGTTAGAGATCTTGGAGTGATTTTTGATATGAAGCTCACATTTATGAATCACATAAACCATATTACAAATTTAGCTCTACAATCACTTGGATTTATAAAACGTTTTGGCTACAAGTTTTATATTAACACTAAACGAACATTGTATTTGTCATTAGTAAGATCTAAACTAGAATATGCGTCGAATATTTGGTCGCCATATTATAAAAATTCTGTGAACAGCATTGAAAGAGTACAAAACAAATTTTTATTAAATATTTCATTCACTCTGGGTATATCTCGCGTTAATTACAGCAAGTCACAAATGTTAGCACTTTTAAATTTAAAATCACTCCATGAAACAAGGATTTATTTGGATTTATGTCTCTTATACAAAATAGTAAATGGTTTATGCGATTGTGTTGAGCTTCTTAACATGATTAATTTTAGTATCCCTACCAATACTAGATCCAAACTAACTTTTAGAATTAAAATGTTTAAATAAAATTATGGGAACAATGAACCACTTTCTAGAATGTGTGGATATTGGAACAAAATATGTGATAGTAGAAACATTTGTATCTTTGGTAACACATTTAATAAATTCAAAAAATTATTATTAAATACTGATGTATACGTCTGTTTATAATGTTATGTATTCTTATCATTTTTTTTAAAACTTAGATTCATATAAATGTATTGTTATGTATTTCTTTTTTGTTCACTGCCTACATTTGTATCTATTTTCTATTTGTTTTTTATATCATTAAGTATCATGAATTAAATGTATATTGTATTATTGTAAAATGGTGATAAGCCGTCAATATAGTAAATTAAATTAAAATTAAAAAACTTCTGCAAACAATCTGACCTAGATTCATGTTAGTGGCCGACACAGGGAATCGAGGATGTCATAATTAAAACGTTTATATTAATTATTTTCCATGTGCACTACGAACTACTTTGGATATTTTATATTGCCATAGTTTGCAATTTCATTTCTATGGAAATTAGTTCCAAGCTCATGATGTATGTTGGAAAATACCGCTCCACAGGAAGACGTTTAATGAACTTTTCAAACTGCAGTATGTTGTTATTTAATGATTCTTAAATTTACTAGCTTGTATTATAGAAAAAGTTTTGGTATTTTTTTATTTTGGGGGTGTGGGAGGGGAAAATCCATTTATGGACGGAGTGTCGGACTGCTTTTAGTCAAACGACTCAGAGACTACCGACTATAAACCCCTCCCACTTTACCGGCGTATACAATTAAGGTCATTCGCCGGTGTACTCATCATTTTTTGTGTATGTACTATGAATACAATAAATAAATGTATAACTATTTTTAGCTTAATATTAGTGGCAAAATATCACAGGTTATATCACAGAAGACATCGGAGTTGCAAAAGGACTAAGATGCCGGACAGAAACGGACAGAAACGGACAGAAACACCTAATATCACAAGAAAAAATAAATAAGACAAACTAATATCACAGAGCTAAATACAACTTATAAAAGTAAATAACTAAACCTTAATCCTAATATGACAGATAGAACGACGACACCGTGGTTATAAAAGGACAATACAAACTAAAGAGTGACTGGAGTTGTAAAAGGACTCCAGTGTCAGTGGACATGAACAAGAGAGAAAAGTTTATAAATAATAATAAATTAACATCAAACTAGCACAGTTACTCTATATAATTTTTATTAGTTTAGTATCACGCAGGAATTGGACGCAAATCTCTACGAAGCCCTTTTTTTTCCTGTGGGGGCCGTCTTCCTTTCGGGTCCGGATGCACTGCAGCCTAGGTGACTTATTGTACTGCCCCAATATTATTACACTCACGCAACTATCCCGAACTCGATGCCCTGCACTAGCTTGTGTAGGTCCTTCAGAGGTTTCGCGTGGAAATCATTTGGTTCCATTTGTCTGTTCCCAAATATGAGCCGTCTTTTGCTCTCCGGCGCATTGCACCTGCACAGAACGTGCATAGCTGTTTCCGGTGCCGTATTACAGAGGCGACAGTTGGTGTCGCTGTTGTATAGCCCGATTTTCGCATCTAAGGAAAATCGGGCTATACAACGGCGACACCAACTGTCGCCTCTGTAATACGGCACCGGAAACAGCTATGCACGTTCTGTTTAACAGTCATGTGGCCTGTGAGCAGTCCTATGGTTGTTTTCAGCTGTGCCCTACTCAATGTTAGTAGTCCTGCAGCTTGGCTTGAGTTAGGCCCATTTATAAAGGCCTTACTATGGTTAAGGCCTGGTCTGTTTTCCCAGTATTCCTTGTGTTTGTTGCGAGTCCACTTCCTGACTTCAAGGCGACTCGACTTTTTTGTTATGCCCAAGGCAGGTTCGGGTCCCATAAATGAAATGGTGGCTCCCAGCCTTACTAGCTCGTCAGCTTTTTTATTACCCGCAATACCAGAGTGACCCGGCGTCCAGACAACCGTAACCTTGTTCTGTCTCGGTAGGTCATTCAGGGTATTGAAGCATTGCAATACCAGTTTGCATGAAGTCTTTTGACTCTGGAGAGCCTTCAGTGCCGCCTGGCTATCGGACATGATATAGATTTGCCTGTTTCGACAGTCCTTCTCTATGTTGGTTCTCGCACATTCTATGATTGCGAATATTTCTGCTTGAAAGACTGATGCCAGGCTACCCAATGGTTGAGCATAGCCTGTCCTCATGTTTTCATTATAGATTCCTGATCCAGTACCTGTGGTTGATTTAGAACCGTCCGTGTACCAGATCACACTTTGTTTGTGTATATCTTCCCTAAAGCCGTTCCATTCGTTGCGGTCTGGAATAGTAACTTTAAAGAGTGAATTTTCAAGATATCTGACTACCATATGATCCGACCTCATTTGCAGGAGAGGTCCCCCTATGTCTGTCAAGAGTCTTGTGTGTGGGGTATCATCTCTTACGTTGACCGATGATAATTGCAGCCTATAGAGTGCCAGTCTTGTCTCCCCCACTATCAGAATATGAAGTGGTGTGAGGTCTAGAACCGTCTCCATGGCTGCAGTGGGCGTGGTTCTCATAGCCCCCGTTATGCTAATACAAGCAAGTCTTTGAACCTTTCTGAGTATTTGTATAGTTGTGTGCTGTGTAGCTTTAGGCCACCATACCAAAGCAGCATACATGATTGCGGGTCTGACCACTCTGGTGTACAGCCAGTATACCATTCCTGGTCTGAGCCCCCATTGTCGGTCGTACATTCGTCTAATTACCGCAAAGGTAATTTCCGATTTGCGTCTGATTTTTGAGATTTGAGGGGTCCAGGTCAGTTTAGAGTCAAAGATTACTCCTAGGTACTTCACCTCACCTGACATTTTCAGGTTGCCACCATTTAGAAAGAGCGGTCCAAGGCCCGCCAGTTTCCTCCTGCGTGTAAATGGTACCAGGGTGGTCTTCGAGGGTGAGACTTTAAGTCTTTCTCTAGCACACCATTTGCTCACCACGTTCAGTGCACGTTGCATACGCTCTCTGATCGTGTTGTTAAATTTTCCCTCAACGAGTATGACTAGGTCATCCGCGTATCCTAGGGAAGAGTATCCCTCGTTGCTGAGATCCACTAGCAGGCCATCTATGACCAGGTTCCACAGCAGGGGTGAGAGACCTCCTCCCTGCGGACAACCACCGGCCACCCTGGATGCTAGTGTCTGGTCAGCGAACGTTGTGTAGACCATCCTTTGTCTTAGCATGCAGTCTATCCACCTGCAGCTAATTTCCTCCAACCCCCGCTTTCTCAGGGCAGCAGTTATAGAGTTGAAGGCTGTATTGTCAAATGTTCCTTTTATATCCAAGAAGGCAGCAAGTAAAATTTCTTTGTGTTCCAGGGCAGCTTCGACACCGTGGTTATAAAAGGACAATACAAACTAAAAAGTGACTGGAGTTGTAAAATGACTTCAGTGTCAGTGGACATGAACAAGAGAGAAAAGTTTATAAATAATAATAAATTAAAATCAAACTAGCACAGTTACCCTATATATTTTTTATTAGTTTAGTATCACGCAGGAATTGGACGCAAATCTCTACGAAGCCCTTAGAATTCGATTAAACCGACGCTAAGTCACTACCGAGCCTCAGCCTATTTCTCTGTAAGTCATAGACTGGACATTCCATAATTACGTGCTCCACCGTTAACCGACTGTGACAGATCTCACATTCTGGCTCTTCATCGCGGAGAGATACGAAGAGGTTAGGTTGGTATGTCCTATGCGCAGACGGCCCAGGGCGACCTCTTCTCTCCCATTGAGATCTACCGGTGATTGCCATCGAGTTACGGAGAGCTTTATTGATCTTCGTTTGCTCTCGGGGCCGTTTCACTTCTCCTGCCTATCCTCGATGACTTTTTGGTTAATGTAGCCTTTGATATCATCAGGCCTTACGGTTATATCGTCTGTGTTATCCGCTTCGGTTGCCAGACGGGCCGCGTCATCGGCCAGCTCGTTGCCTTCGATACCTACGTGACTGGGTGTCCAGACGAAAACTATCGTCTTTCGCAACCGGGACATTTCGAATATCGTGGCTTGAATGAGCTGGACCAGCTGGATCAGCCGAGTATAACGATGATATGCTTTGTATGGCACTTAAGGAGTCGGTTTTTGAGCCATCCGTGTACAGCCGCAGAGAGTCCGTGTATTCAGAGCGAATAGATAAGAATATGCCTCTAAGAATACAGGGGTTCGTGTCGCTTTTTTTATGAGAGGCCAGATCCAGTCGACTCCTAACCCTTGTCATAAGCCAAGGGGGGATCTCCAGAAATCCGACCTCGAATACTTTTGGGAAATATATATTATGACTCTCCGTGAGTTCTTTCGCTCGGACACACACCGGTCTTGTCACTGTAGGTCTATTCCTATATTATCTCTGCTGCTCTGTGTTGATGTCGATAAAATGTCATCGATTTATGTGCCCCTTCCATGCACGCATTGCCACCGCGTATTGTAATATAAAGCGGTTACGGCGTGCACTTAGGGGAAGCAAATGTACTGGCTATATGGTTCGGTCATAAAACCAATAATAACCTATGGCAGTATCGCCTGGTGGCCGATTACAACTCGAAAAACGGCCATATCAAGGCTCTCCTCACTGCAGAGAATGGCGACAGTGGCGGTAACTGGAGCCATACGCACTACCCCATCAGCGGCTCTAGAAATGCTACTGAACCTCACCCCCCTGCATATCCTAATACAGGGCGAGGCCAGATTAGCAACGTATCGATATCACCACGCGGCCCTATCGGATCCGAAGGTGATAGTCTTCATACAAAATGGGCTGTCAACTGCCATTGAGGCGGATGACACCCTAAGTATGAGGACTGACTACGCAGTCACGGACTACTGCGAGGATCGGCCGTACAAGGTCCTGTTCCCAAGCAGGGATGACTGGGAGCGACACAAAATCACCCCAGAAAAGGCTGATTCCTACTGGTACACTGACGGCTCAAAACTGTCCACTGGAACAGGAGCCTCAGTCGTCGGACCAAGGACTGAACTTTACTACAGCCTTGGCAGGTATGCTACGAAATCCTTTCAAAAGGTTGGGCGGGCAGGACAATAAAAATATGTTCGGACAGCCAGGCGGCCCTTAGGGCCCTGGCATCTTCTAGATGCTTCTCGCTGGCTGTACAAAACTGCAAGGAAGCCCTCTGCCAGATGGCACAGGTAAACGGGGTCAGTCTGATGTGGGTGCCAAGCCACTCTGGCGTGAAGGGAAACGAATTAGCCGATTCCCTAGCCAGAGAGGGGGCGCGTACAGCCTACATCGGACCAGAACCCGCTCTGGGGATACCTAGGAGACCGTAACAACGGATGGATGAGACGCGAGGCACAGGATTTCTGGCAAAACCGCTCTGGGATGAGACATTTCAGAGCGGTAACAAGTGGACCATCTGCGGCCAGGACGGCCTCATGGTTGAAGCTGAGCAGATCAGATGTTCACACATTAACTGCTCTCTTCACCTTCACAGCCGTCTAAGGCATCACCTTAATAAACTAGGACTAAGCGACACCACTGAGTGCCGCCTATGCCTAGAGGATGATGAAACAGCAGAGCACGTCATATGTGACTGTCCAGCTGGCGACCAGATCAGGACCACGGTGGTGTGCTAAACCTGAAGGACCTGGAAAAAACTTCACCTGACAAGATCCTTGACTTCATCAAGAAGATGGACTTGGAAGGTGAGCTGTAAGGTCGGATGTTCGACCTTAATTGTGAGCCACAATAGATCCTTGCGGTCGCAGTGGAGGGTAGCATAACTACCCAATCACTTTCAATAGAATAGAATAGGGGAGGGACACTCGACTCACAGCAGAGGCTCAGTGCAGGTGGCATACCTGATACCAACATGATGGACTGGGTCTAATGCTTTCAACCAGGATTTTTGAACCGAACAGTACACTGCGCAGCCGTCGTCGACTCTAGACAGAACCAAAGCCTTGTACAGCCGCAGCAGTATCTCTCTTTGTGCTCCCCAGCTGATGCGGGCCGAGCCCTTGATTACATTTAAGGCTTTTTTGACCGCTGAACTAGCTCATTAATATGGGCTCGATAGGATAGAATGCTATCGAACCGTAGCCCCAGAAATCGAATATTGTCGACTACTTGTATTCTTGTGTCCCGAAGAAACAAGCTAGGGTCACGATGAAGGTGTCTCAGTCTGTAAAAATGTACGCTCGATGTGTTTGTTTCAGAAAAATGAAAACCTCGAGATTCTGGGTCAATATTTATATTGTCAATGACTACCTGCAGCTGACGATTTATGGCGGGGATAGTATCACCTGCCATATACAGAGAGTTTTATATAACACCGAACATTTTCATAAATTACAATTGACACCTTTATTTTTAGGTAAATATTTAGATAATCGTTGTTTTTTTAAAAGGAGTTGATTTGAAACTTAAAATGAGTGTGTTCCACTCCCAGACTAAGCATGAAGTAAAATTTCGAGTTTAGAAAAGCTTGAAAATTTGGTTTGGACGCGTAGCGCGAAGCGCGGAGCGGCCAAACCAAATTTTCAGGCTTTTCTAAACTCGAAATTTTACTTCATGCGCCACCGGTACAAAACACTGACATATTACGATGTTTAATAGGTTGCCTATATGACCATTACAAATTGTAGCTAATCAAGTGCAATTAATGCCTCAACTTGTACATACAGAGAGTTTTTCTTTTAAGTATACATGTCCCAATTACCGCGTATATTCAGTAAATATTTAGATAATCATTGTTTTTTTAAAAGGAGTTGATTTGAGACTTAAAATGAGTGTGTTCCACTCCCAGACTAAGCATGAAGTAAAATTTCGAGTTTAGAAAAGCCTGAAAATTTGGTTTGGACGCGTAGCGCGAAGCGCGGAGCGGCCAAACCAAATTTTCAGGCTTTTCTAAACTCGAAATTTTACTTCATGCGCCACCGGTACAAAACACTGACATATTACGATGTTTAAAACACACCGCTGAGCTTTACATTGAATCAGTGTTTTGTGCCGGTGGCGCATGAAGTAAAATTTCGAGTTTAGAAAAGCCTGAAAATTTGGTTTGGCCGCTACGCGCTTCGCGCTACGCGACCAAACCAAATTTTCAGGCTTTTCTAAACTCGAAATTTTACTTCATGCTTGGCCTGGGAGTGGAAAACACTCGTTTAAAGCATTAAATTGTATTCTTCTAATAAACCGAGCGTGTTAAAATGTACTGGGTCTGCACATGTATACTTAAAAGAAAAATTCTCGTTATGAATATGTTCGGTGTTACATGAAACTCTCTGTATATGACTAAGTCATCGACGTAGAGACACTTCCTCCGACCGATTCTGCTATATCGTTTACCGCTATAGCAAACAGGGTCACACTGACGGTTGAACCTTGGCGAATACCGTTTTCCAGTGCGAACAGCGCCGATTCGGTATCCCCAATTCGCACCTTAAATGAACGATCACAGATAAACGCCTTAATAAATATAGGCAGACGGCCCCTGAAATCCCAGTTATGTAATTGCTGAAGAACTGCGTATCTCCAAGTCATGTCGTATGCCTTCTCTAGATCTACTAGGTGTATTCAGCATCATGATGATACAAGCGTTAATAATTCTTGTACCCAGATTTATTTAACAAAATTAATTTTGTCACAGACGACAAATTTCCATTCCTTTTGCTCGCGTTTGCGAATGCAACTTTAATTTCCATATGGTTTTCGGGCCGAGGTTGCAATTAATTCTAATACGGAATTACGTATACAAACAAACACACCTACGACCACCATTCAAACAGTAATGTGCTTACACGTTTCAGCTGTATTTACAAATTACTTCACAGAAATACCCGAGTTATGTAGATTGATATTACCAAATATATAGAGAACGTCGTGTAACTAAATTAGAAGACTGTCGAAGAACGGTGTTAATTTAGTTTGTAAATAACATTGCACCGTAAATTAATACACAAAATAAATTATGAAATAATATATAATTTACCTAAAAAGTTAGAAAATTCTATGGTCTTGACGTCCTAACATCAAGACCATGGAATTTTCTAACTTTTTAGGTAAATTATATATTATTTTGTAAGGATATGCAACTCTTAGTGCATATTTTATTGTTTGCAAATGTATGTGCGGGTTAGTTGTATAGTTGTTGTTGTATAAAAATATAACCCGGCTCATACCGGAGAATGATTAGTTGAATTTAAGACCTATAAGAGTAAACAAACACCTATTAATCAGTTATCAGTCTTTTATTAATTACTACCTAACGTTACATGGTGTCAGGTGTGAACAAAAATAAGTTATTAATACAAATAAAAAAATGGAATCGTTAAATATTCCGCATAAAATGGATTTTTCGGGAAACGTCGCAAAGAACTGGACCACATGGTTGCAAAGATTCAACATCTTCATGATGGCGGCTTGAAAAAGTGAGTCTGATAAGGAAAGTGTAAAAATCGCAATTTTTTTAAATCTAATTGGAGACAAAGGATTAGAAATTTTTAATACATTAAAACTTGATTTAAATAAATCAAAACTGAAAGACGTAAGAGACGCATTCACAAAATATTGCGAACCAAAAAAAAACCTTATATACGAAAGATACAAATTCTTATCGGCCAAGATAAAGGAAGGACAACCCATCGGAGAATTTATAACGAAATTAAAAACATTGGCGTCCACCTGCGAGTTCAAGGAGGAAGACAACATGCTACGTGATAAAATCGTGATGTCCGTCAAAGAAGATAACCTGCGAGCAAAACTACTGCAGACCGAGGATTTAACCTTAGCAAAGACGGAGGAAATGTGCAGCATCTACATGGAAACAAAAGCGAGAACTTCAGAGATGTCAGCAGAACCAAGTAGGACATTAGAAGTCGACAATATAAAAAAGTCAAGTACTCATATGAAGTATAATAAACATAAAGTTGGTGATAATAATAATAATAAAATGAAAACTTTTAATTTAGATAAAAATAAATACAATGGAAATCGTGAGTATTCATGTTTCAAATGTAATAGAGTTCACAATAAAAATAATTGTCCGGCATACGGAAAAATTTGTAATTTCTGTAAAAAAATGAATTTCATAATGATTGGGTAGGGTGTTTATTCAAAAAAAAAGATTGGCAATGTTAGTAAAACAGTTAGATGTATTAAGGAAAATAGAGATTTAGAATCAGAGTCAGATGATGATTTTCTAGTTCAATCAATTATAACTGTGGATCAATTAAATACTGAAAATAATAATAATGATTTGGAAATAACAAAAACAGTAAAAATTGTCGAATTAAAAAAAAAATGTTGTGTTTAAGGTTGACACGGGAGCACATTGCAATGTATTACCTGCGAGGATTCTGGAGGGCAATCAGAAACTTCTGGATAAAATAACGAAAACTTCAACTACACTTCATGCCCACGGTGGTGGAAAGCTGCCGGTGGATGGTAAAATCAACTTGGACTGCATCGTAAATAATCAGCATCATTACATAAAATTTATTGTAACAAGGTCGATATTAGGTCTACGAACAAGCCGAGATCAACTCAAACTTATTAAAGAGGTAAATTGTTTAGAAAATCAGTATTCGAAAGACAAAATCATTAATGAATATTCTAGAGTATTTAAAGGGATAGGTAAATTTCCAGGTTTACAAAAATTAATTTTAACCGATAATGCTGAACCTTGTGTAAAACCGAGCAGGAGAATCCCCAGTAGACTGTTTCCAAAATTAAAAGATTCTCTAGATAAGCTAATTAAAAATAATGTGATATGTAAAGAATCAGAACCGACTGAGTGGATTAATAATATAGTAATTACAGAAAAGGCTGATGGTAATTTAAGGATATGTTTGGATCCTATGCATTTAAATAAATTTATAAAAAGGGAACATTTTCAGATCCCATCGCCAGATGTGATATTGGATGACTTGAATGGTAAAGAATTTTTCTCAATCTTAGATTTAAAAGATTCTTTTTATCAAGTTGTCTTGGATGAAAAATCATCAAAATTATATACTTTTGCTACTCCTTTAGGTAGATTTAGATTTTTAAGAATGCCGTTTGGTATAAACACAGCAGCAGAAGTGTCTCAGAGAAAAAATTATGAGGTATTTGGGGATATATTAAGAAATAAAATTTACATAGATGATTTAATAATAGCTGGTGAAACTAAACAGGAGCATGATAAGATTTTGGCAGAAGTTTTAAATAAAGCAAAGAAGTTTGGTATAACTTTTAATCCAAATTAATTTCAATATTGTGTAAAGGAAATAAAAATTTTAGGGTTTATAATTAATAAAGAAGGCAAAAAAATTGACCCTCAACGAATTGAGGCTATAAATAACTTAGAAAATCCTAAGAATAAGAAAGATTTACTTAGAATTTTAGGCTTATTAAAATACTTAATAAAATGTATTCCAAATTTAACTAAATTAACTGAACCTCTAAGACTATTGACTAGAAATAACGTAATCTTTGAATGGACTGACCAACATACAAAATGTTTAGAAAATTTAAAATCAATAATTACTAACTCACCTGTTTTAGCTCATTTTAATACGAATAAAACTATTATAATTCAGTCTGATGCAAGTAACATGGGAATGGGAGCTTGTTTAATGCAAGACAATAAACCTGTATGTTATGCTTCGAGAAGTTTATCAGATGCTGAAAAGAGATATGCTGTTATTGAAAAAGAATTGAATGCCATACTGTTTGCATGTGAAAAATTTAATTATTACATTTATGGTAGACCTATTATCATTCACACAGATCATAAACCGCTAGTGTCAATTTTAGAAAAAGATTTAAATAAAATACCGAGTCGTTTACAAAGAATGAGATTAAGACTTTTAAAATATGACTTGAAACTTAAATATGTACCTGGCAAGTATTTGTTTATAGCAGATACTTTGTCAAGAAATTGTGTCAAAGAATTAAATCTTATTAATCAGTTGGATAAGAATTAGTGGTTAATAGTTTGGAGAGAAGATTAAGTAACAATAGATTTAAAGAATTTAATGAAAATACTGAAAATGATTTAACTCTAAAACGGTTAAAAAATTATCTAGAAAATGGATGGCCTAATAATGAGAAACAATTGGAAAGCAAAGACTGAAAACATTATTTTTGTATAAGAGACAGACTCACCATTAGTAATGGGTTAGTATTTTATGGAGATAGATTAATAATACCTATGAGCATGAGACAAAACATCCTTAATCGGTTGCATGTAGGGCATTTAGGTGTTAATAAATGTAGATTAAGAGCTAATGAATGTATGTTTTGGCCAGGAATGTCAAGAGACATAACCGATTTCATAATAAATTGTGAAATATGTATTAAGTTCAGAAATTGTAATCCAAAATTACCCTTATGGTGTCATGAAATCCCATCTAGACCTTGGCAGAAGTTAGGCATGGATATTATGGAATTTAAAAATAAACTGTATTTGGTTGTCGGTGATTATTACAGTAAATGGATTGAGGTAAAAAAGTTAAAAAATAAGACTGCTAAGAATCTAATTAAAGTCTTAGAAGAAATATTTTCATGTCATGGAATACCAGAGGTGATGGTTTCTGATAATAACCCGTTTAATAGTCATGAATTTGTTCTATTTTTGAAGAATATTAACATTAAACTTATAACATCAAGCCCTAATTACCCTCAAAGTAATGGATTTGCAGAAAAATGCGTGGGAATTGTAAAAAACATGTTCAAAAAGTGTCTAAACGATATAGATTTTCTAAAATCGCTGTTCAAATACAGAAATAACCCTATACCAGATATTGGTTTTTCTCCGGCTCAGTTGTTATTTTCACGTAGATTAAAAGATGATTTGCCTATGGTTGACAAGTTGCTTTTACCAGAAGTAATAGCGCGAGAGCAAGTAATCCAGTTACTTGAAAATAAACAGAAAGTAAACAAGAGCTATTACGATCACAACTCCAGAAACCCAGGTGACATTATTGCTGGTGGCCCTGTAAGATTTAGATTAGGGAATGTGTGGAAAAAAGGAGAAGTAGTGAGTACATGTGAACAACCTAGAAGCTTTGTAGTTAAATCAGAAAATAATAGATTTTACAGAAGAACGCAACAACATATGCTGATTGAGGGGATGAAGTTAAGGGACAGAAATAAGTTAAAACAACCAGACAGATTGAAAATGTAATTTATATATTTCTTTTTGAATGTGTAATTTAAGTGTTAATTAGAACATGTATTATTTTAGTGTTTTCGTATTTTTGCAGAATTTATAATTTTATGTTATCAGATATAGTGTTAAATAATAATTTTATGTAAATAACTTGCATATATATATCCAATATGTAAAAATAGACTTAAGGGAGGAGGTGTAAGGATATGCAACTCTTAGTGCATATTTTATTGTATGCAAATGTATGTGCGGGTTAGTTGAATAGTTTTTGTTGTATAAAAATATAACCCGGCTCATACCGGAGAATGATTAGTTGAATTTAAGACCTATAAGAGTAAACACCTATTAATCAGTTATCAGTCTTTTATTAATTACTACCTAACGTTACAATTTCATGAATTATATAAATACAAGGTGCGGCAGGGAAACTTGCTGATTTAAATTGGGCGTCAATAAGCGAGACGTGGTCAGAAAGAGGTAGGAAAGGTCTCATCTCATTCTGTCCATATATACCTTTATTTGGCATAATCTTCTACAAATTACATACTACATAATACACTCGTCTATTCTACTTCCAATTCTGTCTGCAAGTTTTGTTACCGCTCAAGCCAGTTATCGTCATGCGTTGGACAAAGGAGGAGCGTGCGTTCGCCATCGTGGCCGTTCGGTGCTTGCCACCCAACGTGCCTTTCGAGCTCGGTTCAATATTCATCCCACGGTTCCCTAAATGCGTCCGCCTACGAAACGATTGATTGCCGAATCAATCGTTCCGTAGGCGGACGCATTTAGGCAAAGTGGCAAAAAAGGGCCTGGAGGTCTACGGACTTCCAGAACACCAGAAAACGTCGAGAGGTGAGGTTGTCGTTTTTGCGTTCTCCCCGGCGTTCGGCGCGCAAACAGGCAGGTGCTCTGGGGATTTCCGATTGCAGTGTTAGACGAATTCTTCACAACGCACTCAAGTTTCATCCCTACAAACTTACTGTGGTGCAAGAGCTCAGTGAACGAGATTTTTTTCGCCAAACTGCATGTTAATCGCTCCTTAACTTGCCTCACGACGCCCTCGTGTTTTTCAGTTCATTTCCACCTTTGCTGCTGCGTAAACAAATAAAACATGCGTTATTAGAGTCGTGCCAATCGCCGTGAACTTCATGAGAAGCGGTTTGGTGTTGTAGGCGTTCACTTTGTGGTACATCTTAAATTCACTTGTAAATAAAACACTTTTTAATTTGTTTAACCACTGAATCTTACATTTAATTGTGTGACTAGTTTCGACTATCTAGTAGTCATTCTCAAACTTTAGTTTGAGAATGACTACTAGATAGTCGAAACTAGTCACACAATTAAATTAACTTTAGTTTGAGAATGACTACTAGATAGTCGAAACTAGTCACACAATTAAATGTAAGATTCAGTGGTTAAACAAAGTAAAAAGTGTTTTATTTACAAGTTCATAAGAAGCCATTTCATTGTGAATGTGTTACTGTGACACCACACAGTAACACATTCACAATGAAATGGCTTCTCATGAAGTTCACGGGGATTGGCACGACTCTAATAACGCATGGTTTGTTTGTTTACGCATTGCCGAGAGTTGGGATAATTCGGCCTTACTTTTTCGAGGAAGAAGAACACACTGTTACTGTGAATCGAGTTCGCTACAGAGAAATGATTGAGGCATTTTTTTTCCCAAAACTTGAAGAAATGGAACTTGGAGACGTATGGTTCCAGCAGATCGGAGCCACGGCACACACAGCAAGAACTTTAATGGAACTTTTGAGGGAACACTTCCACGAGCGCCTAATCTCCGTACTGTGGCCCGATTTGACTTCCTAACTTTTTTTTATGGGGATATCTCAAATCCATTGTTTACAATGACAAACCACGGACCCTGCAACACCCGAAGGACAACATTCGCCAAGCCATCGCCAACATTCCCGTCGATATGCTTGAAAGAGTGGAGCGAAACTTCAAAAAGCGAGTGGATCAGTTCATCGCTAATGAGGGCCGCCATTTGTCCGTTGTCATTTTTGAAACCACTTGAAACAAAAATTCAGGATGTGTACAATACGATAAAAAAAGAATTAAATCGATATGTGAAATACTTTTTTTTTATAAACCTTTCAAATGAGCAGATTTCACTGCCGCATCCTGTAATATAAACCAAGTGTTTTAATTTAAATTTAATTTAAATCATCTAGTATCTGTAATATAAATTTTCAACATAAAATTTGAAATAAAAACACTGTAAACTAAGTGTTTTTATTTCAAATTTTATGTTGAAAATTAATATTACAGATACTACATGATGTAAATTAATTTTAAATTAAAACACTTGGTTTATACTACAGGGTGCGGCAGTTAAATCTGCTCATTTGATAATTTACCAAGTGTTTTTATTTCAAATTTTATTTTAATCATGTTTCACCAAGTGATTAATGAGAACATTGTGAAAGATATTTTAAATTTTCAACACTTAAATGCCCCAACCATCAACGATATATTGCTTTATTTATTCATGCAAGTATCAGAAACTTATAATATCATAGTGTTTTTTGTATCCATAATATAAATATAGTAAAAATGTACAGAATTTAATAGAGAATTTAATTTTGACAATATATTGTAGTAAAACGCAGGCAAAAAGGAATTCGACGAAAAACAATTTATTTCCCATGGCGTTTTCAATAAATATGAATAAGTTGGGATAGATACTCGTATTTTTTCAATCAATAAGGTGCCCCACCTTTGCTAAATTCTGTGTTTAGCTAAGGAACGTATTTTCTCGATATAAACCTTCAAAGGGGTTCCCTTTTAAATACATAAGGCCTCAAAGTAAATTCCTTCATTTTCTGAATAGTAAATATTACAAATAAATATAACTTATACTGGATGATATAAATTAAATTTAAATTAAAACAGTTTGTTTCACTTATTTGATTCAAAAATGTTTCATCGCGGGTTAAGTGAGAAATTAATTAAAGATATAAAATAAATATAACATTAAAAGTGCCGAGATTCTTTTCGCAATCAACATCAAGTTAGTTTTACAAAGACTATATCAAACACTCATTGAAACAACTACTTCCCGGCGCTAATACCCCGACGAACATTGAATTACACAACAAGTGTTTGCTGTTACATACAGTAACCTACTGCAAATGTAACAATTTGCGTCAAATTATTCAGGCCATCTATAGACGCGTTTCGAGATTTATCTTTTATTTATTTATTTACAATAGTGTGCACATATATATATATATATATAGAACTTTAACGCAACAATAATGTTCCACAAAAATATAACAAGTGGGGTGTGAATATACATAATATAAATCAAACACAAGTTTGAAGTAACTAATTAAAGTAAAAATAAAAGAAATACACAATAGTAGCACTATAGCAAATGAATAATATAGAAATGAATTGTATCTCAACTAAGAATTGAAAAATCAATAGATCTTAATTGAGATTTAAAGGCTGTAAATGAAGTCCCAAAGAGAGTGATGGTTCTGAGTCGATCAATTATATTATAATGTCTCATCATTCTGCTCAATGGACTATTTCTGCCAAAGTTTGAGCGGTGAAAATGCTCACGAAATATTAGGTTAATACGTGTATTGCTAGGCACGTTGAAATTAATTAAATGGAGCAACTCAGAGCAGTCTATTATCGAATTTACAATTTTGAATAGAACACAGAAATCAAAATAAATGCGCCTATTTTCAAGGCTGGCTTAGTTAATTGTAGCCAGCATATGAGTAATTTATTCTTAAAATGCCAAATTTGTAACTAATATTTAATAGGAATTTGTTTTGCACGATTTGGTCTTTACGGTTGGAATAATGTGGAAACCATATACATGACGCGTATTCTACTTGAGTTCTTACTAATGTGATATAAAGTAATTTTTGTGTGCGAATGGAAAAGTTTGCACCATACCTAAAAATAAAGCCTAAAGTTTGCATGGCTTTACAATAAATGTTATCAATATGCTTCGCAAAAGACAAACGACAATCGAAGGTTACACCTAAGTCTTTAATGTGTTTTACTGATGATAAAAGTTGATTATCAATATAATATTGGTTTTCGGATATGTGACCTCTGCCAAACGATATTGCATAAAATTTATTGATATTCAGAAATAGAGAATTATCACAGCACCATTGATGTAAATGATCAAGATCGGATTACATCAATATCCGGTAGGCAGGATTGTTAATAATACGAAAGATCTTTAGATCGTCAGCAAACAAGAGTAACTTGCAATGAACAACGTAACTGGTAATGTCGTTAATAAATAATAAAAATAAAATAGGGCCACAATGGGATCCTTGAGGGACACCAGAAGTTGCCGTAATTGGATTTGAAACAAAGCTGTTAAGTTTCACAAATTGTTGCCTATTATTTAAGTAACTGAACAACCACTTTGTAACTTGCGGCCCGAAACCAAGATTTTCGAGTTTATTGATTAAAATGGAATGGGAAACACGATCAAAGGCTTTTGAAAAGTCAGTGTAAACCGAGTCGACCTGTTTCCCATCCTCAAATGCACTTAACAAAAATGACTGATATAAAATATGATTCGTTAAAGTAGATTTTCCTTCACAAAATCCATGTTGTTCATTGCAAATCACATTCTTACATGCCCATACCAACTGCTCAGATATTATTTTATCAAATAATTTTGGTATTACTGACGGTGTTGCTATACGTCTGTAGTTCTTAACGTCGCCTCGATTTCCTTTCTTGAATAATGGTGTGATAATCTGCGCAACGCGGATTACAAGCACTTCTCAAACTAGACTTGATAATATCATAACAAACCTGGCAGTTGATTATGAGTCCTTTATTTTTGGCACCCATTTTTCTGATCATCTAGATCAGAAAATACTATGGCCCTTAAATATAAAGGATGGTAAAAAATGTAATAACAAAGTACGCAAAATCACAGATTACAATATTAATAGATTTGCAAGTTCATTGAATGTATCTGTTGATTGGAATATCATATATCTGGACAGGGATGTTAACAGTGCATGGGGTAAGTTTTTGAACACAATTAACGCGGCATTGAACTCATCTTGTCCGTTAGTTCGTTATCATACAAATAAAAGAAAACATATATATCATAGAAATAACCCGGATATAATAAACGATAAACATTTATTAGACTATTTATCAATTACAAAATACTTTAATCCTGATGCTAAAATTATATATTCACAAATTAAAAAACATTACGATGAATTACTTCGTCAACAAAAAAAATATATATTAAAATGGAAATATTAACCAGTGATAATAAAATAAAACAACTTGAAGCATAATTAACAAAACGCTGGGTAAGAATAATAACAAAAGTGATAAATACATACATTTGCGGGGCAGAGAGAATGAATTAAATTATTATTCTAATAATATAGCTACAGAAGAAGCAAAAAAAATTCCAAATTGTTTATTCAATTGTAACATAGTAAGGCAATCAAGTACTTTATTTTTTAAACCGGTGACGGAAACGGAAATCTTTAATAAAATATGTTCTTTAAAAAATAAATAATCATTTGGTTTTGATGAAATTACAGCCAAATTAATAAAATGCAGTACAGATGCTCTTGTTGGCCCTTTAACTCATTTAATTAATATCAGTTTTGAAAACTGAATTTTTCCACAATGCCTAAAAGAAGGCGTTATAACAGAAATATATAAAAAGGGCGATCCGACTAATTTTCGAATGTATAGACCTGTCACACTTCTATCCGTCTTTTCTAAAATTATTGGATGTGTATAGCTGAACGGATTACAGACTATCTTAAAAAATATGACATACTAGTTAGTGCCCAAAATGGCTTTATAAAGAAAAAATCAACAAATACAGCAATTTTTGATTATTTAACAGAAATTATGAAAGCTCTGGAGAACTCGGAAATGCCACTTGGTATATTTCTTGACTTATCCAAAGCCTTTGACACAGTAAGCCACGAAATTTTGTTAGAAAAATTGAAGCATTACGGGGTCATAGGCGTTGGAAAAAGCTTAATTTATCCGTACTTAACAAACAGAACATATCGAACAAAAATAAATGAGACAGTTTCAGATAGTATGACAACTAATATAGGGATACCACAGGGTAGCATATTAGGCCCCATTCTATTTGTTATCTATGTTAATGACTTACCATCAATAATTGAAAAAGAAAACGTCTTTGTAACTACATATGCAGACGACACGAATCTCCTCATTTCTAGGGCGAATGAAACAGAACTTGTAAACAAAGCAAGTAATGTTCTAAGAATTACCCAGGAATGGTTGAGGAAAAACAAATTACTAATGAACGAAACGAAAACCAATTTAGTATTATTTCAAACAAAACGAAAAGAAAATATGCTAACTAAGATAACACTGAACAACCAATCATTTGATGTCAATGATGAAACAAAATTTTTAGGTGTTGTAATTGATAAAAACATAAATTGGGATTCACATTGTCAGCAATTAGAAAATAAATTGAATGTTGTATGTTACACCCTTCGAATATTGCGTCAAGTAGTCAACACTGATACTTTACTTATACTTTACAGATCCAATTTTGAAAGTTTGGTCAGATATGGCCTAGTACATTATGGATGGTCAAGTGCAGCAAAACAAATATTTATCACTCAGAAACGAGCAATAAGAATCATATTTAATATGAACTATAACGAAACTTGTCGTGGAAAATTTAGAAACAACCGTTTACTTACTATCTGTGATCTCTATCTGTACGAAATCTTACTTTTTAATTTTAAATATAAACATAAATTTGAGATGTTCAATGCAATGCATACGTATAATACACGTAATTCAGAAATGTATGCATACCCTACTCACAGACTTTCTCTCTTTGAGACATCACCTATATATGCCGCGTTGAGGGTGTTCAATAAATTACCTACCTACCTAAAAATTATTAAACATGAGAATAGATTTAAAACAGATTTGAAAGATTATTTGATCGAACAGGAAAATTACTCTATTTTAGATTATATGAATCAGTGAATGAATGCATACATAAGTATATGTACATAGCTACATGTATTAATAGTTTTTCTTTTTAGTCAAGTATTATTTTAGGAATTGTATAGTTTTTTCTTTTTTGACGAATTCGATTGGCAACGGAATATGTTACTGTTGTAATTATCCTAGTAATTATTGTATGTATCATGTACTGTCTCCATTTTGAATAAAGATTATTATTATTATTATAAAACTTGTTCTCCAATAACTATGAAATACGCCAGATTCAATAGAGGCTTCGAATAATATGTGGAGTGGAGTACATATAGGGTAGACACATCGTTTAATAAAATACGCTGGTAAATGATCAGGATCATAGCTACACGAATCAGGTAACAACTGAATAGAGTTAAAGATTACACTATTATTACGATGGTAACGCACACTTGCACTTGGTACATGATCATTAGAATACACTTCCGAAAAATATTCCGCAAATAGGTTTGCACAGTCTTCGCCAGAATCACTAGATTTTTCGTTGAAATACATAACCTTAGGGCCATCTGTTTTCCGTGAATCGTTGACATGCCTCCAAAAAGATCTTGAATTAACACTGATCTTATCTTCAACCTTTTTAATGTATTCAACATATAGCTTTTCACCGAGGTCCTTACATTGGGCACGTAACGATTGGAACTGAAGGTAATGATGCTGTAATCCGCTAGCTTTAAACTGCCAATGTGCTTGCCTCTTACACTTTATTAAATCAATTAGATTTATGTTGAACCATTTAGGGTACGATGAGGACCTAATCCGTTTTATAGGGACATATGTATTTACTGCGTATTCGATGATGTTATAGAATTGTTCAACAGCCTCATTTATGTTTTTGTTTCTTAGGATATTGTCCCAATTTATAGTCGATAAGTAATCATTAATGATAATGTAATTGGCAGCTTTAAAATCATATTCGAAGCTATCGAGTTCAAGATTATCTGTCGGATTCACACTGCAATTTAATGATATTGTGTAGGCAATATGATGAATACTACACGGTGCAATTGGATCATGCGACTTGGAAAATTCAAAGGTCGTTAAATTGGAAAATGCCACATCTAGATAGATACCAAAGCTGTTAGGCAATGGATTTACTTGCGGCAAGTTGTGATACTCAAGACATTCGGCTAGTAGTTGGGCCTGCTTACAGTGATTGGCGTCCGATAAGATTGATTTACCGTCATTGTTCCAAGATGCATTAGGCAAATTTAAATCGCCACACAAAAAATACTTATAATCAGTGTACTGACAACAAACATATTCAATCGCCGAGCAATAAGTTTCATACATAGTCAGATTTGATGCGGGAGGAATATACGCTGCTGATACGATTAAATTGGCACCAACTCGAACAAACACAGCTTCAATAGTGGTAAAAATATCAATATAATTGCTCTGAAGGTGTGATCGAACTGCGATTAAAACTCCACCTCCTCGACTCTTATTGCTCAAAATTGGCGATCTGTCGCATCTATACATTGAAAATCCATGAAGGCCTAGTTCAGCATTATTTATTGATTGGTCTAGCCATGTTTCCACGAAAATAATTATATCGTAAACAGAAAGGTTAATGTTACTTTTAATATTATTAAGCTTTGATCTCATGCCTCCAAGGTTTTGAAAATATATCACTAGTTTTTTTGTTGGTTTTTATTTTGTGATTTCACAATAGATGGATTGCCATTGATGAATTTAATTGTGATGTCATTTTCACCGTTTTCTTCACGTAAAGCAAGTTCGCGTCTTAATTCATTCAAATGTTCGCGTTGTAGTTTTGTCCTGTCATTTGCAAATATGACAGACCCTGTATTCAGCTCTATAAATATTTTCATCAAATTTATAGCTGATTCTTTGTCGTTAAATATAATTTTGACGGGTCTTACTTTATTGGAGTCATGTTTTCCAACACGAATTATTTTACGTGGATTGAAATTTGTTATTTTCTCACCAATTATGTTATTTATAGCAATGGTGTCCTTTTCTATTTTATGTTCAATTGAGCCAGTGGATTCGGGAAGATTATATACCATAACGTTGAGGGCCCGTAACTGACGCTCTTCCATCTCCCCAACGATGTTAGTTTGAGAAATAACGTTAGATTGTTTACTAGAAATCTCTGTATTCTCTAATTTAGTGAGCCTAGCTTTTTTAATCAGTATAGCTTTACCATTCCCTCTAAACAATTTGACACCGCAGACTGGCGGTCACGTTAACCCATTAACGGCCGAGCAATTATAGAGATAATTCTAAAAGTTGATTTTAGGTCAAATTCTGCACTTCTTTTTATGATATCTATGAATGACTTATTGTATTAAATACTGTGAATTTTTCTTTTAAATACACATAGTGTATATGCTGTAAAATTTCAGGCATTCGTCGATTTCATATAATAACGTGCAGTATGAAGTTTAGAACGAGTGATTCCACTCCCAGACTAAGCATGAAGTAAAATTTCGAGTTTAGAAAAGCCTGAAAATTTGGTTTGGTCGCTCCGCGTAGCGGAGCGGCCAAACCAAATTTTCAGGCTTTTCTAAACTCGAAATTTTACTTCATGCGCCACGCTCTTAAAACGCTGAAATATTGTGAAGTTAGAAATACATTCACATTATTTTCTTTTTAATTAGTAATAATCGAAATATTTTACTAACAAATGATTTACATTTTTCTTCATACATTTTAAAGTCAGGTCTAATAATATAATATATCAAATTAATTTATTTAGTAATTTAATAACCAAAAATTAATAATGAATATGTATTTACAATTTAAAATAAATCATTAAATTGCTCCTATTCCTTGGCCATTATTATAGTTGGAGTATTATTCTGAATCGCACTGTTAGGTTATTAATAATTTGGTTATTATATTACACTATTTTATGTAGCGCGAATATATATTTTTTAATTTTAATTTATCCTGTAATTAGTTTTTTTGTAAACTGTTGGATAATAAATAAATAAATAAATAAATGTTGCGTGTATGCATCAATGGCGCTTAAGGAAATTTGTATATAAACAATTAATAGGTAATGAAAAATATATACACCTGTCATGTAAATTGTTTAGCTCTTTGTCGGGACAAATAGTAAGACAAATTTTAAGTTATTTTTTATGTGGCTAGACTGTAGACTCTGGATAACACTTTATTATAATAAAAGATATAAAATAAAAAAGATTGAGTGAAACTAATAAATTACGATATTACCAGTTGCTTAATCCCATCCTCTCGAAATCCCACTTCATACAAGATGGATTGTGCAAATGTTCCCGTGTTATTGATCGCGCTAAGCTTTATCTCGTTGCGAAAAATGATAAATTATTGCAGATACCACTTTACAATTGAGATAAATATTACAGTCGTCGCGTTTTTCATGAAGAGCGTGTTTCAAGTTTAGAAAAGCATGAAAATTTGGTTCCAAACCAAATTTTCATCTATATTCGTATGATAGTTGTTACTCTGTAATTGGGTTTTTGCCTGTTGGGTAATAAAGATTGTTATTATTATATATAATATATTGGCCTTGTCTACCCTTAGGTGTAAGGCTTCTATTTTAATAGTCTCTTTTCTATTTATCTCCTGCGTACACAAATTTGGATCACCCTCCTTTATTTCTTGCCATCTTCTCCGCTTCGTTCCATTTTACATTTCTTTTCTTCAGGATTGCTGTCGTTTGGTCGTTTCAGGTTTTTGTTGGTCTTCCTCTCTTTTTCTTTATTCCTGCCTTCGCCTGCCAAATGTTTTTCACCTGTCCTCTATCACTCATCCTGCATAAATGTCCAATCCATTTGAGTTGGTTCGATTCTATGTTATCTGCTATAGATGGTACCCCTAATTCTTCTCGGACTGCCACATTTCTAATTCTGTCTCTCTTGGTTTCACTCTTCTCAGGAACTTCATATCAACGGCCTGTATCTTACTCTTCTGTCTGTTTGGGAGAACCCATGATTCGCTCCCATAGGTTAGTATTGGTCTGAATACTGTCATTTTTGTTTTCCTACTGTTGATTTTATTGCCGATGAATGAGTTGCTAAACGCAAAGAAAATTCTAGTGGCGGAGCTAATTCTTTCGTCTATTTCTTGTTCCATGTTTCCGTTTCTTTCCATTGTCACTCCGAGGTACTTGAATTGGTCGTCTTGCTCTAGTTCTTGGTTGTTTATGTCTAAATTTATTCGTCTGTTGTCCTGTCCTGTAGCCATAACCTTTGTTTTACTGATGTTGACGTTTAGGTTTCTTTTTCGAAGTTCTTTTCCCCATATCATTAGACTTGCCTTCAGGTCTTCTTCTCTGGGTGCGCATATCTATATTCGTACTTTATTAAATTAGTTCATTTTGAGCTTTAAATGAGTGTTTTCCACTCCCAGGCTAAGCATGGAGTAAAATTTCGAGTTTAGAAAAGCCCCGTGAAAATTTGTCGAGGGTCGCGCAGCGACCCGAGACAAATTTTCTGGGCTTTTCTAAACTCGAAATTTTACTTCATGCGCCACGCGTATAAAACACAGATTTCAAGGGCGAACTTCCCACAATACATAAATTTCACAATATTTTAGTGTTTTATACGCTTGGCGCATAAAGTAAAATTTCCAGTTTAGAAAAGCCTGAAAATTAGTTCGCGGCTTTTCTAAACTCGAAATTATAAATGAACAACGGAAATTATAAAAGACGTTACCTTCTTTGCTCTTTTATAATTACCTTTGTTTGTAAAACATATTAATTGTCTTAAAATCATTTTTTTATTGATTAAAACTGTACACTGACATTATTTCGTATTTTGTCTTTCTGTGGTGAATTGAGTTCATTAATTATTCAATCTGAGTTGTTTGTTGGGAATATTTCGTGTGGTAAATGTGTTGATTTGTGGCCTTATAGTCGACATAAACTTTCCTTTTGAAATTTCAGTAATCGACGGCTTTTAAGCAAGATCAAAGAAAATGCGGAATTATGATGCAGAAACTTCCGCTTTATTGGAGGATATATTTGTAGATATATATATATATATATATATATATATATATATATATATATATATATATATATATATGTACATAAAAATCGATTCCTTTTGATATGCCTACATAAATACATACGATTATAGTCTATAGTCTAGCAACATTATGCCACCGCCTTGATTTAACTACGGATACTGTAGCCCTAATACAGGAACCCTGGATTGTAAAATCCAGGATATGTGGTATGGGGAGATTAACCGGTAATTTATTTCACAGACCGAGCACGAAACCTAGGACTGCCATCTACGCACCTAGGCAAATAGAAGCCCACCTGCTGCCACAACTTTCCGATGGTGATACTACTGTGGTGAGAATTTGTGGAGCGATGGGCAAAGGGAAAGACGCAGTTCTGGCGGCGGTCTACCTACCTGGAGACTCCACCCTTCCGCCCCCTACAAGGGGAATGGAAGGGCTTGTTGAGTATTGCAGGAAGGAGGGACTACCACTGATCATGGGCTGCGACTCAAATGCACACCATATCTCATGGGGGAGCAGAGCTTCTGATAGAAGAGGTAAGTCTTTACATGACTATTTAGTAATAATTTAGAAATACTCAATCGTGGGACGGAACCCACTTTCGTGAATACGCGTGGCCAGACAGTAATTGATATCACACTGGCTACCATTGGTATCTCTAACATTATAGATAAATGGGAGGTCAGTCAGGAAGCGTCTATGTCTGACCACAGATAGATCACTTTTCAACTGGGCCTAAAATTGAGTCCGAGCAAACCTTACCAGAATCCGAGACTTACGGATAAGGATGCATACCGTATGCACCTTGATGAGGGATTGCAGGATATAAAGAAGCAATGCCCTAGGGACTGTGCCAGCCTAGACCTCCTAGCGGAGGAAGTGCAGGCAAAGATTCTTAGGGCATATAAACTGTCCTGCCCACTTAAAAGGAGGCCTGAGACAGGGACGGCCACCCCATGGTGGTGCCCAGATCTCGTCTCCTTAAAAGATGAGGCCAGGAAAGCATTCAATAGCGCACAACGCTCCAAAGAGGCCTCCGACTGGACCATTTACAAGGTCCGCCTTAGAGAGTACAAAAAGCTCATAAGGCAATGTCAAAGAGCGTCATGGCGTGCCTTCTGCGAAGGAATTGAAAGCACTCACGAAGTTAGCAGACTTAAGAAGACTCTATCACAGGACGACCATCAATCTGTGGGAGAAGAAGGAGGACGGCACCATGACTGACGACCTCCATGAAAGTCTGCAACTACTGCTCAAGACTCACTTCCCTGGATGCACTTTACTATCTACGCAATCTAGGGATGTGGTTGAAATCACTTCGGCAATACCAGAAGACTGAGAACTGGCTCATGAAGTGATAAATGAAGAAAACACCCTTAGAGCAATTGCAAGCCTTTCCGCCTTTAAAGCACCCGGACCCGACGGCATCTTTCCCGCCCTGCTACAGTGGGGGGGGGGGGGGCGTCATGAACTAGCTGAGTTCGTAGTGATGCTGTTTCGGTCCAGTTTGGCGCTGGGATATGTCCCTAAGGTCTGGAAACGAGCCAGGGTTGTTTTCATACCGAAGCCCGGTAGAGCAGACTATACTGCTCCCAAAGCATACAGACCAATTACACTTTCCTCGTTTCTCCTTAAAACACAGGAAAGGATTTGTGAATGGCACATAAGAACATCAGCTCTAGTCGGACAGCCGCTGATGACGACACAACATGCATACACACGGGGGAGGTCCACTGATTCAGCCCTGCATAGTGTAGTGAGCAGAATCGAGAGAACATTGGATGTTAAAGAATCCACCCTAGGTGTTTTTGTTGACATAGAAGGTGCGTTTGATAAAACGACCATACCGAAGATAGGAAACGCGCTTAGCAAACGAGAAGTACCATCTAAAATGTGTGAATGGATTGGCAATGCACTGGCCAATCGTATAGTCACAGTGGAACAGGGAAGGGAACGTATAACCTGTAAAATTGACAGAGGCTGTCCTCAGGGAGGTGTTTTATCACCACTATTATGGAACATAGTTCTGGACAGCCTATTAGACGAATTTCAGCAACTAGGCTTGTTTGTGACAGCCTATGCTGATGATCTGGCCATATTAGTATGTGGTAAGTTTGAAGACGCCCTATGCGACCAGATGCAAGAAGCTCTAAACATAGTTTCTAGGTGGTGCAATGATCACTCCCTATCGGTAAACTCTGCCAAAACGGAGATGGTCCTGTTCACCAAGAAAAGGAAGGTGTCGAAAAAAGCACCAAAATTATTGAATACGATGTTGCAGTACAGCGACGAGGTGAAATACCTGGGCATCACTCTCGACAGGAAACTGAGCTGGAAAGCGCACATCGACATCAAAACAGACAAAGCTATAAGGGCCTTCTGGCGATGTCGTCGGGCAGTGGGGAAAACCTGGGGTTTGAAACCACGCACGACTCTGTGGTTGTACACAGTTGTCATAAGGCCCATGCTGACTTACGGAGCTTCAGTTTTATGGCCCAGAACCAAAAAGAAGACCACGAGGAAGCAAATCTCGCAAGTGCAACGGACAGTCTGTCTTAGTGTAACAGGCGCCATGCACACTACTCCGACGATGGCGATGGAAGTCATGCTATGCCTTCCACCACTTGATATCTACGTGGAGAAGGAGGCTATGGCGACTATACTTCGCCTTCAGTGCAGTGGGATTTGGAACAGTAACAGCTGTGGGGAAGATAGAGGACACCTCTGGAGATATACCTCTTTTAGAGGCGGTTAATGACTGCTGTGTACCAACACTAATACGGAACACACCCTACAACGTTACTATTCAACCCACTAAGCGGACGAGAGAGTCTGCTATAAGGATCTACACAGATGGATCTAAAAGGAGAGAAGGATCGGGCCTTGGAGTTTTCTCTAAAACCCTAAAAATCCAAGCGAAGGTTCCGATGGGAATTCATGGAACCATCACGCAACTGGAGCTGATGGGAATAACACTTGCGGCCGAGTACATCATAAACAGTAAGGTGACAAATGTAGCCATACTAATCTTAACGGATAGCAGGCAAGCGATTCTGTCTCTGCAGAAAGCCTATGCTTCGTCAGAGACCGAAATAGAGTGCCACGGGAAACTCAGACAGGCAGCAATGCACAACAACATTGAAGTCTGCTGGGTGAAAGGGCATGATACAAATACAGGTAACGGGAGAGCTGACGCGCTGGCAAGAGCTGCGGCTGGGATGAATCTACTCTCACCGGAGCCGCTAGTGCGGTTAGCTCCTCTCTCCCTGTGTAACATGTTACAAGCCAATACCCTGGAGAAATTCAGGATGCGTTGGGATGATATCGAGGGCTGCAAGCTCTCTAAGGAAACACTTATGTATCCCAATGAGAGATCAGCGAAACGGTACCTGCAGCTGGCTAGAGGGAATCTCAGATGCTTAACTGCTATCCTTACTGGTCACTGTGGACTAAACGGGCTTCTCTATAGGATAGGGATAGTTGACTCCCCATCTTGTAGAGGTTGCAGCATGGAAGACGAGACTGCATGGCATTTTCTTTGTGAATGCCCGGCACTATCGTCAATCAGGGAGTCCATATTGGGTAATAGATGGCCTACAATGGCCTACATAAGAGATCTACCCACTTCAGCTATGCTAAACTGGCTAAACTGAGGATGGGTGATCTACGGGAGGTGGCACAATGGGCCTAATGAGGCCTAAGTGCAGTGCAGAACTGCACACTCCCCTTTGCACCAGAACCAGAACCAGTCTATAGTCTATGCCAATGCACCTTTGTAACTTGCACAAACTAATTTGTTATGATAAATGAGTAGTTGAAATTGCATGTTTTTACATGAAGTAAAATTTGGAGTTAAGAAAACCTGAAAATTAGGCTTGGTCACATAGCAAAGTGGAGCGACCAATCAAAATTTTACTTGAGGTTTAAACCTTAGGGTATCCGAACAAAAAGACGGCACTACAATACCTGCAAATAAGCAGAAATAATCTGAGACGCATAACGGCCGTTCTCACGGACTAAATGGGCATCTCTACAAAATGGGAGTCGTTGACTCGCCAGATTGTAGAGGCTGTCATGAGGAGGACGAGACTGCGAGCACATCCTTTGTGATTGCCCAGCACTCGCCTCGCAAAGGGAGGAGTCAACCGCTGCTCTGCTGGCCTTTCTCGACAGAGTGGCATGACTGAGCTGAGGAGTGACACAACCCTAGGGGGGAATGCAAAAAAGTCCATTGGGGTCTAATTGCTGGGTCTAGGTACACACCCCCTTTATGATCCAGATCTAGATCCAGACACAGAATAAAAATCAAAATTGAATTTGTGTTCAGTATTCAGGCACCAGATACCCACAGACTTGTTTCGGACTTCAAGGTCAGTGTGGTCCTGACCCAGTGCTGAGGAAAACTGAACATTTTAAACTATATGAAGCCAATATGTGAAAACTATTATTGGGTTCGGTAACTAACCCCATCTAATGCTCCATAGTGAATGAAAATACTGGTTAGAAGCTACAAAGCTGTCTTCAGTTTCCTTAAGAAAACTGCAATTTTTCCCGACACATTTAAAACCTATGCCAATCAATACTAGACCTTAAATTCTCTCTAACGATACTAAATTTTTGATCTTGACGATTAGGGAAAATGTACAAACTCGAAATATAGAACATCCCAAATATTTCTTAAATTTTCTATATTGGACCAACTTTTTTCAACATTTAACTGCCTCACGTCTTAATTCGTTATACTCAATACACCCTTATAAAAAAGAACCATATTTGACAAGCGATTTGCACACAAATAATTATCTTTTATTCTCGATATAATAAATTACTTGAAGTAATTGAAATAATTGATTTTAAGCAAACATTACACGATCACAGTGCATAAAGACAACATAAAAACAATTTTAATTCAATATAATAATTAATTTAGACAATAAATCAGTTATCCGTTAATACAATCGAAAAAAATTAATTCAATTATAACCAGGCATTGCTTATAAGAGGATAGTATCCAGCAGTCTTCAAGTGAAACATAAATCGTTCACAACTCGTCCTTGATAGGACTAGAGCGCCATCGTTCACTGGGACTTCGAGTCGATGGATCCAACTCTTGGGGTTCTTTAGTACTTGTTCAGTGGTTGTTGGCTGTTGAGAAGGTTCGGTAGTAACAGTTTCGTCTTCAACTGGATATTCAAGAGCAGGGTGTTCATTTGGTTGGTTGCTTCATCATCAGAATCTCCAGTTTCATCGCCGTCGAATATTTTCATCAGATCTTTTGCTGGACCTTGCACTGCGATTGTAGAATGACACTGGAATCGCAAGTACCATAACAGTAATGCAACATGAGCACAAGCACTATTTGAGCGTGCGCCTACAATGCAAGTGCAAAAGTGACCAGCAATACGATCTATGCCCAGAGCAGCAGTATTAAACATTACAAAAGTTTTGTATTTAATTTGCGATCGATGTCAGGACATTACATTGCATCTAACTAGAACTGCATCACCACTAGCGACATTGATGTTGTGACGCTAATAGTTGATCGACATAGCCTCAGTTGCAACTACGAACTGAAATCCACCACTTTGAGTTGCATGATCTTGGAAGTAAGACCTACCTAGTCTTAGCTGATAAGGACCACCAACGTAGACAATGATATTCTGCAGAGTCAACTCTGGAATATTATCACCTGCAAGATCTTCAACGCGCCAATAACGAGCAGCTTTAACAGTTTTGAGTTTGTATTCTTCAACAACAGCCTGTAAATGATTTGCTTGATCGAGCATACTTAATAAGCGACTAACAATTGCCGTTTGCATTTCTGAATTGTACTGAATCGGTTGAATAGATGCATTGTGAATTGCAGCAATGATACGGAAATCATGAAAAGCTGATCGAAGAACATAATTGCGTTGTCTGCGTCCAAAAAAAACCCAACGTTTTTTAAGTCGGCCGAAAATTTCTTCTACAGTTTGTCGTATTTTAGTGACAAGCCTTGTTCTATTAGCAAGATTAGTTGGTAATGTACCTTTGCCTTTAGGAACAAAGTCAAGCATCTTCACGACACGACGAATCCACGGCTCTCAGCAGGTGCAACAGCATTTCTAAAACCACGGTCAAGAATCAGTAAGTCTCCACGGTCAAGATTTGGGAAGTTGTCTGGTCCTCTCTCAGGTTGGAGAAGATCAGCTAAAATGTCGCAATCTGCTTGCGATGCAGGAAAAGGGCCAGAAACACCATAAATAAAACCATTAGCTGTAACGCCTACCATAGGTTTGATATAATTGACACCTTTGTAGGTCGCATAAGTTTTTCTAGCAAACTGGAAATTGCCTGACTTCTCTTCAACAATGTAGGTGCTATCAAAAATAATCACCGCCTGTTGATTTTGCGGATCGAAAATGGATCTTGCAACTTGATCACTTCGTAGACGCAATGCAGCTCTTGAAAGGGTAAAGCCCATCATGTCTTTGTAAAAATTGGTCTTCAATGCTTCTCGAACTAAGTGCATGTATGAAGAAATCGTCGCAACTGATCTTTTAATATATATATATATATATATATATATATATATATATATATATATATATATATATATATATATATATATATATTATCAAAACCCTTATACCCTTTCAGGTGTTGGGTCGATCTGGGTTGATCTTTTAAACTTCACTGAAAGTTGTTCAATAGTTGTGCTCTATCGCAAGCGATGCAGATAAATTCCAAGAGCCATCGTTGCGTCAATACGTTAAAAATTTTCAGAATCTCGGAGATATCTGAGCATCAGATTGAATGTTTGACGATCGACTCCAATTTCACGGTAGAGCAGGTCCGATGTCATTTCAGCAAAATTCGGAATCGACGAACGATCGTCTAAACGAGCTTCCATTACAAGTTGAGCCATTGTTTGAAAGTTCTTTGCTATGTCCTCAGCACTCATGTTTATGTTGCTGAAATCCGCTTGCAGTTGAGTTGAAGGAGCAAAGCGATCGCCGGAATAATGCACGAGCACCTGAAGGCAGCCAGATGCCGTGGGCCAAGTAAACTTCAACGACATCGCGCCTGTTGACTTGTCTAAGTGGAGTTACTTGGTTAGTACAATTGAAGACACATCTTGTGTGAGAAATGGCCATTCGCGCCATGGGCAGAGAGATTGTCTCAGTCGTACTTACAACTGGTTCTGGTCTTTCAGTTTCAGTCTCAGGTCCTTGAGTTTGCTGCCCATCGGACGTATATCTTGCTCTGTAGCAGCGTCGAAGATAGACACCGTTGGTAGAATGAATTACTTCTGCTCTTGCTGTACGAGAAGTATCTCATTCACAAACAACACAATTTAGACTTTCATTCATTTTAGCCGAAACTTCAGTGATAAGCATTAGCGGGCTTTTAAAGAAAGGATGAGTTTTATTGCATAAAAATGCAAACACAATAAAAAAACCGCACAGACATTATTTTTTCAATAAATCCCTTACAAAAATTATTTAAAACAGGTTGAGAGTTAAGTAGCTTATAGTGGTTAGTGAACACCAATGTTGTTTTCAATTTTAAACATGATGGTTTTTAAATTTAATGAATTTCACATATTTTAAAAAATATCAATTTTTACTATTTTCCTACACTTTACAATAAAAAAATTGGTGTCGTTAAACTCAGCATGAATACGCAAATAAGATTTTATAATTTGTTAATGTGTCGTCAAAAAATGCAGTTTGAATAGGCAAACTGAAGACAGCCTTAAATGTTTACAGTAAACAGCGATTTATAACGTAAATATGGGGACTCGTATACTTAAAAAAACACTTCCCTATGTGTTTGTTAATTGTTATATAAATCAAGTGTGTATTATAGAGTTGGTGCTCGAAACTTTTTGATTGCATAAAGGATGTGATAAAAGCCAATTAAGACGAATTATTCCAGTCCATAAAAAGTTCGAAGAGGAGAAAAAGTGAGACATTATAGTTAGATTAAGATATATATCGTAACTGGCAGTTTGGAAAATTTGGGATTTCCCAGAGGGTTTTCATGGCTATTGGTCCGTGCAAAGATCTGCTGGTGAAAAGTTACATTTTCGACAATGAACATAAAGCAATATGCCCACGAGTTAGTAGGATATTTTTACTAGAATTATTGATTTAAAAAAGTTTTTAAAGAAAGAAATGTACATTTAGCGAAAACAAATTTATTAATGAAGATAAATTAAGTTTATTATAATAAACTATTCACGTAACTCAAACTAAATACAAAAGAAATATTACCGTTTCTTTGTATTTCTACTTAAATTTTAAAATATGGCAAATTGCCAGAGTGGCGATTATTGTTTTAAAAAACATTACTTTCTCTTACCTCACATTCTTCATACATGCTAATGACATAATCCCTTTTTTACCTATAAATTCCGACCATATTTTTCACTCTTTTCATTTCTGTGTACCTGTTCGTTCCACACACAACACTTTTTCCAAGTAAGTTTATTTTAATTATATTCCTAAATTTTTTAAAACGTCATAAGCAAAGCTATACTGAAGAGAGATAAATCTCGAAACGCGTCTTTATATGGCCTAAGACATTAGTTTTAATCCAAGTCCTTTCACTTCTAATTTTTTGTTATTTCTCCTTTCATTCTAAATTTGTATTTGTTAGTTGGTTTGAAGAGAATTTGACCTAAACGTTACATATACTTTAATAGAGCGTTGTAACAAATCAAATTTAATAAGATTTTAAATATTTCATATAAAATTACGAAAAAAATCTTCAATTTGGTTCTCATTAATCACTTGATGAAACATGTTTACAATATTGATAATTAAATAAAAGTCACTTGGTTTGTTTCACTACTATTTTTTATTCTCTCCGACTAGTTTCGACTTATCGTCATTACTCCTTGAGAATGACGATAAGTCGAATCTATTCGGAGAGAATAAAAAATAGTAGTGAAACAAACCAAGTGACTTTTATTTAATTATCAATACGAAAAAAATATTCGTGAAAATGCAAACAATGTCTTAATTAATAAGTCTTATTAATTAAGACATTGTTTGCTTATTTTCTCGAATTCAAATAGTTTTGAATTTGAATTTATCTTGTTTAAATATTTCATTGTATAATTCAATATCCGGAAGTGTATTTGCACGGGAAGTAGTTGTTTCAATGAATATTTATCGTCTTAAGTTGTCTTGTTAATTAAGACATTGTTTGTATTTTCATGAATAACATTTCCGTAATTTTATATATTATTACTTTCTCTTTGTGTTACTATTTGAACTTTAAAATGTTGCAAATTGCCACCACAGTGGTAAGAGCACGATATGATGGAGTTTTACATTTTGATAAGTAATTATAAGAGACCTGCTTTTATGATGATAAGTCATAATGGAACTAACGACCGGCGACCTTAATTATAAAGGGGGGCGAGGGCCGGCTGCGAGCTAAAACATAATCTAGCCGGGTCTGAGCAGACCCCAATTGTATTTAATTATGATACCGTGTAAAACTATTCTGGATGATGATAGATTGAAATATCAGCCAACTACATAAATGTAAGAAAGAGATTAAGGGCAGGGTCACATTTTAATAACCATTTTTTCTGATTATCTGTAATATAATACATACTAGTTTAGTTTGCCAGCTATTGACGATAATACTTAAGAAAATGGGCATTAGATGGCGTTTACGCTTTCGAACATATTTACATTGCACAGGCCTTGATAAATGATCGTAGTTCACAACGAATCGTGTACCAACATCATACCATCATCATCATGCAATTCGTTGTGTGGTGTCGACTTTGATATTCCTTGGAAGATCCGATGACACCTAGCAAAAATACCACAAACCCAGAAGATATCCACCCTAGAAGTGGAGGTTCTGGAAAGGACCTAGATTTTGAATTTTGCAGGGATATGTGAAAGTATGCTCCCAAGAAGATACCAATTTTAATAAATTGGATTTAATTCGCTGATTCCCTTGAATCGGCAAAAGCTCACTGGTCGTAGACAAATTGGTTGAAACCTTTTAACAGCAGGAAGAAAAAAAATTAATGATCAAAGATGTTCAATGTTCTTTAAGCATGTGACGGCGTACGGCAGCTCTTAGTCGGAGGCGGCGTCGGGGTTCAAAAGAAAGCAAAATTTAAAAAACAAAAAATGACTTTTGGGCGCCACTTGGTTTTATCACTGTACCTTTTTATGTTTATCCCTGTATAAACCAAGAAACTATGGGGATGAAAATGTAGGTGAAAGTAATAGTAAAATAAATATTAATAAAAAATTACTTTAATAAATAATATCAAAAATATTGAAAATATAAACCAATTTAATTTTAACAAAAATGAACAATTTAAAAATAAAAAAACGCAATAGAATTTTATCGAGACACTTGAAATATCGAAACGCTTGTAAATGAAAAATAATACTATAATAAAAATGAAAAAATCGTTATTAGATTAATTTCTCCACAACAATTATCGATTAATTAGGCGGTAAACACAACTAATAAAAAATAACCCTTATGTAATCAAAAACCTCTATCATAAATAACTAAGAAAATGTTTGATTATCAAAAATAAATAAACACGAGTAATTCATAAAAAAATGACGTCATTTTCCTTAACATTAATATTTCATAAAATATTCACTTTATTTTCTTAGGGCCACATAATTAAACCTTCACCTTCTGTAAAATTGCATTCCTGATTCTCACTTCAATCATTTATTTTACTCTTAGAAACGCATTTCAAATTAAAAAAATTAAGAAAATAATATATAAATTTTTATATGGATCTTATAAACAAACATTTCTCAACATTTCCCAACATACTCAAAAGTATAATATTACACGAATCAAAAATAAAAAAATCACTCCTAAATTAACTGAACTTGAAGTTGGATGACTCGATACAAAACACAATCACTTATCTGAGTTTCATCAGCATCCACAGAATTATCTCCTTCCTCCTCACTTCAAATATACTTCTTTTCTTCACTCCGCAACTACACACGTATCCAAATCTAGTAGCCGGAACCAATCAAAGCAGTAAGTAGGTCCCTCGGTAGATAGATTTGGTTTACACTTCGGTTTACCCCCTCTCGGAAAATAATCCGCTCAAAAAAAAAAATCCAAACCCACACCGAAATCGGAAATTTGATTAAATTCAGTCAATTCACTTCCAAAACTTGACTGAATAAACGAGGCCTAAAAACGAATTTTAGTCTTAGTAAAATGAAAAAAACAACCATAGAAAAAGAACCCAAGAGGACATGAAGAATACATATTAGAAGAAAAATATTATCTACTACCTTTAGATATAATGCGGCCTCTCTCAGATTTATTATAACTTATCAAACTAGTCGAAAGATCACACAGATGATTCGAAAATTTCTGAACACCGCACACAGCACATGTCTTTTATTCCACCTGGGCACACAGCTCCTCGCCGGTGAACACCCGGAATCCAATTCCCCAATCACCTAATTAATCTAATTTAACGCCCTCTATTCAAATTGGAACATTTTTGGTAATTTCGACTTATCGAATATTAAGACTCCGCTACACTAACGGATCATCCGCGCCTTTCAGTCTCACAGAAAGTGAAAGTTATGTTCGAAGAATTACTAATCACAACCTCCGCCGACTACCAACTTCTTATTTAGTATTAAAACATATAAATTATTCTATGCGTCTTGCCAAAAATCCGTGAATTCATTTCGCTACGAAGTCGCAGATGTGTGACTGCTCCTTATCAGCGAGTTGCCAACCGTTGCCTGTAAAAGTGACAATTAACCAACAAATCGGTAAAACTGAATTAAGTTAGATGAACCGTTTCTTTATAAGGAGTTATGTAACAAGTAAATAGCCTGACGGAACCCTGAACACTGCTACATCACACCGCCCTTCCCATTTAAGGATTCGTTGTAAAAAGTGAAAAACGTATTAAATTTATCGAAGCAAAAATATCCGTTTGTTTATATTTTTGTGATACTTGGGTTGCCGATTATAAATCTCGGTTTTTGAATTTAATTTAATTTAATTATTTTATATACCACTTATTTTGTTTTAGGATAAAACAGGATAATGAAAAACGCGAACGTTACAAGCATTATATTCATATTGTTGATAGTTATATTTTCGATTTATTATATGAATTATAAAACATCAAATTTATTGTGTGGATTATAGAATGATTTGCGGATAATTTTTAAAAAATAATGGCTGAATTACGCAATAAATAAATGTAACAACGAAATAAACCTGCTTGAACTCCGCTTAGTTTATAGCTCCTGTAACCACAGTTAATAAAAAGAGATAAAATAGGCGCACTTTTATTCTCCGAGCCCATTGTTTGACCCCTGCTTATTCTTAAAGAAGGATGAGCAGAAACTTAAACCGTTATAACGTTGATTACAAAGTTACAAACAAATATTAGTTGAAAAAGTAATACCTTATAAATTTAAATCAATTTAACAATCGTATATTAATGTAAACTCTTTATATTATTTACTTATGCCTCGATTGTAATCAGTGATTAGTACTTTTTAAAAACACAACAATTGTATTTACAACTTGTTTACACAATTGCATATTGATGAAAGAAACATGTTTAGAATAGCGCACTCCCCAAAGAACCAGAACCAGAACCTACTGTTTTGGGGCCTGGGTGGCCAAGTGGGTAGACCAAGAGGTCGCGGGTTCGAATTTATGAATAATAAATTATTCCATCCGGGTCTATGGATGTTGTGTGAATAAGTTTGTGTTGATTCAGGAGTAAATGGTTATTTATCAAAAATAACCGTTTCGTTAAATACATTGAAATGGCAAATATATAAATAGATTGGTGGCTAATGGTCTAGATACAAAGGCTGATAAAAAAATCGCCAAATCACAAGAAAATAAAGTAATTTTATCCATAAAATAATTTCAATGCTAAAAGTTAAAATTTAATTTAAAATAACAGGTGTAACTTCTTGCGTTAACGCAACACACGAGAAAAAAAATCTATCTATGTCGTGCGAGTAGTTTACATTCTGTGTGCTCTGCATTTAACGTTATATTTCCCGAGTTTCTGAGTGAATTAATTACTATAAATTAACTTACATCACATACGTAAGTACATCCATATCCTGTACCAAAATCAGCACGATGCCGCTTACGAGAGCAGATTACAGATCTCAAAGTAGTAATAAAGGACACTTTAAATGAATTGTTTAAAGACGATGGATTCCTATCGACCGTATTAGAAAAAATTATCTCGAAGGTCAATACCGAATTTCACGCTAAATGCGAAAAACTCGAATCAGATATATCTGCTTTAAATAAAGAGCGTATTTTTCAACAAAAGCGAATAGATCAGTTGGAACAATCAACCCGTAATAAAAACCTTAGAATATTAGGTCTTCCAAATGACCACGGCGAACATCTAGAAACAAAACTCAATGATCTATTTAAAAACAAATTATCCATCAAAGATGATTTGAGTATAGCCGCTTGCTATCGGTCTGGTATAAATAAAACTAACGCCGTGCCGCGACCCGTTATCGCCTGCTTTACACATCGTGAGTCTGCTAACACAATTCTGAAGAATCGCTTTCGATTAAAAAAATCTGGAATCGTTATTACTGAAGATCTGATACCAACAAGATGTAATCTTTTAAAATTGGCGCGGGACAAACTCGGAACCAGCAACGCATGGTCGTTTAACGGTTGCATATATGGAAAATCTACAGCTAACGGACAAGACTATAAACAAAAAATTTTTGAAGAATGCCATATAGATGAAATTCTAAAGAAAACGGATACTCAGCCTAAAGTATAACAAACCATTTTGTTAATTTTTTCGCTTCTATTCTATAAACCCTGTAAATGAATAATTATTTAATTTGCAATAATTTTGTATTATTTCACTTCAGTCTTGTTTTATTATAATCTCTTGCGTTGTTTTTTAGCTTTTTAAGTTGTTTTTGCTTTATTTTAATGTTCATAAATGGCTTTTTTGTAATTCTCACATTTTTTACTATTAAGTATTTACTCTTCACTTAATATCATATATTTGTAGATAGCACACACACACAGTGTATTCTCGTTTTATGAGTTTAGTAACTGTATGTCACATAAATGTTCAATCATTAGTATGTAATTTGAGTAACTTTAGAGTTCATATAACATCTAATAATTTTGATATAATCGCTGTTACTGAGACGTGGTTAAATAATTCAATAGATGAGTCTATTGTTAAAATTAATGGATACACGTTTATACATAAAGACAGAAATATTGGACGTGGGGGCGGCGTAGCATTCTATATTAAAAATAATGTAAGATTTGAACAAACACCTATCACGATCATTAATTCAGAACAACTATGGATACGGTGCAAATTTGCTAACAAAATATATTGTATAGGTGTTATATATAAGCCTCCTACAGCTGGTATTACTGATTTTATAGAATCACTTGATAATTCTATTAGCCAAATCCTTCCTCAGTGTGATGATATACGTTTCCTGGGCGATTTTAACATTAATATGTTAAACACCGAGTCGAGCAACACTAGGCATTTAAATGATTTTTTTCAAGCATACGGTTTCCATCAAGTGTACAACAACCAACACGAATTACTGCGTATTCTGAGTCAATAATTGACCTAGTCGTGATTTCTAACGAATGTGACTGTATAGAAGTAGGTGTCACTAAAATACATGACATCGCTGACCACGATTTAATTTTTTGTAGGCTTGTGTTTAATAAAGTCAAATCAGAAAAAATTGTTACTTATCGAAAACTACAAGACATAAATCATAGTATATTTAAAAATTATTTAGAGTCTTCAGTTATCGAAAATTTAATATATCTCAACAATATTGACGATAAAGTATCCCTGTTGAATGAAAAACTCATTATACTATTTAACACTCACGCGCCCTTAATAACATCTCGGGTAACTAGGAAGCCTGCTCCCTGGTTAACTAGTACAATTAAACTTATGATGTCTAAACGCGATAATGCTCTTAAGAAATTTAAATCAACTAAACTGTCCAGCGATTTTAACAATTACAAACAGTGGCGTTACTATGTAAATTCTGCAATTGTCCGCGAAAAAAAAGCTTACCTCCAATATATAATAAATAACAAACCTAAATTAACATGGAAATACTTTAAAAGCTATGGCATTGTTAAACAGAAAAGTTATGATATTCCTGACCACCTAAAAGACCCTAACTATGCCAATCTATATCTTACTAATTCAATAAAATCAACAGCTGATAATGATCTACTTAATTATTACAATAATTCTACTTGCCCTGGAACCAAAGATCAATTTGTTTTCACAATAGTAAGCCCAGATCTAATTAACAAAATATTGTCTGACATCACATCTAACGCTATTGGTTCGGATTGTCTATCCATACACATGCTGAAGATCTGTTGTCCTTATATACTTCCATACATTACCCACATTGTTAACTGCTGTTTAGAATAATCAGTCTTTCCCTATGCTTGGAAAATAGCCACCGTTAACCTTATTCCGAAAATACATATTCCATGTGAGATTGGTGATCTCAGACCTATCAGCATACTTCCTGTACTTTCTAAAGTCCTCGAACAAGTCATGAAACAACAACTTTCCAGCTTCATTGAAACTAACAATATACTTCCAGCAAATCAATCAGGATTTAGAACCAACTATAGCTGCGCCACATCACTGTTAAATGTCACTGATGATATAATCTCTGCTACAGACACTGGCAAGTTAACTTGTCTAATTTTAGTAGATTATAGTAAAGCGTTTGACACTATTAACCACAAATTATTACTTGCCATACTAAAATATATAGGGCTCAGTGCAGATGCACTAGTTTTGTTAGAGGACTTTCTGTGCAACAGGAAACAACTTGTCAAAATTGATGAATTGAGATCTGACTATGCCACTCCTGTAGCTGGTGTACCGCAGGGCTCAATTTTGGGACCAACTTTGTTTTCGATATATACATCATCTTTGTCAAAAAGCCTCGAACATTGTACTTGTAATCTGTATGCTGACGATACTCAGTTATTATATTCTTTCAAATTAGAAGACGTTGAAACCGCCAGCAATAATATAAATAAAGACCTGTCAAATCTGATGTATATATCGAGCAAACACTCCCTTAAAATAAACCCTAAGAAAACTACCGCAATAGTGTTTGGTCCTAAAAACAAACGCGAGGTCGCTAAATCCCTACTTAAAATAAAATTAGATGGATCTGATATATCCTTCACGAACTCCATACGGAATCTAGGTCTAATTATTGACGAGGAATTACGCTTCAAGTCACACATTAGTAAATGCATCTCTAGAGCCTACGCTAATCTCAGAATGATTTATGCAAACAAAAATATTTTAAGTATTCACACAAAAAAAATATTATGTGATACCTTGGATACCGTGTATAATACATGCCTAGATAAAGTAACTTCTGATCGAATACAGAAGATACAAAATGCATGCATTCGTTTAATTTTTGGAATCCGAAAGTTTGATCATATCTCAGAAAAATTTAACGAGATAAATTGGATAAAGATGGCTGATAGGAGAGCAGTACATTCAGCAGTTTTTTATTTTAAAATAATAAATTTACGCACTCCACCTTACCTATACAGTAGAATTGTATTCCGCACCGATGTCCATAACATCAATGTTAGATTTCGGGGTTTAATATCACCTCCACAACATAAAACCGCATTTTTTAAAAGGTCATTTTCATACATCATTTACAAAACGTTTAATAAAATTCCGGAACACTTGAAATCTCTCAGCTTAAATAATTTTAAAACAAATGTGCGTATCCTAATCTTACGTGGTGAACTCTGAAGTTACTAAAGTTGCAAGTCTCAAATTTTATTTTGTCTAATAATAAATAGTCGCTAAACATAGAATTAATTATTAAGTTTGGAAGTAGTAGGTTAAGTGGAAGAGCAGTAACAGGCTTAGGCCTGCCTGAACTTCGCCTACGCGAAATGTATAAAAGATAATTGTAAACATTGTATTTCTCTAAATTAAATAAAGACATTATAATAATAAAAAAAAAATAAGAGATTTAGTGAAAATTGTAACTAACCGAACCGATTAGTACGTGTCTGTTAAAACTTTTTAACGACTAATATTAATTTCAATAACCTCGCCCTTCAAGCAAGGAATTTAAGCTTCCCTCTATCCAATTTTGATTATATCTCGCGAGCAGCAATCCGAAAAAACGAAGAAAACGAGAGAACAGAAGAAAAAAAATCGCTTGACGAAAAAAGGCAGAAAAACAAGCATTTTCCCGACTGGCTGATAAAAATACTTGTCGCATCCAGCAACGCTGGATCGATCGATCGACGTAAAGCGCTTCATTTCCTACGATGCACGATGGAAAATTCAAGCCTCGAATCAATTTCATGTTTAACAAAATACGCAGAAATCCGATACGCACAGTTTTCGCGTGGTGTCCTTATTGAAATCCGTCCGTTATTATGTTTCGCGATGAAAGAAATTTACAATAAAAAAATGGGAATTTCCTTCCTTTATGTGTACCCCTCCGATCACTTTAAAAGACGGCGACTGGAATGTAATCGCTTTTCATCACGGTGTTTTAGGTTGCAGCTAAGGCTGGAAAAGCATTAACTTGTTTGATGCGATAATACCTTTTGCGTGGAACAAAGGGAAAGGAGGTTTTGCTCTTTGGAAGACATCGTTTAGATCGCGTTTCGACTGGGATCCTTGTTAAATGCATGCAATTCGCGTATAATGAAAATCTATTTGAAATTCATTTAAAACTATTAATAATAGTTTATTGTGCATTTTATATGTGAAATGTTAGTCTTTGGTTTTTTGTAAAAAGTGCCTTGGAAACAGTTGGGTATGATTATTTTGTTTTTTGTAAAGAGTGCCTAGGAAACAGTTGAGTATGTAAAATGTTATTCATTTGTTTATTGTAAAGAGTGCATTGCAAACAGTTGAGCAACTCACTCATTTGACAACTCCTAGGACCCATAATTTGCTTACATATCACCCCTAAAAACGGACTGTAAAGAGTGCATTGCAAACAGTTGAGTAAGTCTCTTATTTGACAACTCCTAGGACCCATAATTTGCTTACATATCACCCCTGAAGACGGGCATCCGACGATACATATTTTAACAATTGTGATGTATATTAAAGTAACGAGTGTCTTCCACTCCCAGACTAAGCATGAAGTAAAATTTCGAGTTTAGAAAAGCCCCGCGTAGAAAATTTGTCGAGGGTCGCGCAGCGACCCGAGACAAATTTTCGCGGGGCTTTTCTAAACTCGAAATTTTACTTCATGCGCCACGCGTATAAAACATTGATTTAAAGTGAAGTTAGAAACGCAATGAAAACCAACCCAACTTCGATATTTTTTCAAAATTGGATGTTTTCTTTCCTATCCATGCTGCAAACCTTCAGATATTCGTTGTATTCTTGTAAAAAAACTTCGATTCTCTGTAGTCCTTCGGTCTCCGAAAACCATGATTGGCCCTTCGAGCTGTAGCCTTTGTAAAATGGTAATAAACTTAGTAGTCTAGAGTGATCCTTCAATTTAAAACTTCTAGGAACGAGTGTTGTCCACTCCCAGACTAAGCATGAAGTAAAATTTCGAGTTTAGAAAAGCCCCGCATAGAAAATTTGTCGAGGGTCGCGCAGCGACCCGAGACAAATTTTCGCGGGGCTTTTCTAAACTCGAAATTTTACTTCATGCGCCACGCGTATAAAACACTGATTTAAAGTGAAGTTAGAAACGCACTGAAAACCAACCCAACTTCGATATTTTTTTCAAAATTGGATGTTTTCTTTCCTATCCATGCTGCAAACCTTCAGATATTCGTTGTTTTCTTGTAAAAAAACTTCGATTCCCTGTAATCCTTCGGTCTCCGAAGGCCTGATTGATCCTTCGAGCTATAGCCTTTGTAAAATGGTAATAAACTTAGTAGTCTAGAGTGATCCTTCAATTTTAAACTTCTAGGAACGAGTGTTGTCCACTCCCAGACTGAGCATGAAGTAAAATTAAGAGTTTAGAAAAGCCCCGCGTAGAAAATTTGTCGAGGGTCGCGCAGCGACCCGAGACAAATTTTCGCGGGGCTTTTCTAAACTCGAAATTTTACTTCATGCGCCACGCGTATAAAACACTGATTTAAAGTGAAGTTAGAAATGAGAGAGAGAGATTTTCTTTCCTATCCGTGCTGCAAACCTTCAGATATTCGTCGTTTTCTTGTAAAAAAAACTTCGATTCCCTGTGGTCCTTTGGTCTCCGAAGACCATGATTGGTCCTTCGAGCTGTAGCCTTTGTAAAATGGTAATAAACTTAGTAGTCTAGAGTGATCCTTCAATTTAAAACTTCTAGGAACGAGTGTTGTCCACTCCCAGACTAAGCATGAAGTAAAACAAAACCAGAGATCTGCACAGTTGAAGAAATCAATGAAAATCTATCAAGTCAAGGGATAATTGATGTAAGTAAGATGAATGATCTTCAAACGTGAAGGGGTATTGATTGATACTCCAAATAACATCCTTACGTTTGACAAAACGACTCTACCTCAACATATAAAAGGTGGTTTTCATAGTCTTCTTGTCAGGGCATACATTCCGGCACCAATAAGGTGCTTCAAATGTCAATGAATTTGGTGAGATGCACGAAGGAAAGGATCTGTGTGCGGAAAACTTCCACACGAGGGCACAGACTGCCCCCGATCCAATGATGTGCGTAAACTGTAAAGGAGGGCACTAGGCACATTCCAGGAACTGCCCTCAATATACAATAGAAATGGCAATTCAGGAGGTAAAAGTCAAAGAAAAAATCCCCTACTTCGAAGCAAAGAAGAAAGTCATTTCAAAAACCCCAACAACAGGTGTGTCTTGCTCAGCGGCCGAAGCGTCAAAACCTGCTAATTTATTCGCTGACATGATGATGGAATTCATGCCCAAACTGATCAGTACAATTAAAGAAGTTGTAGCGCATGAATTGTCAAACCATAAAGATAGTAGCAAATCAATTCCACCACCACCAAAAGCACCGCAGAGGCCCAGTCTGGCTCCCTCTGCGGCGGCTAAACCGTCCACGCCAAAACAGGGGACCACGACGGTTACCTCTGCCGTTGCACAGCAGGAAGTCGGGAATGTGTCCCTTGCAGTCACAGACATTTTAGCAGCCGCACTTTCTGCGGCGGCTAAAACTGTCATTAAAGAGCAACCCCTCATGGACGCAGACGCCTATATGTCATCTTGCGAGTTGCAATGCAAAAGAAATGCCACCACAGCGTCTGTCTCCTCTACGGACGATTACTCCGTTGAGCAATTGATCCTGCACTTTCTGTGGCGGCTAAAACTGTCATAAGAGAGCAACCCGTCATAGACGCAGTCATCTTGCGAGTTGCAATGCAAAAGAAATACCACCGCAGCGTCTCTCTCCTCTACGGACGATTACTCCGTTGAGCAATTGATCCTGTACTTTCTGTGGCGGCTAAAACTGTCATAAGAGAGCAGCCCGGCATAGACGCAGTCATCTTGCGAATTACAATGCTAAAGAAATGCCACCACAGCGTCTCTCTCCTCTACGGACGATTACCATTTTGAGGAGAGGATCGGAGAGGGTGGCACTCTGACAAAGAAGAAAGTGAAAAGGAAGCCAGGCTTCCAGAAGGGAGTTCCCAGAAAATAGAACTACTGTTATTACCAGTAGTTCTATTTTCTGGGAACTCCCTTCTGGAAGCCTGGCTTCCTTTCCTATGTCCTTTCTCCTATGTTTTGGTTCTTTCTATTCTCTATGATTCTTCTCTTTGATTTTTTCCTTGTATTTAATTTTTATTTATTTATTTATTTACCTGTTAGAGTATTTTACAACTCCTGTAGTATTTGTGATATTAGGCTAAAGGTTTCTGTTGTGTTCGTTGTGGCATCGGAACCTTTTACACTTCCGATGTCACCTGTGGTATTAGTTTTAAGGTATTGTGTTTGTCATGGAATTGGAGTCACTTTACAACTTCCATGTCTATTTATTTATTCAATTCTAATTTATTTGCTGTTTCGTCACGATTGCTGTGATATTAGGTTTAAGGTTTTGATTATGTTTGCTGTGGCATCGGAGACTTTTAGAACTTCGGTGTCACTTGTGATATTAGCTTCAAGGTCCTGTTGTGTTTGTCATGGCATTGGAGTCCCTTGACAACTCCGGTGTCACTTATTGTATGCTGTCATTGTTAATCCATTGATAATGGTCACTTTGTCTCCGAAATGTACATTTGGTAATTCAAATAAAAGTGTGAAGAAAGGTTATTAGTGCTTTATTCGTTAAATTAATTTGATCTTCACGTAACTCACAATCAATTTAATTTATTTATTCTAATTTATTAATCTCTGTCTGTGTGGTGTCTTATAAATTTCAAAAATGGTTGAGCAATTGATCCAATGGAACTGTAAATGTTGCAGAGCACACTACTATGAGCTGAAATGACTCCTGTCTAGATACACGCCTTTCTGCGTATGTCTACAGAAAACTGATTTTAATCCGGAAGATGAGTTTCAGCTCAAAGGGTTTTCTGTGCTACGAGGGGATGTAGTGCCTGACATACGAGCCAGGGGTGGAGTCGCCATCCTTCTGAGAAAAGGCCTTCCTTATGGGGAGGTCCATCTCAGAACGAGGCGCAGTCCGTATAGATCATCCCTTAGAAACCACTTTCTGCACCGTCTACCTTCCAGAGTTCGATTGGACAATTAATGATATCGCTGAACTTGTAGACCAATTGCCCTCGCCATTCATCCTAGTGGGCGATTTTAATGCCCACAACCCACTGTGGGGGTCCGAGAGAAGAGATCCCCGCGGTCGCCTGATTAAGGATTTTCTTGATCAGAGTGACACGATCCTCCTCAACACCGGAGCCCCCACACACTTTAGCGCTATAGGGTCAGATTTTTCAGCGATAGATTTGCCTCTATGTTCCGTTCCGTTCCGTTTGGCCACACGTCTCTTGGGGCAAATCTTTGACGACCTGCACGGCAGCGATCACTTCCCGATCGCTGTAAAAACTATCGTACGACGAGTAAGACAGTCAATCCCTCGGAGATGGTGTCTCGACAAGGCAGACTGGCTTGGTTTTCAAGCCAGTTTCATCCCGCCTTCGTCACTTAGTGACGACGTCGAGACCGCCGTGCAGGATTTTACGCAACAGGTAATCGAAGCAGCTTGTCGTTTCATCCCAAAGTCAAGTGGGAAAATGGTCGGTCCACGTGTTCCCCGGTGGAACCATAGCCTAAAGGTCGCAATTGAGGAGAAAAAGAGGGCATTTTATAAATTTCCACCTGCCCAAGAAATATCTTTCACAATGTTCTCATTAATCACTTGGTGAAACATGATTAAAATAAAATTTGAAATAAAAACACTTGGTTTGTTTCACTAACGTTAGTGAAACAAACCAAGTGTTTTGATTTAAAATTTTATTTGCCCAAGAAAATTTGATTGCTTTCAAGAAGCGGCAAGCTATTGCACGCCGCGTAATTCTTGAAAGCAAAAAGTCATCATGGGAGACCTACGTGCCGGCTATCACTCCTACCACGCCGGTCGGTGAGGTGTGAAGAAAGGTGGGTGCAATAGCAGGGAAGAAATTCCCAGCAGTAGTACCCATCTTGCGAGTCTGAGGGCGTGATATTACCGACACACACGACATAGCGGACGCAATCGCGTCTCAGTTTTGCACCGTAGTAGCTCTCTAAACTATCAAGACACTTTCCTGGAAACCAAGGGTGAATTAAAAGTCCCTCTGGATTTCTCCTCCCCGCATCCCTTATCCTATAATTCGCCATTCTCAATAGGAAAACTTGAAAAGGCAGTCCGTTCAATGGGCGATTCCAAGGCCCCGGGTCTAGAGCTATTGCACGCCGCGTAATTCTTGAATGCAAAAAGTCATCATGGCAGAGCTACGTGTCGGCTGTCACTCCGATCACGCCGGTCGGTGAGGTGTGGAGGAAGCTGGGTGCAATAGCAGGGAATAAATTCCCAGCAGTAGCACCCATCATGCGAGTCCGAGGACGTGATATAGCGACACGAGATAGCGGACGCAATCGCGTCTCAGTTTTGCACCGCTAGTAGCTCTCTAAACTATCAAGACACTTTCCTGGGAGCCAAGGGTGAATTAGAAGTCCCTCTGGATTTCTCCTCGGCGGATCTCTTATCCTATAATTCGCCATTCTAAATAGGCGGATTTGAAGAGGCAGTCCGTTCAATGGGCGATTCCAGGAAACCGGGTCCAAACGTCATCCCGTTACAGATGGTCCTCTCTAGGACTTTTCCTAAGTAGCTTGTCAATGAAATGGGTCGGTAACTTTCGACGTTTGTTGAAGAAGATGCAGTATAATGGCAGTTTTTCAGAGGCTGGGGTAGACGCCCCTGTCCTCTCATACAAGAGGGGAGTTGTGTGTTGACAACTCCCCTCTTCTATGAGGGAGCATTTGTTGGACATTTATAATCTGATATGGGACAGGGGCGTCTACCCCAGCCTCTGGAAAACTGCCATTATCCTGCCTCTTCTTAAACCGGGTAAGAATCCAACAAACGTCGAAAGTTACCGACCCATTTCATTGACAAGCTGCTTGGAAAAAGTCCTAGAGAGGATGGTCAACAATCGCCTGGTATGGATGCTGGAGACCAATGGTCTATTAGCAAAGTACCAGGCCAGTTTCCGTAAATTTCACTCCACAGTTGACCAGTTAGTCCACCTGGAGAACTCCAACCAGGATGCCTTCCTAGATAGAAAACACCTCGTTGCGGTGTTTTTTGACCTAGAGAAGGCATACGACATGACCTGGAGATACGGAGTTCTTCAAAAATTTCACGAATGGGGACTAAGGGGCACTCTTTGTGCAATCTTTTTTGGAAAATCAGTGGTTCAAAGTCAAAGTTTGGGATACCGAATCCGCCCAGTTTGTGCTGGAAAACGGGATTCCCCAAGGCTCAAGTAAAAGAGGGGTTACTAGTAGAAACGGTCAGTACAGCCCAATCTAAAAAGCTACTAGAAACAACTAAATTAGGGAACGATATAATCAAAGTAGCGGCACATAACACCCTAAACCATTGTAAGGGCATTATATATTGCAGAGATTTCCTAAACTGCACAGTTGAAGAAATCAAAGTAAATCTATCAAGTCAAGGGGTAATTGATGTAAGACGGATGATGTCTAAACGTGAAGGGGTATTAATTGATACACAGTTTGTGCTGGAAAACGGGATTCCCCAAGGCTCAACCATAAGTTGCACTCTTTTCGCTATCGCTGTTAACATCGCTTTGTCTGTAGAATCTTTTGTAGAAAAATGTCTTTACGTCGATGACCTTGTAATATATATGGCGGGAGATACCATCCCCGCCATAAATCGTCAACTTCAATCGGTCTCGGCAAGGTGAACAGGGATGCTGAGTCTAAAGGTTTTCGTTTCTTTGAAACAAAAACCTTATGTGTTCATTTCTGTAGACTCAGACATCCACATCGCGTCCCCGGTCTATCTCTCCGGGGTACCAGGATAGTATCCGATTTCTAGGGCTGAGGTTCGATAGGACTCTTTCCTATCGGGCCCATATTGATGAGCTGGTGAGTGACGGAATGGATGAGAGAGGATGGGGCGGGAGAAGTTGGGGGAAGAGAGGGAAAGCAGGAGGAAGAGAGGGGGCAGCGATAAGTGTAGATGTAGTGTAGTATTATGCCAATATAGGTCTTTTTTTGTAATATTGTCAAAAATAACATATCGAGTGTCGAAACTGTTGAAATTGTCGAAAATGTATATTTATATATACCCGAACTGTCAAATTGTATTTATCATTTCTTCGCCTAAAGAAGCCACAGTGTGGCAAAAGAATTGTAGCGTTATACAATAGATATTTGAAAGTGTTTAAATTGCTTCATTTATATAAAAGTGAAAGTCAAAATTGTTGGAAATGTCGAAAATGGTGAAATGTAAAATTGCGAAAAGTTAATTAATCAATTGAAAAAATGCTTGATGCGCATATTAGATTATTATTTATTTAATGAGTTGTGTATTTTGAACTTAAGGATAAATCAGTCTTTTAGCGGCGTGGCGCATGAAGTAAAATTTCGAGTTGAGAAAAGCCCGAATTTGGATTTGGACGCTACGCGTCCAAATCCAAATTCTTCGGGCTTTTCTCAACTCGAAATTTTACTTCATGCTCAGCCTGGGAGTGGAACATACTCGTTCGACAATTTTCAATGGTTTTTTTTTGTCAGTTTTTGTTCTATACAATAATAATATATAAATGAGAGAAAAAGGAAGGTCCAAAGTTTGACACACACTAAACAAATTTTACGTGTCCCAACATTTTGTTTCCACCGATGATATACATCAGGATATCCATGCTTAAAAAAAATGTTAAAGGTTTATTTTGTTACTTTTTGTTCTATACAAATTAACTTACACAATATTTAACAAGGTAAAAAAAATCAATCATTTTTCTCATCCACAATTTGCAGTAGAGTAGACTTTTTGCAGTATCATCTGTATATTTTGTGAAATATGCACTTTCAATCGATACCCATAATTCATTCATGATAAATAATCTCCCTCGGAGGTTGGAAGGGAAATGGGCTTCGTCTGCAACATCAATCTTCGACTTTATCTTTCGAATCTTTGCGCTTTTTTCTGTGTCTATGTTCATTACGGCCCTCGCCGACTGTAATAGCTAGAAGGATTTTTTTATTAAATTCTTAAATATTCTCGCTTTTCTCCTTTAAAACAATGATTTATTGTTTTTATTCATCTTTGAACATACAAATTCCGAACGTATAAAATTTCCTATGTTCAGTTTAAAGAAAAAAAAAAAAACACACTTTAATCGAATTGCATCTTTAAAGTTCACAACCAAACGTACACTGGATACTTGAGATTGTACTAGTATTGTATTGGTTGTTTTAAATACCATGCGTTTATTCATTTCTGAACATACAAATTTTGATCGTATAAAATTTCCTGTGTTCAGTTTAAAAAAAAACACACTTCAATCGTATTGCACGTTAAAAGTTTGCAACCAAACGTACAATAGATACTTAAGCTTGTATTAGACGACACTATTTTATTTCTTGGATAACTTTCTCATTTATCACTTGGTGAAACATTTTGAAATAATATTAAAGGATAAATTAAAAACACTTGGTTTGTTTCACTATTTGTTTCTATTTACTCGACTAGTTTCGCTTTTTACGGCATTATCAAGAGTGGATTACAGAAGAAACCGACTTGGTTATATATAATCTGGTAATTAGGGATTTTGCAATTGGGGAATTCCGAATCTCCTTTTTGTCGTTGACGAGGTGTTTTCCACATTTTATGGCTCTATTAATTTCTAAGCCCTCTCTGAGATTTAAAATTGGTTCCTTATTACCTGAGCATAAAATCTTAAAGTTATTGGTATCTATAAAATGATTGTTGTTAATACAGTGTTTGGCAATTCCTGTATTATGTTTATTATTTAAAATTGATTTCTTATCATTAATTAAAACACTTTTAACCTTTATTCACAATTTTTATATTTTATGCCAGATGTACATTTCAGTCACAAGGTGACCATTATTAATGGATTGATACTGAATACAGAATTACATTTTCACAATATGTATACACAAGTTGGGTAGAATTAACTAGCGGTAGGGACAGGTAAAGGTGATTAGTGGCGACATCAGTAAGCTTAAACAAGTTGCGCAAATGGGTTTTCAGTAGGATTCGCGATTAAGGTAGATTAACAAATTAATTTGTTTTAATTAAAGTTATTATAATCTTCACGTAACTCACACAAATCGAATTGATTTCTTATGTTCTTCTAATCCTGTATGAAGTAATCGTCCCGTCTGTTCTATATATATATTGCGTCACATAAGAAGGGATGTTGTGCCTGACGTACGAGCCAGGGGCGGAGTCGCCATCCGTCTGAGAGAAGACCTCCCTTATGAGGAGGTCCATCTCAAAACTCGGCTCCAGGCGCTGGCAGTCTGTATAGCCCATCCCATAAAAGCCATGATCTGCACCTTATACCTCCCTGAATTTGACTGGACAATTAAAAACATCGCTGAGCTAGTCGATCAACTCTCCTTGCCATATATACTGTCAACGGGAGGGAAGGTACCCCACGCTGATTACCAACTAGCTCAGGTTGGTTGAGTTAAAGAGCCTCCCTCCAGAAGCCACCACTAGCCAGACGCTACCGCTGGGCCAGTAGAAATCCCGATCGCGACGCCGACGCCACACCAAGTCTGCCCTGTAACTCGTGCACTGTTTCTCTTGTTCTTATTCTATTTGTTGTTTTAATGTTTTATTTTGGTTTAAAATAAATAATTTAAAACAGCAGATGTGTTTCGAAAGTTAGTTGCTCATCAACTTTCGAAACACATATGCTGTTTTAAATTATTTATTTTAAACCAAAATAAAACATTAAAACAACAAATAGAATAAGAACAAGACAAACAGTGCACGAGTTACAGGGCAGACTTGGTGTGGCGTTGGCGTCGCCTTCGGGATTTCTACTAGCCCAGCGGTGGAGTCTGGCTAGTGGGGGCTTCTGGAGGGAGGCGGCGTCCAAGTAGCAAGACGGCGTCGGTGGGGTGGTGCGTCTGGCTGGATCCGGAGACAGCAACAAACACTACGCTCGTAGTGCGGGACGTCAGGAACGACGGCGGAACGGCTAGCGTTGCCGTCTGGCAAAGTTTCCTGGCGTCGGTGGGTTGCTGGCCTGGCCTGGATCCGACAGAAGTAACGAACGCTACACTAGAGCGTCGTTGTGGCGTCGAGCCGACTGCCCTGCAATCGGGTTCTCGGCGTCCTGGTCCAAGAACAGGAACGACGGCTGGGACGGCTAACGTCGGCGTCGGTTGTTTTCTGTTGTTGGAATCTCCTTCTGGCGTCAGGAACGACGGCTAGGACGTCTGGCGTCGGCGTCGGTCAGAGCTTCCTGGCTCAGACAGAAGAGTCGAGGAACGGAAGTTCCTCTTGAATCCACATGCTGTGCCCTGTATAGCACAAGAGTGGACTGCCTTCCTGGATGCCGTCCCCCGGTATTTATATCCCGAAAATTGGCGTGGAGAAGGGAGGTATTTGAGGACTACGTGACCGTTGGCAATGAATTCGCTAGAAAGCAATTATCGCAGACAAGATAACTACTTTCAGCGAACTCTTAAATCCAAACAACCGTTAAGCTGCAATTTGAAAGAAGTATAGAAATTTATAATCTCTCTTCTTTCAAATTGCAACGGTGGTCGTTAGTCTCCCTTAATAGCCGAATTTGAAAAAACCCGAGGGGTAATGCGCTACGGCTGCTCAGGTAAATATTGGCCCGAGCACTGTCCGAACCGCGGGAGATAATCCTTTGGACCGGGCAAATAGTTAATTGCTGGCTGCGAACTCATTTTAAATAAGAAAAGAATTGCAAATAATATTTATGATTCTAGTTGCCGGAGATTAAAATAATCCCCGGTAACAATACTTGTGCGCGATTTCAACGCCCACAACCCACTATAGGGCTCCCTGAGGGGAACCCCCGCGGTCGCTTGATTGAGGACTTTCTCGATTAAAGTGACGCGGTCCTTCTCAACACGGGATCCCCAACACACTTAAGTGCAAGAGGGTCGAAGTTCTCGGCGATCGACTTATCTCTCTGTTTTAGCCACAAGTCTTTCGTGGCAAGTCATTAATGACATGCACGGCAGCAATCACTTTCCGATCGCTGTTAAAACCATCGCTCGACGAGTAAGACAACCTGTTCCTCGGAGATGGTGTCTTGACAAGGCGGACTACCGTGCAAGACTTCACAGAACGGGTGATAGAAGCAGCGCATGGACATATCCCCATGTCTAGTGGGATAATGGCCGGTCTACCTGTTTCATGGTGGAACCGACAAGTTAAGGTGGCAATAGAGGAGAAGTAAATAGCGTTTAATAAGTTTCGGCGAGTTCTACCCGAGAAAACCTAATAGCTTTTAAGAAGCGACGGGCTATCGCGCGCCGCACAATTCTTGAAAGCAAAAGGTTATCGTGGGAGAGCTACGTGTCGATGCTCACGTCGACCACACCTGTTGGTGAGGTGTAAAGAAAGGTAGGTGCAATAGCAGGGAAGAAATTCCCTGCGGTAGCACCTATCTTAAGGGTCGATGGGGAGAAATTACCGACAGACTGGAAATAGCGGATGCGATCGCATCCAACTTCTACTCCGCTAGTAGCTCTCAAAACTACGAAGCATTGTTCCTGGGTAACAAGGGTAATTTCGAAGTCTCTCTCGATTTCTCCTCTAGGGGATCCTTATGCTACAAGGTGGCAATAGAGGAGAAAAAGAGAGCGTTTAATAAGTTCCGGCGAGTCCCTACCCGAGAAAACCTAATAGCTTTCAAGAAGCGACGGGTTATCGCGCGCCGCACAATTCTTGAAAGCAAAAGGTTATCGTTGGAGAGCTACGTGTCGGTGCTCACGTCGACCACACCTGTTGGTGAGGTGTAAAGAAATAGCAGGGAAGAAATTCCCTGCGGTAGCACCTATCTTAAAGGTCGATGGGGGAGAAATTACCGACAGACTAAAATAGCGGATGCGATCGCATCCAACTTCTACCCCGCTAGTAGCTCTCAGAACTACGAAGCATTGTTTCTGGGTAAGAAGGGTAATTTCGAAGTCCTTCTCGATTTCCTCTAGGGGGTTCTTATGGTACAACGCTAAGTTCTCACTTAAAGAACTTGAAGGGGTACTGAAGTCAATGGGCGAGTTAAAAGCGCCAGGTCCGGACGGCATCCCATATCAGCTCTCAGAACTACGAAGCATTGTTTCTGGGTAACAAGGGAAATTTCGAAGTCCCTCTCGATTTCTCCTTTAGGGGATCCTTATGCTACAACGCTAAGTTCTCACTGAAAGAACTTGAAGGGATACTGAAGTCAATGGGCGAGTCAAAAGCGCCAGGTCCGGACGGCATCCCATATCAGCTCTCAGAACTACGAAGCATTGTTCCTGGGTAACAAGGGTAATTTCGAAGTCCCTCTTGATTTCTTCTCTAGGGAATCCTTATGCTACAACGCTAAGTTCTCACTGAAAGAACTTGAAAGGGTACTGAAGTCAATGGGCGAGTCAAAAGCGCTAGGTCCGGACGGCATCCCATATCAGCTCTCAGAACTACGAAGCATTGTTCCTGGGTAACAAGGGTAATTTTAAAGTCCCTCTCGATTTCTCCTCTAGGAGATCCTTATGTTACAACGCTAAGTTCTCACTGAAAGAACTTGAAGGGATACTGAAGTCAATGGGCGAAAGCGCCAGATCCGGACGGCATCCCATATCAGCTCACAGAACTACGAAGCATTGTTCCTGGGTAACAAGGGTAATTTCTAAGTCCCTCTCGATTTCTCCTCTAGGGGATCCTTGTGTTACAATGCTAAGTTCTCACTGAAAGAACTTGAAGGGGTACTGAAGTCAATGGGCGAGTCAAAAGCGCCAGGTCCGGACGGCATCCCATATCAGCGCTCAGAACTACGAAGCATTGTTCCTGGGTAACAAGGGTAATTTTGAAGTCCCTCTAGATTCCTCCTCTAGGGGCTCCTTATGTTACAACGCTAAGCTCTCACTGAAAGAACTTGAAGAGGTACTGAAGTCAGTGAGCGAGTCAAAAGCGCCAGATCCGGAAGGTTTCCCATATCAGCTCACAGAACTACGAAGCATTGTTCCTGGGTAACAAGGGTAATTTCGAAGTCCCTCTCGATTTCTCCTCTAAGGGATCCTTATGCTACAACGCCAAGTTCTCACTGAAAGAACTTGAAGGGGTACTGAAGTCAATGGGCGAGTCAAAAGCGCCAGGTCCGGACGGCATCTCATATTAGCTCTCAGAACTACGAAGCATTGTTCCTGGGTAACAAGGGTAATTTCGAAGTCCCTCTCGATTTCCCCTCTAGGGAAACCTTATGCTACAACGCTAAGTTCTCACTGAAAGAACTTGAAAGGGTACTGAAGTCGATGGGCGAGTCAAAAGCGCCAGGTCCGGACGGCATCCCATATCAACTCTAAGAACTACGAAGCATTGTTAATGGGTAACAAGGGTAATTTCGAAGTCCCTCTCGATTTCTCTTCTAGGGGATCCCTATGCTACAACGCTAAGTTCTTACTGAAAGGACTTGAAGGGGTACTGAAATCAATGGGCGAGTTAAAAGCGCCAGGTCCGGACGGCATCCCATATCAGCTCTCAGAACTACGAAGCATTGTTCCTTGGTAACAAGGGTAATTTCGAAGTCCCTCTCGATTTCTTCTCTAGGGGATCCTTATGTTACAACGCTAAGTTCTCACTGAAAGAACTTGAAGGGGTACTGAAGTCAATGGACAAGTCAAAAGCGCCAGGTCTGCACGGCATCCCATATCAGATGGTCCGACAACTCCCCTCGCATATGAGGGAATATCTGTTGGACATCTACAACATGATATGGGATAGGGGCGTCTACCCTAGCCGCTGGAAGCTCGCAATAATAGTGCCTCTTTTGAAACCTAATAAGGACCCCACAAATATCAAGAGTTACCGGCCAATTTCGTTAACCAGCTGCTTGGGGAAGGTATTAGAGAGAATGGTCAACAACCGTCTGGTATGGATGCTGGAGAAATATCAGGCGGGTTTCAGGAAATTTCACAGAAGTGTTGACTAGTTAGTCTGTCTGGAGAACTCTATCCAGGATGCCTTCCTAGAGAGAAAACACCTCGCTGCAGTGTTTTTTGATCTAGAGAAGGCATATGATATGACTTGGAGATATGGAGTTCTCCAGAAGTTATATGAATGGGGATTTAGGGGCCGTATGCCTCTTTTTATCGAATCCTTTATGTCCGGTCGATGTTTTAAAATCCGAATCGGGGATACCGAATCCACACAGTTTGTGTTGGACAACGGGATTCCCCAAGGTCCAACTATTAGCGTAAACCTTTTCGCAATCGCTGTTAATGAAATCGCTGCATCTGTTAATTCCCCTGTAAAAAATGTCTCTATATCGATGACCTGGGTCATTGACAAGGTGAACAGTGATGCTGAGTCTAGAGCAGTGGTGGGGAAACTTTTTTTAAAACGGGCTATTTGTAATAACCAGAACAAGGTGAACAGTGATGCTGAGTCTAGAGCAGTGGTGGGGAAACTTTTTTTAAAACGGGCCATTTGTAATAACCAGACAATCGTAGCGGGCCAAAGAATAATTCTTAATCGTAGGTAGGTAGTTTTTATGCGGGTCGTCACATTACGAAGTAAGAAGGCGTTCAAACATTCTCACGACGGCACTCTTAAACGGGCCGGATTAAACCTTTCCGCGGGCCGGACTTGGCCCGCGGGCCGTAGTTTCCCCATCACTGGTCTAGAGGTTTTCGTTTCTCGATTTTTGTTTAAGTATACATATCCTGACGTGTACTTTGTATTTTTCTAGGAATTTGATGTTATTGAAAAACATACTGTTTTAGCATACAGTTTTAAACTTCGCCCTATGTCAGTGTTTTATACGCGTGGCGCATGAAATAAAATTTCGAGTTTAGAAAAGCCTGAAAATTTGGTTTGGTCGCTCCGCGCTTCGCGCTACGCGACCAAACCAAATTTTCAGGCTTTTCTAAACTCGAAATTTTATTTCATGCTTAATCCGGGATTGGAAACACTCGTTAGTAACGCTTATACAAATCAATAAATGCCAGAACATTTACAGTATATGCATATCTAGGCTTGAAAAGAAAACAACTTTGAATGCAGTTAAAAAGAATAATTATTTTTTGTGTGTTACCTACCAAAAAGGAAATTAAGCTATAGAAATTCCGTCCAAATTTAATTATTTTTTGTGTTACCTACCTAAAATGAAATTAAGCTATAGAAATTCCGTGCAAATGCGGGGAGAGCGGTATCATTTAGATAAATCGGCGGCGGCAATTAACGAGCACTAAAATTCCACCGGTGGAATTCAGAATTACTCAGATGATAATAAACTGCACAGAAATTCGGATTAAAATAGGCAAATAGTGTCGACCCAATAGCAGTCTATACGCAGCCGACTCGATGCACTGAATTCGAATTAACCCGTTACATCACCTAAAAGCTCCGAGCGTTTAAGCGCTATTTAAAAGGGCCCAATTCGAGCTTTAATTAAACGAAATGATAGATTAGTTTTGGATTGAACGCCGGGTTGTTAAACAAATTCGCAACTGTGTACGTGGATCTGATTTATCTGTACAGGATGCACCCTGTGCATCTGAAAATTGACCATGTTTATGAATTAATTGATCGTTAATTATAAACACAAATTTGTTGAAAATGTAGACTTCAGAGTTCTGAAGTATGAGGAGCATGATGCAGTGGCTAGTTTTTTAAACATTTAATGTTGAGAATTAGCCCCCCCCCCCGCGCACACTCGTGGCCGCGCTGCCTTCAATCGGCTACACTGTGGGGTGCCCGTTTTTCGAGCGGCACTGTGGGGATCTCTTTTGAAAATATACGCTCTTCGCACATGGAGCACATACAAATAAAACGTATGGATACTCTCCTCGTAGCGACAGGGTTAAATAACATTTTAACTATTGAATAGCAATTTGATATTGTTTGGTTGCCATGGCAGCTTAAACAATAAATATACCTAATCAAAAGGTTTCGTATGGCATGGTGGGTCAGCGCGAGCTTGCGAGCTCCGCTGGCGGTTTATGGACCAAAATTGAAAACTGAAAATTTGAAAAAATAAATTAAAGCATTCTATTAAGGACATTTTAAAACAAACACAAACTTTGTACGATCTCCACTCACGGTTTACAAGCTTCTGAAAATATACGCTCTTCGCACATGGAGCACATAAAAATAAAACGTATGGTTAAGCTTCTCGTAGCGAAAGGGTTAAATAAGATTTCAACTATTACATAGGTAATTTGAAGTTGTTTAATTGCCATGGCAACTTAAGCAATAACAATAACTAATCAAAAGGTTTCGTATGGCACAGTGTGTCAGCGCGAGCTTGTGAGCTCCGCTGGCGGTTTATGGACCAACATTAAAAACTGAAAATTTGAAAAACTGAATTAAGGCATTCTATTAAGGACATTTTAAAACAAATACAAACTTTGTACGATCTCCGCTCACTATTTACAAGCTTCTGAAAATATACGCTCTTCGCACATGGAGCACATAAAAATAAAACGTATGGATACGCTTCTCGTAGCGAAAGGGTTAAATAACATTTCAACTATTGCATAGGTAATTTGAAGTTGTTTGGTTGCCATGGCAACTTGAACAACAACAATAATTAAACAAAAGCTTACGTGTAGCACAGTGTGTCAGCGCGAGCTCGCGAACTCCGCTGGCGGTTTTTGGACCAAAATTGAAAACTGAAAATTTGAACAAATTAATTAAGGCATTCTATTAAGGACATTTTAAAACTCATAAAACTAAAGTGTAAGATTTTCTAATGAACTCTATCAGGCACAATGCGCCCTCAAAGTTAAATCATTTCTGAAAGACGGTCGGTGCGCCAAATTAGCGTTATCTTAAAATAATCACAACTTTTCGACAACACGTTCTATCATGACAATTTTTGCACACAAAGTTAACATTATATCATTCTACTAAATGACATGTAGCTTGATTGATTTAAATAATTAGTAACGCTTTGAGAATTGATTAAAAACGGATAATTTTTACTACTAAATTTTAAATTTAGTTAGGCCGTAATGAAATTAAAAAAAAAAAAATAGAGGTCTGGCATTACCTGCAAAAACTCGACCAGTGTCTCCTCTATCCAGAAATCTTATTCTTATGAATCCGACCCTGAAAATAATTGATTTTTTTCTTATAGCGCATCAGTCAATGCAAACACATAATTGGCGCGCGTAATATACATCATTTTCAAAAATATACAACTTTTAGCTAAGTCTTTTAATCGTTCTCAAAGATAACATCATATACCTTTATCAATTAAAATATAGAAGGGGTTCTCAAGCTTTTTCAGGTAGCGCCCCCCTCTCATAACTCCTAGCCCCCTCCCTGATTTTATTTGAGTTTTTTTAGTTAGATTGAAACAATATTAAAGCCTTATTTCACTTCACCTTCTCTTAGGGAAATCTGTCGTGCCCCCCTGATATCTTGCCACACCCCCCTAAGGGGGCGTAATCCCCCTAATATTTTGCGGGGGGGCGCGTTGAGAACCACTATTGTACGTCATTTGATAAAGGGATAGTGTATCAAAAATCAGAACGATTAAAAGACTAAGCTAAAAGTTGAAAATGATGTTAATTACGCGTGCCCCCCCCCCCCCCGGTTGAACTGATTTCTTGTCTCCGTCTATCGACAGGCGGACGACATGTTTTTAATGATCGCACTATACTAAAACACATGAAGTGAAATTTCGAGTTTAGCTAAGCGTTAAGTGCGCTATTAGTCGTTTTGTAAACGCTTGCCAAATACCTAATTATTTAACAAGTAACACACTAACGACTCTCTGAAACAAATAACTCCGCCACTCAATAAGCACAAGTACTTATCACAACGGGTTCGCGTCGAGCAAAACAAGCGAGGCATTTGCATTAAACGTAATTTCATTTTATTTCACAGGCAGAACCAAAAGGTACTTAATCATGACAGACAAGAGCGGATTAACGTAATCTAATTAATCCAATCAAAAAGGGAAAAGCGTAATTCGAACAAGTGAAAATAGGTTGCCATGGCGAAGCCATTCTTCAGCCTCGCCTTTGTAAACGTACACATTAATGTTGCCAATTGACCCATAAATCCATGCCTTTATCTATTTTCAACGCCCCAACGATTCGTTACAGTATAGATATCTGTTATCTCTGTCTTTTAAATATGTTTATACGGGAATGCTGATACAATTCGATCATTTAAATTATGATTTAGATGAGGCGGCATTTTTTTGTATTTGTGCGGTTGCTCAGACTGCTAATTGAATAATAATAATAATAATAATAAACAATCTTTATTCCTTTAAAAATATACATAAGAAAGAAAATAAGCATATACTTAATATAGGAATTTGCGTCAAGGGAAACACGTATGAATAGCAATGTTATACAATTTTATAATAAAAGAATTCTTCGATTTGTATTTGTGTGGTTGCTCAGACTGCTAATTGAAAGATTTGTATTTGGCCAGATACAGTTAAAAATAGCTAAATTTGAATCGTGAAAATTGGGCTCGGTCTACTTAGCCCCCCGAAGTTCCACTTTTTTTGGAAAAAAAAACTATTCCGCTAGATAGGCCTTAGCTAGCTTTTCTAAACTCGAAATTTTACTTCATGCGCCACGCGTATAAAACGCTGATTTCAAGTAGGGCTCAAATATACATACATTTCACAAAATTTTAGTGTTTTATACGCGTGGCGCATGAAGTAAAATTTCGAGTTTAGAAAAGCCCAGAAAATTTGTCTCGGGTCGCTGCGCGACCCTCGACAAATTTTCACGGGGCTTTTCTAAACTCGAAATTTTACTTCATGCTTAGTCTGGGAGTAGAAAACACTCGTTTAAGGCTTCAAATTGAATTCCTGCAAAAACACAACGAATATCTAAAGATTTAAAGAAAATAAGCTGAATCTGGAATACGTATACTTTACAAAAAAACTTCCTGTAAATTGTAGAATTAGGATATTGAGAAAGATTGTGTTAGACATAAAATAAGGTAAATTGAATGGTAACTAAAGGAGCTAAATCATAATTTTGTAGCATTGAAAAGATACCCATGTTACGATTAGGTTGGTTAGATAACATATAGTGAGTTTTACATGCAAGTGTTGGTACATACATAACCCGATGTATACTTGATACATTTTCAGATATTCGTTGTTTTTGAAAAGCGTTCAGTTTAAAACTTCCAACGAGTGTTTTTTACTCCTAGATTAAGCATGAAGTATAATTTCCATTTCGAGTTTAGAAAAGCCTGAAAACAATTGTCAGGTACGCCACTGCCTTGCTAGCGCTAGCTATTTCGTTAGCAGTGTTTATGTACATAATTTAAAGTGTTCTAACGCCTAAAGAAATTTTGAAATCGCACGGTTAGTTGCCGAGTTATAACGATTTAAGTTATCAAGTAGTAAAACAAAACAACCGCCAGGTAAGCCACTGTCTTACTAGCATTAGTAATCTCGTTGTAAGTGCTTATAGACATCAGTATAGTTATTAGAATGCCGAAAGAATTTTTGAAGTCGTATAGTTAGTTTCCGAGTTATAATGATTTCAATTATCAAGAAATATAAAAAAATCGTCAGGTACGCCACTGTCTTGCTAGCGCTAGCTATCTCGTTAGCAGTGTTTATGAACATCATTTAAGGTGTTCTAACGCCTAAAGAAATTTTGAAATCGCACGGTTAGTTGCCGAGTTATAACGATTTAAGTTATCAAGTAGTAAATCAAAACAACCGCCAGGTACGCCACTGTCTTGCTAGCACTAGTAATCTCGTTGTAAGTGTTTATAGACATCAGTATAGTTATTACAATGCCGAAAGAATTTTTGAAATCGTATAGTTAGTATCTGAGTTATAACGATTTCAATTATCAAGGAATAAAAAAATCGTCAAGTACACCACTGTCTTGCTAGCGCTAGATATTTCGTTAGCAGTGTTTATGTACATAAATTAACGTGTTCTAACGCCTAAAGAAATTTTAAAATCGCACGGTTAGTTGCCGAGTTATAACGATTTAAGTTATCAAGTAGTAAAACAAAACAACCGCCAGGTACGCCACTGTCTTACTAGCACTAGTAATCTCGTTGTAAGTGTTTATAGACATCATTATAGTTATTACAATGCCGAAAGAATTTTTGAAATCGTATATTTAGTTTCCGAGTTATAACGATTTCAATTATCAAGGAATAAAAAAAATCGTCAGGTACACCACTGTCTTGCTAGCGCTAGCTATTTCGTTAGCAGTGTTTATGTACATAATTTTAAGTGTTCTAACGTTTAAAGAAATTTTGAAATCGCACGGTTAGTTGCCGAGTTATAACGATTTAAGTTATCAAGTAGTAAAACAAAACAACCGCCAGGTACGCCACTGTCTTACTAGCATTAGTAATCTCGTTGTAAGTGCTTATAGACATCAGTATAGTTATTACAATGCCGAAAGAATTTTTGAAATCGTATATTTAGTTTCCGAGTCATAACGATTTCAATTACCAAAGAATAAAAAATAGACGTCAGGTACACCACTGTCTTGCTAGCGCTAGCTATTTTGTTAGCAGTGTTTAGGTACATAATTTAAAGTGTTCTAACGCCTAAAGAAATTTTGAAATCGCACGGTTAGTTTCCGAGTTATAACGATTTAAGTTATCAAGTAGTAAAACAAAACAACCGCCAGGTACGCCACTGTCTTACTAGCATTAGTAATCTTGTTGTAAGTGCTCATAGACATCAGTATAGTAATTTCAATGTCGAAAGAATTTTTGAAATCGTATATTTAGTTTCCGAGTTATAACGATTTCAATTATCAAGGAATAAAAAAAATCGTCAGGTACACCACTGTCTTGCTAGCGCTAGCTATTTCGTTAGCAGTGTTTATGAACATAATTTAAAGTGTTCTAACGTTTAAAAAAATTTTGAAATCGCACGGTTAGTGGCCGAGTTATAACGATTTAGGTTATCAAGTAGTAAAACAAAACAACCGCCAGGTACGCCACTGTCTTGCTAGCACTAGTAATCTCGTTGTCAGTGTTTATAGACATCAGTATAGTTATTGCAATGCTGAAAGAATTTTTAAAATCGTATATTTAGTTTCCGAGTCATAACGATTTCAATTATCAAGGAATAAAAAAAATCGTCAGGTACACCACTATCTTGCTAGCGCTAGCTATTTCGTTAGCAGTGTTTATGTACATAATTTAAAGTGTTCTAACGTTTAAAGAAATTTTGAAATCGCACGGTTAGTTGCCGAGTTATAACGATTTAAGTTATCAAGTAGTAAATCAAAACAACCGCCAGGTACGCCACTGTCTTGCTAGCACCAGTAATCTCGTTGTAGGTGTTTATAGACATCAGTATAGTTATTACAATGCCGAAAGAATTTTTGAAATCGTATAGTTAGTATCTGAGTTATAACGATTTCAATTATCAAGGAATAAAAAAATCATCAGGTACACCACTGTCTTGCTAGCGCTAGATATTTCATTAGCAGTGTTTATGTACATAATTTAACGTGTTCTAACGCCTAAAGAAATTTTGAAATCGCACGGTTAGTTGCCGAGTTATAACGATTTAAGTTATCAAGTAGTAAAACAAAATAACCGCCAGGTACGCCACTGTCTTACTAGCACTAGTAATCTCGTTGTAAGTGTTTATAGACATCATTATAGTTATTACAATGCCGAAAGAATTTTTGAAATCGTATATTTAGTTTCCGAGTTATAACGATTTCAATTATCAAGGAATAAAAAAAATCGTCAGGTACACCACTGTCTTGCTAGCGCTAGCTATTTCGTTAGCAGTGTTTATGTACATAATTTTAAGTGTTCTAACGTTTAAAGAAATTTTGAAATCGCACGGTTAGTTGCCGAGTTATAACGATTTAAGTTATCAAGTAGTAAAACAAAACAACCGCCAGGTACGCCACTGTCTTACTAGCATTAGTAATCTTGTTGTAAGTGCTTATAGACATCAGTATAGTTATTTCAATGTCGAAAGAATTTTTGAAATCGTATATTTAGTTTCCGAGTTATAACGATTTCAATTATCAAGGAATAAAAAAAATCGTCAGGTACACCACTGTCTTGCTAGCGCTAGCTATTTCGTTAGCAGTGTTTATGTACATAATTTAAAGTGTTCTAACGTTTAAAAAAAATTTGAAATCGCACGGTTAGTTGCCGAGTTATAACGATTTAAGTTATCAAGTAGTAAAACAAAACAACCGCCAGGTACGCCACTGTCTTGCTAGCACTAGTAATCTCGTTGTCAGTGTTTATAGACATCAGTATAGTTATTACAATGCCGAAAGAATTTTTGAAATCGTATAGTTAGTATCTGAGTTATAACGATTTCAATTATCAAGGAATAAAAAAATCGTCAGGTACACCACTGTCTTGCTAGCGCTAGATATTTCGTTAGCAGTGTTTATGTACATAATTTAACGTGTTCTAACGCCTAAAGAAATTTTGAAATCGCACGGTTAGTTGCCGAGTTATAACGATTTAAGTTATCAAGTAGTAAAACAAAACAACCGCCAGGTACGCCACTGTCTTACTAGCACTAGCAATCTCGTTGTAAGTGTTTATAGACATCATTATAGTTATTACAATGTCGAAAGAATTTTTGAAATCGTATATTTAGTTTCCGAGTTATAACGATTTCAATTATCAAGGAATAAAAAAAATCGTCAGGTACACCACTGTCTTGCTAGCGCTAGCTATTTCGTTAGCAGTGTTTATGTACATAATTTAAAGTGTTCTAACGTTTAAAGAAATTTTGAAATCGCACGGTTAGTTGCCGAGTTATAACGATTTAAGTTATCAAGTAGTAAAACAAAACCACCGCTACTAACGCCACTGTCTTGCTAGCACTAGTAATCTCATTGTCAGTGTTTATAGACATCAGTATAGTTATTACAATGCCGAAAGAATTTTTGAAATCGTATATTTAGTTTCCGAGTTATAACGATTTCAATTACCAAAGAATAAAAAAAATCGTCAGGTACACCACTGTCTTGCTAGCGCTAGCTATTTTGTTAGCAGTGTTTAGGTACATAATTTAAAGTGTTCTAACGCCTAAAGAAATTTTGAAATCGCACGGTTAGTTGCCGAGTTATAACGATTTAAGTTATCAAGTAGTAAAACAAAACAACCGCCAGGTACGCCACTGTCTTACTAGCACTAGCAATCTCGTTGTAAGTGTTTATAGACATCATTATAGTTATTACAATGTCGAAAGAATTTTTGAAATCGTATATTTAGTTTCCGAGTTATAACGATTTCAATTATCAAGGAATAAAAAAAATCGTCAGGTACACCACTGTCTTGCTAGCGCTAGCTATTTCGCTAGCAGTGTTTATGTACATAATTTAAAGTGTTCTAACGTTTAAAGAAATTTTGAAATCGCACGGTTAGTTGCTGAGTTATAACGATTTAAGTTATCAAGTAGTAAAACAAAACAACCGCCAGGTACGCCACTGTCTTGCTAGCACTAGTAATCTCGTTGTCAGTGTTTATAGACATCAGTATAGTTATTACAATGCCGAAAGAATTTTTGAAATCGTATAGTTAGTTTCCGAGTTATAACGATTTCAATTATCAAGGAATAAAAAAATCGTCAGGTACGCCACTGTCTTGCTAGCGCTAGCTATCTCGTTAGCAGTGTTTTTGAACATCATTTAAGGTGTTCTAACGCCTAAAGAAATTTTGAAATCGCACGGTTAGTTGCCGAGTTATAACGGTTTAAGTTATCAAGTAGTAAAACAAAACAACCGCCAGGTACGCCACTGTCTTACTAGCATTAGTAATCTCGTTGTAAGTGCTTATAGACATCAGTATAGTTATTACAATGCCGAAAGAATTTTTGAAATCGTATATTTAGTTTCCGAGTTTTAACGATTTCAATTACCAAAGAATAAAAAAAATCGTCAGGTACACCACTGTCTTGCTAGCGCTAGCTATTTTGTTAGCAGTGTTTAGGTACATAATTTAAAGTGTTCTAACGCCTAAAGAAATTTTGAAATCGCACCGTTAGTTTCCGAGTTATAACGATTTAAGTTATCAAGTAGTAAAACAAAACAACCGCCAGGTACGCCACTGTCTTACTAGCATTAGTAATCTCGTTGTAAGTGCTTATAGACATCAGTATAGTTATTACAATGTCGAAAGAATTTTTGAAATCGTATATTTAGTTTCCGAGTTATAACGATTTCAATTATCAAGGAATAAAAAAAATCGTCAGGTACACCACTGTCTTACTAGCGCTAGCTATTTCGTTAGCAGTGTTTATGTACATAATTTAAAGTGTTCTAACGCCTAAAGAAATTTTGAAATCGCACGGTTAGTTGCCGAGTTATAACGATTTAAGTTATCAAGTAGTAAAACAAAACAAACGCCAGGTACGCCACTGTTTTGCTAGCACTAGCTATCTCGTTGTCAGTGTTTATAGACATTAGTATAGTTATTACAATGCCGAAAGAATTTTTGAAGTCGTATGGTTAGTTTTCGAGTTATAACAATTCCAATTATCAAGGGGTAAAAAAAATAATCGTCAGTTACGCCACTGTCTGCGTAAGCTATCATGTTGCTAGTGTTTATAAACATCAATATAGTAATTACAATGCCGAAAGAATTTTTGAAATCGTACGGTTAGTTTCCGAGCTAAAAAGATTTCAATTATCAAGGGGTGAAAAAATATTCGTCAGTTACGCCACTGTCTTACTAGCGCAAGCTATTTCGTTACCAGTGTTGATAAACATTAGTATAGTAATTACAAAGCCGAAATGATTTTTCAAATCTTACGGTTAGTTCCCTAGTTGAAACGATTTAAATTAGCAAGTAGTGAAAACACAATTGTCAGTTACGCTACTGTCTTCTAGTCATTATGTTTCTAATAGCCAGTGTATATGAACATAAATAAAGTAATTACAACGCCAAAATTATTTGTAGAAGCGGTATTTTATATGCAATACATGATTTTGTATTGAAATTCAGCAAGTAAATGGTAATACGCACACAGGTTCAGATCTCGTATGCGTATTACCATTTACTTGCTGAATGCTCTCGCATCAAAATTTGGGTGTAAATATTTTTTTACCTGATATTTTTGTAAGAATATTTTTTTCAAATTCTGCTGGCGCTAGCTCTAATCCACCCAATTTGATTAAAAAAACGGCTAGGGTTAAAAATGTTTTATCATTTTTTGGGGTTGTGGGGCTGGCGCTAGTTTTTAAATTGGTTGCGCTAGTTGGCGCTAACTCTGAGGAATCCGAATAGTGTAAAAAAACTTAAAAAATCCAAACTTGGGGGGCTAGCATAAACCTAGCCCCCCGAAAGCTTAAACATCCGTAACTTTCTTGTCTAAATAGCGCTAGCTCTAATTTTTGTGGCGCTAGCTAAGGCCCGTCTAGCGCAATAGTTTTTTTTTTTAAATCGAACTTGATCGAAGTTGACTGAGACTGAAAATTGACCAAATAAAAATTGTGAAATATTAAAAATTTCACGATGTTTATATAAACAAACAAAATATAGAATTCGTTGAAAATTTTAAAGTTGTTGAAAATCATAAAAATTGTCTAAATTTATATATAAAGCTAACAAATATGAAGAGAATTTAAAAATTTACTGATTAAATAACAAGATTTTGTAAAATAAAAAATAGAAATAACCAAACTATATATCTACTAAAAGTCGATTAAAATAAAAAAATAAAATATCACAAAAATTGATACAAAAATTATCATGACGTCAATTTTTTGTTGATATATGTTCACTTTATTGAACAAATATCACTTTATTGAACAAATTTATTGAACAAATATCGACGCCTAAAATTGATAAATGTCGTCTGCCTGTCGTGCGCCTGTCGCCTGCCTTTGTACGCCTTTCGTACGCCTTCCGTACGCCTTTCGTACGCCTTCCGTACACCCTTCGTACGCTTTTCGCACGCCTTTCGTACGCCTTTCGTACGGCTTTCGTACGCCTTTTGTACGCCTTTTGTACGGCTTTCCTACGCCTTTTGTACGGCTTTCGTAGGCCTTTAGTATGCCTTTCGTACGCCTATCGTCCGGCATGTTTTAAACGATCGCTCGGTATTAAGAATATGCATAGTCAAGTATTTTAAAAAGTTCTGGAACAACAAAGTAACACTAAAGATGTATAAAATATAATTCGGTTTTATTTATATCATAGAAATAGTCTACGCAATATATTAATTCCGTACGTCTAGAAAAGTTTCCGGGATGTTGGGGAATGCTTTTCGTACGCCTTCCGTACGCCTTTTGTATGCCTTTTGTACGCCTTTCGTACGCCTATCGTCCGTCATGTTTTAATCGATCGCACGGTATTAAGAATATGCATAGTCAAGTATTTTTAAAAGTTCTGGAACAACAAAGTAACACTAAACATGTATAAAATATAATTCGGTTCTATTTATATCATAGAAATAGTCTACGCAATATATTAATTCCGCACGTCTGGAAAAGTTTCCGGGTTGTTGGGGAAGATCCGACGTGGGAAAAAAATTATAAAGTAAATTTGATACACCGCACACGTTCAGTGAGTTGAGCCGGCTTTGAGTAATTTGTGTGGAGCCATAAATAAAATTAGTGCCGGTGAAAAGTGGCGGGAAACTTTTTCGCGGATTACATTGAGCGAAGATGAATTAGATTGCATCGTGAGGCCACCAAAAATATATATTTCTGAAACCTTTTACGGATTTATCGATTGAATTAAACCTCTTAATATCAGATAGAGGCGAGTTTAGGTCACACTTTTGCTATCTCCCCATTTTTTGCACATGTAGAGAAAGTAAAAGTGTTACCTATAGTCTCTTCATTTTAGCCCTCCTAAATTTTAAACCGTTGTAACTTTTTCTTATTGCTGGTGCAACTTTTAGCTTTTGCGGTGCAAGTTAGTGCAACTTAAGGCGTTTATGATGCAATAGTTTTGATTTAAAACTTTAGAAAAGGGGGTGCCAAGTTAACGAACCCGATATTTCCGCCCTGATATTTAGCCACTCAAATCATATTTATTTGTGTACTATAAAATAATATTGTTAAATATGTTGTAAAATGGAGATTTCCAGGCAAAAAGGCTACTGGCCGATAGCCAATTATTAAAATATTTACATTTATATATTTATTATATTATAAAAACAATGTATAAAAAGATGATAATAAAGATATTTACTACTACTAGAGATTTCCATAAAATAAATAAATAAATGCATTTTATAATTCAATTTCTTAGATCTTTGTTTTATTTTTGGATTGGTGGTGTAAGTAACAATACCCCTGTAGAAGAAGTTTCTTGGGGTTACAAACAACAATTTCAATCTAGTTTTGAATGCTTTTGGAAGATAGAAGATTAATTAATTATACAGGGTCCGGCATATAATCCTCCCGTATTTAAAGATCGTACTGTATGAGTTGTGGTGGGGGGACGTAGGCAAAGGGGGAATCGATCGATAGCAGTATATGTGCCATTTTAGAAAAACTATTCAAGTTTGGGTATCGTATTTTGGAGCAACAGGTTCTGCACTAAAAATTAATTAATCATACAGGGTCCGGCGCATCAACCTCCCGTATTTGAAGATAGCCCTGTATGAGTTCTGGTGGGGGGACGGAAGCGAAGGGGGAATCGATCGATAGCAGCCATTTTAGAAAAACTATTCAAGTTTGGGTATCATACTTTAGAGCAACAGGTTCTACACTAAAAAAAATCGTCTGGCCTACCTTGGACCGTAACGACCCTGGGAAATGTGGCGCGTGTGAGAGAGTCCTTTCAGCAATCTCCAAAGCGTTCAGCACTTAAACATGCAGCTGCCCTGGGATTGCCTGATAGGAGTAAAGAGGAATCCTGCAGATTCTCACATGCAACCATACGAAATGGAAATGGCAATATTCAATTGCAGGGTTTAATAGCAAAGAACTCTAACTGGACTAATTAAAATCGTAACTGTGCAGCTGCCCTGGGATTGTCTGATAGGAGTGAAGAAGAATGCTGCACAGAGATCCTCACATGCAACCATACAAAATGGTGGTTATCCAGGAATTAAGTGAAAGAGATTGAGCAGAGCTGCGTGTGAGGACACTCTTCAGAACATTTCCCTTTGCTTTCATCTGATGAGACCCACTTCCACTTATCCGGTACTGTAAATTTCCGCTACTGGGCAACAGAAAACCCTCGGGAACTACACCAACAACCACTTCACAACCCTCGTGTGACTGTTTGGTGCGTTGTTGCTGCATTTAGTGTGTTGGGTCCGTATTTTTTCGAAGAAGACGGGCTAACGGTAACGGTAGTTTCTGCCAGGAAGAAGAGGAGGATCCTCTCCACATCCTGTGGCAATGTGAGGCCCTAGCAAGGATACCTAAAGCTGGGCAACATTACCCCAAGCGGAGAGAGCTACACCCAAGGCTCACTGTCAGGGTTAATAGGGCTAATCAAAGAGGCGAAGCTCTAGCACGTCGTCTAGGATAATAGGGATCCACAATAGATCTGCAAACGTCGCGGTGGTATATGCCAAGAGACTACCCCCTACAAATATCTAAAGGTGGATATGGGAGACATTCAAATCTCAGGTCTGGGATTGTCGCAACAGTTGCACGAGCCGCATGCGGCCGTGCATTGTCATGTTGCAACAGAACACCTGCCGGTAGCAATCCACGTCGTTTCGGTTTGATGGCAGGTCAGAGATGATTTTTGAGGAGATCCGAGTACGTTGCACTCGTGACAGTGGTCCAAGATGATGCCGTTTTCGTTCTAAAAGAGGCCACCCCTACGAATATCTATCTATATATCTAACGGTAACGGTTACTTCCAATCGTTACTGCCACATGCTTGAGCCCTTCCTTCGACCTAAGTTAAACCAGTTTGTTGGGGATCATGAAATGGGAGAAGTCTGGCTCCAACAAGAAGGGGCCACGGCTCACACTTCGCATCGTTCTCTGGCAATTTTGAGAGAGTTGTTTCCTGGACGTTTTCTCTCTTGACGAAGAGACATCGCCAGCCCCCTAAAGTTATTCACCTTGTGATTTTTTTCTTTGGAGTCACTTAAAGGCGCAAGTGTACATACCCTGCAAGCACTTAAGGAGGCAATTACCCAGGTAGTGGCTGCTATTCCACCGGAAATTACAACTATGGACTATGAACAACAGTTGACATATTTAACAAATGAGATATTGGCCAAAATAACAGGAAATTGGGATACCTCAGTAAAGGACTTCTTCGGCTACTTTTTATTGTCCTTTATAGAGCGTCGGAGCAAAGGTTTCACAAAATTATAATACACTGGTTCCCCAGATAATTTTAGCAAGTATAAACTACGTTTTAAATAAAATGACAAATTTGCGTCATCGACGTGTATTTGACATACAATTTCCAAGGCATTTTAACAGGATATACACAGAACTTCAAACTATAAAGACGTCTTCTTCTGATTACTGTGTTATTTGATGTACAATACTTCAATTGTTATTTAGGATATATCTGATCTTTTTGAAGCTGACTAACCTGTGTAAGGAGGAAAAGCCGGAACATTCTCCTGACGCGACGGTCCATTTTCAAGCCCTAAAAAGGGGCCACTGGTTTCTACACGAGGAACTCAACTTAGCGTCACAATCTGTTTTGGAAGGTCCTAATGCTTGTCTGGATCACCGCGGTGAAATCTTCATACCCAAATTGGCGAAAACTTTCAACGTAAAACATGGCACGAAATTCTTCGCCTGCCAAAATACTCTCAAGCAAGGCGTGTCCCGTCGCGGTTTTCCACAATCCTTTCTCAACCGTTTCACCCAAGCTTACCTTACTGACTTACAAAAACAAGATTTGGAGTGCATATTAAGCAGATATTTTCCTAAACTCCCCTTGGAAATCTTAATGAAACTGGTGGTTTTTGTGGACGAGGTCAACGCGGAATTGGATAAGCACTCTTTCGCGAATAAGGGAGCTCTATGGGAATTCAATCTGCGTGATTTAACCAGATGATGCGAGGCTGTAATTTATCATCAAGGGCTTAACGAAGGGTATCATCCGGAGGATTTGGTAAATTTGATTTTTGTGGATTGTTTGCGGGCTGATAATGATAAAGTGACAATGGAAGCGATTTTCGAATGCGTGTTAAAATCGACGGTCGCGATCCAATTTGTTAAGTCAACCAAGAAGCGGTGGTGTTGGTGGATGCTAAGTTGGACAGGGGTGGGGGTAGTGATGTGAGTATGCTGAAGCAAGAAACTGGAACTTTGGTATTGAGGACGCAGAACTATGGACAACTTCCTGGAAAGGCTTCATCAATGTATCAGCAATGGAGGACGCCATTTACCGGGCATACTTTTTAAAACCAAGTAATATCAAATGGCTTAGTATTTCTTGTTCACAAATAAAAGTATTTCTTCTGTATCTTTAATTAGGGGGTCCCGTCATAGCACCTTAATTAAGGAGGCGGCGGGGGCAGACCAAAGTCTTCGGACGGCGGATGCCTGAAAGGGACGATTGTCCAAGTCGGAGTTGTAGACCTTCTTGAGGTAACCTCCGTGTCCCTATCTTGGATAGGGCTAACCTACACACGGCGGGGTTGACTCAGCCCTGGTGCTTGTCGCCGCTAAATGAGGAGTCGGGGGTGGGCCTTGAAAAGCCCAGGGGTGCCTACTCGCCCCTCCGGTCCACACGTGGGTTGGTCTCCGGCGGGCAGTGGTTCGCAGATATGGCGGTGATCCACCAGTCCCTAAGACGGACGCTCTAAAGGTACACACCGAAAGGTAAAAACCAGAGCACACCATGTCTGTATCTTTGATTGTTTGTAACTGCCTTTTGAAATACGGGAGGTTTTTATGCCGGACCCTGTATAATGATTAATTCTCTGCAGCTTTACAAATGTTCAATTGCAGGTTTAGTACTACTATTGGAGATGTTCACTTGGTGAACGAAATGTACACTTCTGTGCAATAAAATTAAGCACAAGTCACATAACTATTTTTCATATAACTATTATTCGTAATTCTAGTTGTATAATTTGTGTCTGTGTTAATTGCTTAGCAGCAGTTTCAATAAATGATAAAACACCATAGCTGAAAAATAACACCTTTATTAAAAAAACCAAAACTAAGACCTTTTGAAAAAAACGCTTGTAATAAATACAACAAAGCCGAAATATAAAAACCATCTTCTATATTAGTTAGAATTCAAATTTTTGAATTGTCTTAATTACGCAGCATTTTGTCATTAAGGAAATGGACATATTTAAATGTTTTTGTAACTATTACATACATTTTATTTATATTTTTATACATACAATGTCATGAAATATTTAATAAATTAATTAAGTATTTTTTTACGTTTATTAACGATTGTTTCTGGTCATTCAACAGTAAAGTTGAGCAATAATAAATTTATAATTTTAAGGATTTATTGAACCATTTTGGGACGTGAAGTAACATGTTTAAATTTAACGCACCAATAATAATAATAATAATAATAATAATAATAATATTTATTTGCCCAACGGAAGACCAATACAGGGACAAAAATATAAATAAAAACTAAATAGTAATACAAAAATAGCACAAAAAGATACAACTTAGGAATATAAGTACAAGAGAATTTTTAATTTATGGTATGAAGTGTTATACATGGTCACCAACAAAAATATCGCTAAATAAATTATTTGAATTAACAGACATATGAAAGATGGGTGATTTACGTAAAATATTTGTTCTTGAGTGTGGAATATGAAATGTGCTGCTGTGTCTTGACAATATACGTGGAACATGAAAATTAATCTTAGAGAGTAATTGCGGACAGTCAACTTTGTTTTCAATTAATTTACGCAAAAACGTTGCACTGAATTCTTCTCTCCGTGATGTTAAAGAGACGAACTGAAATTCATTTAATAAGCTCACATAATCAGAAGATACATCCGGGTACGTGCCGTGAGTTTTAAATGACAAGAATTTCAGAAACCTTCTCTGAACACGCTCAATTGACAAAGATGCGTTGCTATAATATGGATACCATACAATCGATGCGTATTCAAGCTTACTCCTAACAAGAGCATAGTATAAAGTTTTTAACAACGTGAGGTCTTTAAAATGACGGGATGTACGCATTAAGAAACCTAGTTTTTAATGCAGAGGTTGATGTGCATTTTATGTGTTCCGAAAAGGATAATCTGCTGTCAAATAAAACCCCCAAATCTTTACATTGAGTGTTACGTTCAAGAATATCGTCCTGAACGCGGTAGATAAATTGTATAGGTGTATTCTTACGGTGGTAAGACACTACAAGACACTTACTAATGTTCAATACAATTTTATTTACTAAACACCAGTGTGTAATATGATCAAGGTTATTCTGAAGTAGTAGAGCATCATCAACACATTTAATTGTGCAATATATTTTTATATCATCTGCGTATGCTAATACCGGACATGAAATAGAGGTTATCAGATCATTGATGTAAACAATAAATAGAAGCGGACCCAAATTTGATCCTTGAGGGACCCCTGACGTACTAACAAACTTGTTAGATCTAAAGCCATTAAAGTGTACATAGTTCACTCTTCTACTGAGGTATGAAGACATAAATTCAAGAGATGAACTAGTAAATCCAAAACTATTTAGTTTATGCAGCAATAAGTTGTGATTAATTGAGTCAAATGCTCGACTGAAATCGGTATAGATATCGTAATCGTTTATCGATAGATTCACTTATATTTTGAATAACTACAGCTAAATTTGTTGAGATCGATCTGCCCGATAAAAATACCTGCTGAAATGGAGACAGATACTTATGGATGTGATTATAAATAGAGTTATAAATTATATGCTCAAACACTTTAGCAAAGTTTGATAAAAGGGCAATTGGCCGATAATTAGAAGTAAGACATGGATCGCCTTTCTTAAATACAGGCGTAACAACAGCAGTTTTCCATAACTCAGGAAATGTCGAGGTCCGTATAGCTAGATTGTATATAATAGTCAGTGGTTTTGCAAGGATATATTTGCAATCTCTAACTAAAAAGCTTGGAATTTGATTCTTTTAAGTTTACATACAGGAAATTTTCTATTAGGTGTACATATGCATACGCTATATTTTTAAAGAGATTAATTTGAAGCTTAAAACGAGTGTTTTCCACCCCAGACTAATCATGAAATAAAATTTCGAGTTTAGAAAAGCCTGAAAATTTGGTTTGGTCGCGTAGCGCGAAGCGCGGAGCGACCAAACCAAATTTTCAGGCTTTTCTAAACTCGAAATTTTACTTCATGCGCCACGCGTATTAAACACTGAAAGCACTGAAATAACGTGAACGAGTAAACTTCGCTTGAAATCAGTGTCTTATATGCGTGGCGCATGAAGTAAAATTTCGAGTTTAGAAAAGCCTGAAAATTTGGTTTGGTCGCTCCGCGCTTCGCGCTACGCGACCAAACCAAATTTTCAGGCTTTTCTAAACTCGAAATTTTACTTCATGCTTAGTCTGGGAGTGGAAAACACTCGTTCGAAACTTAAAATTCTCTTTTATAAACAACAACGAAAGCCAATTATTTTTTCGTATACTTAAAAGAAAAGAATCCCTGCATAAATAATCGGCAGTTGCAGAAATTATAAAAATCTACGTCAAAAAATAAATATACAGTGTATCCCTGGATTTAGTTGACAAAAGGGAAACTTTTAGCAGTTTTTTTTTTTTTGAAAAATCTTTTTGGGGGAGTTTTTCCTGCTTGTAATCTTTTATTTTGTTTCAAGTTTCATTAGATTCATATTTAAAGCCAACGCATTTATCTTCAATTTGGTTCTCATTAATCACTTGATGAAACATGTTTACAATATTGATAATTAAATAAAAGTCACTTTGTTTGTTTCACTACTATTTTTTATTTTCTCCGACTAGTTTTGACTTATCGTCATTCTCATTTAATTGCAACATTATGTAAAGTTAATTAAAGGAAAGGCACTTGGTATTGTTTCACAATTAAATCTTTATTCCGACTAGTTTCGGTTTGTTAGACCATTTTCAAAGGAATGTCACATTCCTTTGAAAATGGTCTAACAAACCGAAACTAGTCGGAATAAAGATTTAATTGTGAAACAATACCAAGTGCCTTTCCTTTAATTAACTTTACATAGTGTAATATGTTTCACCAAGTGCCAGATGAGAAATTAATTCAAGAAATTAATTGCAACATAATGATTTTTTTTCCACAGTCCAAAATTGCAACAGAAATATTCAACACTTTCAGTAAATAGCACCCTTGGGTAAGATTACACTGTTTATTAGTTAACACTGCACAGTGGCGTAGCCAGGAAGGGGTTGCATGGGGTTAAAACGCCTCCCCTAGTCGCTGCTATCAATTTTATTTTGTCTTTTTGAAATTGCCACTTGTTTAAAATCAATGAAAAATTGTGCGTTAGTAAGCATCTGCACACACTCTGAATTAACGCGAAATTATATTATAAATAGTTGTTTTTTATCCAGTTTCTATAGAAATATTTTATGTTTATGCAAATTATATTATTCTGTCTAAACTGTTTTTTCTTTCTGCGCTTCAGTTAGAACCCCCCCTCCGTGGATAAACCCTGGCTGCGCCACTGACACTGTAACAATTGTTTTGCCACATAGTGGCTTCATCAGGCAGATCTTCATCTCATCTGCCCGATGAAGCCACTGTTTGGCGAAGCAAATGTTGCAGTGTCAACTAATAAACAGTAAAATCTTAACCAAGTGTGTTGTTACCTAAAAGTGTTGATATCGAGTTTCACCAAGTAACAGCCTCAGCTATTGAATTTTTACAGAAAATTTGTTAAATTGTAACGTTTGAACTTGAATAAAGTCGAACAACGGATTTGAGGGTTTCAAAACAAGCTGGAAAACCTTCCACAAAGAGATTTTTAAAAAAATTAAAACTGCAAAGGTGTCCTATGATTACAGATATGAAATATATGCTACAACTTTTCTTTGAGGTATTTTCATATTAACATTCTTTATTATACTTTTTTGTGCAACTGAAGAATTCTTTAATTTACTTATACTATTTACAACAACATTTTCGTTAGTATGACTATTATATTATGTTATGTTTTTACTATTAGTATTACTATTCTTTGTTAATGATAATATAGATTGTAAAATGGAGATTCCGTAAATAAATTAAATTAAATTAAAAAAAAACTAGGAAACTCATCACGTCCGTTTTAAAGTATAACATATTTTGTGTGCTTAATTTTTTTGCACAAAAATGTACATCTAGTGATTCAAATAAACCATTGGAGAAAAGGGATTACTTGTTTCATCTAATATTCAATTGCAGGATTTAATAGCAAAGATCTATAATTGAACTAATTAAAATCTTCACTGTGAATCTCAACCGAATTGAATAGCTACTAAAGACACGTCATTAAATCTTGGAAATAATTAGCGTCCCGTAAAATCAGACAATATACTCCACTTGCTAATAAAAAGATGGAAAGGGAGAGGTAGCTAATTCCCAATGATAAGTAGAAGCATCAAACCACTTCTCCAACCCTTCAACGTTTTCGTGCGCGGTTTGCCGAGCTCCTCGAAATTCCAAGTGGAGTATTCGATCAAGGGAAGAGATATGCCTTTAAAACAAACTTAACTCGGCCAACAGGGATCTGTTACAGCTGATAACTGTCTCATTGTTAACTGAAATAGAGAGGTAGATATTCCTTTTGTTCTAGTTTAATTGTCTCGGAGAGTTGATTAAGTGGGGAGCCCTACGTTTATGTCAACGTCGGAGACGTTCTCCCTCGAACGCCAATTTAATTTGGATAAAATTTGCTACATAAGGATAAGGAATACAGGCGGTGAGGAGAAACCAGAGACGCAAAGACGTTCGGATAACTTTAAAGTTGCACTAATTGCTTCTTGGAGGTAATTACAGTGCAGTTTAATTGGGCTTTTGCATGTCCTTCATATTTTCATACTATGGACGTGATTTCATTGAACCTATTCATTTTGCTTGGCTTTTATTGCGGGTTTTATTACTTTCATTCAATTTTATATTCGAACAATTTGCATAATGTCTTTTAGTCGTTTTAGTTTTTTGTTCATGTTATTTAATTCCAGTTGGCGTTGTGATTTTAAAATAAACAAACTTCATTGAAATATTGTTAATTTAAAACCACTGCTCATTGAATAAGGAATATAAATAAAGAGTCTATCCTATTGTTCAGGAGTTCAATTTAATTTTAATTTAGATGAATTTTATTTTCCTCCATTGTATAGATTTTGGTGTTCACGACAAATATTCCTTCTCGGTATTCCAGCGGAGAAATATTTGTACGTGACCCAACAAAGGATGAAATTTCTTTGTCATTTGGGGTTCAGTGAAAGTGACTAACGGCTATTTTTGCTACGCCGATGCTGAAACCTTTTTTGGGCCTCCTAATTAGCATTTTTGACCGCCGAAACACCACCCTTCTGAACATGCGTCGCATCCCCCACTCACTTGTATATTTTTTCCTTTCAAACTTGTACATTTTTTCTTACCACTTACTCTTGTAATCTTGCAACAGAAACACCTTGTAAACTTTTAACATTTGCTGTGAATGTCATAATTTTATTTCATTCCGGTGTAAAATACAAAATTCATCTTAGAATCAAGTATTTTATTTTACACCACATCTTCAAACCCCGGTTGAATCTCGAGAACCAGGAGATTACAACAACTGGACATAACACCTATCTTGAACAAGTTTCTTATATTTCACGTGTTGAAACATATTTAACTGTTAATTATATTTATCTGTTGTTAATTAACTTATTAGTTTGTACCCTACTCACTTACACTGTAAACCTATATTTAGTTTATATATATTTCTCTGTAATTAGGCTATGTTTGTTGAGAAATAAATTATTACTATTATTATTATTATTAACTATGATTTAATAAATAATATTTTGGTATTTTATTCCAACTAGTTGTCAAAGTAGAAACTCGTTGAAATAAAAAACCAAAATATTAGTGAAATTTAACCAAGTGTTTTCTTTATTAAATCAGAGTCTATCCTAATCCAACTACCGTGGAGCATTTAAAGCAAACTACTCCAGGCTCTCGAAATTTAAAGGAGCAAAATTATTTTAGACAAAATATACAATTTTAGAATTGATATAATTTTGTATATAATAATAATAAAGCTCTTAGTTAATATATTTATATATTATACAGAGAGTTTTATGTAACACCGAATATTTTCATAACGAGAATTTCTCTTTAAAGTATCCATATGCATACGTTGCACATTTTCCGATGCTCGGTTTATTACAAGAATCCAATTTGAAGCTTTACGCGAGTGTTTTCCACGCCCGGGCTAAGCATGAAGTAAAATTTCGAGTTTAGAAAGCCTGAAAATTTGGTTTGGTCGCGTAGCGCGAAGCGCGGAGCGGCCAAACCAAATTTTCAGGCTTTTCTAAACTCGAAATTTTACTTCATGCGCCACCGGTACAAAACACTGACATATTACGAAGTTTAAAACAGACCGCTAAACTTTACATTGAATCAATGTTTTGTACCGGTGGCGCATGAAGTAAAATTTCGAGTTTAGAAAAGCCTGAAAATTTGGTTTGGCCGCTCCGCGCTTCGCGCTACGCGACCAAACCAAATTTTCAGGCTTTTCTAAACTCGAAATTTTACTTCATGCTTAGCCTGGGAGAGGAAAACACTCGCTTAAAGCTTCAACTTAAATTCTTTTAATAAACCAAGCATCGAAAAATGTGCAATGTATGCATAGGGATACTTCCAAGAAAAATTCTCGTTGTGAAAATATTCGGTGTTACATAAAACTCTCTGTATACAAGGCACTGCACTCCTAAGTGGAGTTTCGCCGCTTTATCCTTAAAGCCCTTTGTATAATTCACAACTTCTTCAGTTTTTGGCTGAAGTGTTGTGATGCGCGTATACAGGCGCTTACACTAATTATTTATTTTACTGATCTGCGGACCCCGCTGAAAAGTGCTGTTTTGAGGGTGCCTTACCCCGGTTGTGTGTTATGTGTGCTTCGGTGGTTGGATGGCCTAAGACACGATAGTCTTTTTAAGTTGGAGTTGTATTTTAACGAACACACTCGCGTTGCACGCGTCTCACTCGACTTCTTCTCTGCAAGTGGTGTAACGGGGCGGTCGAACCGGGGTTGGCTTTATATGTATTTTTGAGAAAAATAATAAATTATACTTGAGTTGTTTTAATAATTAAATTACGACATATGCCACTTCCGATCGAAACCCTATCACGTTCCGTTAGCTCAATTAAAAAAACTGTAAACTTACCATGTTTTGAATCGTTTCGTCTCGAACTACATTTTCACTCGGGGAATTTATGAGATTCAATTAAAATTTAATAAAAAAAACTCTCTCTTTAAATTTCAACAATAAATAATAAATTTAAAAAAAAAATCAAACAGTTACAACAAATATAAAAAAAAAGTTGAATAAGAGTTAGAATAATTTCACAAAAAAATTATGTTTAGACAAACAAGTTAAATAATAATGATTTAAAATCTCATAAATTCAAAAAAACTATTAATTGAGATTACCGTCGATCGGTCACCACCAAAAACACCACTTTGACTTGACACTTTGAAAAACACTTGCATGGGTAATACTTCGAAGAATACTTTTTGAAGACGTTTTGAATACTGCGAGAATACTTAGAGAATACTTCCTATTTTCTGGCCGTCGTGCGACTTTATAGCCCGAAAATTCACAAGGGGATGAGTTGGGGGTAGCAGAGCCCTGGAAGGGTATCTTCACCCTTACCTCATTGGTTGAGGACGTGGTAGGGATGCTTACTCCCCGAGGCCCATTGGTCAACCCTTGGCGTGAATGATGTGGAATCCAATTCGTCATCACCTACAGATAGACAGAGTGAGGAACTAGTTCTAATAAAATCAGTCCTTTCACCTTTAGATATTGATATCCAACCTGTTAAAAGTTTCCGTGTTGGATCGAAGACATCTAAATCCAAATGTAGGCCCATCAAACTGATTTTGGACAACAGCCAATCTGTCAGAAATATAATAACAAAAACGAACAAGTTGAGGGATAATATTATTCAATTTGGGTTCGATAGGACTAAAATCCAGAGGGATGAACTTCAAAATGCTAAAAAGGAACTGCTGGAAAGAAAGAATAACGGCGAAGAGAATTTATCAATTAAATATATATCTGGAATTCCTATAGTCATCAAAGTAGCGCCTAAGGTGGTAACCAAAACAAAAAACTGAATTTGTTTTTCCAGAACGCTGGAGGTCTACGTACGAAAATGCACGATTTAATGTTAAATGTAAATACTAGTTCTTATGATGTAATTGTTATTGTTGAGACTTGGCTAGATGACGAAATACTTAGTTGTGAATTAAAATGGAATAATTATATCGTTTATAGGGAAGACCGCAGTCCTAGTACCAGTATTAAAAGACGCGGTGGAGGAGTGTTAATTGCTGTTCACAATAACCTTGTAAGCGAACGATTTGATTTAGTTAATAATTGCGTTGAACAAATATTTGTTAATGTTGTTTTCGGGGCGCATAAGTTTGTTGTGGGTGCTGTATATATTCCGCCGAATTCGTCCTTTGAAAAGTACGAATTTCACTGTGATTCAGTTGATATCGTCGCGAGTCATTGTAGCGAATCTAAACTTCTTATTTGCGGTGACTATAATATACCTTCAGCGCGTTGGACTAACGATGATTTAGGACTGTTGTATAACAGTACTAATCCAGTACCAGCAAATATAATTATTTCACGCTTTGGTTATCATAATCTCCTCCAACTGTGCTCAATTCCTAATGAGAATAATGTGTATTTGGATTTAGTTTTTTCTAGACCAGAATTCTCTGTGTCTAAAGCGATTGATTTAATTCTTCCCATAAGCCAGCATCATATTCCACACTGCATAAGTTCTCATTTCAGTGAATTAACAAAACCCCTTTTATTCGATGAATATATTTACGACTTCTCTAGAGCTAATTATATTGCTATAAACCACCACCTAGCTTCGGTTGATTGGGAGAGCACTTTGAATGGGGATGATATTAATGTTATGATGGAGTGTTTTTATAAGATTGTTTCTGATGTAATTTCTGCTTTCACCCCAATCAAACGTATAAGACAATCATTATATCCACCTTGGTTTACTAAAGATCTGATTAGGCTCATTAATGATAAAAAAAATGCCCATAAAACATTTAGATGCAATCAAACATCTGACAACTACTGTAAATTCAAACAACTACGAAATGCGTGTGATCGACTAAAAACTAATTTATACAATACATTCATCGAATCGGTCAATTCCAATATTTCTCACAACCCGAAGCAATTCTGGAATTTTGTAAGGGCCACAAATCGTGACTCCTGTTACCCGCGAGAAATGCATTACAATAATGAAACTTGCAGTGATGGCTCGGATTGTGTGAATCTTTTTGCTAATTTTTTTTCCTCTGTATACAATTATGATGAAACGCCAAACATACCTGTTCAACATTTTGAGAAGGAGGTGATTGATGCCCATTGGAATCTCACTAAAGGTGAAATTTTTAAAGGCATTGAATCAATTGAAGCGAATTGTAACGCTGGGCCTGATGGTATTCCGTCTATTTTTCTAAAAAATTGTATCTATACACTAACACAACCGCTTTTCTTAATCTTCAATTATTCCTTAAATAAAAGTACTTTTCCTGATCTATGGAAAAGAAGCTACGTAACACCTATTTTCAAATCTGGTAGTAGAGATGATATTTGCAATTATAGAGCTATTACCAAACAATCGTGTATACCGAAGCTATTCGACAAACTCATATCTATTAAACTGGAATGGATGACAAGACAGGTAATAATTGATGAACAACACGGTTTTCGTGTAGGCAGATCTACCACTTCCAATTTATTGTGTTTTCAAGATCTTATTACCAACTCTATTGAAAATAGGTGCTCAGTTGACACGGTATATTTAGACATTTCTAAAGCCTTTGATAAAGTATCACACGATATCTTAATATCAAAATTGATTGCATTAAGATTCAACCAATCAGTCATCTCGTGGTTTCAAAGCTTTTTAGAAGGTCGTTCACAATGTGTAAAAATTAAAAATCATCTGTCTGATGCCTTCGGTGTTCCTTCTGGGGTACCTCAGGGGTCACACTGTGGGCCTTTATTATTCCTTATCTTTATAAATGACATCGCATTGTCAATTAAAAACTCACATTTTTTGCTATTTGCCGATGATCTAAAGTTGTTTAGAGAAGTACGCGATATGGATGATTGTCTTCTACTTCAAAATGATCTTTCCTCCTTAGCTGACTGGTGCCTTTTAAACGGTCTCAGTTTTAATACTGATAAATGTAAATATATTACTTTTTCACGTAAGAAATTTACTTGTAACTATAATTACAACATTAATGGCAAAACTGTTTTAAAAGTAAATATAATGAAAGATATCGGTGTTTGGTTTACCTCTAATTTCAATTTTGACCATCATATTAATTTCATATGTAATCGCGCGACTAAAATGCTAGGTTATATAAAACGTATGTCTAGGGATCTGTCAGTTTCATCATTTAAAATTGTATACTTCGCGTACGTTCGTTCGCATCTCGAATACGCTTCGTGTATATGGAGTCCGTACCAAACAACTTATATTAAACGCATTGAAAATGTTCAAAGCAAATTTATTAATCACCTGTCATTTAAAGTAGGGCTTAATAATGAAAATCTTTACGATGAGTTTAATATTGAAAAATTATGTTGTAGGCGAGGCTTTGCCGACATGTCATTACTTCATAAGCTACTGAACGGTGTCATCCAATGCCCAATTCTCCTCACCCGCGTGTGTTTTTCTGTTAAAATCGATAATCGCGTAAGTCGGAACCCACCTCTTTTTCGCATTCCGTTCCATAATACGAATTACGGATTTTATACTCCGATTACTCGACTTATGCGTACAGCAAATTCCTTGTTAGTCAATAATGAGTTAGACATTTTTTACAACACATTGCCCGAGTTTGGGAGAATTGTTAAACGTCTGCAATGCTGTCATTAATGTCTATTCTTTATAATACATTGTTTTATATAATATGCGTTCAATCGTTTCTTTACAATTAAGTTTATTTTTATACTACGGTACTTTTTTTGTTACTATTTCTCTCTTTAATATTTTGAATTACTATTTTGTAAAATAATTTCTGTTCTGTAAAATGGTTTATCCGTCAATAAAGATTTATTTATTTATTTATTTATCACTCTCAATTCTCATTGGCTGATCCAATGCTCGACGCTGATTTGCTGAGCGTCATTTTAGCAACAGCGGAATTGAGACTGACACGTCTCTGATTTTGCAAATTATACGAATATTTTCAAATATTTTTATAATTTGCTTAGTCTTTTAGTTTTGTACATTTGTGTACTATTTGGTGTTTTTGTTTTTGGTGGAGCGCTGATTGACGGTCTGGTGCTCTTTTAGCACTTTTATGAATTTAAAATGAAATGTTAAAAATAAAAATGTTTGTCTAAACTATTAAAAATACATATACAAAATATACCTACATATATGATGTTCGAAAATAAACGTCACGATTAATGCGTGTACTCAAATTACGTGACATAGTTAATGAAATATATACAAAAGGAAAACTGATTTTAAAGTCTGAAATTATATTTCAACTTATGAATATGTACAAATTCGATTAAGGCATCAGATTAGAATAAGTTAAATTAATTAAGAGTATGTTTAATTAAATTATGTTGGAGAAAAATATGTTTTGTTAAAACTGTACACTATAGAAATATTTTACGATGCCTTAATTAGGGTCGACGTATTTTCGGGACTGGAACACCGGGCGGTAACAGTGGGCATACTCTTCCCTTTTGTTGTCTGTAAGCCGGTGTTCTTCGCAATCCGCACGTTCGGGATATTAATAATCCCGATCGGACGGATTTGGGAATTTCGAAAAATTAGGAAATTTTGGTTTTATTGCTTGTCCAGCTGAGCTTTGAAGATTTTGTTAATCCGAAACTGAAATTCTGAGATTTTGCTAATCTGGACCGAAAAGGTTTTATTACCTATCCCGAAAATACGCCGGCGGTTTATTGTTTTATGACCCTATTAACAATACAAAAAGGAAAACGTTTCTTTACGAACTTAACGGATTTTCGAATTAATTTACGTTTAATTTTTCTTATAATATCAAATGAAATAAAATGCAATGGGATCCGATGTTAAATTGAAGAAATTTATATCGCGGATTAAAAATTAAACGAGTTACGACGTGTCAAAATGACACGCCGGTAACAGTGGCGCTATGAGCGTCACCCCTTATGCGCGCACTTACTAAGCGCACAAATATTCAAAATATAAATCAAATATTCTACATTTGGTCCTTTTCACGGAAATTAAACAAAACCGAACATTCCGCCCACCAAAATTCATAAAAAAATGGGAATTTTAAACGAAATAAAAATAAAAAGTTCACCGTTAAGTGAGAACGCAACCTGAGTTTTAGTTAGTTGCTCTTGCTCTCCATTAAATTCATTAGAAAACCTGAGCTAGTTGGCAATCAGCATGAGGTACATTTCTTCACGTTGACAACTGTATGTAACTTTTCTTCTATTTCCATATTACCTTCACTCTGTATTTGCACGGGAAGTAGTTGTTTCAATAGATATTTATCGTCTTAAGTTGTCTTATTAATTAAGACATCGTTTGCATTATCACGAATAGTTTTTTCGTAATTTTATATATTATGTTTAAAGTGTGCAAACTATAAGAAGCGTACGCTTATTTTCTCGAATTCAAATAGTTTTGAATTTGAATTTACCTTCACTCTTATCGTTTAATTTTATTTCCTAGTTAATACAAAATCCAAAAATTGTATTGTATGAAAAGAATTACCTATTATCCTGACAAAACATACAATTATAAAGACACGCTGACATTTCAGAACGAAGTCAGGTTTCCGTGAGAGTTCTCAACGTCAGACAAAACGAATATGAATTTTTGTCCACCAAAGAGTGAAAATGAATGAATATGTTTCCTGCGGTAAAGTAATTACGTTCGGTGACATTGCGATTCAAGAGATTGACACCGTGACATTTTTATGCCTCTATTGTGGGGATCTTGTTAAACCGCCTCTTGATTAAATTAAGCTTAAAGGTCAAAAGCAATGATTATTCTGGAGGGGCGGAAACCAAATTGGATTTTGTAATACGAAACATGATATTTGCCAAGGATTCTGCGGAGAGGGAGATTGTGTGTGGGCTGGCTTACTTACATTTTCTGTATTGCTGCTGGAATCTGCTGTTTTCACATCTGAAAGAAAAAATTGTTATTAATAATAATAATAATAACCTTTTTAACCCAAAAGGCAAAAAACTAATTAAACTGAAAAAGGTATAAACTTAAAATAACATTCTAGTTAGTGAAAATAATAATTCGTTCAATCTCAACGAGTATTTCTACAGGCCCCATAAGATAATTAAATAATTTATTCAATTTTGTTAATTTAAATCGACATTATCAACTCCATAACAACCGTAATAAACAAGGTTTTATTCACTAGTGAACTAACATTTTTTTAGGTCACTAGTGAGTTAAAAAATTTGTTATATTATTTATTATTCAATTTTGTTAATTTAAATCGACATTATTAACTCCATAACAACCGTAATAAACAAGGTTTTATTCACTAGTGAAATAAATTTTTTTTAGGTCACAAATGAGTTAAAAAATTTGTTTAAAAATAAATGTAAAGTACATTTTCTTTACAATTTCGTCAAAATTGAATAAAAACATATATACGCCACGTGAATTAAACACCTTTATTCACTCAAAGAAATGATTTCACTCGCGCCGAGGCGCTCGTGAAAACAAAAATCTTTTCGTGAATAAAAACGTTTTTAATTCACTTGATGTATAATATTTATTAATAGTTGAGGCTATTACTAGGTGAAATTCCATATCAACACTTCCAGTAAATAGCACACTTGGTTAAGATTTCACTGTTTATTGATTGACACTGCAACATGTGTTCGCCACACAGTGGCTCAATCAGGCAGATGAATAATGATAATTATTCATCTGCCTGATGCCACTGATGCCACTGTGTGGCGAAAAAATGGTTGCAGTGTCAATCAATAACCAGTGAAATCTTAACCAAGTGTGTTATTTACTAGATAATTAAAATACAATAAAGACCAAGAATTAAAATAATAGGAGCATAAAAAAAATTTACAAGAAAAGATATTGTCTAATGTATGTTTTTTCCTACACTAAACAATTTAAAGCTTGGTGTTTGAGGGCGATAAGCCCGTAGACAACAAATTCGAAGTGGACTGTATAGTTTTATTTTTAATTGACCCTAACGGGGATGATCTACGGCGCTGAGTGGTAGATACGACGAGATAGAGGGATTGGGTTCAAACGGGAACTCACCTTTGATCTAAAGTAGATAATCCTTTCGGTTACGTGGGCTCGCGGGGGTGATGCACAAAACACCACGCGGCAACAATCCAACAATATCGTATCTCGAGGCGGTGTAACAAAAGCGGGTGTTACGATGCGGTTTAACGACAATTGGACGAACACATGCGTTTTCAACGACAATTAGTAACGAACTCTCTCGCTTCTTCCTCCGGCGCACAGTGGGCCCGATCGAGGAAAAAGCTGGACAAAATTCAAAAATTCAAATGTCGCGCTCAGACTTAAGTTCCACCAAATCGTCAACAGGGGTCACTGGTGCATCATATTCCCGAGCGAGAGAGATATCCTAGCTATCTCTCCTTGTTTAATCGACCGGTGAAGTTGGCGCGATTGAGCGTCTGTCAATCCCGGTCGATTTCAACGTCACGTAATAATAGCAAAAAAATGGTGATGTGTCCATCATAGTACTTTCCCCCGTAAATTGCGTATTAAATCACTTTTAAAATATTTGTAGCATTATTATTTTCAAAATGTCTCCAACTTTTTGATAACTACACCTTTTATTTGAAACATTTTTCAATTAGATCAACACATACTGACACAAACCAATGACTAGATAAAAAACACTATTTATTGAATATCTCAAAAACTAAGAGTGCTATGACAAAAAGTAAGTGAACAATACATCTTCATTTTGTTATTATCTACAACTTTTATTTGAAAGAATTTTTTGTTTGATGAACATTTATTGAAAAAATCTGAAAAAACTGAAAAACGCTAAGAGTAAAGTACCACTTCCGGTTTTCCGATTTTTACCAAAAGCTTTTCAGTTCTTCCGATTGTAACAAAAAGCTTAAGTTTCAAGTTTCATCTCGATATCTTTAGCGGGTTTTGCGGTACAGCGCACACAGACAGACAGACAGACAGACAGACAGACAAACAGACAGACAGACATTTTTCAAAAATGGTCTTATTCGACTCAGGGGACCTCAAAACGGATATTTCCGCTAAAATTTTTGATTCGAAAATGTTCACGAAAACAATACTTTCCCTTTGTATTACATACGGGGGAAAGTAAAAAGTGCTTCGAGTGCAAAAACCTCCGGAATTTTTGTGATACATCATGGATCGATCGCCTGAAGGTAAGTTTCGCGTGGATCAAGTCCAGAAACATCTCCATTTTAATGTGTTTACATCGTATCTCTTAACCTCTCCCGCCTAACTCATTTTATTTTACATATTTATGGCTACCTTTTTATTACCACTTATTACCACTTAGCGACTTAGCTTGCCTTAAAACCCTGAAAATGCTCTAATTTTTATCAAAAGTGCAGCTGCGGTGACCTGCGGTTTTTGTTTTTATCGACGTTTGAGTGCGGCAGAGCGCAACCGGCCCAACACGCAATTTTTGTTGAGATGATTAATTCGAACGGAATAGCGCCAAATATTTAGAAAAAATTTATATTTTATTAAAAAACTATTTTTTGATTGTATATTTGACATTTTATAATTTCGATAAGAAATATTTACAAAACGATGTAAAATATTGCGTACATAGTTAGAAGTATTGAAAACTGCATAAAAACTATTTTTTACTCGTGAAAATGTGAAATTTAATATTAAAAAAAAAGTCAAAAAATACTACATATTTTTTGATTTTATTCTACTGTTGAATGTATTTTCAGTTTCTTATTCGCGGGGGGATTTATTCACAATCCTTAGGGCGCGTGGGCGTCGGACCTCAGCAGCCAAGTCGCAGCAGTGCAAGAAAAACTCACTACCAAAATCGGAGGCCCATTCCAGGTAGAACATTTTATTGTTACAAAACCATTCAAAACAAATAAATGCAGAACAATAATTGCAAATAAAATACACAATCTCATGTTGTTAATGCTAATCAAATTTGAATATGATACTTTACAGTTATTTTCAAAGTATATCCGAGTTTGTTTTGAATATTTCTGTACCATCATAAATAATCTTGCAAATGTCTAACGCCGTATTACTGATTTTTTTACCTTCAGCTCAACACCTCGGACATAACGGTGTTAAAAGCGACGATTTCAAAAATCCATGCAAAGTGGAAAAAGTCCTTCCGAAACCATACAACATTTTATCAGCAAAATGGCACTTGGCTTGAACAGAAGATAACTTTCGTGGTAAATTATTTACATTATTATGTTACTTTACTATTAGGCATTATTACCACATTATTATTAATTATTTATTTTATTTTGCCTTATTTATGGCAGAATCAGTTGTTATCTGCGTGTACATTCCGCCCCAAACGTCACTTAATGGCTATAATAACCTCTTTGAGGCAATCGAAGAACACATTACGCAAAACAACTTTATGGTTGGTGACTTTAACTTAACACATTATGTAAAATATTTAAAACATGGTGAACAACATAATAGTCTTCACCCACTCTTGAATTTTCTAACCTTAAATAATACAAAGCAATTCAACTCAATAGAAAATTCAAATTATAGATTATTGGATTTAGTAATAACATCGTACAGTACTTGTACTGTCATAAAGTCCGAGTGCAATTTCGTTGATGAAGATTGTCATCACCCCTCATTGGAAATTGATATCGAATTTCCTACCGATTCAAGTTCTAACTTCCTGGTCACTGATCGCAACAGCGACCTTTATAATTTTAAATTAGCCAATCTCCCTCTCCTTTATAAAAGCATATCAAATCAAGATTGGTCTGAAATTGAAACACTTACAAATCCAGATGATTGCTGTCAGGCACTATACAAAATTTTATACTCAATTTTTGAGAGACACGTTCCTAAACGACGACATAAAATTAACAAAAAACAATTTCCAATCTGGTTTGATAAAGAAATTATTTCGTTAATTAGAGAAAAAAATATACTACGGAAGAAATCCAAACGTTATACTTGTCCTGAGACCTTACATCAATATAAAGAGTTACGCCGACAAGTAAAACAGAAAATTAAGTTAGCCTATGATCGGTATGTCTCACATACGGAAGATATCATTAATTCGGACCCAAGTACATTTTGGAACTTCGTTCATAACAAAAAGCGCCAGACGCGAATTCCAGGGTGTATGAAATTCCAAGACACGACCTTAGAAAAGTCATCAGACATCGTCGAAAGTTTTGCAACTCATTTTAAATCTTCTTACTTACCTAACTACAATGTCATTGATGAAACATCCTGCAAACGCTTCCTCGGAAATCATCGAATAACAGAAGATGACATTATGCGTAGCTTACGACGCCTGAGACCTAAACTCACTATGGGTCCCGATGGTATTCCCTCGTTTTTATTAAAGGATTGTGCCATTTTGTTAATTAAACCTCTTTTGTACATATTTAACCAAATCTTAACAGTTGGTGTCTTCCCCGATTGCTGGAAATTAACAAGAGTTTGTCCGGTCTACAAGAAGGGAGATAGGAACACAATTGAAAATTATAGGCCCATCGCTTTAATATCCAATTTCAGCAAGGTGTTCGAGTCGATTCTAGCTGATCATATCTACTTTAAAATTAGTAATGTCCTCAGTCCGCGGCAACATGGTTTCATGCGAAAGCGCTCGACTCAGAGTAACTTAATGAATATTACGCAATTTATCGCCAATAACCTAGATAGCGGATATCAAGTGGATGTTCTGTACACCGATATGACGAAAGCTTTCGACCATATATCTCACACAATTCTAATCAACCGACTTCGAAACTGCGATATCAGTGACAACATTGTGTCTGTAATTACATCGTATCTGGCCAATAGACTTCAGTTCGTCTCTTACATGGGAGTAAAGTCAAATGCTTTTATCGCAAGTAGTGGTGTGCCTCAGGGCTCAAACCTCGGCCCAATAATGTTTTTAATTTATATCAACAGTGTGTGCGATGTATTGGACTGTGAATATCTATTATACGCAGACGATATCAAGCTATATTCTGTAATAAATAACTCACAAGATACTTTTAAATTACAAAATAACTTAATTAAATTGAGCCAATGGTGTTCCTCAAATAGTATTGCTTTAAATGTTTCTAAGTGCAGAATCATGTCATATACAAGATCCACTACCCCTACTATATACAACTATTGTTTGCATAACGATCAAATATTACGCGTAAATTGTTTAAAAGATCTTGGAATTCATTTCGACTATAAACTCACCTTTAACACCCATGTTCAAAACACTACGAGTGAATGTTATAAACTATTAGGATTCCTAAAACGCAATTGTAGTGACTTTAAGTCCACAAACACAGTTATGAATTTATATACGTCGCTTATTTTATCTAAAATTAATTATTGCGCTACTGTGTGGACTCCTGGATATTCAACACATATTAACATGCTTGAGAAGGTTAATAAACGCTTTCTCAAATATCTATACTTCATAAAACACAAACAATATCCAGAACTCCACACAAGTTATTCTACACTCATAGACGAATTTAAATTAGATACCATACACAAGAGACATCGACGCATATCTGTTGGTGATTTATATAAATTAATTCATAATTTTACTTATAATTCTGAATTGTTATGCAACATTGATTTTAATGTACCCAGACTATTCTCTAGATATAAACAAACCTTTAATTATACGACGCCCCATACTAATCACTACATGTATTCCCCATTATATAAAATGCTGCGAAATTATCACGAAATTCAATGCTTTGTCGATATTTTTTCACTCTGCATACAACAGTTTATGTGTGATATTACCGAATGTGTTTTCTGAATTTGTTAATCAACTTATTAGTTTGTACCCTACTTACTCACACTGTAAACCTATATTTAGTTTATATATATTTCTCTGTAATTAGGCTATGCTTGTTGAGAAATAAATTATTATTATTATTATTAATGCCCACAGGTCTGAAGAACGGGAAGCGCCGAAAGAAAAAAAGAAGAAAGGCCGACGTACTGCCACTTTTGATCCGCCATATTGGATCCTCTATTTTGAATTTTTGAATTTTGACATCAAAATCATAATCGGTAACCCCAAAACCCTTTATGTACAAAATTTCACACGAATCCGCCGATTTTTTAATTTTTGATCCGCCATATTGGATCCTCCATTTTGAATTTTTGAATTTTGACATCAAAATCATAATCGGTAACCCCAAAACCCTTTATGTACAAAATTTCACACGAATCCGCCGATTCTTTTTATTTTTGATCCGCCATATTTGATCCGCCATTTTAAATTTTTGAATTTTGACATAAAAATCAAAATCAGAAACCCCAAAACCCTTTATATACAAAATTTCACACGATTCCGCCAATTTTTTAATTTTTGATCCGCCATATTGGCTCCGCCATTTTGAATTTTTCAATTTTCACATCGAAATCGTTATCAGAGACCCCAGAAACCTAACTACACTCGTTTTTGTTAGTTTTTATCAACATTTACAATTTTGTCCAGCTTTTTCCGCGATCGGGCCCACTGTGCGGCGTGTGAGTTTCGGGTAAAAGGGCAAAAAAAGCGGACAGGCGCGGTGTGATTTTATTATACGCATATACCACTCACTATTCGCGACTATTCCAATTCTGAATTGAACACCGAACACTTGGATTTACAAACTTTCTACTTTTCTAAACTCGAAAACTCGAAGTTTCAAACACACCGCAAACTTCACATTGAATCAGTGTTTTGCAGCGGTGGCGCATGTAGTAAAATTTCGAGTTTAGAAAAGCCTAATTTGGCTCGGTCGCTTCGCTTCGCTACGCGCCCGAGCCAAATTTTCAGGCTTTTCTAAACTCGAAATTTTACTTCATGCTTAGTCTGGGAGTGGACAACACCCGTTCTTAAAAGTTTCAAATTGAGTGATCACTCTAGATTACTAAGTTTATTACCATTTTACAAAGGCTACAGCTCGAAGGACCAATCATGGTCATCGGAGACCGAAGGACTACAGGGAATCGAAGTTTATTTACAAGAAAACAAAAAATATCTTAAGGTTTACAGCATGGATAGGAAAGAAAACTTCCAATTTTGAAAAAATATCGAAGTTAAGTAGATTTTCAGTGCGTTTTTAACTTCACTTTAAATCAGTGTTTTATACGCGTGGCGCATGAAGTAAAATTTCGAGTTTAGAAAATCCCCGCGAAAATTTGTCTCGGGTCGCTGCGCGACCCTCGACAAATTTTCTACGCGGGGCTTTTCTAAACTCGAAATTTTACTTCATGCTTAGTCTGGGAGTAGAAATACTCGTTAGAAACTTCAAAGTGAACGCTTTTATGAATACTAAGGTTGTTAATTTCGCCTCTTCGGGCGAAGAATAATAATTATTATTCTTCGCCTAAAGAAGCCACAGTGTGGCGAAACAATTGTCGCGAGTACGAAAGTAATAAGTGTTTTATTCAAACTAAAATGAAAGTGATAATGTTAAGTAGCTAAATAATAGCTTGATAATATAAACAATCCTCTTAAATATTTAAGCTCAACGTCAGATACTTTAGTAGCATTCGACAACGCACACATTCTCACACACAGGGCGGGCATTGAATAATTCAGGGTCCGCTGAAAGATGTAAGAAGTTTCACCGAAATCCGGAATTCTCGTAAACCCTCATTTAATCCAGCGACTGCTCTTCCAGCACGGCACAAAGGAAAAGGGCCGTTTTAAAACCTCCATCTGCATTCGGGTTAGGGAGTGGCAGGAGGGAAAAGTTACGCGCCGTAAAAACGAAAGTAAAAGGAGAATATTCCCGGGACATAATAATCGTAAAATCGCATTAATTACTTTCATTAATTCATCCCCGTGTGGCGTACGGTGAATCTTTGATTACAAAGCCGGGGGGCTTAAATTATTCAAACGGATTGATGCTGCGGCGCTTCCGCAGATTAAGTTGAGTGTGTGTGGGCGGCAGAGGTTTTACAAGAATTGATTGCTGGGTAGTGAGTTGTGTTGGTTACATTAAAGATTTTTATACATTAAAAGTGCCGAAATTCTTTTCGCAATCTACAACAACTTGAAATTTAACTTCATGCGCCACCGTACAAAACACTGACATATTACTAAGTTTAAAACACACCGCTAAACTTTACATTGCATCACTGTTTTATACTGGTGGCGCATGAAGTAAAATTTCGAGTTTAGAAAAGCCTGAAAATTTGGTTTGGCCGCTCCGCGCTTCGCGCTACGCGACCAAACCAAATTTTCAGGCTTTTCTAAACTCGAAATTTTACTTCATGCTTAGCCGTAGAGGGGAAAACACTCGTTTAAGCTTCAAATTAAATTCTTATAATAAACTGAGCGTCGGCAAATGTACAGGGTGACCTAAATTCGATGTTTTCATAGGGTATCTCAGTATCCTGAATAGTTAGACAAAATTTGACATACATGTCATGACCACTTTTTCAGAGAAAATAACAATGTCAATTATAGATCATGGCTAGCTTGATTAGTTTGGGAAATATCGCGCGTTTTTCATTTGTTGGCTATTTTAAAATACGTCTGTTTCTCAATAACTATAAGATATACAAATAAATAGTTAAATTGATATTTGTGCAGTTCTTAACGTAGAATTGAGTAGCGTACTCATTTTTTTATTTTAAGTTTTAATTTTAGAGTTATGACACAAAGTTGCATTTTTTTAAATGGAACACTCTATATGTTTGTACGTTATTAAATAGCATTTTAAATTAGCTTTACATTGATATACATATTTAAAAAAAAATCGCAAAAATACACAGAAAAAAACGATTATATTGAAAACTAAGTTAGTTTAAATAATAATTTTATAATTTTTAAAGACTTTTACGATCAATTACTGAGTCTATGGATCCCTTCATTTTTTAAAAATAATACTAATATCTCTGTAATTATAATAATATGTATTATCTATTATTTATTTAAAAGCTTCAGAGCTAGAAACACAATTTTTCAATAAAAAATAAAAAAAATTGTATAAAAATGTAAAACTAATTTAATATACTATTCAATGACATAAAAATATATAGGGTGTTCTATTTAAAAAAATGCAACTTCATATCATAACTCGGAAATTATAAGTCCAAATAAAAATATAGGTACGCCACTACATTCTACGGTGAAAACTACATAAAAAATTATTGAACTATTTTTTTGTATATCTTATAGTTATTGAGATAAAGACATATTTCAAAGCAGCCAACAATTGAAAAACGCCTGATATCTTCCAAACTAATCAAGTTAACCATGATCTGTTTGCGTCATTATTAGTATCTCAGAAAAAAAGGACATGACGTTTATATCAATTTTTTTCTTACTCTTCAGGTTACCGAGATACCCTATAAATACATCGAATTTGGGCCTCCTTGTACAACGTATACTTATATATACTTAAAAAAATTCTCGCTATGAAAATGTTCGGTGTTATTTAAAACTCTCTGCATATTGAAAACCTTTTCTCTGCGAAATAAGCGGCACACGGATTTTACTTGCTTTAGGCCGCTGTATATCTAGCTATGCCAATGTTATTAATTTTAATGATTAATAATCAATAATTTTCCAATGACTATCTTTATACGAGGGTATTGTTTAAATAACAACAAGTACATACGGTTTACCCTGGGTACATGAAGGTAATTAATTCCCTACATGCAATAGGCTAACCGGCGTACTTGTTAATTAGACAATTACAGTATACAGCGCTTGTTAAGAAAACTTGTTGATTATTGTGGTGTTGGTGCACAAAATGCTATTTCAGATAATAATAATCCTTAGTGTTATTTGCTGCCGAATGTTAGTTTTAATTCATTCTCTGAAAATGCGCTATAGTCAACACATTACCTTTCAACCCTTACGTTATAAACTTTTTTCTTTTGTTTTTTTTAAATTTTTGTTTTGTTTGGTGGAATAGATGCAAGGTGAGATAATATCTCTTGTTTAATTATTGAAGGTTCGGTTCGCTGAAACAGAAAACTTGCAGTTGTTTGGCAGATCAATATTTAAATTAAAACTTGCATGATTATTTTGACAAGTATGATGTAATTACAGTTGTGAGTAAAAACTAGTAGCTTTAGCCACTTCTAAAATATCGTAAACAAACTTGTCATGTACAGGTTAACAACATTTTTTTTTTCTTAGCCCACAAGAGGGTGCTTTTGTTGATATGCACTTAGTGTCCCTGTATTTAAGAGAGTAGCGCAAACTGGCACCCATCAAATTGACATCGCAGCAAATTATAGAATTTGTGTTGTCTTCTGCAGATAAAGAATACCTATTTACAAAGGTAAAATCTAAAATCAAATTAAATTAGAATTATTATAATTATAAATGTTTGGGGCTCGGCCTAATGGGAGCTTGCCGGAGAGCAGAAATTATGAAAATTGAAGACCTCAACTCCGCTATCTTAGTTTACATTCCCGATACAAAGACAAAAACGGAACGTCAGTTTGTTAATGGAGGTACTTTCTATCACTTAATATAATTTCTATCATATCTGCAAGAAATATTTCGCCCTCCAAATCTGACTAGTACTCGCCTTACCAGAAAATAAAATGTAAAAAACAGCCCATTGGAATAAACAAATTTGGAAACCACACTAGCGAGGTTTCCAAATGTGTTTATTCCAATGGGCTGTTTAGTACATTTGTACAGTAGCAATTTTTTTTAAGGTTGCCTGATCCAGCTTGTTACTCCAGCCATTGTTTAAGAAGATCATCAGCGACAATTGAAGTAGATTCGGGTGCAGACATCACAGCTTTAAAACGCCATTGAGGATGGCGCTTTACCACTGTGGCAGAGGGTTATATACGAGGTGCGTTTGAAAAGTCCGTGCAAAAATAAATACTACTAACGTGTTTGAGGTAAACCTTTTTCATTTTTCGACATAGTCTCCTTTTAGGCTTATACACTTCGTCCAACGATGTTCTAGTTTGTTGATCCCTTCCGAGTAATAGGATTTGTCCATGTCTGCAACATATCCATTAGTGTCTGCAATCACCTCCTCGTTTGAATAAAATCTTAGTCCCGCCAGCCATTTCTTCAAATTAGGGAACAACTAGTAGTCCGAGGGAGCCAAGTTTGGAGAATAGAGGGGATGTGGAATCCTATTTAGATTAATTTTGCGACCACAACTGCTGAGGTGTGTGCTGGTGCGTTGTCGTCAAGGAAAAGGACTTCCTTGTGAGCCAATCGCGGGCGTTTTTCTTGCAGCTCGGTTTTCAAATGATAAATAATATTTACCTGTAATAGTTTTACCCTTTTCCAGATAGTCGATGAGGATTATCCCTTGCGAATCCCAAAAGACAGTCAGCCATAACCTTTCCGGCCGAAGGAATGGTTTTCGCATTTTTTGGTGCAGATTCCCCCTTGGTAACCCATTGTTTAGATTGTTGTTTGGTCTCAGGAGTATAGTAATGTATCCATGTTTCATCCACAGTGACGAAACGACGCTTAAAGTCCTCCGGATTCTTCTGGAACAGCTGCAAACCATCCTTGCAACACTTCACACGATTCCGTTTTTGGTCAAGCGTGAGCAATCGCTGCACCCATCTCGCGGATAACTTTCTCATGTCCAAATGTTTATGCAAAATATTATTAGAGATGCCCACAGCACTAGCGATCTCACGCACCTTAACTGTTCTGTCATCCATCATCATATCATAGGTTTGATCAATGGTTTCTGGAGTCGTAACCTCCACAGGCCGTCCAGAACGTTCAGCGTCACTTGTGCCCATATGGCCAGTCCGAAAATTTTGAAACCACTTATAAACTGTTCTAATCGAAGGTGCAGAGTCACCATAATGTTTATCAAGCTTTTCTTTAGTCTCCTGAGGCGTATTGTCGTTTATAAAGTAATGTTTAATCACCACACGAAATTCTTTTTCGTCCATTTCTTGAAAATCACTCGACTTCCTTGATTCACACGAATGCCAAACACAAAGAAATAGACAAATATGGCTAAAATTTGGTGTGCGTTCATTCAAGAGATGCTTCTAACTAAACATGACCTCGATACGCGCCGACGGTGCCATTTGACTAAGCATTATGTATTTATTTTAAATGGATATCCGTAAATAAACAATAAACAATAAACAATTTCTCGGACTTTTCACAGACTTTTCAAACCACCCTCCTAGATCACTCATTAAACAACAAAATTGAGACAGATAATAAAACCTTTAACACTGTACAAAATAGTGATGTGCAAGATTCTGCAGAGAACAATAATATTCCAATTGCTGAAAGTTTCAGCTTTATTTGTGATGAAAATGAAACAAGTAATACTTTCAACTTAAATAAAATAAATAATACAAAACACCAAAAAAAAAAAAAAAAAATAGGAGAATCAATGATTTCCTTTAGCAACTGGTACGTCTGTAATGTGACTGTCAATTTATATTTACCCAAGTAGATTAAATTAATAATATTGTAAAGCTACCATGTTCGTCTAAGACAGTGATGGGGAAACTACGGCCCGCGGGCCAAGTCCGGCCCGCGGAAAGGTTTAATCCGGCCCGTTTAAGAGTGCCGTCGTGAGAATGTTTGAACGCGTTCTTACTTCGTAATGTGACGACCCGCATAAAAACTACCTACCTACGATTAAGCATTATTCTTTGGCCCGCTACGATTGTCTGGTTATTACAAATGGCCCGTCTTAAAAAAAGTTTCCCAACCACTGGTCTAAGATAATAAAATAATTGTAAAATATTTGCATTTAGTCGTAAAAAAGCATAGTACAATTCCTGTTATAAACTTCTCGTATTAGCGAGTAGTTTATCACTCTGCTCGTGCCTAATAAACTCATGACTAAATGACTAAACTTGTTGCATAATATACTATTATATAACTATAAATATCTTGAACAAGTTTCTCATCTTTCACGTGGTGAAACATATATATATATATATATATGTATCACTGTTTCTTCGGGTTTGGTCCCGCGTATTTTCTTGGCTCTGGTCCATTATATTTTTAATTCGACGTTTCGATGACGTCGCAGTCATCATCGTCAGGAATAAGTATCAAAATTCCATTGCTCTAGCAACCACTTGTTTGACTTTTACGTACTACTTGATGCGTGAATTTCTTGTTTGGCTTCGTGTTACTCTTCTGTTTTGTTCTTCTAATGATGTAGTAGTGACAATTTCAATATTATTTTCGGAAGGTGTTGGGTTTTGAATTTCTTGGTTGTTGTTCGGAGATAATATATTTTGACCAGAATTTATACAAGTTTTCCAAATTGGTGGTAGTCTTTTAGCATCATCTCTTTGATTTAGACTGTTCGGCCTCTTTTCAATATCTATCGCTTCTCTAATAATCCTCGCGTGGAAGTAGTCTGTCATTTTTAAAATTCTCGTTTTTTCGAAATTTATTGTATGTTTAGAAATGTTTACGTGTTGAAATAAAGAAGATTGTGGATCAACCCCTTCCGAAAATAATATTGAAATTGTCACTACTACATCATTAGAAGAACAAAACAGAAGAGTAACACGAAGCCAAACAAGAAATTCACGCATCAAGTAGTACGTAAAAGTCAAACAAGTGGTTGCTAGAGCAATGGAATTTTGATAGTTATTCCTGACGATGATGACTGCGACGTCATCGAAACGTCAAATTAAAAATATAATGGACCAGAGCCAAGAAAATACGCGGAACCAAACCCGAAGAAACAGTGATACATGTTTCGCCCGCGAAAATCTACGTTTTAACATATATATATATATATATATATATATATATATATTTATTTATTTCTGAATTATAATTACATAACATTAATTTTACAGTACATTAACATAACCTACACTAAATTTTTCATTTTAGAATTCAGAAATTGGCTATCGACCGTAGTTGGTCTGTCCGCCTGTCTTTGTCTAGTCTCTGTCTCTGTATTTTTCATGTTCTATACGTCATGATCGCTAACGTCATTGTCTGCGTCCGGCTGATGTAATGAGATTTATTGAAACCTTGTTGTGGTAGGAAATTTAAATTTAGGGTATATGTTTGGATTGCGAGGGATACAAAGGTGGTTAAGAATATTGGTTATATTGGGATTAGTGGCAAATTTTAAGGAGAGCTGTTCTAAGCGTTGGTTGATAGAGGGAATGTTGCATATTTCATACAGGAGTGTATTGGAGGGGTTATGCAAGGGATTATTGGGATACCTGATTTTTGTAAGCACTCTCAGGGCTAAACGTTCCGCAACTTCGAGGTTTTTTTACACATTTGGGCGAGGATTGTGGAATAAAATAGCAGCATATTCAAGCAGGGGGCGACATATCATTGTATATATTTCTACTGCTGTTTTTGTAGAAATCCCTTTGTTTTTTTACGTCAATGATATGAAATGTCCCGCCCTGCCCTTGATGCATGTTTTAAGGTTTTAAGTATGTGTGATAAAGGTAAACTTTGGGTCAAGTGTAATGCCTAGGTATTTGCATTTAGGAGATTGGAAGATGGGATAATTGTTAATCAATATGTGGCGTGAGGAATTTAGATGGCGATGGTAAGGAATAAGGAGTTGTGTTTTATTTGGGTTGATAGAAATTCTCCATTTCGCAAACCAAGTTTGAATGGTATTGATCAGCCCTTGGAGAGTGCTTAGGGTCTTTGGGGTGGTGGGGGCGTGAGCTATGAGCGCGGTGTCGTCAACGTTTAGCAGAGATATGTTAATATGTTATATAATATGGGCCAAAGTGGTCATCCTTGGGGCAGACCTTGTTGAGGAGTGAATGATTTGGAGTAGGAGTTACGGATTCTAACACATAATGATCGATTGGATAGGAAACTGTCTAAAATATTTGTTAAATAGAGAGGGACGCCTAGTGAATTGCACTTAAACAACACACCTCGTTGCTAGACCGAATCGTAGGCTTTTTGTACGTCTAGTAATAATATGGCTGATTTCTGGCCTTTGAGGTGTGCTGTTTAGCAATTCGATATGAGTATCGACAAAGGCAGGGCGGTTGACCCGTGTTCGATAAAACCAAATTGATAAGGTGGGATAAGGTCTAGGATGTGGGAAGTGAGTTTTTTCTGGATAATGAATTCAAATAATTTACTGAGGACTGAAGGCAGGGTAATTGGACGGTAGCTTGCTACGAACATTGAGTCATTACCGGGTTTGTGAATGCAAGTGATGGTACCCTGCTTCCATTTCTCTGGAATAATTTGGTCTTGGTAAATGGAATTAAAGATAAGGATGATGTATTCGTGTACGTTATCAGGAAGGGATTTAAGGATCAATCTATGTATGCTTTCGTAACCAGGCGATGTATTTTTGCCTTTATTTAGTAATTCGTAGTACTCTTCTTCTTTTACGAGGGTTGCCTTTTATATTTCGGGATTGGGCAACCCTTGTGTTGCAATCTGGCAACTGAGAGCTCTATCGTAAAGTTTGACATTTTTGAGGTTATACGTACTCAGAACGTTTTGACATATGAGCGTTATTTGTGTCGTTTACACTAACTTAAAAGATTTATCTCGGCCAAAGAATGGAATTAAATCGTGAACATTTTCGTGCGATTATACGTACTCAGAACGTTTTGACATATGAGCGTTATTTGTGTCGTTTACACTAACTTAAAAGATTTATCTCGGCCAAAGAATGGATTTAATCCTGAACATTTTCGTGCGATTATTTTTTACAACTTTCGACGTGGATTAACTCAACAACAGTGCATGGATGAACTTAATTCAATTTTTGGCGATGAAGCTCCATCAAGGACCAGTGTTTATCGATGGTATGGCGAATTCAACCGAGTTCGTAGTTCACTCCAAGACGAATTTCGTGGAGGTCGTCCAAAATCAGTTGTTGTTCCGGAAACCATTGATGCTGTGCGTAAACAAATATTGCAAGATCGTCATGTGACCTATCGTGAGATTGAGACAACCTTAGGCATTAGTGGGACCAGCATACATTCAATATTGCATGAACATTTGACTGTCAAAAAAATTTGTTCGCGTTGGATCCCACACAATTTGTCAATCGCTCAAAAAAGGCTCGTGTCGATTGGTGCAAAGAAAACACGTTTATGACATCGTGACAGGTGATGAATCATGGATTTACGCGTATGAGCCCGTAAGTAAACAGCAGTCGACCCTATGGGTGTTTTAAGATGAGCCAAATCCAACAAGAGTTGTTCGCGCACGAAGCATTTCCAAGCAAATGGTCGCCTGTTTTTTCGGAAAAACTGGACATGTCGCAACCATACCACTAAAACAACGCAGAACAGTCAATTCTGAGTGGTACACAACCATTTGTTTGCCAGTTGTCATCCAAGAAATCAGGAAAACCAACCGCCGAAACTGATCACTCTTCACCACGACAATGCGAGCTCTCACACATCGGCTCAAACAACTGCATTTTTGATCACGCAAAACATCGATTTGATGAGTTATCCGCCCTATAGTCCTGACTTGGCACCGAATAACTTCTTTTTATTCCCATCCGTAGAAAATAAAATGAGAGGTCAACGTTTTTCGACACCTGAAGAAGCATTTGATGCGTTTAGAATGCATGTTTTAGAGATACCTTAATCAGAGTGGCAAAAGTGCTTCGACAATTGGCTCAAACGTTTGCAAAAGTGTATAGATCTTAATGGGGAATATTTGGAAAAACAATTAAGCGATTTTCAATGATTAATATTCATTTTTATTCTCTAATCCCGAAATATAAAAGGCAACCCTCGTATCTCATCGTGGGTGATATGGGACTGGGTATTATGTTTAAAGGAATTATACCATGTGTTGGCTGTTTCAAGGAATGTCTTGTCATATGTATCGTTATCTGTGACCGTGAATGTCTTTTTAAAATAGTCTGCGAATGTGTCGGCTTTTAACTGGTCATTTGTAAAGGTCGCTTGTATAGTCGGGTCCTGTATATGTTGTAGATAGTCTGTCTTGCGGTATTTACTTAATTTTTTTAATTTAGTGCCAAAATGTTTTTTCGTGTTGTTCATTGATGTTATTACAAGTTTTCATTCAGAGGTCCTTTTTATATTCTTGGATAAAACGGTTTATGTCTTTATTAAGTCTATTGAATTTAGATTTTAAATTACTTTCGTCCGTCAATCTAATGTCCCCGTATAATTGTCGTTTGTATTTAATTTATGGTAGGATGTATTTAGGAAGTGGGTACTTGTACGGATTCTTAGACTAAATAGGAGTATTTTGTTTAATTGAGAGGGAGATAGTTTCAAAAAATAGGGAAACGGATTGAGGAGGAATTTCTTGATGGCCTTCAATGAACCTCGTCATGTCCTCTGTCACTTTGTTCACATCGCAGTCCTTGTGTCGGTATATTATTTTTGGAGGCGTAGGAATGGAAGGGGTTAAAGCAAGGGAGAACTTAATAGACATGTGGTCTGATCCTAGATCGGGTATTAGTTCTAGGTCGTGAATGAGGTGTCAAATGTTGCTAGAACACAGGAAAATATTGGGGATCGAGGATTTATTATTTGACATGATAAATGTGGGATCTGTGTGGTGAGACATATTTAACTATGATTTAAAAAAAGAAAACACTTGGGTAAATTTCACTAATATTCTGGTTTTTTATTCCAACTAGTTTTGACTTTGAGTCATTCTCAAGGAGTCATATGTCATATAACTATAAAATTTTATAATTTAAAATTAATAAGCGCAATACAATATGAATTTTATTTATTATACCCGCATAAAAGGGCTTTGTGGCTATGCATACACTTTTCCTTCTGAGTGTTTGCTTTCATGTACACGCACGGCATTTATAATTGAATTGTGTGATAAGGGAGAGCGCGGCCCTTAATGGCCGGAATTTACTTTGGTCGCATGCCCTAATGTTATAATCATTTCTTAAATGGGTTCTCAGCTACTTAAAAAAACGTATCGCGATTAGATTAATGCGATAACGCTGGGACGGGTTTAATAGCCGTGAATTATGGCCCGTAATTACACACCGCCGAGCCTTTCATGCTTTCACTCATATTTTTACATACAGTCAATTCTGAAGGGATGAATTAAGATGATGGCTTCTTTTTTGCTTTTCTTCGTTGTAATGTGTAAACTTGTGGTATAAAGACTTTATGCTTACGCAAATGTTTGCAGTTATGTGAAAATTTGGATATAAATAAACTGTTTTACTTACCAGTTACCATGGGCGTAACAAGGATCGTTGAAGGAGGGGCAAAGCGACTCGTAAATAGACAAAGCTTTCTAGCTTTTAAGTTACACCTTTAGTTGTTTTAAACATAATTCAGAAAGTAGTCGACGAATACGAAACTTAATAAGAGTCTATCGAAACTTAATAAAAATCAATAAGAAATATATAAATTCTCATTAAAAAAAATATAAATTCTCTTTTTTTATCATTACCAAAGTCAACAACAAAGCGATATTCAAACCTGTAATTGGTATGAAAAGAATATAAAAGCGTAATGCGTTCCATGTTAAGATTGCGAGCGCTTTGAATTCAATGAGGAATATTAAATTAGAACATAATTGAGTTTTGAAATGTAGGTTAAACACAAAAGGGAATTTATTGGTCGCTTGACGGTGTGTTTTAAGACGGGGCGAAATCATGTAAATTTCGACGTGTTGATTAATTTACATTTTCGGCATAGTGTGAAAAATAGGCCCGCCATAAATTATGCATATTGCTCGAGGGGTAAATCTGCTCCTCCTTACTTTTTTTCACGTAACGAGACAAGAAGTTTTCGTCGTCGGGTGTATAAAAAGTACAGAGAAGAGGAAACTAGGTAATATATTAGCATAAGTTGATAACGGGAAAGTGAGAGGGCGAACGAGTCCAATCTCGTTCCGAGGTGGATGTATAAAGCCATGAATGATGTATTTCGTCACTGGCAACTGACACACTGTCGTCATTTTTCACCTCCCCCCTGACGCCGGCTGTAAACGCCCCCTCTACCCTCTACCCTCCTGCCCTTCTAACTTTACCACCCAGGCATCCGGACTAACTGCTAACTGTTTCCTCTCTCCAACTCGGGAGTGCTACATTTCTTTTAAACTTACTTTTATAGCGTGTCTTTCTCACCTTTTTTCCTAAACTACCATCATATATCAATCAGGAATGGATTCTTGTCCCAAACAAAATTAATGTTGAATTTATTGCTTATATCCCAGGGGTGTTCAATCTTTTGTAATACGCGAGCTACTTTTGAATACTAAGTTATTTGTCAGGTTAAAAGTAATACCGTGTGATCGTTTAAAACATGATTGAGTTTTAAATTAGATTCTGAGAACGAGTGTCGTCCACTCCCAGACTAAGCATGAAGTAAAATTTCGAGTTTAGAAAAGCCTGAAAATTTGGTTTGGTTGCGTAGCGCGAAGCGCGGAGCGACCAAACCAAATTTTCAGGCTTTTCTAAACTCGAAATTTTACTTCATGCGCCACGCGTATAAAACATAGGTTACTGTTGTAGTAGCATGTTTTAAACATTACCTGAAATCAGTGTTTTGTACGCGTGGCGCACGAAGTAAAATTTTGAGTTTAGAACAGCCTGGAAATTTGGTTTGGTCGCTCCGCGCTACGCTAGATTCTGAGAACGAGTGTCGTCCACTCCCAGACTAAGCATGGAGTAAAATTTCGAGTTTAGAAAAGCCTGAAAATTTGGTTTGGTTGCGTAGCGCGAAGCGCGGAGCGACCAAACCAAATTTTAAGGCTTTTCTAAACTCGAAATTTTACTTCATGCGCCACGCGTATAAAACATTGGTTTTAAGTGAAGTTCGAAATATACGGTTTTAGCATACTGTTGTAGTAGCATGTTTTAAACATTACCTGAAATCAGTGTTTTGTACGCGTGGCGCACGAAGTAAAATTTCGAGTTTAGAAAAGCCTGAAAAATTGGTTTGGTCGCTCCGCGCTTCGCGCTACGCGACCAAACCAAATTTTCAGGCTTTTCTAAACTCGAAATTTTACTTCATGCTTAGTCTGGGAGTGGACGACACTCGTTCTTAGAAGTTTCAAATTGAAGGATCACTCTAGGTGTAATACGTGAACTACTTTTGCATACCAAATTATTTGTCGAACTACAGGTTATAAGTAATACCGTGTGATCGTTTAAAACATGATTGAGTTTTAAATTAGATTGGAACTACTGACTGTTAACACATAGTTTAGCATAACCTCAAATTTATTCTAGTCTGGACAGCCGCACACAGAAAAAGCCGCCTACTCAAAATCATAATTTCAATGATCGCACAGTATCAGGTATTCAGATAAAAACCTGATCGAGTTGGCTGTGAAATGTTTATAACATTGTGAAGTAGGTCGTACGTACATACAATGTGATATACGTACGTATATACGTACATTGTGAAGTAGTCGTACGTGAATTTGTCAGTCGCTCCTGTCAAAGTTAATCTAACACAGTTTTTTTTAAGTTTTCTATTCTATTCGCTGAACATTTACAAATTTACAAGAGTTTTGCGGAACATAGTTTTAAAATAATAACTTATGTTTTTTTTGTCTTAATAACTATACAAGCTTTTAACCGATTTTCAAATTTGTTCAGGCTTTTCTAAATTCCCTCTTACTCTAACATCTAGACTCAACCTACAGGCTCTACAGTAGACTGTGCCAAAAAAAATCGACATTTTTTGATTTCGCTCTTCCTCTAGTATATGATTCCCCGTTTAATATCCGGCGGGTTCCCAAAATCTGAAGTCAATCGGTTGGTATTTAGAGGTGCATCAAGTCTAAAACGTGTTTTTAAAATTTTTTCCTCGATTTTCGAGAGGTTTTAGCTTACTGTTCCAAAATAACGGGATGTTTGACGCCTGAGACACATTATTACATTCCAATACAAAGTATTCAATGCGTTTCTGTCGCCAGATCTACTTTCGGAAAGATATATTGGCCAAAAAAACCCATTTTTTTAAGGCCTAAAAACCGTGACTTCAACTTTCAAGTTCAATAACTTCATATTTTTAGATCCGCCATGCGCCAATTGTTATTTGAACATAGTCTAGTATCACATAGCATTATTTGAATTCAAAATTCCAGAGAAAATCGGCCATCAGTTGAAATAATCTTCACTCGAGGGAAAACACGCACTACTTGAAAATGGACCAAAATGACAAAAATTCAGATTGCAATAACTCAGCTGTGTTTAGTCGAAATTGTATGAATCTTTGAGTTCTAAATAGGTTGGGATCTTCCGATTAATGGAATCCATATAGCGAAATCCATTCCACCACCTCCCACTCCGATAAGAAAAAACTTTTTCATGATTTTAACTTACAAAAAACAGCTAGTAGGTAGTGCCAACAAAATCGTGGTTTCAATCAAACAACAGAGTAATAAGTTTCAGTCATTTTCCTTTCAGTTCCCTAAAATGTCCAGTTTCTAAGATGATTTGGTGCAAAGTTATGAATTTTTTCAAAAAAAAGCTGCATCTTGCTGTTTTTTGGCCACAATTTTACCAATTTTGCACCATAATTGTTGATTTTTAATAACAATAATCGACAAATAATCAAATCAATAAAATGTATTGAACATAGAATTTATTCGAGTATTTACAAGTATATTACAGGAACGCTTTTTTTGTAACGCTTGGCATTCGCCGCCTGTGCTCCGCGACAACTTTCAAAAGGTACTGCCTTTGTTCTTCGCTCGTTGTCAATTCGGAATTATATTTTGTTATTAAAGCTATACCCCTTTCCGCGGTATCGTTCGTAACGCGTAAAAATGAAAGTTTATGTTTTGCCTCTATGTAAGACTCGTTGGATTCCCACGCAGATGGATCTTCAGTTAAGAACTCGCAGTTCACATCAAATCTTTCCAACAACTTACGTGTATGTTGAGAGAATAGTTCAACGATAGAACGCGTTCTCCACATCTCTAATTCGGTGTCAGAATTTGGATTTAATAATAACCTTTTAACCGGCTCGTCGGACTCGTTACAACTGTCTAATGACAAAACCATTTTACATTTTATGTCCGCGGGAATACTGTTGTCAAACAAAGATAAACCTATCGCTTCGCCTGCAAGGTACCAGAGGTGGTTCGCAAGTTTTCGTATAGCGGCTAAAGCAACAATTTCGTTCTCTTCTTTGTACTTAATCAGGCTCTGAAGAGTCGCAGATCATTCCACGGGCTGGAATAAGCGTGCGGCGCGGTAAACCAATATTTTACATAAAAACGCACTATAAAAATACAAACTTGGCGCAAACCCCTTAATTCGCTTTTAGTTAGCTGAAACTGGTTTCTGAACATAAAAATCTTGAGGGCGTACAGCGCTTTCGACATCCACCTTGCGTGATGGATTGCCCCTGGAAATCGAAACTTGGAATCGCCGATTTGCGTTTCCCCCAGAAACAGAATGGTCAGGTCTAAAAACTCCTTGTAATCACAGTGATATGCATGATATTCAAAGGGAAGATCCCAACCTATTTGGAACTCAAAGATTCATACAATTTCGACTAAACACAGCTGAGTTATGGCTATCTGAATTTTTGCCATTTTCAAGTAGTGCGTGTTTTCCCTCGAGTGTAGATTATTTCAACTGATGGCCGATTTTCTCTAAAATTTTGAATTCAATTAATGCTATGTGATACTAGACTATGTTCAAACAACAATTGACGCATCGCGGACCTAAAAATATGAAGTTATTGAACTTGAAAGTTGAAGTCACGGTTTTTAGGCCTTAAAAAATGGGTTTTTTGGCCAATATATCTTTCCGAAAGTAGATCTAGCGACTGAAACGCATTGAATACTTTGTATTGGAATATAATAATGTGTCTCAGTCGTCAAACATCCCGTAATTTTGGAACAGTAAGCTAAAACCTCTCGAAAATCGAGGAAAAAATTTTAAAAACACGTTTTAGACTTGATGCACCTCTAAATATCAACCGATTGGCTTCAGATTTTGGGAACCCGCCGGATTTTGAACGGGGAATCATATACTAGAGGAAGAGCGTAATAAAAAAAAATGTCGATTTTTTATGGCACAGTCTACTCTACAGTCTATGTATTGGATGTAGACTCTAGAGTCTTTACAGAGTCTAGACTAGTCTATAGACTCCAGTGTAAACAAGAATATAGAGGTTAGCCGTTATACAGGGTGTTTGAAAAAGAACTCCCTAGTTTTATTGTGTCATAGAAATTGTTTAAAGTGATACACACTATTCTAGTTTGTGGTGTTTGATTCATCAACTGTCCAGGTTTTGCTCCCCTGTAGCTAACAAGCCTGCTTGATCTTGAGACGGCGCCAGGGCTCAGTTCGCTTAATTCAGTTCAGGCGTGCAGTGCAGTGCAATGGCTACTTCGCAACAAAAAGCGCAGTGTGTGATTTGGCTTGTGCAAACTGAATCTGTTATAACAGTGCAACGTTATTTTAAACGTCAGTATGGTGTTGAACCTCCTACAGCAAAAACTATCTGGCCAATAACTTCTTTGGGCTCCGAACACACGAAACACAGATCTGTTGAACAACATCTTTACAAATTCTCGGTCTACCTGGCGATTTCAGTTTTAAAACACTACCGGTTTCTTTAAAAGAATGTAGCCAATAACGGATAGTTTTTGCTGTTGGAAGTTCAACACATACTGATGTCTAAAATTACGTTGCACTGTTATAACAGATTCAGTTTGCACAAGCCAAATAACACACTGCGCTTTTTGTTGCGGAGAAATCATTGCACTGCACTGCACGCCTGCACTAAATTAAGCGAACTGAGCCCTGGCGCCGTCTCAAGGTCAAGTAGGCGTGCCAGCTGCAGAGGAGCAAAACTTGGACAGTTGATGAATCAAACACCACAAACTAGAATAATGTGTATCACTTTAAACAGTTTCTTTGACACAATAAAACTAGGGAGTTCTTTTTCAAACACCCTATACTTTAATATCTAGATTTCAATCTCTAATGGTTAGACTACAATGTCTGTCGGGCCCTGGACTTTGCTCTCTAGACTGGTTCCTGCTTTCTTGGACTCTAATTTCTAGACTCTGTTGAAAACTTTAGACTCTTATCTCTAGCAGTCTGGAATCTAGACCCTTGCTGCTGGATTCAAAACTTTAGACTCTTATCTCTAGTAGTCTGGAATCTTGACCCTTGCCGCTGGATTCAAAACTTTAAACTCTTATCTAACAGTCTGGAATCTAAACCCTCGCTGGATTCAAAACTCTAGACTCTTATCTCTAGCAGTCTGGAATCTAGACCCTTGCCGCTGGGTTCAAAAGTCTAGACTCTTATCCTTGTCGCTGGATTCAAAACTCTAGACTCTTATCTCTAGTAGTCTGGAATCTAGACCCTTGCTGCTGGATTCAAAACTTTAGACTCTTATCTCTAGCAGTCTGGAATCTAGACACTTGCCGCTGGATTCAAAACTTTAGACTCGTATCTCTAGCAGTCTGGAATCTAGACCCTTGCCGCTGGATTCAAAACTTTAGACTCTTATCTTTAGCAGTCTGGAATCTAAACCCTTGCCGCTGGATTCAAAACTCTAAACTCTTCTCTAACAGTCTGGAATCTAAACCCTTGTTGGATTCAAAGCTCTAGACTCTTATCTCTAGCAGTCTGGAATTTAGACCCTTACCGCTGGATTCAAAACTTTAGACTCTTATCTCTAGTAGTCTGGAATCTAGACCCTTGCTGCTGCATTCAAAACTTTAAACTCTTATCTCTAGTAGTCTGGAATCTAGACCCTTGCCGCTGTATTCAAAACTCTACACTCTTATCTCTAGTAGTCTGGAATCTAGACCCTTGCCGCCGGATTCAAAACTCTAGACTCTTATCTCTAGCAGTCTGGAATCTAGACCCTTGCCGCTGGATTCAAAACTCTAGACTCTTATCTCTAGCAGTCTGGAATCTAGACCCTTGCCGCTAGATTCAAAACTCTAGACTCTTATCTCTAGCAGTCTGGAATCTAGACCCTTGCCACTGGATTCAAAACTTTAGACTCTTATCTGTAGCAGTCTGGAATCTAGACCCTTACCGTTGGATTCAAAACTCTAAACTCTTATCTCTAGCAGTCTGGAATCTAGACCCTTGCCGCTGTATTCAAAACTCTAGACTCTTATCTCTAGTAGTCTGGAATCTAGACCCTTGCTGCTGGATTCAAAACTTTAGACTCTTATCTCTAGCAGTCTGGAATCTAGACCCTTGCCGCTGGATTCAAAACTCTAGACTCTTATCTCTAGCAGTCTGGAATCTAGACCCTTGCTGCTGGATTTAAAACTCGACTCTTATCTCTAGCAGTCTGGAATCTAGACCCTTGCCGCTGGATTCAAAACATAATACTCTTATCTAACAGTCTGGAATCTAAACCCTTGCTGGATTCAAAATTCTAGACTCTAATCTCTGGCAGTCTGGAATCTAGACCCTTGCCGCTGGATTCAAATGTCTAGACTCTTATCTCTAGCAGTCTGGAATCTAGACCCTTGCCGCTGGATTCAAAAGTCTAGACTCTTATCTCTAGCAGTCGAATCTAGACCCTTGCCGATGGATTCAAAACTCTAAACTCTTATCTAACAGTCTGGAATCTAAACCCTTGCTTGATTCAAAGCTGTAGACTCTTATATCTAGCAGTCTGGAATTTAGACCCTTGCCGCCGGACTCAAAACTCTAGACTCTTATCTCTAGACCCTTGCCGCTGGATTCAAAACTTTAAACTCTTATCTCTAGCAGTCTGGAATCTAGACCCTTACCGCTGGATTCAAAACTCTAGACTCTTATCTCTAGCAGTCTGCCGCCGTATTCAAAACTCTAGACTCTTATCTTTAGTAGTCTGGAATCTAGACCCTTGCTGCTGGATTCAAAACTTTAGACTCTTATCTCTAGCAGTCTGGAATCTAGACCCTTGCCGCTGGATTAAAAACTCTAGACTCTTATCTCTAGCAGTCTGGAATCTAGACCCTTGCTGCTGGATTTAAAACTCAACTCTTATCTCTAGCAGTCTGGAATCTAGATCCTTGCCGCTGGATTCAAAACTCTAGACTCATATCTCTAGTAGTCTGGAATCTAGATCCTTGCCGCTGGATTCAAAACTTTAGACTCTTATCTCTAGCAGTCTGGAATCTATACCATTGCCGCTGGATTAAAAACTCTAAACTCTTATCTAACAGTCTGGAATCTAAACCCTTGCTGGATTCAAAGCTGTAGACTTTTCTCTCTAGCAGTCTGGAATTTAGACCCTTGCCGCCGGATTCAAAACTCTAGACTCTTATCTCTAGTAGTCTGGAATCTTGACCCTTGCCGCTGGATTCAAAACTCTAGACTCTTATCTCGAGCAGTCTGGAATCTAGACCCTTGCCGCTGGATTCAAAATTCTAGACTCTTATCTCTAGCGGTCTGGAATCTAGACCCTTGCTGCTGGATTTAAAACTCTAGACTCTTATCTCCAGCAGTTTGGAATCTAGACTCTTGCCGCTGGATTCAAAACTTTAGACTCTTATCTCTAGCAGTCTGGAATCTAGACCCTTGCCGTTGAATTCAAAACTCTAAACTCTTATCTAACAGTCTGGAATCTAATCCCTTGCTGGATTCAAAGCTCTAGACTATTATCTCTAGCAGTCTGGAATTTAGACCCTTGCCGCCGGATTCAAAACTCTTATCTCTAGTAGTCTGGAATCTTGACCCTAGCCGCTGGATTCAAAACACTAGACTCTTATCTCTAGCAGTCTGGAATCTAGACCCTTGCCGCTGGATTCAAAACTCTAGACTCTTATCTCTAGCAGTCTGGAATCTAGACCATTGCCGCCGGATTTAAAACTCTAGACTCTTATCTCCAGCAGTCTGGAATCTAGACCCTTGCCGCTGTATTTAAAACTCTAGACTCTTGTCTCTAGTAGTCTGGAATCTAGACTCTTGCCCCTGGATTCAAAACTCTAGACTCTTATCTCTAGCAGTCTGGAATCTAGACCCTTGCCGTCGGATTCAAAACTCTAGACTCTTATCTCTAGTAGTCCGGAATCTTGACCCTTGCCGCTGGATTTAAAACTCTAGACTCTTATCTCGAGCAGTCTGGAATCTAGATCCTTGCTGCTGTATTTAAAACTCTAGACTCTTATCTCTAGCAGTCTGGAATCTAGACCATTGCCGTCGGATTCAAAACTCTAGACTGTTATCTCCAGCAGTCTGGATTTAAAACTCTAGACTCTTATCTCGAGCAGTCTGGAATCTAGATCCTTGCCGCTGTATTCAAAACTCTAGACTCTTATCTCTAGCAGTCTGGAATCTAGACCATTGCCGTCGGATTCAAAACTCTAGACTGTTATCTCCAGCAGTCTATCTCTTGCCGCTGGATTCAAAACCCCAGACTTATCTCTAGCAGTCTGGAATCTAGACCCTTGCCGCTGGATTAAAAACTCTAGACTATAGACTGAATTGGTTTCTGAACTTGAACTAGCACTCTAAAATCGTGCCATTGTAAATGTTTGACGTGCAATTGCGGATGTGGCTATGTATGGATTAGGAGTAAGGATGTCACACTCTTTAGCTGCTATCTTAGTCCAAATGACCCCATTTAAGCTTACAGAGAAAACGTCGATGATCTTGAAGATGTACTTATGGGTATCCAGGGTAAAGTAATAGTGGCAGGGGACTTCAATACTAAGGGTGTCGAGTGGGGAATGCTCGACTCTAGCTCCCGAGGGAAATACCTTTTAGAAATGGCGGCAAGAACTGGCTTAGTAGACTTGAAGATGTACTTATGGGCATCCAGGGCAAAGTAATAGGGGCAGGGAGCTTTAATGCTAGGGGTGTCGAGTAGGGGTTGCCCAACCCTGGCTCGCGCGGGAACTACCTTTTGGAAATGGCTGCAAGAACTGGCCTACTAGACTTGAAGATGTACTTATGGGCATCCAGGGCAAAGTATTAGTGGCAGGGGACTTCAATGCTAGGGGTGTCGAGTGGGGGATGCCCAACCTTGGCTTCCGAGGGAAATACCTTTTGGAAATGGCTGCAAGAACTGGCCTACTAGACTTGAAGATGTACTTATGGGCATCCAGGGCAAAGTATTAGTGGCAGGGGACTTCAATGCTAGGGGTGTCAAGTGGGGGATGCCTAACCCTGGCTCGCGAGGGAAATACCTTTTGGAAATGGCTGCAAGAACTGGCCTACTAGACTTGAAGATGTACTTATGGGCATCCAGGGCAAAGTATTAGTGGCAGGGGACTTCAATGCTAGGGGTGTCGAGTGGGGAATGCCCAACCTTGGCTTCCGAGGGAAATACGTTTTCGAAAGGGCTGCAAGAACTGGCCTAGTACACTTGAAGATGTACTTATGGACATCCAGGGCAAAGTAATAATGGCAGGGGACTTCAATGCTAGGGGTGTGGAGTGGGGGATGCCCAACCTTGGCTCCCGAGGAAAATACTTTTTGGAAATGGCTGCAAGAACTGGCCTAGTAGACTAGTACTTATGGGTATCCAGGGCTAAGTAATAGTGGCAGGGAACTTCAATGCAGGGGTGTGAGTGGGGGATGCCCGACATTGGCTCCCGAGAGAAATACTTTTTGGAAAAGGCTGCAAGAACTGGCCTAGTAGACTTGAAGATGTACTTATAGGCATCCAGGGCAAAGTATTAGTGGCAGCATGAAGTAATATTTCGAGTTTAGAAAAGCCCCGTAAAAATTTGTCTCGGCAAATTTTCTACGCGGGGCTTTTCTAAACTCGAAATTTTACTTCATGCTTAGTCTGGGAGTGGACAACACTCGTTCTTAGAAGTTCCAAATTGAAGGATTACTAAGTTTATTACCATTTTACAAAGGCTACAGCTCGAAGGACGAATCATGGTCTTGGGAGATAGAAGGACTACAGGGAATCGAAGTTTTTCAGGCTTTTCCAAACTCGAGATTTTACTTCATGCTTAGTCCGGGAGTGGAAAACACTCGTTTAACGCTTCAAATTAAACACTTTTTAAAGGCGATTGTCTGCCTGTTTATACTGTCTTAGTTTTCTTAACGGAAGTTTAATATTTGCAGTATGCAGTTAAGAACGCATGCAATTAATTCGAAAAGCGAATGCAATTTCCAATGTTGATTTTGGTAAATTGCACCTGTTCCTTAATGCAAATTCATAAATTCTGTGTTACGCTGAGATTTCCACACCCACATCCACATCCACATCCCAAACACGTCCGCATTGTTGCCAGCATGATGAATTATCATTATTATTCAGATTTAAATACGCACACATACAAAGCGGGATTAAATCATCGCCGTGTTACAGAATCTCGAATTATTAATATCTTGTTTGCAACATCATCCGATTGACGGATAGGGGATTAATTAGCAACAATTTACGATCAGTTTTTATTTATTTCGAAAGCGAGTTTTAATTCGCTTCATTCGTTAAATGGAAGTGATGTGTTTATGAAGTATTAGTTTCAGTGTTTTGTTTTACGAATATCCGATGAAATGTGAACGGATTTTATAGCGTTTTTAAAGTAGTGAATTTATAGTTTGTTGAAATGGAATTTCGGTAATTGGGTTGTAAACTTTGGAACGGGCTTAATATAAAGTTTATGTCGGGGTGATAAATTATTAGTATACGCCCTTAAATCTGTTCCAGTGTCAATTGTGTTTGCAGAAGTGATGTAATAACATTTACGCGGGGATTTGTAATGCGTATTTCATATAAACGTTTGTTAAGAGGAAGTCGACCGCTCTCTAAACATAGAAAACTAAGCATACTGTCGTCTTAATTACATCCTTGTTTAGGGATGAAATATTTTGAAAAAATAGGCAAACTTTAAGGAAAGTGGAATCTTAATGCCTGTCTTAATAAAATATTTGCCACTTTGACCGTTCTTTTATAAAAAAATGTCAAACATTGTTAAACTAGCGTAATCGCATCTTTAATATAATTTTTTTCTGCAACATTTATTAAAAATGTTAGGAAACTAAACCGGTCACTTTGTAGAAGAATTCTTTTCGAAGAATTTTAATTTTTTCCAATTATTTCTATCGTATAATAAATTTACTGGGATGTCACGCGATATTGAAGTTTCAGAAAAATTGAAAAACTGTTTTACGCGCGACATCCTAGTGACTATATTTAACCAAATAAATAAATGAAAAAAATCACATATCTTCGGAAAGGAATTATCTATAATGGATCTGATTTAGTTTTTCAATATTTTTTATAGATACTGCAGACAAAAATAAAATTTGGAACGCGATTTCGCTAGTTTACCAATGTTTGATATTATTTAATGAAATAACGGTAAAAGTATAAAATATTTTATTGAAACGGGCTAAAAGATTGTACTTTTAATAATAATAATAATAATAATAATAATAGTTTATTCGTGCTGTAAACAAAAGTTTTACACAGGTCAGACCAAAATAGACAAATGTTATCAGTGCGAAAAAATAGAACATTGTAAAATTACAAGAGTAAACATACATGATTAAAACATAACACAAATAAAAATGAACTAGACGCACAAGTATATTAAAATATAATAAATTAGAGGACAGCTCACATTAAAATTACAAAAGTAAACATATATAATTAAAACCTCTTCCTGCAATACTAATAAATATATAATTTAAAGTAATAATAGTGATACTTCTATCACTACTACTAGCAATTATACACAATTAGCGATCGAACTTATAAAAGTTAGAATGTATGGCCTAGAAAATCATCCACGGAATAAAATGCGTTTTCTAGTAATATTATCTTGATCCTTGATTTAAATAACTTTTTATCAAGGGTCCGATAACTATTGGGTAAAACATTGAATAACTTTAAGCCCTAGTAGTTCATACCATTTCTCGATCTCTGAAGTCTTAAATTCGGTACGTATAAGTTGTTTTGCGTTCTAGTTTGATAATTGTGATTGCGGGATTGCAGTATATGATTGTCGTAGCAAGACTTGACAGATAACAAACAATGCAATATGTATAAACTAGGAAATGTTAATATTTTGAGTTTAATAAAGGCATCTTTACAATCTTCTCGAAACCCCAAGTTGCATATGATTCTAACGGCCTTGCGCTGGAGTCCAAACATTCGGTGTCTTATTACAGAATGACCCCAGGCAACTATGCTATATGTCAGGTGGGACTGAAATAGCGCAAAATAGGCAGTTTTCAGCATATCAGGGGTAATATTATTCCTTAAACCTCTTATGATATAGATGCTTTTATTTAACTTCGCTGCCAGTTCATCGGCATGTCGATCCCATAGAAGCAGGTTATCAATATAAACACCTAGGAAATTAAACAGTGTTCAAATTTGTTAGATAGTGATTATTTAACGTATAGATTGATGTTTCAGTTTTGTTAATATTAAGACTCAATCTATTTGCAGTAAACCACTCTGTAGCCTTTAATACGAATTCCCTATTTTTTTTATTTGCTGCATCGATTCTAGTTGATGCATTAATGATAGTTGTATCATCAGCGAATAAAATGAATTTACAGTCATTCATGTATTTAGGGAAATCATTGATATAAATAAGAAACAGAAGTGGTCCTAGTGTTGATCCCTGCGGGACACCACAAGCCGTTTCAAGAAGATCAGATGTCTGACCTCTATAAGTGACCGCTTGCTGCCTTCTAGATAAAAAAGAAAGCAAAAGGCCACAGCTCTGGGGGTTGAAATTGTATGTGTACAACTTCCGTAAAAGTAATGTATGGGGAACACAGTCGAAGGCCTTGGAGAGATCAATGTACGTAGCAAAAGCAAATTCACCGTTTTCATATGCATCAATAATGGATCCTGTAAGGTCCAGTATGGCATTAAGTGTGGATTTCCTCTCCCTAAATCCGTATTGTTCTTCACTGATTCTTCACTTATTGCTTTAAAAAAAAAAAAAGAAAGACCTTTATTGGCATATCTCCACACTTTACATTACATTTACCTTTACATTAGCTTATCTCATTACCCTCCCGTATCCCTCTTACCCTCCCTTCTCTTTTCCCTCTCCCTCCCCAGCTTTTCCACCGTCCTTACCCCGCTCCCATCCTCCCTCATCCACTCCACTACCCTTCTATTCCCTTTCGCTCCCAGCCACTCCTCTTTCGCCCCCTCACATTCCTCCGCCAAGTGTCCCCACGTATCCCTCCCCTGTCCACACAACACACACCTTCCATATTCTTCCCCCATCCATACTTTCCTTCCTCTCTCCTCCGATCCACACCTCGCCCTTGCCACAATCATCCTATCCTCTCTACCCCATCCCTTCCTTATCAAATAATTCGGCACCCTCCCATACACCTGCCACCTCCCATACATATCGTTATACTGACTTCTGTCTATACACCCTTGCCTTTCCTGCCCTTCCACCTCCTTCCCTTTCCCCCTCACCCACTTATCCATCTTCACCCCATTTCCTAGCCATTCCATTACCTTCGCCTCCGACAGCCCTACCCTCTCATACATTTTCCTCCTCTCACCCCTCCATCTACCCCCACCCACACTCGTCACCCATACATCCTTCACCAATCTCTCCTCATCCAGTTCCCACAATCTCATCTCGTACCTGACCACCCTCACCATTGCCTCCCACTCTAGCCTCTCTCTGTTGGTCTCCTGAAGCACTATGTAGCTCGGCGTGGACCTTTCCACCCCCAACATGTGCTTTAGGAACCACATCTGCTCCCTCTCTATCACCTCGTACCCTCTCGTCCCCCACACTTCTACTCCATACATTAACACCGTTCTTACACACGCATCCCATATCTTACACGCCACCGTCACATTGTTCCCCATCCACTTCCCCCACTTGCCCCACGCCATTCCCCACGCCTTACCCTGCACCCACCTCACATGCTCCTCATATCCTCCCGTTCCTTTAAACCAAAACCCCAAATACTTGAAGCTCTTCACCCTCTCAATAACTACCCCCTTCACTCCAATTCTTTCCCCTTCCCCCCCCTCCCCTTATTTCTAAACTTCACCCACTTCGTTTTCCCTACATTCATATTCATTCCCCTTTTATCCATAAACCTCTCCACTCTCTTCAACATCTCCCTTCATCCCTTGCTTTCAAAGTGTATTATTATTTGCGTAAGCATTATTTTCTCAAATATTTTCGAGAAAATGGGGGGTAAAGATATAGGCCAGTAGTTATTGCAATCATTGAGGTTACCTTTTTTGTGGATCGGGATAATCTTTGACACTTTAAGGACCTCCGGAAACACACTTGATGTTATACTACGATTGATTAATTTTGTAAGTGGTTCAATTAGAACGTCTATGGTATCTTTGATTAAGTTAATCGAAATGCCGTAAATGTCTGCACTTCGATTATTCTCCATACCTTTGACTATATCCCTCACAAACGCCTCAGACACTAAACTAAATGGGAAAGACGGTGTGTTAGATAAGAAATATTGATTGACCAGAGTTATAGGATCTATATCACAGATAGGTAGTTCGTTGTTAATTTTAGCAGGAACATTTACAAAAAAATCATTAAACATATGGGCTGTTATATCACATTCATCTATCACAGACACGGATTTTTTCCTATGGTTATTCAATATATTCCACATAGCTTTTACTGGATTACTTGCTGATAACACTAATCTATCATTTGCTTCTAGTTTGGCCTGTTTAATTGCATTTTTGTATGTTATCTGCATGTCTTTTTTTAATTGTTTCATTTGAGCATTGTTAACTTTTGCACTAGCCTCATACACTAAGTTTAAATTTTCTCTCATAGTTTTTAAATCATTTGTAAACCAGTTGGTATGAGATACGCCTTTGGTAAATTTTTTGGACTTCAATGGAAAACAAATTTTAAAATAGTTCAGAAATATATTCATAAATTTAGTCCAACTATTATTTATATCTAAATGGTCAATAATGCTCCAATCGACAATACTACTTTACCAAGAGATGTGATTGGACGAATTAATTTGGTTTCGCCATCGTTTAATCCATGATGTAATTTCTTGACGTATACCTATTTTTTCAAAATATTGCATCCCTAATCAATGATGTAATTAAGACGGCATTATGCTTAGTTTTATACGTTTAGAGAGCGGTCGACTTCCTCTTAATGTATTAGGTAATTCTAAATTAAAACTGTTCAGTTTCATGTTGTTGTATTCAGTTTCCTGACACGTGTTTAGGTAACTGACGACCATTCTCAAAGGAATTACAAAAATAACTAACTTGTTAAAGTAATGCTTTTGGGCAAATGTTTGTATGTTGCCAGAACCGCACTTTGCTTATTGTGACCCCGAACATACGAGGTGTGGAAATTAAGTGATGAGACTGATTTTTTAAATTAGTTTTATTCGAATAAAATTACAATTGAATGTTGTCTCCTTCAAAGTAATTCCCTTGGGAAGCCACACAGCGTTGGAGACGTTTCTTCCACTCCTCATAGCAGTGCTGGAACTCGGATACTGGGATAGCCTTCAGCTGGTCGGTTACAGCCGTTTTAATGTTTTCGAGTGTCCCAAAATGACGTCCCTTCAGATGAATTTTCAATTTTGGGAAGAGGAAAAAGTCAGCAGGACTCAAGTCAGGTGAGTAAGGAGGCTGAGGAGCCACAGGAATATTTCTATTGGTCAAAAACTGGTTTATTGATATTGCTGTGTGACACGGCGCATTGTCATGATGCAGGATCCAATTGTTCTTGATGTGTGATCTCACACGAATGATCCCTTTTCGGAGTCTTTCAAGAACCTCGCGGTAAAAGTGTTGATTTACTGTTTGGCCTTGAGGCACAAACTCTTTGTAGACGATTCCCTGGCTATCACAGAAACAAATCAGCATGCATTTAATTTTTGATTTGCTAATTCTTGCTTTTTTTGGGCCTTGGAGAGCCTGGCGTGCACCATTGCATGCTCTGGCGTTTTGTTTCCGGGTCGTATTCAAACACCCAACTCTCGTCACCAGTGATGACATGTTCCAAAAAATGTGGATCATTTTCAATCGATTCCAAAAATTCAAGGCACCTTTCCCTTCTAATGTCCTTTTGTTTCTGCGAAAGGTTTTTTGGAACCATTTTCGCGCAGATCTTTCTCATCCCCAATTCATTGATGAACGGTGGTGTTACTCAAATTCAACTGTTCCCCCATCATTCTGATCGTTAACCGACGATCTGAACGCACAAGTTCCCGGATTCTGTCGACATTTTCATCGGTTCTTGTTGTTGCAGGTCTTCCTCTGCGTGATTCATCTTTCAACGACTCTCTTCCTTCTGAAAATGCCTTAAACCATCGAAAAACCTGGGCTCTTGACAAAACACTGTCTCCGTAGGCCTGCTGAAGTTTTGCAAAAGTTTCTGTTGCACTGTACCCAAGTCTCAGGCAAAACCTGATAGCACACCGTTGCTCGAAATTAATATCACTCATTTTTAGAACGCACTTTAAAATACGGTTTCACGAGAACAATGACTACGCACAGCGTAATGACTCGATCGAGTTCAAACTTGTACTGAACGCCTATCGCATGTCCATCTGTCACCCCTCCAAGGCACGTGCTTTCAGTGTTGCCGTATAGAACGCTATGCTGCCAATCTCATCACTTAATTTCCACACCTCGTAACTATGGCCTCGAGTTAATGAAAAGATGAAGCAAGAAAGAAAATTACAATTTTTCATGCAAATAGAATTTAAATTTAATAAAATAAAACATAAGTATAAATGAAATTGCCAATTCTTGGTTGCAGAATACTTCAAACATTAAAAGTGCGATTCTTTTCGCAATCTACAACAAGTTAGTCTTACAAAGACTATATCAAACACTCATTGAAAAAACTACTTCCCGGGCTAATACCCCGACGGACATTGAATTATACAACAAGTGTTTGCTGTTACATACAGTAACCTACTGCAAATGTAACAATTTGGGTCAAATTATTTAGGCCATCTATAGACGCGTTACTGTATGTAACAGCAAACACTTGTTGTATAATTCAATGTCCGTCGGGGTATTAGCCCGGGAAGTAGTTGTTTCAATGAGTGTTTGATATAGTCTTTCTAAGACTAACTTGTTGTAGATTGTGAAAAGGATCGCACTTTTAATGTTTAAAATAAAACACTCTAACTTTGATTGTATAACACAATATTTTTTATTTTCGTGACTGCAGTTTTAGCAACTCAACTTGCCATTATCAAACAGACTCTGTTTGATAACGGTAAGTTGAGTTGCCAAAACTGCAGTCATGAAAATAAAAAATATTGTGTTATACAAACAAAGTTAAAGTGTTTTATTTTATTGAATTAACATGTACAGTGTGGGCCTGAAAGGCGTACGATTTTTAAGTAGCCCGGTTCTCGGAAATTTAGTCGCGATGGATCACTTCACCGGAGCGCAACGTGCATTCTGCGTTAAACATTATTACAAAAATGGCGATTCGTGCGTTATTGTTCGGCGTTTATTTCGGCGTGAGTTTGGATTACACGACCTAAATCAGTGTCAGATCGAAAGTGTGATTCGATCGTGGGCCAGAAAGTTCGAAGCTACTGGTTCGACTCTCAAACAGAAGCCTGCGGGACGTCCAAGGTCAACGAGAACAGAAGACGCAATTGAACAAGATGGAGCTTTAGTTCAACGTAATCCTGCTAAATCGACTCGAAAGCATTCAGCCGAACTTGCGGTATCCAGAACATCTTTGCGTCGCATTTTGTTGAAAGATCTGAAATTGCACCTGTATAAAATTCAAGTTGTGCAGGAATTACAGCCAAATGATCCAATTTTACGACGAGCCTTTGTTCAAACAATGTTGGAACGCTTTCGGAGTGTCAACAATATTCTGTTCTCCGACGAAGCCCATTTTCACATAAATGGGCATGTGAATAAACAGAATTGCCGTTACTGGGCTGCAGAGAACCCACGTGCAAAACACCAAAAGCCTCTGTATTCGCAAAAAGTAACCGTTTGGGCGGCCATGTCAGCGCACGGAATTATCGGACCCTATTTCTTCGAAAATCGACAAGGCCAATCTGTCACTGTAAATTCTGACCGATACATAGCTATGTTAAGGGATTTTTTCTTTCCACAACTGCAACAATTTGAAGCCTATAATCGTGCGACATGGTTTCAACAAGATGGCGCGACATGCCATACAGCTAATGCCTCTTTGACGGTCGTAAACGAGATGTTTGCTGGGAAACTGATATCGCGCCGAGGTGACATTGCATGGCCTCCTAGAAGTCCAGATCTAACGCCACTGGACTTTTTTTTGTGGGGATATCTAAAAAGTAGAGTCTACTCCAATAACCCAGCCACGATTAACCAGTTGAAGACCAATATCCGGGAAGAAATGGCAGCTATTCCCCGTGCAATGTGCCAGCGAGTTTTTACCAATTTGAGGTTCAGATTCGAAGAATGTTTGCAGCGCGGTGGTGCACACCTGGATGACTTTATTTTTAAGAAATGAATTTCCCAGATGTAAATTTTTATAGAAATAAAAATTTGTATGTGAATTGTACTTAGTTTTTTTTTTTATGATTTTTTCAAATTCGTAATTATTTCTGGCCCACCTTGTATAACGAAGTAGAAGCCTCCACCGTTCATAATTTATAAAATCATTTACTTATTCGTAGTAAAAAAACCTGAATTAACGTCATAATAATTCTTGAAAAGTAAAATTCACTTATTATCATACTTTTCTTATTTACTTAGTATTTTATATACACAACAATTAATATATAAAATTACGAAAAAACTATTCGTTAAAATTCAAACAATGTCTTAATTAATAAGACAACTCAAGACGATAAATATTCATTGAAACAACTACTTCCAGTGCAAATACACCTCCGGATATTGAATTATACAATTAAATATTTAAAATCTTATTTAATTTGATTTGTTACAACAATTATTATTCGTAATGTACATTGGGCGTTATTGTGGACTAACTGGATTGTTAAAATATTTACGTCTTAAAAGGTTAAATCTCCTAGACCAATTAGCTGATATAATCTGAACGTGCAAATAGAGGCAGCATGGTAAATTTTAAAACAACCCAAGAGCTTTTGGCCGCATTCCAATTTCGCGTCGTGATTATTGTACGTTTTCAAACATGCCCGCAACATGAATGAGACATTATGTTTTAATGAAGCTGCATGTAAAGCTGCACCGCATTACAGTTTTAACGTAGTTTAAGTGTTTTAGATAAACAAACAAAATATTAATTGATTTGTGAATGGTTAAAGAAGCAGCAGTTATCTGTTTGATAATTCAAGCAGAATATTTTAATATCCACAGTCGCCTCAAGGTTTGTAAGCAAGCATAATAAATCACAATAAATATAAATTCAGTATTTTTTTGTTGTATGCCCTTATTATTTTATTCTGACACATGCTCCCGCTTTTTTCCGAAATTATAAAATAAATCGATCAAACAAAACAAAGATGTACTAGAAAACATCACTTTGTTTTACAAACAAAGTGACAAATTATTTATAAGGAGTATATTTTAAATGAGTGTTTTGTACGCATGGCGCATGAAGTAAAATTTCGAGTTTAGAAAAGGCCCGTGAAAATTTGTCGAGGGTCGCTGCGCGACCCTCGACAAATTTTCTACGCGGGGCTTTTCTAAACTCGAAATTTTACTTCACGCTTAGTCTGGGAATGGACGACACTCGTTCTTAGAAGTTCAAATTGAAGGATCACTGTAGATTACTAAGTTTATTACTCAAAGGAGCATTTTATAAAGGCTACAGCTCGAAGGACCAATGATGCTCTTCGGAGAGCGAAGGACTACAAGGAATTGAAGTTTTTTTTACAAAAAGCCTACGAACATCTGAAGGTTTACAGCATGGATAGGAAAAAAATATCCAATTTAAAAAAAAAATTAAGTTGGGGTGATTTCAGTGCGTTTTTAACTTCACTTTAAATCAGTGTTTTGTACGCGTGGCGCATGAAGTAAAATTTCGAGTTTAGAAAAGCCCCGTGAAAATTTGTCTCGGGTCGCTGCGCGACCCTCGACAAATTTTCTACGCGGGGCTTTTCTAAACTCGAAATTTTACTTCACGCTTAGTCTGGGAGTGGACGACACTCGTTCTTAGAAGTTCAAATTAAAGGATCACTCTAGATTACTAAGTTTATGACACAAAGGAGCATTTTACAAAGGCTACAGCTCGAAGGACTAATGATACTCTTCGGAGAGCGAAGGACTACAGGGAATTGAAGTTTTTTTTACAAAAAACCAACGAACATCTGAAGGTTTACAGCATGGATAGGAAAAAAATATCCAATTTAAAAAAATATTCAAGTTGGGTTGATTTCAGTGCGTTTTTAACTTCACTTTAAATCAGTCTTTTGTACGCGTGGCGCATGAAGTAAAATTTCGAGTTTAGAAAAGCCCCGTGAAAATTTGTCTCGGGTCGCGCAGCGACCCGAGACAAATTTTCTACGCGGGGCTTTTCTAAACTCGAAATTTTACTTCATGCTTCGTCTGGGAGTGGAAATACTCATTAGAAGTTTCAAATTGAACCCTTATAATTTCGTTGTTTGGTGTTGTAGGCGTTCACTTTTTGGTACATCTTAAATACACTTGTAAATAAAACACTTTTTACTTTGTACTTTGTTTAACCACTTGATCCAGTGGTTAAACAAAGTAAAAAGTACCTTATAATTTCGCTTGTATAAAACATCTACTTCTTATAATTGAAAAGTGATCCATTATCAAAAAATCCAGTTTAGTGTGATATTATTTGAAGTAAAACTTACGCCCATAATTATTTTCTTTTTATATCAAGAAGATTTATTTTAAATAGGTATTTTTTTTTTAATTCAAATCAAGTAATGTTTTACCAAGTGATGCAGGTCATTGCTAGTTAAGTAAGGCAGAATGAATCTAGACAAGGCAAAACGAGGCTAGATGAAGCAGAATGAGGCTGGATAGGGCAACACGAGGTTAGAAGAGGCAGAATGAGGCTATATGAGGCAGAATGTAGTAGTCTCCAGACAACTTATTTAGGCGCAACACAATTTAGTTGAGGCACAAGGCTAGTTGAGTAAGGCAGAACGAAGCTAGACAAGGCAAAAAAAGGCTTGATGAGGTAGAATGAGGCTAGATGGGGCAACAAGTGGTTAGATGAGGCAGAGCGAGGCTTAATGAGGCAGAATGTAGTAGTCTTGTAGTGGTAAAAGTTGGACATTGCGAAATATGCTTCAATCGGCATATGTCGTAATGTGTGCCATAAATTATTGTTGAGTGCGTGAATGATTGGTAGGACAGAATTGAATTGTAACCTGTACGTGTAAGACCGAGAATAAAAAGTGAAATGGTAATTTAAGTGTTTCGTCTTTGATAAATATACCTAAAACTTTATAGTCTCTAGACGACTTATTTAGACGAAACACAATCTAGTTTAAGCACAAGGCTAGTTGAGCAAGGCAAAACGAAGCTAGAAGAGGCAGAACGAGGCTAGATGAGGCAGAATGAGGCTAGATGAGGCAACACGAGGCTAGATGAGGCATAACGAGACTTAATAAGGCAGAATGTAGTAGTTTCCAGACAACTTATTTAGACGGAACACAATCTAGTTTAAGCACAAGGCTAGTTGAGTAAGGCAGAACGAAGCTAGAACGAGGATAGGTAAGGCAGAATGAGGCTGGATAGGGCAACAAGAGGCTAGATGAGGCTGAACGAGGCAAGATAAGGAAGAATATAGTAGTCCTCAGACAACTTATTAAGATGGAACACAGACGGAACACAATCTAGTTGAGGTACAATGCTGATTAAGTAAGGCAGAACGAAGCTAGAAGAGGCAGAAAGAGGCTAGATGAGGCAGAACGAGGCTAGATGAGGCAGAACGAGGCTAGATAAGATAGAATATAGTAGTCTCCAGACAACTTATTTAGATGAAACACAGACGGAACACAATCTAGTTGAGGTGCAATGCTACTTAATAATATTTAATTGATGAGGCGGATACATGATGAAACTCCATAATACTATTTGAAATAAAACAACACAGTTGGAAGGGTTTCACTTTTATTGTTGAACACTGCAGTGTTCAACAATAAAAGTGAAACCCTCCCAACTGTGTTGTTTTATTTCAAATGCTACTTAATAAGGCAGAATGAAGCTAGACACGGCAAAACAAGGCTAGATGAGGCAGAATGAGGTTAGACGAGACAAAACGAGGTTAGATGAGGTTAAATGGGACATAATGTAGTAGTCTCCAGACAACTTATTTAGAGAGAACACAATTTAGTTGGGGCACAAGGCTAGTTGAGTAAGGCAGAACGAAGCTAGACCAGGCAAAAAGAGGCTTCATGAGGTACAATGAGGCTAGATGGGGCAACACGAGGTTAGATGAAGCAGAACAAGGCTTAATGAGGCAGAATGGAGTAGTTTCCAGACAACTTATTTAGACGGAACACAATTTAGTTGAGGCACAAGGCTAGTTGAGTAAGGCAGAACGAAGCTAGACAAGGCAAAAAGAGGTTTTATGAAGTATAATGAGGCTAGACGAGGCAACACGAGGTTAGATGAGGCTGAGCAAGGCTTAATGAGGCAGAATGTAATACTTTCCAGGTAACTTAATTAGACGAAACACAATCTAGTTTAAGCACAAGGCTAGTTGAGTAACGCAGAACGAAGCTAGAAGAGGCAGAACGAGGCTAGATGAGGTAGAATGAGGCTAGATGACGCAGAACGAGGTTAGGTGAGGCAGAATGAGGCTAGGTGAGGCAGAATTAGGCTAGGTGAGGCAGAAAAAAGCTAGATAAGGCGGAATATAGTAGTCTCCAGACAACTTATTTAGATGAAACACAGAGGGAACACAATCTAGTTGAGGTACAATGCTGGTTGAGTAAGGCAGAACGAAGCTAGACGAGGAAAAACAAGGCTAGATGAGGCAGAATAAGGTTAAACGAGACAAAACGAGGTTAGATGAGGCAAAACGTGGATAAATGAGGCATAATGTAGTAGTATCCAGACAACTTATTTAGACATAACACAATTTAGTTGGGGCACAAGGCTAGTTAAGTAAGGCAGAACGAGGCTAAATGAGGCAGAACGAGGCGAGATGAGGCAGAACAAGGCTAGATGAGGCAGAACGAAGCAGTGTTTATTACGCGTGGCGCATGAAGTAACATTTCGAGTTTAGAAAAGCCCCTTGCATTGTAAATAGTAATTTTCATACATAACTATTTACACGCCGCATCCCTTAACTATTCTTCGCTCTCCGCACTCAACTATCCTCCGTTTCCCCTTATCTCCCTTTTGTACTTTGGATTCTTATATGAATCGACCATCCAAATTACAATTTTTTTGCTAAATTGATATTGTCTTCATATAAATACATGTATACAATAAATCACTACATTTTGCTCTAAAAGTGAGTGTTACATTTACTTTAAAACAAAAGAAGTTCAACTACAACATTTTGAACTTCACTTGAAATCACTGTTTTACACTCATGGCACATAAAATAAAATTTCGAGTTTAGGAAAGCCTGAAAATTGGTGAATTCGCCGGTGCATTTGATACAAAACTGTAATTAATTTTCGCTCCACTATTGTACACTTTACGCAATTTAATACATAATTGAATAATTCTGTTAGCCCACTCTTCGACATGCATGTTGCTGATTAAGTATGGATGATGCGCATGCAGGTGTTGACAGGTGTCTACTATAGCAAAATGTATGCTTTATATGTAGATGAATTCACACGTTACATTAAATTAAAAAAAAAGACCTTTATTGGCATATCTCTACACTTTACATTACATTTACCTTTACATTAGCTTATCTCATTACCCTCCCGTATCCCTCTTACCCTCCCTTCTCTTTTCCCTCTCCCTCCCCAGCTTTTCCAACGTCCTTACCCCGCTCCCATCCTCCCTCATCCACTCCACTACCCTTCTATTCCCTTTCGCTCGGAGCCACTCCTCTTTCACCCCCTCACATTCCTCCGCCAAGTGTCCCCACGTATCCCTTCCCTGTCCACACAACACACACCTTCCATATTCTTCCCCCATCCATACTTTCCTTCCTCTCTCCTCCGATCCACACCACGCCCTTGCCACAATTACCCTATCCTCTCTACCCCATCCCTTCCTTATCAAATACTTCGGCACCCTCCCATACACCTGCCACCTCCCATACATATCATTATACTGACTTCTGTCAATACACCCTTGCCATTAAATTAATTAGTTTTTTATAATTGAATTAAAATAATTATTACGAAATAGATACAATACAACACTAAGAGTGCGATTCTTTTCGCAATCTACAATAAGTTGTTGTATAATTCAATGTTCGTCGGAGTATTAGTTCGGGAAGTAGTTGTTTCAATTAGTGTTTGATATAGTCTTTGTAAGACTATACAAAGACTATATCAAACACTCATTGAAACAACTACTTCCTGAGCTAATACCCCGATGGACATTGACTTATACAAGTGTTTGCTGTTACAAACAGTAACCTACTGCAAATGTAACAATTTGGGTCAAATTATTCAGGCCATCTACAGACGCGTTTCGAGATTTATCTCTCATCAGTAGAGCTTTGCCATTCCCTCTAAACAATTTAACACTTTAGACTGGCGGTCACGTTACTGTTCAAACATAAGTATAAATGAAATTGTCAATTCTTGGTTGCAATGTCCGTTAAGGTATTAGCTCGGGAAGTAGTTGTTTCAATGAGTGTTTGATATAGTGTTTGTAAGATTAACTTGTTGTAGATTGCGAAAAGAATCTCGGCACTTTTATTGTTTGAAGTATTCTGCAGCCAAGAATTGACAATTTAATTTATACTTAGACAAAATATTGAAAAATTCAAAGTTTTGCAAAGATATAAATAAATCATTATTAAGGAATTTAGCCAGGCTAATGTATATAGAACTAATGGGCATTAGATGGCGATTACGCTTTCGAGCATACGTTATACAGCACTAATTTAAATAACATTTTAAGAGCACATCACCTAGTAAAAGATGTAGTGCATGTTAACTTTTGTTGTCGTACAAATTTGAAACAATTTTTTGGTTTTATTGATTAATCAACTTTTTTTTTAGAAATGCACAATGCTGGAAGGATATAAACATGTTTGATTTTTTCATTTTCGCTTTCAAAGTTAAAATTAAGAATAGAAATAATTAATTAATTAATATAAGCCAAAAAATCAATTATTCAATCATGTAAGTATTTGTTTTAGTAAACTTGATAGCTAAAATAAATAATTCTAACATTGCTTTGATGGAGAAGTTAGAGGCTTTAAATAAACCAGTTAGTAAAATTGATGAAATCATTTGTAATCTTAATACTTTAGCTTTGGAGGCTAATTTAAAAGTTGATTCAAAGGCTAGCTTACAAAACCCTCTAACAGATCCACCGAGAAGTCCTAAGAGTCTGCTGTTGATGTCCTTCTAACAATAAACATTTTGTAGAAAAGTGTTTAATTTAATAATAAAAACAAAAAATTATGTCAAATTTGGACGACAACAAAAGTTAACATATCGTACAATTTTTACCATGTAAATCTCTATGGCCAAACTTAAATAAAACGCACGGTGTAATTAGAATAATACAAAATAAGATCGCTCTTTATTTTTGTAATGTATTCGAATTTATATTTATTTTATATTTTAATAAAGACGCGCATAGGAATGCGCATATGTTTTTTGTGTATCTTTTGTGTGTGTGAATCGAGGAGAATAAAGTGAACTGTTGAAAGGTCAACGTGTGTTTTCATTGTGTGAGCCTTATCATAATATAAGTGAAAATACACACCAAAAATTGGCGACGAGGAATAGAAAAACCCACCTACGATGGCGGAAACGGCAGAGACCAGTGCTGGCAGTAGTCTAATTGGATGTTTGAGGGAGTTTCATCACGAGAAGAACGATATTACAGTTTTCAAGGTAAAACTTCAACAATTTATCGTGGCGAATAACTTCGAAAAAAAACGCAACCAAAAAGCGTGCTATTCTATTAAATATTTTACACGAAGACACATATGTATTGTTACGAAACTTATGTGTACCTGAAGATATCCTATGAAGAATTACTAGAGAAATTAGTGAAGCATTTCAGTCCGGTACAATCATATTTTGCGGCAAGAATAAAATTCTACAGCGCACGCCGAGATGAAGAGGAGTCCGTAGCGGTCTGGGCAGCGCGCGTCAAGAGTTTATCAGCGGGATGCGGCTTTGATACGGAAATCAGCACCGTCATGAGAGACCTGTTCGTCGTGGGAATTGGAAACGGCCCCATATTGGATCGTCTTCTGGAAGTCGACCCCACTTCGAAGCCAACCCCTACGCTGGAGACAATGATGCAAATAGCTCAAAATAAGGAGGCGGCGGCAAAAGAGCGGCGTATTCAAGTGAAATCGGAAGTTCATCAAATTACAAGGTATAAAAAACAATGTCATTCTAATATACAGAAAGCCAGTGGCGCCAATGCTCAAGAAAAACAGTTTTCGCATAAAAGTAGGTGCAAGGTTTGCGGAAGAATGAACCATCAGACTTTTGAATGTAGATATAAATCATTTACTTGTAATAATTGCGGAAAACAAGGTCATTTAGCAAATGTGTGTAAAATTAAAAATAATAAAAACTCACACAAGTTTTTGTCGCACCAGATGGTTAATCAGGAAAATTTAAACCAAACAGATCTTTTTAATATCAATGAAATTAATAATATCAATCCATTTTACGTTAAATTGCTGATTGAAAATGTTCCTATCAATTTTCAAATTGATACGGGTGCTACACATACTGTGATATCCGAAAGAATTTATCGCAGACATTTTGAAAAATATCCACTTCTAGAAAATGATTTAATTTTTAAAGATTATATTGGATTCAGTTTTCAACCCCTTGGTAAATTAAATTTAAATGTAATAGTCAATCAAATTAAATATAATATGGAAATGTACATTATTAAAAATGGAGGAGTTCCATTAGTTGGAAGAAATGCTTTAAGGTTATTTAACATTGGCATGAATAGCAATATGGTTGAAAATAATTTTTATAATTCAAGCGTACCTCGCAAAGTTAATATATTAAGCAAAAAATATTACAAAATTTTTGAAGACGGCTTGGGAACGTTTACAAAAGATAAAATTACTTTAATTATGAAAGAAAATTGTGAACCTAAATTTTTTAAAGCACGCCCTATTGCATTTTCATTTAAAAAAAAGGTAGAAAATGAAATAGAACGTTTAGTTAAATTAAAGGTTTTAGAACCAGTTACCTATTCTAACTGGGGTACTCCAATAGTACCAATTTTAAAACCTAATGGTTCCGTCAGAATTTGTGGTGATTACAAATTAACTGTTAATCCAAATTTAGAAATTCTAAGGTTCCCGTTGCCACGAATTGAATACTTGTTTAATAAATTAATGGGAGGATATACATTTTCTAAGATTGATTTGTCAGAAGCTTATCAGCAAGTGCTATTGTCAGAAGATTCACGAGATTATGTAACAGTATCTACTCATATGGGTCTTTTTAGATATACTCGACTTCCGTACGGCATTACCAATGGTCCCGCCTATTTTCAAAAAATGATGGAACAGTTGCTAGCCGATATACCGGGTGTTGCATGTTACTTAGATGACATCATAATCACAGGGGATACTGATGACGAACACTTAAGGCGTCTAGAATTTGTATTTAGAAGATTAGCTGATAGTGGACTCAAGGTAAAATTAAGCAAATGTCAGTTCATGCAATCATCAATACAGTACTTAGGTCACATAATTGACAAAAAAGGGTTGCACACTACTACTGAACGGGTAGATGATATAAAAAATTGCCCACGTCCTAGAAACGTTACTGAATTAAAATCATTTCTAGGAATGGAAAATTTTTATTATAAATTTATAAAAAATGGTGGTACTTTATTGCACCCCTTATATAAATTATTGAAAAAAGAGGTACAATTTAATTGGAATGATGAGTGTGAACAGTCATTTAAGTCGTGTAAAGAATTATTAATTTCTAAACCAATTTTGAGTCATTTTGATGCAAATATTCCATTAAAATTAACAGTAGATGCTTCATCGGTAGGAGTGGGTGCAGTTTTAGCACATATTATAGATGGTAAAGTTGAAAAACCTATTGCTTACGCCTCTCGTGTTTTAAACAAAGCAGAATTAAACTACTCCCAAATCGATAAAGAAGCCCTGTCAATAGTATTTGGAGTCTCAAAATTTTATCAATACTTATTTGGAAATAAATTTATATTGGCAACAGATCATAAGCCTTTACTTGCTATTTTTGGTCCTAAAAGAGGCATACCAGTAATGGAAACAAGCAGGTTACAAAGATGGGCACATTTTTTGTCATCATTTAGTTTTGAAATTTGTTATGTTAAATCTCAAAATAATTCTGCTGACTGTTTGTCAAGATTACCGATAACTAATAAAGAAAATGCAATTTCTAGAGTAAATTTTTATGAAAACGATACAAGTTACATTAACCTATTAGATAATAATGTAAAATTGCCAATTAATTATAAAGATATTAAAAGAGAATCTAGTAGAGATATTATTTTAAGTAAAGTTATTGATTACACTTTAAAAGGATGGCCTAATAAATGCCCAAATGATGAATTTAAACCGTATTTTATCAGAAAACATGAGTTATGTGTAGAACAAGAAATTTTAATGTGGGGATATCGATTAATAATTCCTAAAAAATTCCAAAATGCAATTTTAGCAGAAATTCACGAAAATCATATGGGAATTGTAAAATCTAAATTATTTGCCCGTGGATATATTTGGTGGCCAAACTTAAATCAAGACATTGAACATCTATGTAAGCAGTGTACATTATGTAATAATTTTAAAGATGCCCCTCCCAAGACACAAATAAGTCCTTGGATTTGGCATGAAAAAGTATGGACTAGAATCCATATTGATTATTTAGGTCCATTGAATAATAAAAGTTATTTAGTAATTGTAGATTCTACGTCTAAGTGGTTAGAGTGTTTTAAAATGAACAGTACTGACTCCACAGCTACAGTCACTAACTTAATTGAAATTTTTGCGAGATTTGGTTTACCAAAGGAAATTGTTTCGGATAATGGAACGCAATTCACCAGCGATATTTTTCAAAATTTTTGCACACAATACTGTTTAAAACATATGACCAGTGCCCCGTACCATCCATCTAGCAATGGTGCGGCTGAAAGTTGTGTGAAACAAATTAAACATATTTTAATTAAAGCTAACGCTAAAAGCGATATAGAAATAACAATGTATTGAGCAAATTTTTATTTCAATATAGGAATACACCCCATACTGTTACAAATGAGTCACCTGCGAAATTAATGTTAGGACGTAATTTAAGATGTAAGTTAGATTTGTTAAGAAATTCTACAGATGAGGTAGTAAGACAAAAACAAATGAAACAAATTGAGAATGCGGGAGGAAGCAGAAACGTGCAGTTCGAAATTAACGAAAAAGTGAACGTGCGCGATTTTCGCGGTATAAATAAAGTGAAGCGAAAATGGTGCGAAGCGCGAATATTACGACCATTGGGAAAAAAACATTACGAAGTGAAAACAATAGAGGGTTTAGTCTGGAAGAGGCATGTTAATCAAATTATTAAAAACCTTAGCTTATCTTCCAGTACTCAACCTCCGCATGAAGTCAATTTAGAAAATAAGAACGACATTGTAAATAATAGCGTATCGCAATCCTCACAAATTGGAAATGCCGAAACTTCGGGTACTACTCGATGTTTAAGACGTAGAAGTCAATTAAAGAAACCCGATCGATTCGACAACTCCAATATTTAAAAAAAGAGGGGTTATGTAATGTATTCGAATTTATATTTATTTTATATTTTAATAAAGACGCGCATAGGAATGCGCATATGTTTTTTGTGTATCTTTTGTGTGTGTGAATCGAGGAGAATAAAGTGAACTGTTGAAAGGTCAACGTGTGTTTTCATTGTGTAAGCCTTATCATAATATAAGTGAAAATACACACCAATTTTTTACTTTCCCCCATATGCAAAACAAAGGGAAAGTATTGTTTTCAAGAAAATTTTCAAATCAAAAATTTTGAGAAGATTACGTTCAAATAAAATAAACTTCTGAAAGGTTATTGGTTTCAAGTATCTAACCAAATTTTGCTTTTTTGTGACAGTTACGATAGACATTTTAATACTTAAAGTAACGCGTGTTTTCCACTCCCAGACTAAGCATGAAGTAAAATTTCGAGTTTAGAAAAGCCCCGCGTAGAAAATTTGTCGAGGGTCGCGCAGCGACCCGAGACAAATTTTCACGGGGCTTTTCTAAACTCGAAATTTTACTTCATGCGCCACGCGTATACAACACTGGTTTAAACTGAAGTTAAAAACGCACTGAAAACCAACCCAACTTTGATATATTTTCAAAATTGAATGTTTTCTTTCCTATCCATGATGTAAACCTTCAGATATTCGTTGTTTTCTTGTGAAAAAACTTCGATTCCCTGTAGTCCTTCGGTCTTCGAAGACCACGATTGATCCATCGAGCTGTAGCCTTTGTAAAATGGTATTAAATTAAATAATCTAGAGTGATCCTGCAATTTGAAACTTCTAAGAACGAGTGTTGTCCACTCCCAGACTAAGCAAGAAGTAAAATTTCGAGTTTAGAAAAGCCCCGCGTAGAAAATTTGTCGAGGGTCGCGCAGCGACCCGAGACAAATTTTCACGGGGCTTTTCTAAACTCGAAATTTTACTTCATGCGCCACACGTATAAACCACTGATTTACAGTTAAGTTAAAAATATATAACGCTTAAATGTCATGTCAATTAATATTTGTTTGATACCTTTTACCTATAAACTAATAATATATTTTTAATATCTTACTTTCACATAACCTACCATAGTCACTTAATGTAGCATCTTCTACGTGTAACAATTTTTGTATATTTTTAGTATTTTGCTTATGACATAAATGAAATATCCTTAAAAGCTTTTCCCCGAACGAAATTAATTAACGTTAAACAGGGGATGTTTTAGCGAAAGAGCCACAGTAGTGCCATTATACCTACACTGCATTTTCTGCACACCACAACCAATGGCGTAGGTATATAGAGAACATGTTATAATTAAGGACCGGTTTGCCTGGGCGACCATATTTAAGTACATTAAACCTACCTAATACTTCCTCGTGTCTAATTAATTTATATTCCCGCAGGTAATATCCCGTCCGAGAAAAGGGAAATCGAAATAATAAGCGGGTAACCACTGTGCCATTAATTTAACTGAAATAATAAGTTATCAAGTATTCACAATAAAAATAAACCCAAATACTCCCAAATTAAAATCCAGCCATAGACCTAGTTTATTTGATTTTTAAGTTTTGGTATAAATTTACTTTCAAAACTCACCATAAACCTTTTTATTTATTTTTATTTATAATATATAAAATTACGAAAAAACTATTCGTGAAAATGCAAACAATGTCTTAATTAATAAGACAACTTAAGACGATAAATATCTATAGAAACAACTACTTCCCGTGCAAATACACCTCCGGATATTGAATTATATAATGAAATATTTAAAATCTTAGTCAATTTGATTTGTTACAACGCTCTATTAAAGTATATGTAACGTTTAGGTCAAATTCTCTTCAAACCAACTAACAATACAAATTTAAAAGGAAAGGAGAGATAGCAACAAATTAGAAGTGAAAGGACTTGGATTAAAACTGATGTCTTAGGCCATCTATAGACGCGTTTCGAGATTTATCTCTCTTCAGTATAGCTTTGCTTATGACGTTTCAAAAATGAAGAATAAAATTAAAAAAACTTATATGGAAAAAGTGTTGTGTGTGGAATGAACAGGTACGCAGAAATGGAATGAGTTTTATTTATTTATACATACATATTATACCCTATTTCTAATACATGGTATATTATAACATGATATTAAGGGTGTATACGACCACATCTTTAATTAAAACTTGTTTAAAAATGAATTTCAATTTCAATTTTGATTTCAAAAATACAATTAACCCAGGTCCACTGGCGATATTAAAAACAAAAAGGAACATCAGAAATGGTAATCTCAGTGACATTAAATAAATAAAAATTTACCTACGTAAATAGCTGTAAATATATGAAATTATGAACGCTGGAGGCTTCTACTTCGATATACATGTTAATTCAATAAAATGAAACACTTTAACTTTGTTTGTATAACACAATATTTTGATTTTTGTGACTGCAGTTTCGGCAACTCAACTTGCCATAATTAAAAATATATAAATACAAAATGTATAAATTAATAAATGATTATATAAAATAATATCACAATATTGTTGATGGAATCACAGATTAAGTTAAATTATATAGCTAAAGCAATATATCACAGGTTTTGGACACACAATATTGTATCACAGATGGATTAAGCAAAATCAATATATCATAAGTATTAAATTCCCCATTAATACTTATATTGTGTGTCCAAAACCTGTGATATATTGCTTTAGCTATATAATTTAACTTAATCTGTGACTCCATCAACAATATTGTGATATGATATACCATTCGGACAGCGTTTTTTTAGGGTTTTTCAAAAAAAAAAGCAAATATGGGGTAAATGTAATATATGCGATCTTGCGGTTTCTTACAACTTGCTTATAGATTCATAAACTATAAAAATTAAATTTTATTTCTTTTTAGAGGTCAAGCCGGACGGTTGACCGGCTTGACCTCTAAATCTGGCCTAAAATAAGGCCGTGTCCGCCGTGTTTTTCCCCATGGCCGGAAATATTTGTTCGGTTCTGTGATCTGAATTAAAAATGAACTAGCAGTCGTTAATCTGTATTAAATTATCTGGAGTTTGAACCACCGACAATGAAAAATCTCGATAAATAACAAAATAGAGGCCATTTGAAAAAAAAATGGTCGCTTTTTGCCCCCCTTTTTCTGACTTTAAGGCTCTCTGAAAAATAACAAATGTTTATATATTTGAATAACGGTGGTTCAAACTCTAGAGCAGTGATGGGGAAACTACGGCCCGCGGGCCAAGTCCGGCCAGCGGAAAGGTTTAATCCGGCCCGTTTAAGAGTGCCGTCGTGAGAATGTTGAACGCGTTCTTACTTCGTAATGTGACGACCCGCATAAATACTACCTACCTACGATTAAGAATTATTCTTTGGCCCGCTACGATTGTCTGGTTATTACAAATGGCCCGTCTTAAAAAAAGTTTCCCCACCACTGCTCTAGAGAATAATGTGGAGAACCGGATACTAAAATAGTTTGAAAAAAATGTTTCCGGCCAGTGAAAAAAAAGTAAAGTTAATAAAACGCATTTAAAGTTTTGACACAAGTTTTAACCTTCAGTCAGCTATGCCAGCACCATACAGTAGGCCCTGGTTCTGGTTCTTTGGAGAGTGCGCATTTCTGCACTACACTTAGGCCTCATTAGGCCGATTGTGCTGCAGTAGGCCCTTCTCTTCCTCTAAAAAATCGGTTTAAATAATTTGCTCGTGCCGGTGTTGTTGGAAGGCCTCCCGAGCTGCTGGAGTGAGTCTGAGCGCTCTGCCTCGGTCCTCACCTGAAAGGCCTTGGCTTGCAGGCCAATGCGGATTCCCAATGTTTCTATTGTCTTAAAAATTGCCAAGTACCCGTCGTTAAAGATGCTGGTGGCTAAGAAGGAAGCGATAGCAACGGTTTTTGCATCAAAGTAAAGGTGTTTTGGAGTCAGCTTCCATACGCAAGCATTCAAACTTTCGTTTAAGTTCTGAGTATTTCAACCCAGGCACCTACTCATCAAATCGTCGTCGGATAGTGACTCGTAAATTGGACGAATGACCTGCTGAACTTTGAATTTGTAAAATCCACCGGTAGCCTTTGCCACCTGCTACTTACACCAATTGTCGCTGACTGCTGGGCAATTGTCGTGTTGCGGGTTTTTGTCGGTTGAAAATTTGTGCAAAAACGTAGCCCACACTGCATTTTTCATCTCCTCAATCGAATTAGGATGACGTCGGATTGCCAAACCGTAATAAATTGTCAATTGCTTGATCAAACTATCGGTCAGTTTACCTTAACCTATTTTATCCCCACTTACCAAAATGCTTAACAAATGCTTAAGAAACAACGTGTTCCCAGATGTTTTTCCATTGTAATTCCAATTTTTAAGAAAGGCTAGGTAGACGATCCTAATAACTATCGTCCCATTTCACTTCTGCCTCAATTTGGAAAAATATTAGAAACAATTATGCTGAACCAATTAGTCTCCTATCTGGAAGAAACGAACATCCTAGTAATTGAGCAATATGGCTTCAGAAAGGGTCGATCAACAGTGGCATTTGCCGAAACAATTATTGATGCATTTGAGGAAGGCTCAGTATCAATGGCTACTTTCCTGGACTTGTCTAAGGCCTTTGACTGTATTTTTTCATGAAATATTGCTGCGTTAACTGTATTTCTACAATATACACTCAGATAGCTGCCGGCTCTTACTCTCCTATCTCTCTGGAAGAACGCAGTGCGTCTTATCCAACGGAACCATATCTGAAGCCTCAGCTATTGAACATGGGGTACTGTAGGGTTCGGTATTAAAACCGCTTTTATTTTTACTCTACATTAATGACCCACCCTGCGCGTTGTCAGCCACGAAAACCATTTTATATGCGGACGACACCACCATTATTAATAAAGCGCCGAATTTGACCTCAGCTACCGGTTTTCACTATCAATCACTTTACAAAGGTTCAGAATGGTTCCTAAATAACCGTCTGAAACTCAATTGCAGTAAATCAGCTACGCTCACTTTTTCATTAAAGAGCAGAGTGCAGCAGCAATCTTCTACGAAGTTTCTGGGAGTTCATATTAAACTCGCTCCGCACTCCGAAAGAAATGAAATGTCAAATGAAAATCCTGCTACATTCCTGAGTTGCAAAAGCTGACATTTTTGCAGTTGCTAAAGGTCCCAATTTTTTTACTTATGTTATGTTATGTTATGTTATGGGGTCGGTGGGTCGTATGGCCTCTGGGCCTTTCGAAGTTACCTCGACCTAAAAGATCTTTTGTAACTATCCCTGACCTACTTGAGTCCCTCAATGTCTAGACTTCTTATAAAGTCTACTATAACTTGAGGATCAATGTGTACCAATTTTTCGGTGTTTAAAGTGGCCGATGACAGGTAGTTCCCTCTTTGAAGGGACAAGGCAGGGCATTCACAAAGTAGGTGCTCTGCTGTTTCTTGTGCCTCGTTGCAGAACCTGCAGTTGACATCAGTTGTCTGACCCATCTTGGTGAGGTGGTACTTCAGAGGACAGTGTCCAGTTAGAAGGCCGGTTATGAGCCTTAGGTTGCCCTTGCTTAACCTGAGAAACTGTCCGGCTCTTACGGCAGAGAAGGCGATGAAAACTTTTCGCCTGCCGCAGACCAGGTGTGTTTCTCAGGTGAGCACTTTTGGCAGCATCTTCCCATTCCCGGATCATCCCCTTGGTGCGGACTTTAGTTATTCCACTGTAGGGTTCTGGTCCGACAAATGGAGTTTTGGACCCTTCCTTGGCAAGGTTGTCGGCAATTTCATTGCCTTTGATCCCTGCGTGTCCCGGAACCCAGACCAGTTTGACTCTGTTGTTCCTAGCCAGCTGCTTTAGGGATAGCTTGCACTCCCAGACAGATTTAGACTTGCATGTAGGCGAATTTATTGCCTTTAATGCAGCTTGACTGTCTGAGCAGATGCAAACCCTCTGTTTGTTGTATCCCCTGTCTAAACATATGTGGGCGCATATGTTCAGCGCCTCGATTTCTGCCTGAAATATCGATGGGGATCGTCCCAAGGCCTTTGATAACTCGAATCGAGGGCCAGTGATACCGATTCCGACTCCGTTCTCAGTTTTGGATCCGTCAGTGAACCAAACCATCGAGGAGCCTTGTAACTGCTTGACCTTCGCTCCAACATCATGACGGCCATGGATGGCCACTTCAATCGTTGTGTCGAAGTCGTAGTCAGTTGACATGTAGTCTTTGGGCATGTATATCGCTTTTTCACACACAGTGTTGAGGATTTTTAGGTGCCCGTTAAAGTATCTATATTTTGGTTTGTCTGTCTGGATTATTCTTAATGCGTCTAGTGCTGCTTCCCTTTTCACGTTTTTCATAGCCCCTGTGATGCCCAAACATGCCAGCCGTTGAACCTTGCTGAGCCTTGCTTGGGTTGTGATCTCCGTTGTCTTTGTCCACCAGACAACGGAACCATAGGTGATTATTGGTCTTATCACCGTAATGAAAAGCCAGTATATCACCTTGGGGTGTAAACCCCATCTTTTGCCAAATAGCCTGCGGCAAGCCCATGTTGCCCTTACTGCTTTGGCAGTGATGTTATCTACATGGGATTTCCAGTTTAGCCTCTGGTCAAAGGTGAGGCCGAGATATTTAACTGTGTTGGAAAGCACAATGAGTTTCCCATTAATGGTTAGTGCCTTAAGATTTAATTTCTACGACCTGTAAATGGGACAATTACAGTCTTGTTGGGATTGATAGTGAGCCCCTTTTGCACGCACCATGTACTTACTTTCCGAAGGGCTGACTGCATGCGGTTGGACACCGTATCGTCATGCTTTCCCCTAACTATGATGACGATGTCGTCAGCATAGCCTTATACGTCAAATCCGTCGTTGGATAACACCGATATTAGCTCATCGACAACTAGTGACCACAGCAGGGGCGATAGAACCCCGCCTTGTGGGCACCCCTTTACTGCGAACACAGTTGCCGACTCATCGCCAATGGACCGTGTGATCCTACGACCTTTGAGCATAGCATGGATCCATTTGGATGTGGAGGCATCAATTCCTCTTGATTTGGTGGCCGTATCTATGGAATCATAGGTGGTGTTGTCAAATGCACCTTCGATGTCCAAGAATGCGCATTGAGCCACTTCTTTGCTTGCGATGCTCTTCTCTATTACACTTGTTAGTGTGTGAAGGGCATTTGTTGTTGATTTGCCTGCTTGATAGGTAAATTGGTGTTTGTGAAGTGGAAACGATTGAAGAGCTTTCCCTCTGATATTTCTATCAATGATTTTCTCCATTGATTTTAGGAGAAAGGAGGTGAGGCTTATGGGGCGATATGACTTGGGCTCGTCAGTTTGGCGTTTGCCAGCCTTTGGTATAAACACCACCGCCACCTCCCTCCACTGCTTGGGGATATACCCAAGAGAGTAGCTAGCTCTGAATATTTGCGTGAGATGTGGTAATAACTCCTCCCCTGCCCTTTGCAAAAGGGCTGGAAAGATGCCATCTGCCCCCGCGGATTTGAACGGCTTGAAGTCGTTGATCGCCCATGTTATTATGCTTGGAGTGAAGATCTATGTTGCCAGTTTTTTGCTTTCTCTGGCAGGGCGTTCTTCTACCTCAAAGCCGATGGCAGGTAAGTCTTTACTGTTAATTGCCTGGGACCCAGGAAAGTGAGCTTCTAGGAGTACTCTTAGACTTTCTTCTAGGGTTCCAGTGTATTCACCGTTGGACTTTTTTAGTAGTCCAATACCGTTCGTGTGATCCTTTGCAAGGACTTTTTGGAGGCGTTGTGCGGGAGGTAGATCATCTATCCCCTCGCAGAAAGTCCTCCAAGTTTTCCTTTTGGATTTTCTCAGTTCTTTGTTGTACTCTGTAAGGGCCTTTCTGTACTCCTCCCACTGTCCAGAAGCTTTAGCCCTATTGAAAGTACGCCTAGTTTTGGCCTTTAGGCTCGCGAGTTCGCTGTTCCACCAGGGCACTTCTCTAACAACGGCCCTTTGCTTTAGTGGACAACTACTTTCGTAAGCGATGTTGATTACATCTTGTAATTGTGTCGATGCTTTTTACTTACTTTACTTTAAAAATACCTACAGTCAAAAATCTAATTATGTGATTATCCTTCGTATATAAATAAATTGCGCTATTATTAATTAATCATTTGATGAACACTTTTATAAAACCTTGCTATTATTCAATATAATACGTAATGTTTAGTATTTTATCAATATATTGATTTACTTCACTGATTTATTAAATACATGCCAGGCGCATTCACCATATTTATAATGTGTATTTTATTCAATACACGGATTGTTCAATTATTTATATTTACTAAACTAATATTATAAACACGGCATTAGAAGTGGAATTTCTTCTGTGTATAGCTAAATACTAGTGACTTTATTTTAGAAATTAATTAATATGAAATAATTAGGACAATTTAATAAAATACACAAAACAATAAATAATAAAATGGATTTTTGTACTACAAAAACAAACAGTAATAGAAGGGAAATAGTTAAAATTAAGGAGAGGAGCTTAAGGGTGGGGTTGTGGAACGTGGTCAGGATGAAGTCGAATGTGTAGGGCGAGAGGTGGCAGAAAGACTTTGAGAAGTGGGTAGCAGGAAAAGATGTAGTAGGATTATTGGAAACATGGATGATGAAGGAGAAGTGGGTAGCAGGAAAAGAAGTAGTAGGATTATTGGAAACATGGATGATGAAGGAGGAGTGGCCAATGAAAGAGGCAACGAAAGGAAGGGCGAAGGGTAGTATGATAGTGAGAACGAAGTGGTAGAAAGGGATTTAGGTGGTCGGCGCAATAGGCAACGAAAGAAGCAAAGAAAGGGAGGGCGAAGGGTGATATGATAGTGGGTCTCTAAAAACTAAAGAGGTGAAGTTTATAGAAGAGGTAGACGGTATGGCGTGGGCTAAATGCCAAAAGAGGGGGGGGGTGTCTGTTGGAAGTTTGAGTAGTGTAAATTAGTAAAAATTGGGCTTAAGTGCGGAAAGCGTTAAATGACAAAGGCAACGAAGGAGGGAGATGTGTTGTGGGAGGAGATTTTAATACCAGAATGAGGAAGATAGAGGGAGGAGTAGCTGGGCAAGGTAAATTAATAGTAAAGACGTCTCAGGATAAATTGATAGACAGGGATGGTAGGAGAATGGGGGATTGGTTAATAGGAGAGGGATGGAAGATGGTAAACGATTGGGAAGGGAAGAAAACATATGTGGGATAACAAGGATCGTCAGTCATTGATTATGTCGTAATAAAGGGGTTAAATAGGGGAGAAGTTAGAAAAATGGAGGTGGAGGAAGTCCTGGGGTCTGACCATTTGCCAATAGTCGTAGAAATACGGATGGGCGAATTTGAGGAAAATGAACAAGAACAGATAGTGTGGAAGATAGAAAATATTACGAGAGCTATTAAGAAAATGGGAAAGTGCTTAAAGAAAATTGACTGGAATAAAGTGAAAACGATGGAAGAGATGGAAGAGACCATCGCGAGATGTGGAAGAAAAGTAAAAAGAGGCGATGGAAGCAGATGCCCATGGTAGGACGAGGAGTGACGTGACGCAAAGAGGAAAGTGAGGAAGACAGTGAGGCAGTGGAGCTTTGGTAGGAAAGAAGAGGGGGGGTGGTGGCAGCGAGGGCTAGGTACGCTAAACTATGCGAAAAAAAGAATATGCAGGCCTTGGAAAGAACTACCGATAAAATGAGATTATGTAGAAATGAAAGGGAGATATGGAGTGTTTTAAAAAGAGGTGAAATGAAGGAGCACATAGGAGTGTCTTTGCAAGAATAGACACAGAAATGTAGTAAAATGACTGGAGAACCGGGTGGGCTAGGGGAACAAAAAGTGGTGGGGGAGGTTAAAGAGTTTACGGAGGAGGAAATAGAAAAAAGCGTTTGATGAGGTTAAGACTGGAAAAGTCGCTGGGCTGGACGGGTTAAAGGCAGAAATGTGGAAGGAGATAGGAAAGGAGGGAAAGCAGAAGTTTGGAGAGTTGCTGAACCAAATGTGGAGAGGAGAATCCAACTTATTAAAAGCGTGGCGTGTGGAGGTTATGTGCCCGGTGCAAAAAGGTGGAGATACATTAAATGTAGAGAATTATAGAGGAATATCGATTATGTGTACAGGGTACAAAATTGCAATGACGGTGGTAAAGAATAGATTGGAGAAGGAGGTGAAGACCAACGGAATGCTGCCGGATGCAACGGGGTTTTACAAAAGGGAGGGGAACAAGAAACCAAATCGTTACGCTGGCAAGGATGGTAGAAAGAGTGTTGGAAGAGAGAGGGAGTATGTACGCTGTTTTTCTGGATTTGAAAACAGCGTACGATACTGTCCCGAGAGAAAGGTTAGTGGAATGTCTGAGAAGGAAAGGAGTGAGCGAAGTAACGGTGGAGTGGATTACAAGGGTGTACAAGGAAACGTGGGTGAGGGCGAAAGTAGGAGAAAATGTGTCTGAAAGAGTTAGAACTTGGATGGGGGTAAGACAAGGATGCTCGCTGAGCCCGTTGTTGTTTAACCTATATATTAGCGAATTCTAAAAGGTTTTTAGAAAAGGGCAAGCGGGCGGGGTAGTGATCGGAAAAAGGAAGGTATGGATGCTAGGTTATGCGGATGATATGGCGCTCTTGGCGAGGGACTGAGGAGAGATAAAGGAGGTGATGCAGAGAGTTAAGAGATATACAGACAAAAGAGGTCTGCGAGTGAATGCAAGGAAAACAAAGTGGTTGAGATTTAGGAATAAAGGAAGGGAAGAAAGAGTGGGTGAATTGAAATGGAAGGGGGAGGTGATTAGGAGGGTGAAGGAATTTAAATACTTAGGCTTCATATTTTAAGGTACGGTTGGGTACGGGGAGCACGCCAAATGGGTTCAAGGGAAAGCAAGGAAAGCATGGGGCATGGTGAGAAAAAAGTGGGGAAAATGGTTTGCGGGCAACTTCCAATTGGCGTGGAAGTTGTGGGATGCGTGTGTGAAGTCTATTTTTTTGTATGGGGTGGAAACATGGGGCATAAGGGAGTATGAATGTATTGAGAAAGAGCAGTTTTGGTTCCTGAGCCAGATCTTGGGGGTGAAATATCAATCCCTGAGTACATTCTGCTTCAGGAGACATTCTGCTTCAGGAGTCTGCAGACTCAGGAGAATGAGTGTGCATGGTGAGGCAAAGGAGAGAGTAGTGAAATATGAGATGAAGATGTGTGAATTGGTAAGTGACAGACTGGTGAAAGAGGTGTGGAGAACGTGCAAGGGAAGAGGGATGATTAAGTGGAGGATGGAGTGCAGAAAAATGTATGAAAGGGCAGGAGGTTTTTTTTTATTGAACACACGATAAGTGCTCGAATCCGGCCTAGAAAATAAAATTACAAATACATGTATCAAGAAGTAATTAATCAACCCTTCCCTTATATATATGTATATATATATAGGAATTTAATAACCATTTTTTGTTTAATTAAAACGGAAATTACCCATATAATATTATGGACTACGTCTATTTTTCCCCGCTTACAATTCCAAATTAATTAAGCAATGAAGAATCTCGTAATTAATTAAATTCTCGAGGAGCGAAAATAAGACTAAGACAATAAAACGTGATTAAATATCATTCGGGCTTTTCGCAAAATAAAACGGGTGCGCAGTCTAAATATTTACCTGGCAGCGTTACAAACGCCCATAATATGGATTTCGTGATGATTTTAAGATACATCGGATTATACGTGTTTTCGAAAGCCTACAGCGAAGTTTCAGTTTCTGCGTTACATGAAATAGGTCACGGAATAACTATAAAATTATACTGTTATTTCTTAATAAATATAATAAAATTACATAGTGGCACTATAATGTATCATATGTTCAATAAAAATAAACCTCTAGATTGCCTTGATTTTATTTGTTTTAATTTAAGTTGGCTACACGTTTTAGGAATGGGCATATAATACGTCAGACATAATGATTATAATATAACTGTTCACTGTGGAGGCTTCTACTTCGTTATACATAATTATTTACACAAATACGACAATTAGTAGAGGGTTACAGCCGATTCTAGAACCTCCTCCTCATTTGAGAGGAAACTCCTCAAAATGATTAAAAGAGTTAAAACCTCCTGGTAGGGAGGAGGTGTCTTTTTAGAATCTCCAAAGAACCTTCTTTCCTCCTCCTCATAAAATGAAGAGGAGGAGGAGGAGGTTACTTTACGGTTTTATTGATTCTAAAGAGGCAATATACTCTTAATAATTTTAAGATAGTTTTCACCAAATAGAAGAGGTAGGGTTCATAGAATCGGCTAAAAATATCACCCTTGAGTGCTTACAGTCCACGGTCTAACGTATTGTCTAGCATCCATTAAAGACAAATAATGTGTCTAATCAAAATCCAAAGGGGCCCTTACCCCCTTAAGATTTTCACCCGATACATTACAGCTTTTATGCGCTGTATCGCTATAGGCGGACCATGCACAAGACAAGATGTGTTCATCTCGATGGTTCAAGGGCGACTGATGAATAATACATAAGATGTCATATATGAATCTATTAATAAATATTGTCAATGCGGTTAAAGTGTTGTTAGCAACATCGATGATTGAAGGTATTGAATGCCTTCAATTGGATTCTAATGAGTGGGTAAACGACCTCCTTTAGGCGGGAAAATCATAAAGTAGTTAGTCCTTTTCAGAGGAGAAGTATGTGAGGTCGTTGTGATGTAAAAATATATACAGAACCTCCCCCCAACATAATATTATGGGACTATATAAGATCTGCCGGATGGGTGTAACTTATTACAGTACACGTGTTGTTGTCAAGAATACATCTGCCAGAACTGTGTCACTAATTAGTGTTGTTGTCAATAATAAATTTAATAATAAGTAAGTATTTGTAATTATTTTGAAAATAAATTAATTTATTGATTGAAGTGAAATTTTAGTGAAACGACAAAACCCGAGTAATATACAAATTATTAGAGCACATATTCGAAATAATGGGCCAATTGATAATGCGAATTCAGCAAATGACTCGGGATTTTTTGAAGAGGGTGAAGAACCTTTTTCGAATATAAATCTACCGAATCATTGTGAGACTACTACTGTTGATGTTCCATGGAATATCAACGATACCAACGATGATGCCAACCACAACAATCAACTTGTAAAACAAAAGAAGAACGCTATGAAAAATTTATTGTCGTCGAATACGTATTTTTTAAATAAAAGTAATTCTAAATGGGTGTCGGTAGGTTTGGACATAGATCTTAATCTTGAACCAGTTATTAGAATATTGGGTAAGGGTGGGCAAGGAATTTCTTTGAATGAACAGATGTGGACAGTATTTTTAGAACAAAAAGTGAATATCAACCAAACATTTTTTTATGTAGATACGGATCAAACAATCAGCTTTAATGGAGTAAACATTTCATTTAGTTTAATGAATAATTGTCGTAAAGTTGCAAGAATTGATATCGGTGGAAATCACGTATTTTTATCGTATGAAGGTCTTCGTGAATTGTGGAAACTTGTTGATGTTGTTTCGTCTCGTTTGGAATATTTAAAAAATCTTAAGTTTAGTGAATATTACTATTCTTGCTTGAGTTTATTAAATGAACTGGATGGGGATATGAAAACTCGTTTTTCGAAAATAATGCAAGGCGAATGTAATGAATATGCTTGTATGATTGATGAATTGTTACTCTATGGTAATGATAAGTTATTGTTCGATTTTGATATGCAACATATAATGTTAGATTCTTATAATAATGGGAAGTAAAAAGAAAGTAGTAATGTGTGAAAGTAAAAATATTATTCATAATATGTATGTATGGACATTTGCGTATAAAGAAGCTAGGAAAGGTGCATGGCATATATATTATTATGATTCTTTAAGATTCAAAGAAAAAATGAAAAGAATCGAATTAGCAATAAGTTTTTGTTTACAAAGTAGTTTTAGGGAGAATGTATATAACTCAAGGTTTAAGTAGAACATAGTTAGTATATGTGTTAGTATTAGGTGAAGTGGTAAATGTTTGTTAAAATTAAATTATAAAAATCAATAAACAGTTTTTAAGTTGCCACAGTTTATTTGTATACCTTTAAAATAAAATGTATGTCTATTATCCCGTCAGTCGTAAAAGAACTATCAAATGGATCGGTCGGGGGCTACTAAATAAATTAATAAACAAGCTGCCTTTTGAAATTCATTTACCTGGATATAATTATTGTGGGCCTGGAACAAAATTAGAAAAGAGATTAGCGCGAGGCGATAAAGGAATAAACGAACTCGACGAAGCTTGTAAAGAGCACGATATAGTGTATGATAATACAAATAATTTAAAAGAAAGGCATATAGCCGATCATAGGTTACTCAAAACTGCAAAAAAAATAATTCAGAAGGTTGGTCCAAGTGCCGGAGAAAAGATTGTATCGGCAGGAGTTGCAGCAGCAATGAAAGGGAAAACTTCATTTGGAATGGGTCTAAAAAAGAGAAAAAGCAAGGGTAGAAATCGCAAAAGAATGAGTCGGGGTGGTACTTTAACGTTTAACAAGGCAGTTCGACTGGCCAGAAACGCTATCAGTAGAAGAAAACATAAAAGTGTATTTGATGCTACAAAAGCTGCATATAATGTTTTGAAAAAATATAAGAGAAAAATTAAATTTCCAAAACGTAGAGTCATTCCTATACCGAAACAAGGAGGATTTCTTCCGTTGATTCCATTATTTGCAGCTTTAGGTGCATTGGGTTCCCTTGGAGGAGGGGCAGCCGCTATAGCGAAAGCAGTAAACAGTGCAAAATCAGCTAAAGAACAACAAAAAGAAGCTGAGCGACACAATAGAGCTATGGAAGCCAAATCAGTGGGTTCTGGTTATTACATAAAACCATATAAAAGAGGATGTGGTTTGTATTTTCCCGAATATTCAAAAAACTGAAAATAATGTTCCTTCATAAAAGACCTCTAAATAATTTGGAAATTTTAAAAATAGCAAAATTATTGAAAATACCATCGTTTAGAGGTGTCTATATGAGAAATGCATTACCGAAAAAAATTAAAAAAAATGAAAGTGCAGTTATCAATTTAGACAATAAAGAAAGTGAAGGAACGCATTGGGTAGCTTATAAAAAAAGTGGCAGTAGAGTAAAATACTTTGACAGTTTCGGTGATTTAAAACCTTCCATTGAAATTGAAAAATATTTAAGATCAGATGATAAGAATAATGTTATAAGTTATAACTATGAACGCTACCAGACAATCGATGATTTAAACTGTGGACAATTGTGTTTAATGTTTTTAATAAATAATTAAGAAAACAATTTAAACATCAGTCGAAGACTAAACGCAATGGTGAAAACTTCTCATTCGCTTACGTTTACGTTGACCGGAATCAGTTCCGAGTTAAGTTGCAATTTTAATCCACCGATTTATTTGAGCAAAGATGAAGATGAAGAATATGAGTTGGCTTTACTCAATTTTGAGTCATTCAATTCAATTCCAAACGTTGACATATCAAATAATTTATTTCACTACAAAATAGGAAACAACAAAAAAATAGTAGAATTACCCGTTGGAATTTACGGTTTAGATGATATTTCTGATTTTATAGAGACTAAAATAGAAGGGGACATTGACAATACGGCATTGGTCCGTATACGCGGTAATAATAATACTCAGAAAGTGCACATAAAAACCGATGTAGAAATCGATTTTACAGCTGAAAAAAGTATAGGAACCTTATTGGGATTTGATAAGAAAGTACTAATGGGCGGGAAGAGTTATGAAGCAGAAAATATTGTTAATATCCACACAGTCAATGCAATTCAAATTTATTGCAATTTAGTGAGCGGTTCTTATAATAACGGTGAACCGGTACACGTGCTTTATCATTTTTTTCCTAAAGTGCCGGCCGGATATAAGATGGTAGAATCGCCACATTTACCTATATATTTATCTGTTACTGGAGATATTATCAGTACAATTGTGGTAAGAGTGTTGGATCAATCAGGGAAATTGATCAATTTTAGAGGTGAAGAAGTAACGACACGATTACACTTGCGTAAGGTTGAATGAGATGAAGTTATATAACTCAAAAACGTCGAATCGAAAGAGGAACCATATTGTTAAGAAGAAGAAGAAGAAGAACACAGCAAACCGGTCAGCCTATAAATTGGGTAGCGATATGAAAAATGTGTGCAGTAGCCTAAAAAAAGTGAAGAAGTTAACAACAGAAAATCGTATATTCTTAAAAGATTTGGGCTATAAACTACTAAAATAATGGACATTTTAAATGTTACCGACAAAGTTAAATCTAACAATGCAATAGTAAGTTACGAGTATCATTCATACCAACCTTATGGATCGGCAAGTTTTGATAATAATGATGAAATTAGGATAACGGTTCCTGAAACTGACAATTATACATTACCAGGAGAGAGTTATTTATATGTAGAGGGTACTCTACGGAAAGTTGGTGAGGATGGGAATGTTAAAAACGAGGCTAGTAAGAATTCAAAATTAGTCAACAACCCAGCAGGCTTTATGATTAGCGATCTTCGGTATTTAATGAATGGTGTTCAAGTGGATTCCGTTAGAAACGTGGGAGTGACATCATGTATGAAAGGATATTTTTCGTATAATAAAAATGAAATGATTAAATTACAAAATGCAGGGTGGGACATTGAGAAAAAAGGTTTTTGCGATATAGTCGATGACAATGGACATTTTGCAATTAGTGTACCGCTTAAAAGTATTTTAGGATTTGCGGAAGATTTTAAGAAAGTTGTATTAAACTGTAGACAAGAGTTGGTACTCATTCGGAATAACGATGATAACGATGTAATTGTTCAAAGTGAAGCTGAAAAAGAAAAAGTAAAATTGACAATAGATAAAATTATTTGGAGAATACCTCAAATTGCAGTCGGTCTACGAGAACAGTTAGCCTTGACAAAATTAACTGACAAAAATCAAAATATCAATTTATGGTTTAGAAGTTGGGAGATTCATGAGTATCCGTCATTGCCGCAAACAACAAGACATACATGGGCCGTAAAGACGGCGCCGCAACTTGAAACGCCAAGATACATTATTTTCGGTTTTCAAACCAATCGAAAAGGCCAGATGAAGTCTTCAATGGCTCTATTTGATAATATAAAGTTGACAAACCTAAGTGTATTTTTGAACGGTACAAGATTTCCGTATGATAATTTAAATATTGATTTTGATAACATTAAATATGCTATTGTGTACGATATGTATAGCAGATTCCAACAATCATACTACTATGTGCCAGAAAGTGAACCAATGTTTTCACCAGCAGAATTTAAAGAGAAAATTCCATTAGTAGGAATCGATTGTACGTATCAGGCAGACACTATTCACAAAAGTGGCGTTGAAATTAAAATTGAATTTACTTCAAAAGAACCAGTTCCGGCTAATACAACAGCATACTGTTTAATTTTGCACGATAAGGCGTTTTATTATGCACCACTAACAAAAGTGGTAAAAGAATTGTTGTAAAAGAGGTGTTACCCGTCCTGCTGCAATTCCCTGTTGCTATAAAACAAGGAGGGGCGATTGTCATTATAAAAGTAGTGTAGTTTGCTTTACACATCAGTCAAGTACAAGAAGTGAATGAATTAAGAAGTACACAAACAAATTATGGATACATTGGACTATATCATAATCGACATTCAAGGTTTTTACGATAGTAATGATAAATTACTACCGAAAGAAGTGGCTATATGTGATAGCGAACGTCGAATTAGCCATTATTTGTTTGAGGCTCCCCATTCTGTAAATTGTTTACCTGCTAAGCAACGTCGAACAGCACATTGGTTAACTTCAAACTTCCACCATTTGGAATGGACTAGTGGAAATGTACCACTCAATAAAATTGATAAAATTATTCGAGTGTTTAGTAAAAAAGCTAAAAACATTTATGTGAGAGGTGAGCAAAAATCACAATATCTACAGAAAATATTGGATCGGCCAATTGAGGACATTAAAAGATTGGATATAAAGTTGTCAGCGTCTCACCCAAAGTGTATGTATCACAAAGATACAGATTATACAATGTGTGCATTAACAAATGTGTATTATATCTACGATAAAATGTCAAATCCTATCAATTATTACATGCAAGATGAAGAAGAAGAAGAAACAATTTTATAAAAGAGGTTGCGACGAAACAACCTTCAGCAAATGGAGTAGAACAGAAAAAAGAACAAATGTACAGCAAACTTGAATGCATATAATTGAGTCGGAAAGTGAAATAATATCAGACGGCATTGGTTCACAACTGTGTTAACATGGAAACAGTTCGACAGTATACTTGTAACTTAAAGTATTATGTTATTTATTATTTAAGAAGGATTAACAATGCATTATCAAAATATATCGGTAGAGACGGGACACCATTTCTAGAAGATCAACGTGCTACTAATTCTACATTAATTTATTTGCTGAAACGAATGAAACCATTGGAACTCGCTACTTTATGGCCCATATTACCGGACCACATACGCACAATGAAATGTTTACAAGGAAGATTGCCATGCAATGAACATTTCAACACGGCTAATTGGATGACACATGTCGATGGACCACCACCAATGAAGAAGGATTGTTTCTTTTGCAAGAGTATCGTAAATTGTGATTGCTGTTATTGTTATTGTTCAATGTATATTGTTTAATAAATATTCAATGTATCCATGATTAAGAAATAAAAAATGTTTTTTATAATATAACTTGTTTTAATTGCGGCAACTAAAAAAATAAACAAAAAAGAAAGAGAAAAAAAAGAAAGAGAAAAAAAAGAAAGAGAAAAAAAGAAAGAGAAAAAAAAAGAAAGAGAAAAAAAAAGGAATGATGGTTAGAAGGAATCTCCTCCTAGTCTCCTCCTACTCTCCTCCTACTTTCCTCCCACAAAGAGAGAGGGAAGAGTGGGGGTAGGAGTGGGGAAAATGTCTAAAAATACGTTCGTCCCCCCCCCCCCCCCCCCCTTCGGCACCGGGGAGGCGTCAAAATAAAATTACCCCCTCCAGTTACGCCCATTGCCACGCCCCCTCCTTGGCTCCTCCCACGCCACGCCCCCTTGGCCACTCCCCGCCCCGCCCTCTCCTTGGCTCCTCCCCACGCCCCAGTTGGCTTCTCCGCCCACCCCCCGAAAAAAAATGTAACCTCGATTCCCCCTCACTTGTTTTACTTTCGCTACCGTTTACTGACCTCAAAATTGGGTATAAAAGAAGTCAGAACAAACCAAGAAATCACATCCAGTGCAAGTTTTGGAACGAACAACATCTCCACTCTAAAATGGAAGGTAAGTGGTCTTTATTTATATTTTGGTGATTGAATATTTTTAACATATTTTGGATATTCTTATTTTGTGTGTTTGTTTTTGCTTTTAGGTAACAAGATCATTTGTATCGACGATTTTCTGAACTCCAGCATGGATGGGAATATGTTAGGTATTTTGTTTTTCTTTAATTCTATTTAATCAAATGTATCTTATTTATTGTCTATTGTTTTAAGGTGAAGTTGAGAAAATGAGCACCACCAACTCAGATGCACATCCTAACATAATTGGACCTGATGTAAAAAGTATTTAAAACACGTGTTATTTAAATGTTTCTAGATTATCTATTGTTATTGTTTTCAGTTTCATTTGATGAATCATGGGATGATTTTGATTTGTTTACAAATGACAAAAAGAAATCAGTGGCAGATGATTCATCAAATAAATTGCTTTCGAAGGAGAAAGGCGAACCGGCAACTGATCGATCGTTGAAAGCGAAAAAGGAACGAAAGACTAAAGGTTATTTCCGGGTTGATTAGATATTTTATTATGCATTATTTTCTATTCCTAATTATAATTTTAATGCATAATTATTGTGTACAGGGCGAACGAATCCTATGTGTTCAATGCCGTTACTTGTTGGATCGCCTTCTAACCACCAACCTTCGACATTATCCAAGCAGGGCCAAAAAAACAAATACAGCAACAGCACACATCAACCACAACGCCCTCAGAGCATACACCTAGTCGAACCGCAAACAAAAAATCCTTCATTCCAAATCCAACAAAATATGCAAATCCAACCACCACAACAATCCTCATTCCAAATTATTGCACAACCTCAACCCTCAAACCAGTTTGTCATCGTGCAAAACGATTCCACGTATTACGCGATGCCGACTGGACAAAATTATGTCGCGGTACCGACTGGGCAAAATTATACATTTCCTCAGTCATTGGTAAACTTGGTGGTTTCCCAGCCAGGTTTTGATGCATCACTTGCAACCAATGACGTGAGAGGTAAGTCCTGTATTTTTTGTAATATTTAATGATATTTATTAATTCCAATGTTTTTTGTTTAATTGCAGGGACAAAATCGAGCACACCTGGGCCACAGCAATCAGCTCAAATGACTCAGTCTCCGTTGCGATTGTGGCCTGCAGGTGGGTGCCAAAGATCTTCCAGCCAAGTCGAGTCGGTAAATAATACTGATGGTCGATTTGCAGTTTCGGATATGGGAGACAGTGAGCTGGGTGGCTTGTTTAAATCAGTGCGGTTATCACAAGAAATTACACTTTCTCAAGATAACGGTGCTGTTCGATCTTCTGTCCGTGAATTGCAAATAACCAATACAGTTTTACCTGGAAGATCTTCATCAGCAGATGTAGTAAGAGCAACTAACCCCAATCTTAACGCTCCTCCACCGACAATTATACCACCCAACCAGATTCCTCCCTTAACCACTACTACTAACAATTTCGAAGAGTTTATGCGAGCCATCATTTGTGATAAAGGAACAATTCGTTCTATGCAAGCTCGCAAAGACTCTTTCATGACATCCATTGATGATCGATTGGAAAGAATTGATAGTATAATCGATAATTTGAATAGTTTTTCAAAGCCTGATGTGGTTGAGTTCGTTGTGCAATCTACTAATTCTAACACTCCTGACGTTAGTAATTACTTAGCTGCAAAACGAAATCAGCTACGAGAGGAGCATTATTCATTGACAAGTTTAAAAAAACGTTTAAAAGAAATTTAATTGTGAAAGCACATTACATTTTTGTAACTATTTTTTAAATTTGTCAATTTGTTTCAAGTCTAATTCTTTTCAAACAATTGTAATGAGGTGTTTGATTGCTACATCTGCTTTTGTGGTCATTGTCTGTTGCTAGTCGTGTGTGGTTGATGTGTGTCGCTCCTAGTCATTTGGATGTGTGTTACCATCTGTCAGGAAATTATTTTATAGTTCTTATTTAGTATTAGTTTTTTTATAGTTTTTATTTAGTATTAGTTTTTATATTTAATTATTAATATTATTTGTAATATATAACTGTTGACAATTCAATTTCTTTTCATTCACCCTTCAAAAATTAAGTTGTACGCAGGGTTGGGTTTTTTATAGCATTATTATGTCGGAAAATGTTGAAAATCACTGCTTGTCATTACCAATAATAAATTTTGATCTTAACGAGTTTCGATATAAACGACATAGTGATCTATTTGGAGGAAATTGCAAAAGAGGTCTTATTATAGGCCCTTCTGGCTGCGGTAAAACAAATGCAATGCTATCATTATTACTTGCAACCAACGGTTTACGTTTTAAAAACATATACTTGTGTTCAAAATCATTATTTCAAAATAAATACGCGTATCTACGATCAATAGTAAAAGACGTGCCAGAATGTGGTTATTTTGAGTTTTCGGATGTTGAATCACTTGGACCGCCTGAAAATATTAAAGAATATTCCATTGTTATATTTGATGATATCCCACCGACCGGTCATAATGTAATTAAGGAATTTTTTTCATACGGTCGGCACAAAAATGTTGATTGTTTTAAAATATGCCAAAGTTACAGTGCCATTCAAAAGCAATTGGTTCGAGACAATTGTAATTTATTGGTAATATTTAAGCAAGATGCAACAAATTTAAAGCATATTTTCAATGATCACGTAATAGGTGACATGACATTGAATACATTTCTAGAAACTTGCACAGAATGTTGTAAGCAACCTTATTCTCCATTCGTAATTGATTTAGATTGTCCTGTAACGAATGGTCGTTATCGAAAAGGTTTCGATAAATTTCTGACTATTTAAAAAGCGCTGTAACGATGCAGATGTTATCAGTGTTTACAGACACTTTGCGTTCTTAACATGGATAAAGACATTGCAAAGCAACTCGTGGAAGCACGTAGTGCTTTGCGTGATAAAATTCGATCGTTAAAAACAGATATTGCAGACTCAAAAGAACATCTTGCCGCAACGTTATTACCCTTGAGTGAACCACTGAAACAAATCGCTAGTAAATTCAATGAAGAATTTGTTCCTATTGATTCTAGTTATGTTAAAGAAAAAGAAACGGGATTTGGTTCAAGTAGAAAATCGCAAATACGCAGAAAAATATTTACTACACCGCAATCCAATGTAACCTCATCTGAGGAAACTATTAGAAAACGTCCGTTGAAAATTAAAGTACACAAACGAATATTTACACCCATTAAAACGTCATCATCAACACCCAGAAGACCGAGACATCAATTGCATTTGAAAAAAGATATTATTACATCAACACCGATTGAGGATACTGCAACAGGATACACTGAAGAAGTTTATCAAACTTCACCGCCAAGAACAGGAAACGTCACACATGATGACGATGATGATGATGAGGATGATGATGATGATGAAGAGATCGTAGATTCTGATGATGACGCTACAGTCCTACGGACTGCTACCACACGTTTAGATGAAGCTCATGATAGACTGGTAGACGAACTTAATACTTCGTCAGTCCTACAACAAACCCTGAAACAATTTCATCATATACCTCGCGCATATTTGATTGACTTTAAATTAGATCGTGGAGATAAATTCGATACTCGTTATGGAGTTCGTCAAACATTTGATGGTGTTTTGTATATCGGAAACGCGGCACTTAAGTTTGATGGAGCAAATGTTGTTATTAACGATGTGCCATATAAGGGCACTACCGGTCTATACGAATTACTTTTCAAAAAGGACCCTTACACTTTTAAACCTGACGATGTTCGAAATTATAAACGTATTTTAGAGCAAACATCTGCGACGCGATTTAATTATGATCCAAGCGGAAAACGTATTGGTAGTAAAGCTTTGAAATATGTAAACATTATTAAGCCAATTTTAAATGGTCAACCTCCAAAAGTGTGGTGGACTAAAAAATGGAAAGTTGGACGCGGTTTGCAAAAAAAATTATTCCCAATTCTTCCTTAGAATTGCAATATTGGGATAATCCGAATGAACTTGTAGATAGATTACGCTTATTATTAGCTTCACAAAGTGCTGGCAATAATGCGCATACAAATGAAATAATTTCAATAATTGAAGAATTGAAGGAAGCAAACATTATAAAGTAATATAAGTGTGGCTCCTGAAATAAACATATGTTATTATCTCATTAGACACCAGACGAGCAACCGGTGTATAAAATGAGTTTAGACAAATTTGGAAATTCTATTTTTGGTGCAATGACTGTTGACAAATTTGGAAAACATGTACATGGGCATAGTGTCTCGAGCTATATTAAAAAATCTAACAATTTAGACAAGATAATTCAGAGGTATTTTAAATTCGATGAAACAGATAAAGATAGAAGATATAGGTTAATTTTGACACTTGCCGGCAACGGAAACGTATCTTCCGATGGATTCTATACAATTGATAATAAGGGGGGTGATATATTATATAAAAACACATTATACGCTGGAAAAGTTCTTAAAACAAATTACCTGGGAAATGTAATTCTATTTATTAATGAAAAGTATGTATTGTCTGAATTAACAAACCTTAAATTGAATGATACAATACAAATTAAGCGCAGATTTGCAGCGACTCCAGAAGGTGTCGATAAGAAGTTTTGCATTGAGATATTAATCGAACAAAATACTAATGAAACCCAACATTAAACGCGATGTAATTGATGAAATTCACGCCCCAGTTCGGAAACATTTTCGTAGACGTCGAGTAATATTGAAGAGTTTAAATGATTTATACCAAGCGGATTTAGTTGAAATGATACCTTATGCCAAGGAAAATAAAGGATACAAATATATATTGATGGTTATAAATGCTTTTTCTAAATTTGGGTGGGCTTTACCGTTAAAAACAAAAACTGGAAAAGAAGTTGCCTTACAAATGGAAAAATTGTTGAAAAAGAGGCAGATACCTGAAAATATTCAAACAGACAATGGTACTGAGTTTTACAACAACAATTTTAAAAAACTATGTGAAAAATATGGAATTAATCATTACAGCACATTTTCATCTTTAAAAAGTTCAATTGTTGAACGGTACAATAGAACTATTAAAGAACTGATGTGGAAGGAATTTAGCATGCAAGGCAATTATAATTGGATTAGTATTCTACAAAATATAATTAATAAATATAATAATACAAAACATAGAACAATTGGTATGAAACCAAAACAAGTAAATAAAAATAAGGAAAAATTATTGTTAAATTCTGTGTACAGTAATTTAAAAGTTTTTGATGGATTTAGGAAGAAATTTAAAGTTAGTGACCACGTAAGGATTAGCAAACATCGTCAAGCATTTGATAAAAATTACACCCCAAATTGGTCCAACGAAATCTTCACAGTATCCAAAGTTCAAAACACGAACCCCAGAACATATCTACTACGAGATATAAAAAACCAGGACATAATTGGAGGATTCTATGAGGAAGAATTAAAAAAAGTTCAACATCAGGATGTATATCTCGTCGAAAAAGTTATTAAAAGAATGAAGAATAAAGTTTTAGTAAAATGGTTGGGTTTGGATGATTCACATAATTCATGGATATCAAATAAAAATGTTTTATAAATATTTAGTCTTTTATTAAATTATAATGTGTTATGGATCCGCAACCACACGAGCGCGTTATCCTCCGGGCAAATAATGGCCGTATACTCTGCCCTCTGGAGAATGATATTTGCCCGGGGTAGAGGAATTGGCGGTATCGAGTCATCCAGCTCGATTATGGTGACCTGTAAATTATTATAATCTCAATTTTCTCTTATTTACATGCACGTATTAACTTGTTTACTCGCTTGTTGTTGAATCGCCTGCAATATTCCTCTCTAATTTCGTTGTAGATTTGTGTGCGGTCTGTAATAAAAAAATATAAAACATAAAATATATGTAATACAAATGTAAATGTTTCTTTATAAATACAAAACATATTTTTTTAAATGTTGTTTTATTTAAAATAAATTACTCACCCATGATTCACTTTAACACTTTAAAACCGCTGTTCAGTTTGTTCCTCTCAACTTAGTGTGTTGGTGCTTAAATAGCTTGTAAACCGAGGAGGATGTATAAGGAGGAGGGGTTTAAAGTAAAACACCTCTTAAAAGATTTTGAGTTAACTTCTACTCATAAAGGTGTGGTAAAATTAAAAGGTGGGACTAAAATTACCTTTACTCATAAAGGTGTGGTTAAATTAAAAGGCGGGGCAAAAATTGCAACACTTTTTGAAAATTTATAAGGCGGAGCTAAATTGCAATACTTTTGACCGGTACAATAAGGTTACAATATTAATATAAAATAACCGGCTATTTTTCCATAGATCAAATCAATTTTTGCATTGTCAAATATAAGAACACAAATTAAAGTTTATCTACAATGAGTTTTGTTAATACTTTACAAGCAATCGCTCTAAAACAAGTGTGTTTAAATGTAATAGAAGATCGGTTAGATGTAAAAAAAATGGTACGCCTAGCAGAAATACCAAAATGTTTGGGTAAGACAATTTTTGACAACTGGTGTTTTTATGTTTGGACATTTGGACATTTACGACAAGCAAATATGTATTCGGTTCTTTGTAAATGCCGACCATTTACATGTCACAATCCATTACCTAAATATATAGTGGATTTTTTATTAAATCCTAATGGTAATATTTCCAAAATTATGAACATTCCACAAAATCCATTTTTAGTGTTAGTTAAAAAAAGATTTTGGATTGATACACAGGGAAAGAGATATTGCCGTTGGTGTAGAAAAAAAATTTACAATTTAGAACCTAATACAAAATTATTCAGGATAAAATACGAAAAGAATATTTTATTTCGAAAAGACAAATTGCATACATGGATATTAGAACGAAAACGTTATTGTGAATTTTGTTTCTTCACACCGTTATTCGAGCTAACAAAACATACTGTAAAACGTAAACGAACAGATAGTTCATCTTCATCATCTTCTACTTCATCAGTGTGGGACACATCGACTGACATGGATGAAGAAGAGGATTAAAATGATTGTAAAATGTTTTTTTCTCTGTGTGAGTGTGTGCATGTGTGAGTGAATGTGTTGTTCTTCGTCATATTAAATTTACCCCTCCTCATAGTTAAACCTCCTCCTTTTCTTTTCTTGATTAAGTTCACTATATAAAGGTAACGTATTGGCCCAAGCATCATATCGTGTGTTGACGTGTAAAGCAACTTACTCTTTTATTACATTTAAAGCATGTTTTTGTGCGAATATTGTGGTAAAAATTTTACAAGAAGAGACAACTTAAAACGACACGAAAAAAACTCGTGTGTTTCCAAGCAAAACTCATATGTAAGCAATAGAGGAGAAAAGCCAACAATCAAACTTATTCTACCCCGATCCGCACAACAGGGAGATATCAAAATGGTAAATCCACTTCCATCAACATCTTTGGAAAATCCATCCACATCGAAACAAGTTTGTGAAATTCCAAATAAACGACAAAAACTTGCATCAACATCAAAACACAGAATATGTGATGTATGTAACATAACAGTAGATAGCGCATGTTTTGCCGCCCATTTGAGAACTAATTTACACAAAAGTAATGCATTTATTATTGTTGATGATGGAGTAGAGGAAATATCTACAGCTTATGGGGGCAAAATAACAAGTTACCGAATCACCGAACCTGGACACTATGTTGATTTAGACAAGTTTTCCATTTCAGTGAGGGAGAAAATTATTACTCTCATTGAAAGTAAATTGGCGGTTATTGGAAATTTTAAATTAAACATGGAATCCTTTGCATTGTACTTTTTGACAGCAAAAGAAAATGTTGAAATAAAATCATTTAACACGTCGAACAAAATTATCACCACTGCAACGAATCTATATGAGACATACGCACACTTCCTCGACGAAATTAAAACCAAGATGTCAGAATTTCAGGAGAAAGATTCAGGTAAAGTTAGAAACTTGGTGATTTTTAATGTTATAATTATTATTTTTTTTTTCTTTTTTTTTAAGGTTGGACATTATTTCAAATTACAAGCATTGAACTTAATTTCAATGTATATAATCCAATGAGAGCATCTAGTTACATCGAGTTACCTGCTTCAATAAAGGCAAAACGTGCAGTAATCAATGTTTACAATACCGACAATGCATGCTTTGCTTGGGCTATAACTTCAGCACTTCGGGTTCCAACAGGACTGGCACAGAGACCATCTTCATATCCACATTACTCAACAGTATGTGACTTTTCAAATTTACAATTTCCAGTTACAATAAAAGATATCAATATATTTGAAGGTAAAAATAATATTTCAATAAACGTTTATGGCGCTAATGAATATTTTAACGAAAATAAAATGGACTATGAATTCGTTCCATTACGAATATCAAAGAATAAGAAAATAGTTCATATAAACTTGTTGTATATTTCAATAGACAATCAGAATCATTATTGCTGGATTAAAAATTTGTCGCGTTTAATTGGAACTCAAATATCATTACATGGTCATGAAAAATTTATATGCGAAGGTTGTTTAATTTACTTTTCTAAAAAAGATGAATTAAAAAGACATCAAGAAGAAGATTGTGGAAATGTAAAAGCTGTTCTTCCGAACTGTAGTAAAAAAATTAATAAATTGGGTGAAGAAGTTCTGGGAAATATATTAGAGTTTGAAAATTATCAAAAACAAATGAAAATTCCTTTTGTAGTTTATGCTGATTTTGAGGCATTGTTAGTAAATGTTAACAATAATACTACTTATACAGATTCGAGTAAACCGTACACAGTTAAATGTTTTCGTCATGAACCTTATGCTTTTGCATACCACATAAAATGTTCATATGATGATAGTCTTTCAAAGTTTAATATATATAATGGAGAAAATGCTGCACAAGAATTTGTAAACAAATTAGAAGACGATATTAAAATTATTTATAAAAATTATTTAGGAGTACGTAAAGAAATGTTACCATTAACACCGGAAGAAAAACTAATATATGAAAGAAATGTATGTCATATTTGCGAAAGGACATTGTCAGTAAATGATAAAGTATATGATCATGATCACTTAACAGGAAAGTTTCGTGGCCCAGCCCATTCCGTTTGCAATATTAATTATAAAATTCCAAAATATATTCCAATATTTTTTCATAATCTTTCAAATTATGACAGTCATATGTTTGTAAAAAATATTGCATTAAACAAGGAAGATGTTGATGTTATTGCACAAAACAAAGAAAAGTATATAACTTTTACAAAAAATGTGCACGTTGGTGAATATATTAATGGTAACGGAAAAAAGAGAAAAGTATTTATAAAACTAAGGTTTGTAGATTCATTTAAATTTTTATCACAATCATTAGAAACATTGGGATCACTTTTGGACAATGATCAGTGTGTTGAAATAAGAAAAAGGTTTCAGGAGGATGAACAATTTAATCTAATACGGCAGAAAGGCGTTTTTCCTTATAGTTTTATGAATTCATTTGAAAAATTAAATTACAATCATTTGCCAAGTGAGGATGAGTTTTATGATCATTTAACGGATGAAAAAATATCCAGAAAAAACTATGAGAGAGCTTGTAAAGTGTGGGACGTATTTAATTGTAATTCATTACGTGATTACGTAAACACTTATTTGACATCTGATGTGTTGTTGCTTGTTGACGTATTTGAAAATTTTCGAAAAATGTCATTAGATTTCTACAAACTCGACCCTGCACACTATTTCACAGCGCCAGGATTTGCTTGGGACGCTTTGTTAAGGATGACAAATGTAAAATTGGAATTATTGACAGACATTGACATGTTACATTTTTTTAAAAAGGGTATCAGAGGTGGATTAAGTATGTGCACTCAACGAAAAGCTGAAGCAAATAATAAGTTTTTACCAAATTTTAATGCTTCTGAACCAACTTCATATATTCTTTATTTAGATGCTACAAATTTGTATGGGTATGCTATGAGATGTAAGCTTCCTGTTGGAAAGTTTCGCTGGCTTGATCAAAATGAAATTCTCGAGTTTGATATCGCATCACTGGAAGATGATGGTGAGATGGGTTATGTGTTAGAAGTTGATTTAAAATATCCAGTAGCTTTACAGGATTATCATAATGATTTTCCTTTTTGCCCAGAATCGGCAATACCTCCAAATTCAAAATATTCTAAATTAATTCCTACCTTATATGACAAAGAAAAATATATTATTCATTATAAAAATCTAAAACAATGTTTAACACAAGGCTTAAAATTGCGACGGATACATAGAATTTTAGAATTTAAACAAGATAATTGGATGCAAAAATATATTGATTTCAATACTAGTAAGAGAGAACAATCTAAAAATGAATTTGAACGCAATCATTACAAAAGTATGAATAATGTTGTATTTGGAAAAACGATGGAAAATGTTGAAAATCGCGTTGATATTAAATTATGTACGCATTGGGATTCTCATTTCAGGAAACCTGGTGCAGAATTTTATATATCGAAACCAAATTTTAAATCTTCAAAAATATTTTGTAATAATTTAGTGGCTGTGGAAATGGGTGTTCTCAAAGTGCAGTACACAAAACCACTGTATGTAGGATTTTCTATTTTAGAATTATCCAAAACTGTAATGTACGATTTTTTCTATAGTTTCCTTAAGAGAAAGTACGATAACAACGTAACATTATTGTACACAGATACAGATTCGTTAGTTCTTCAAGTTTTTACAGAAAATGTCTACGATGATATTAAAATTAATATTGATAAGTTTGATACATCCAACTATCCAGTTGACAATCAGCATTGCATCATTCCAAATAAATCTTACATCGGAAAAATGAAAGACGAATTTAAAGGTCAGATCATTGAATCATTTTATGGAACTGGTGCTAAGGCGTATTGTGTAAATTTACTCAATTCAAGCTCGATTAAAAAAGCTAAAGGTGTTAAAAAATATGTAATAAAAAAACATTTAACGGTAAATGATTACATTACTGTAGTGGAGAATGGGGGTGCAGTTTATAAAAAAATGTACAAATTTAGATCCAGTTATCATAATATGTTTACAGAACTTCAAAACAAAATTGCATTGAATTCAAAAGACGACAAAAGATACATTTTAAATGATAAATATCATACATTAGCATGGGGCCATTTACGTATAGCGGATTTAGAAAACGAAAAGGTGTTGGATAAAATGATTAACGATGCAATTCAAGAGCTTGATTAAACATTCAATTATATTTTTATTTTTTATAAACCTGGGTAAGAAACGCTTACTCTTTCGATACAATTACATTATAAGTATTATAAAGTTATTTGTATCTTTAATAAATGTATGTCTGAACAATTATAATTTAAATATTGCTTTAAATATTACTTTGAAATATATTTTGATTTTTCATAAACGTGGGTAAAAACACACTTACTCTTTCGATACAATTGAATTATAATTATTATAAGGTTATTTGTATCTTTAATAAATGTATGTCTGAACAATTATAATTTTAATTCTATTTTTATGTATATTTGTATTATTTTAAATATATTGCTTCAAATATTACTTTTGCCTACTTTATTATAAAACCACTATCCATTATAAATATTTCCCCAGGTAACTGCTTTTAAATATCTGATTTAATTAATTTAAAATATTTTTTTTTTATTTCATGAAACATTTCTACAATCAAAAAAAAATATATAAAAAAAGTACTCCCTCTTCTTCCTTCTTAGCCCAAATTCAAAAACCTCCTCCTCACCCCCCCCCCCCCCCCCCCCATCGTCCTCCTCATCCTCCTCATCCTTCTCCTCCTCCTCCTCCTCCTCCCACGAGATAGCCGATTCTAGAACCTCCTCCTCCGCGAGGAGGAGGAGGTTCTAGAATCGGCTATCTCTCCCTACTACAATTAACTCTGTTTGTATAACTGAGGATTTTATTGTGACTATAGTTTCAACAACTTAAACTTGTCATTATCAAACATAAATGTTTGATAATGACAAGTTAAAGTTGTCGAAACTATAGTCACAATAAAATTCTCAGTTATACACAGTTAATTGTCTTATTTGTGTTAATTATAATATACATTTTCAGAGTTGCCAACCTACAATATTTACAATGGCACTCTAGAGGTTTTTTTTATTGAACATATGATATACATGTACGAGTATAAGGAATTACCTGATAATATTAAATCCTAACAATTCCTGCAAAAATGATTACAAACATACTTTCAAGAAATGGTTAATAAATCATGTTTAAACCAGAAAAATACTTATTTTTGTAATATTTTATATTTAAGCCAGGAGATTTTGTCAAGTGATTTAATTCATCGGCAAAAGTCTTGGAAAAATCAGGAAAATTCAGCCTTTTTAGTTATTAAACACCAAAACAACACGATTACAGAACTAATTGTTCTGTCCGGAGCACGAATTTGACACATTGAATAATATTAAACAAAATAAAAACAATTGTGATGTATCCATCATAGCACTTGGACAATTAGCATACTAAATTTATTTTACTCCAACTATTTAGTTGAAGATTTCACTTGAAGTTAGTGATGTATACGCGTGGCGCATGAAGTAAAATTTCGAGTTTAGAAAAGCCTAATTTGGCTCGGTCGCTCCGCTTCGCTACGCGCCCGAGCCAAATTTTCAGGCTTTTCTAAACTCGAAATTTTACTTCATGCTTAGTCTGGGAGTGAAAACCCTCGTTAGACGATCATTCAGAAACTTATTTCGCAGTCAAATTTATGACATGAGATAAATAGAGTTGATGTTATTTTTTTTTAATTCAAATTTAGAACAAGAATAAATTCGGGAGTATTATTTCTTATTAGGTTAGTTTAGATGTAGTTTTATTGAATTAAGTTAGAATTGTATTTGTGGAGTTGGGTTTAGTTAGGTTAGATGTCACTCTGTGGAGTCGAGTTAGGTTTTTAAATTCGTATTTCAAACTCACTGTCTCTTGATCCCAATTTTGATTTGTTCTCACAATCCCATTCTCAATTTATGTCAAATCTAAAGCATATACATTTCTGATTACTTTTACCACATTTTATCTTACACCAATATTTAGAATTAGTCTATATATTTTGCTCATATTTTAATTTGGTTAAGCGTGGTCTGAGGGTTATTGACTTGTCTAGGTGTAGTTTTTAATTTAGTACTTTTGGTAGTGTTCATTTAAGTTAAAGTTAATTTTTTTGTAATATATTTTTTAATTGGTGTGTATATTACTTATTTTTAGTTAAAATTTATATACTTTTTATAAACGAATTTAATGTATTATTGTTAAATAGGCGATGTCCGTAAATAAATAAATAAATGTTGCTATAATAGCAGTATAATTTGTTAATTGTTAATTGTTATTAATGTTACCGCTGTTACCGCTGTGTATATCCAATCAAAATTGCTGTGACAGTGAGTGTAATTAGACCTCCAGGACATTAAATAATAACAAACTTAAGGTAAATTCTGAGGTTATTAAGTGAATCATTTCTGCGCATGTGCTATTGACTAGACTTTTCGCGTGTTGCAATTGGGTAGAATAATAAAATAATTTTACAAGGTTGCCGGCTTTCTTCTAAAGTTATTCACGTAACGTTAAATGTCTCGCGTATGTGGGAGTTGCAAAAATAATCTTGGGCCATACTCTAAAGCCCTAAGATGCTCCAAGTGTAAAATTCGCTTTCATGTAGATTGTCTAGATCTACTATCATTGAATGATGTAGCTTACTATATCGACGAGGCAAAGAAAAGTGACGGTGATCGCTGGCTGTGCGAAACTTGCGAACCGGCTGATGACACTGATGGCTTAAGTCCACCCGGAGCTGCGTGCGCCGCTTCTAGTGGGGGAGTCCAGGCTAATCGCAGAGGCGCGTCAATTCTGCAGGATAATCAATCCCGCGCGTCTATCGCTGCTAATCAACCGTCCAGGGACCAATGCACCAATAACTCGCTTATGTTGGATGAAATTCGAAAATTATTTAGGGACGAATTTATGCCCCTATTGAGGTCTGAAATTTTCAGTATGATATCTGATTTAAAAAACGACTTAAAATCACTAGACGATCGCCTGACAATTATTGAATCGAATGTTGATACGGTGAGTTCTGCAGCCCCAGCGGCTGCAGTTAATCATGATGATATTGTGCATAAATTAGAGGAGCGGCAAATGAGGCTTAAGAACGTCATGGTATTTAATTTGCCTGAAGCTACAGGCCCTATCGAGGGAAGACTAGATAAGGATATGAATTCTCTTAAATCTTTAATTGTTTCTGAAGTTGTTTTTGAACCGATAAAAATTATACGTTTAGGAAAACCGAGTAATAAACCGCGCCCAGTGAAGGCAATATTCTCTACGCAAAAGGAAGCAATTAATATTTTAAAGGTCGCACGGGCAACTGATACTGGCAATGTCATTTTTAATAATGATATGACTAAAGCTCAGCAGGATCACTTGAAGCAGCTAAGAAATGAATTAGAAAGAAGAAAGCAGCAAGGCGAGCATGATCTAACCATAAAATATACAAACAGCCGTCCTACCATAATAAAATCAGTTAATCGGAAAAAAAACTAGATATTTATTTTCAAAATGTGGGAGGACTAAAAGGAAAGCTTAAATCTCTTAAGTTAAATGTGAATGTTTCTGTATATGATGTCATTGTTTTCGTGGAAACCTGGCTGGATAACAACATATCTGATGAAGAACTTGGTTTTCATAATTACTTGATCTATAGAACCGACCGCTCAAGCCGCAACAGCACAAAAAGCCGAGGGGGTGGTGTCCTAATTGCGGTTAAGAAGGGTCTGTGCAGTCAATTACTTTCATTTAGTGATAGCATTGAACAATTGTTTGTGAAAGTCGGCGAAAGGTACATAATTGCATCAACGTATATACCACCTTCTGCTGATGATTCCTCGTATACTTCACATGCCCTTGAAGTTGACAGAATTTGCGAAGAACATCAAGACTGTGAATATATTCTATGTGGGGACTATAACCTTCCGGGTGCTGTGTGGGAAAAATCTGATGATGGTGCGTTAAGTGTGATGAATAAGTGTCATCAGGCAAATTTAATAGGTGATGCTCTCAGCTATCATCACCTACATCAGTTAAGTGAAATCCCCAATGCCAGAGGTGTATTTTTAGATTTAGTGTTTTCTAATATGTCAAAAATGCGCATTTGTCAAGCAACCGATGAACTCTGTGTGTCCAGCCATCATCACATTCCGTATTGTTTAAGTGTGATTCCTACGGTTTTGGAGCATTCATGTGATACATCAGAATGGGTTTTTAATTTTAAAGCGGCGGATTACAATGGCATAAATAATTATATTGCTGGCATTAACTGGGATAACATTTTTCTAAATAAGTCAATTAATGATAACGTGTCTTCATTTAATAATATCTTGTGGGATATTTTTAACAATATGATTCCAATGAAACGATTGGCCTCATCCAAATACCCCAAATGGTTCAATAAAGAATTAATTACATTATTAAAAGAGAAAAAATTAGCTCATTCCAGGTACAAGAGTAGCGGCACACTCTCTGATTACAATGAATTTAGTAGGTGCAGAGAACGTTGTAAAGTACTTAGGAATATACTATACGCTGAGTACGTTAACAATTTAGAATCGGGGATTAACAATAATAACCCTAAGTTATTTTGGGATCATGTGAAAACTTGTCAAAAAACCAATGGTTATCCTGCGAAAATGTATTTTGGTAATAAAAGTGGTGACAACACCGCTGCTTGTGTTAATCTTTTCGCAGATCATTTTTCAAGCGTATATGTGAAACCTCAACATAATTTGCCAACATACTACGGGAATGAATTAATATCTCTTTCTAACTTTAATGTTGCTTTAACCGAAGTTTTTGATTTTATGTTGGCCTTGTCTGAATCCTGCAATGCGGGGCCGGACGGTATACCTGAATACTTTCTAAAAAGATGTGCATTTACGCTCAGCAAACCTGTCCACACAATGTTCTTGCGTTCAATAACTTCTGGTACATTTCCTGATTGTTGGAAGTGTAGTTACATTGTGCCAATTTTCAAGAGTGGTTGCAGGTCTGATGTATCAAACTACAGGGGGATCTCAATCCAATCAGCTTTACCCAAAATGCTTAATAGCCTCATATCACAACAACTCATATGGGCGTCAATTAACGTAATTAGTAGCCAGCAACACGGTTTCTTAAATGGTAAATCTACAGTTACGAACCTGTTGTTATATCAGTGCTTTTTGTCGAATGCCTTGGAAAAAGGGACCCAAGTGGACTCTATTTATATGGACTTTTCAAAGGCATTCGATAGGGTTCAGCATACCATATTACTACATAAACTTGAGTTGATGGGAATTGGTACAAATGTGATTACTTGGTTGAGGAGTTATTTAGAGGATAGAACTCAGCGTGTCCGAATAGGATCTCATAAATCCAATTCGATTCGTGTGTCTTCGGGTGTACCCCAGGGCTCGCATTGTGGGCCCATTTTGTTTTTGTTATTTATTAACGATATTGGCTGCGTGATAAAATCAAGTAGGTTTCTCCTTTACGCCGATGATTTAAAAATGTTTAAAAATATAAGTAAAGCTGATAATCAGTTTGCATTGCAGCAGGATTTGCAAAATGTTGAGTTGTGGTGTGAGGCTAATGAACTGTATTTAAATATGAAGAAATGTGTTTATATTTCTTTTTGCAGGGAAATTTTATGAATTTCGATTACAGTATTAGTGACCATCAGCTCGAGCGTGTTACTGAAATAAGAGATCTTGGCGTGCTTTTCTCATCAAACCTTAATTTCTCTAAACACATTAACCTGATTTGCAATAAAAGCTTAACAATGTTGGGGTTCATTCGAAGGTTTACTGGTGACTTTAGTCCGAGTACAGTTATGAGATTGTACTTAGCACTCGTACGTCCACATCTAGAATATGGATCATCAGTATGGGCCCCATACACTGGTACAGCAATTAAAAAAATGGAAATGGTGCAGAGCAAATTTTTAAAACTTATGCAGTTTAGACTGGATGGCCCTAATTCAATCTTTAGCCATAGCCAGATGCTGATTAGATTAAATATTCAATCGTTGGCGGAGAGGAGAAAGTTTCTTGACATTGTGTTTTTATTTAAATTAGTTAATGGGATTTTGAATTGCGGCGAACTGTTGGAGATGTTAAATTTCAATATACCAAGAAATGCTCAGTCTAGACATAAACCCTTGTTTAGATTGGCATTTCACTCAACGAACTATAGGATGTTTAATCCCATGGATCGTATGATGCGTTACGCAAACCTACTGTCGCGTAGTAACGGCTTTTTATTATTCACATCTTCACTGCCGCAGTTTAAAAACCGATTAAAGCGCATTAAGTTGACAAATTTCATACAATGACCAGTGATCATAATTATTTATATTTATCTTTTAATTCAATATTCTATTCCTACATGTTATTTATTGCTTTAATGTTGTTAATTTCAATTGTAAAAAAGGTGAATTCCGTAAATAAAGAATAATAATAATAATAATAATAATAATAATAATAATAATAATATTTATATTTTGATGTAAAAAGGTATATTACCGTTAAAAAAGGAATTTAAATTTGAATTTGAACTTTCATAAAAATATATACCATAATTTTTACGTTAAGCGAAAATAACTAAAAAAACTAAGGATAGGGTATTTTAAAATTTTTACATATTTTAAAATAGCAATGTTAACTTAACATCTACAGCAAATTTTATGAAAATTCTTTAAGGGGTTTTTGAGTTATGATTTCTTGCGAATTCTACGTTTATAAAAAAAATATGGCTTAATATCATGGTTTTCATTTTAAGCAAAAATAACTGAAAAACTACGGATGGGTTATTTTTACATTTTTACATATTTCAAAGTAGTAATATTTTCCTAACATTTTTAGCAAATCAAATAAAAATTCTACAAGAGGTTTCTGAGTTGAGAGGTGTTGAAAATTCAGCTTTAGTAAAAAAATTGGGTTGAATATCATAATTTTAACTTTATGCAAAAATAACAGAAAAACTATTGATGAATTAATTTTAGATTTTTACATACTTTAAAATAGCAATATTTACTTAACATCTACACCAAATTTGATAAACATTTGAGCAGGGCTTTATATGTTATGAGTTCCTAAATATTCAACGTTTATAAAAAAAATATAGTTTAATCTCATAGTTTTCATTTTAAGCAAAAATTACTGAAAAACTAAAGATGGGTAATTTTAGATTTTTATATTTTTCAAAATAGTAATACTTTCTTTACATCTATAGCAAATTAAATAAAAATTCTACAAGAGGTTTTTGAGTTATGAGGTGTTGAAAATTCAACTTTCGTAAAAAAATTAGGTTAAATATCATAATTTTGATTTTGTGCGATAATAACAAAAAAACTATTAATGAACTAATTTTAGAGTTTTACATAAATTTAAAAACAATGTTTAATTAACATCTACACCAAATTTTATAAAAATTCGAGCAGGGGTTTTTGAGTTATGAGTTCTTAAGATCTCAACTTTTATGAAAAAAATATGTTAGAACATCGTCATTTTCAATTGAAGTGAAAATAACTAAAAAACTATGGATGGGATATTTTTACATTTTTACATATTTATTAAAAGCAACGTTTACTTAACATTTACAGAAAATTTCATAAAAATTCTACGAGGGGTTATCGGGTTATGTTTAATCTCATGTTTAAACGACTTTGTCTAAAATCCATTAACTCCTCTTAGGGTCCTTTATATAATTATTTATTTGATCCTATTTTATTAGATGTAACTTCTGTTTCTGAGTGTGTTGATTTTATGAAACTTTTTGTTTGTTTTTGTATCGTTTTGTGATTATTATGTATATATTGTTGTATTTTTTAATGGTCTCCCGTAATAAAGAATTAAGAATGAAGAATGTTTAATCTCATAGTTTTCATTTTAAGCAAAAATAACTGAAAAACTAAAGATGGGTTATTTTAGATTTTTACATTTTTTAAAGTAGTAATACTTTCTAAACATTTATAGCAAATTAAATAAAAATTCTACAGGAGGTTTTTGAGTTATGAGGTGATGAAAATTTAACTTTCGTAAAAAAATTAGGTTAAATATCATAATTTTGACTTTATGCCAAAAATAACAGAAAAACTATTAATAAACTAATTTTAGATTTTTACATACTTTAAAATAGCAATATTTACTTAACATCTGCACCAAATTTGATGTAAATTTAAGCAGGGTTTTTTGAGTTATGAGTTCCTAAATATTCAAAGTTTATAAAAAAATATAGTTTAATCTCATAGTTTTCATTGTAAGCAAAAATTACTGAAAAAATAAAGATAAGTTATTTTAGATTTTTACATTTTTTAAAGAAGTAATACTTTCTTAACATCAATAGCAAATTAAATAAAAATTCTACAAAAGGTTTTTGAGTTATAAGTTGTTGAAAATTCAACTTTCGTAAAAAAATTAGGTTAAATATCATAATTTTGACTTTGTTCGAAAATAACAAAAAAACTATTGATGAACTAATTTTAGATTTTTACATAAATTTAAAAATAATGTTTAATTAACATCTACACCAAATTTCATAAAAATTCGAGCAGGGGTTTTTGAGTTATGAGTTTAATATAATATATATATATAATTTAAGTTAATATAGTTTAATCTCATAGTTTTCATTTTAAGTAAAAATTACTGAGAAACAAAAGATAGGTTATTTTAGATTTTTACATGTATTAAAGTAGTACTACTTTCTTAACATTTATAGCAATTTAAATAAAAATTCTACAAAAGGTTTTTGAGTTATGAGGTGTTGAAAATTCAACTTTCGTAAAAAAATTGGGTTAAATATCATAATTTTGACTTTGTGCAAAAATAACAAAAAAACTGTTGACGAACTAATTTTAGATTTTTACATAATTTTAAAAACAATGTTTACTTAACATCTACACCAAATTTAATAAAAATTCGAGCATGGGTTTTTGAGTTATATGTTCTTAAATTTTCAACTTTTATGAAAAAATATGTTAAAACATCGTCATTTTCATTTGAAGTATAATAACTAAAAAACTATGGATGGGGTATTTTTGCATTTTTACATATTTATTAAAAACAATATTTACTTAACATTTACAGCAAATTTCATTAAAATTCTATAAGGCGATTTCGGGTTATGATTTCTTGAAAATTGAACATTCATAAAAAATATGTTAAAATACCATAGTTTTCACTTTAAGCGAAAATAACTAAAATAAAACTATGGATAGGGTATTTTTACATATTTATTAAAAGCAATATTTACTTAAAATTTACAGCAAATTTCATTTAAATTTTTCGAGGGGTTTTCGGGTTATGATTTCTTGAAAATTCAACATTCATAAAAAAATATGTTGAAATATCATAGTTTTCACTTTACGCGAAAATAACTGAAAAACTTTGGATGGGGTATTTTTATACTTTTACATATTTATTAAAAGCAATGTTTACTTAACATTTACAGCAAATTTCATTAAAATTCTAGGAGGGGTTTTCGGGTTATGATTTCTTGAAAATTCAACATTCCTAAAAAAATATGTTGAAATATCATAGTTTTCACTTTAAGCGAAAATAACTAAAAAACTATGAATGGGGTACTTTTACATTTTTACATATTTATTAAAAGCAATGTTTACTTAACATTTACAGCAAATTTCATTAAAATTCTACAAGGGCTTTTCGGGTTATGATTTCTTGAAAATTCAACATTCATAAAAAAATATGTTGAAATATCATAGTTTTTACTTTAAGCGAAAATAACTAAATAACTTTGGATGGGGTATTTTTATACTTTTACATATTTATTAAAAACAATGTTTACTTAACATGTACAGCAAATTTCATTCAAATTCTACGAGGAGTTTTCGGGTTATGATTTCTTGAAAATTCAACATTTATAAAAAAATATGTTGAAATATCATAGTTTTCACTTTAAGCGAAAATAACTAAAAAACTATGGATGGGGTATTTTTATATTTTTACATATTTATCAAAAGCAATGTTTACTTAACATTTACAGCAAATTTCATATAAATTCTACAAGGGGTTTTCGGGTTATGATTTCTTGAAAATTAAACATTCATAAAAAAATATGTTGAAATATCATAGTATTCACTTTAACCGAAAATAACTAAAAAACGATGAATGGGGTATTTTTACATTTTTACATATTTATTAAAAGCAATGTTTACTTAACATTTACAGCAAATTTCATTAAAATTCTACAAGGGCTTTTCGGGTTATGATTTCTTGAAAATTCAACATTCATAAAAAAATATGTTGAAATATCATAGTTTTTAATCTAAGCGAAAATAACTAAAAAACTATGGATGGGGTATTTTTACATTTATACATATTTATTGAAAGCAATGTTTACTTAACATTTCCAGCAAATTTCATAAAAATTCTCGAAGGGGTTTTCGGGTTATGATTTCTTGAAAATTCAACATTCATAAAAAAATATGTTGAAATATCATAGTTTTTACTTTAAGCGAAAATAACTAAAAAACTATAGATGTGGTATTTTTACATTTAACATATTTATTAAAAGCAATGTTTACTTAAAATTTACAGCAAATTTCATAAAGATTCTCAAGGGGTTTTCGGGTTATGATTTCTTGAAAATCCAACATTCATAAAAAAATATGTTGAAATATCATAGTTTTCACTTTAAGCGAAAATAACTGAAAAACTATGGATGGGGTATTTTTACATTTTCACATATTTATTAAAAGCAATGTTTACTTAAAATTAACAGCTAATTTCATAAAAATTCTACGAGGGGTTTTCGGGTTATGATTTCTTGAAAATTGAACATTTATAAAAAAAATATGTTGAAATATCATAGTTTTCACTTTAAGCAAAAATAACTGAAGAACTATGGATGGGGTATTTTTAGATTTTTGCATATTTTAAAATAGTAATGTTTACTTAACATCTAGAGCAAATCTCATAAAAATTTCATTAGTGGTTTTTGAGTTATGGATTCTTAGAAATTCAACTTTCAAAAAAAAATTATAGTTTTTATTTTAAGCGAAAATATCTGAAAAACCATAAATAGGGCATTTTTAGATTTTTACACACTTTGAAACAGTAATATTTACTTAACATCTACAGCAAATCTCATGAAAATTCCACAAGGGGTTTCTGAGTTATAAATTCTTAAAGATTCAACATTCACAAAAAATATGTTGAGTTATCAGTTTTTATTTTAAGCAAAAATAACTGAAAAACAATAAATGGGGCATTTTTATATTTTCACATATTTTGAAGCAGCAATGTTTACTTAACATCTCCACCAAATTTCATTAACATTCTAGGAGGGGTTTTTGACATTTCCTGTGTTTATTATTATGAAATATAATTATAATTATCATTTTATCTTCTTTATATATACACTAGTCGATACATTTTCTATCATTATTTGCAGTGCTTAAAATTGTAAATTTCAGAGTCTTACAAGTCTAAATATTTACTTCATGCCTATGTTATGTTATGTTATGTTATGGGGTCGGTGGGTCGTATGGCCTCTGGGCCTTTCGAAGTTACCTCGACCTAAAAGATCTTTTGTAACTATCCCTGACCTACTTGAGTCGCTCAATGTCTAGACTTCTTATGAAGTCTACTATAACTTAAGGGTTAATGTGTACCAATTCCTCGGTGTTTAAAGTGGCCGATGACAGGTAGTTCCCTCCTTGAAGGGACAAGGCAGGGCATTCACAAAGTAGGTGCTCTGCTGTTTCTTGTGCCTCGTTGCAGAACCTGCAGTTGGCATCAGTTGTCTGACCTATCTTGGTGAGGTGGTACTTCAGAGGACAGTGTCCAGTTAGAAGGCCGGTTATGAGCCTTAGGTTGCCCTTGCTTAACCTGAGAAACTGTCCGGCTCTTACGGCAGAGAAGGCGATGAACCTTTTCGCCTGCCGCAGACCAGGTGTGTTTCTCAGGTGAGCACTTTTGGCAGCATCTTCCCATTCCCGGATCATCCCCTTGATGCGGACTTTAGTTATTCCACTGTAAGGTTCTGGTCCGACAAATGGAGTTTTGGACCCTTCCTTGGCAAGGTTGTCGGCAATTTCATTGCCTTTGATCCCTGCGTGTCCCGGAACCCAGACCAGTTTGACTCTGTTGTTCCTAGCCAGCTGCTTTAGGGATAGCTTGCACTCCCAGACAGATTTAGACTTGCATGTAGGCGATTTTATTGCCTTTAATGCAGCTTGACTGTCTGAGCAGATGCAAACCCTCTGTTTGTTGTATCCCCTGTCTAAACATATGTGGGCGCATATGTTCAGGGCATCGATTTCTGCCTGAAATATCGATGGGGATCGTCCCAAGGCCTTTGATAACACGAATCGAGGGCCAGTGATACCGATTCCGACTCCGTTCTCAGTTTTGGATCCGTCAGTGAACCAAACTATCGAGGAGCCTTGTAACTGCTTGACCTTCGCTCCAACATCATGGCGGCCATGGATGGCCACTTCAATCGTTGTGTCGAAGTCGTAGTCAGTTGACATGTAGTCTTTGGGCATGTATATCGCTCTTTCACACACAGTGTTGAGGAATTTTAGGTGCCCGTTAAAGTATCCATATTTTGGTATGTCTGTCTGGATTATTCTTAATGCGTCTAGTGCTATTTCCCTTTTCACGTGCAGATGCAGAGGTGTGAGATTTAGCATACCCTCCATTGTTCCAGTGGGGCAGGTGTTCGTAGCCCCTGTGATGCCCAAACATGCCAGTCGTTGAACCTTGCTGAGCCTTGCTTCGGTTGTGATCTCCGTTGTCTTTGTCCACCAGACAACGGAACCATAGGTGATTATTGGTCCTATCACCGTAATGAAAAGCCAGTATATCATCTTGGGGTGTAAACCCCATCTATTGCCAAATAGCCTGCGGCAAGCCCATGTTGCCCTTACTGCTTTGGCAGTGATGTTATCTGCATGGGTTTTCCAGTTTAGCCTCTGGTCAAAGGTGAGGCCAAGATATTTAACTGTGTTGGAAAGCCTAAAAGCACAGTGCGATATTTTATAAAAAACTTTTGCAACATATATTAACCAATTAAGCGCCATTGATGCATACACGCAGCATTATCATGTTTTTGTTAATTAAATTATTAATTTGATATATTATATTATTTCACCTGACTTTAAAAGGTATAAAGAAAACTGTAAATATTTTGTTTTTTAAATATTTCGATTACTCCTTATAAAAAAATGGCAGTGCATTTCTAACTTTACAATATTACAGCGTTTTATACGCGTGGCGCATGAAGTAAAATTTCGAGTTTAGAATAGCCCCGTGAAAATTTGTCTCGGGTCGCTGACGCGACCCTCGACAAGTTTTCTACGCTGGGCTTTTCTAAGCTCGAAATTTTACTTCATGCTTAGTCTGGTAGTAGAAAAACTCATTCTAAACTTCATATTGCACGTTTCTATGTAAAATCGACGAATGCCTGAAATTTACATCGTATACATTATGTATATTTTAAAGAAACATTCAAAATATGTCATACAATAAGTCATTCCTAGAAATCATAAAAATATGTGCAACATTTGTACCTAAAACCAACTATTTGAGTTAACTCTATAATTGCTCGGCCGTTAATGGGTTAAACCCTCAGTCATAAAACTCATTGAATACCAGAATACCGATAAACATAATAATAAATCTATACTTGTATTCCTCTTTTATATATTTCGAAACCATTTTTCCGAATCATAAAACTTTTAAATATTTCACGTCGGGCTTAAGGGCGGACGAGAGAATGAAAACGCGATGGGGCGGAAATTGTAACACAAAATGTCCCCTAACGTGGAAAAGGAATCCGCACTTTGTGCTCGTTTGTGTTTCTTATTTGAATAATACTTTAAAGAATTTATGTAGAACGTGTGCCTTGTTGCACTTTGCTCACAATAAAGCGGGACCCTTTGTGTTTCACTAAAGCAACATGCATTTGAATTAAAAACGGAAATTATACGTGTCGTAGTAATTACTCCCTCTGTGTTAGTTAAGTTTTCTTTTTTTATTTAAAGAAAATAAATAAACTAGACACTTGCAACAAAACAAACAATAAGTATTATATGTGGATGCCAGACCAGTTTGATTAAGAAAGCATAGGTCATGTTTGTTAACAAACGAGATTTTTTTAATAGATCAAAGTTTATAAACTACCATGTGGAATTCATATTTGATAAAATGGTAATTGCTGAAAATCAAACATTTTTAAAAAGAACATAAAAATATTTAAATAATTTAATAAAACAAAGTAATTAATCATTTATACGTAACATGATTGTTACGTACGTTTTAAATAAATCACACAGATGTCGCAATGTGAAATAATTCCGCAATTTGAATGCGTATATTAAATCGCAATAAATCCTCGTTTTCTCTCTCTTTCTCTTTCTCTCGTTCTTTCTCTTGTGCGCCGATTTTGGTAATGCCGGGATTTTTATAATTTGGGGAATCGCGATTATGTCGAAATGGGGTGCAAACCCTTTCACACCATCCTAATACTATAAATCATGCACGTCACATCCGCGTAATTAATGTTGGAGTAATTTATTGTGCTTAAGCACGGGGGGCTTAATTTCAATGTGTTTACGCGCTGTCCGAACTGAATTTTCAAACAAATATTAATTAGGGACTTTGATACCTTTTCGATTTTTAATAATTCATGGTGGCAACTAATTTTAGATGTTAAATTATACTGATTCTTCCCTGATTCTCTGATCCATTAAAATAATTTCATATAACCAAAACACCAAGTATAGGGGAGAAAAAAGTTATTTCTTAGTTCAGAAAAAAATCGCGGAGCAATTTTAAAGCGCCTGCCGTTCAAATATCTAAATTCTAAATTTTAATAAATTAATTTCAACATATTTTATTATGAATGTTGAATTTTCAAGAAATTATAACCCAAAAACCCCTCGTAGAATTGTCATTAAATTTGCTGTAGATGTTAAGTAAACATTGTTTTTTGTAAATATGTAAAAATGTAAAACTACCCCATCCATAATTCTGTAGTTATTTTTGCTTAAAGTGAAAACTATGATATTTCAACATATTTTTTTATGAATGTTGAATTTTCAAGAAATCATAACCCAAAAACCAGTTGTAGAATTTTCATGAAATTTGCTGTAGATGTTAAGTAAACATTGCTTTTTATAAATGCATAAAAATGTAAAAATACCCCATCCATAGGTGATTAGTTATTTTCGCTTACAGTGAAAACTATGATAGTTCAACATATTTTTTTATGAATGTTGAATTTAAAAAAAATCTTAACCTAAAAACCCCTCGTAGAATTTTCATGAAATTTGCTGTAGATGTTAAGAAAACATTGCTTTTTATAAATATGTAAAAATGTAGAAATACTCCATCCACAGTTTTTTTAATTATTTTCGCTTAGAGTGAAAACCATGTTATTTCAACATATTTTTTTTATGAATGTTGAATTTTCAAGAAATCATAACGCAAAAACCCCTAGTAAAATTTTAATGAAATTTGATGTCAATGTTAAGTAAACATTGCTTTTCATAAATTTGTAAAAATATAAAAATATCGTATGCATAGTTTTGTGGTTATTTTTGCTTAAAGTGAAAACTATGATATTTCAGAATATTTTTTATGAATGTTGAATTTTCAAGAAATGATAACTCAAAAATTCCTTGATGAATTTTCATGAAATTCGCTGTAGATATTAAGTACACATTACTTTTCATAAATATGTAAAAATGTAAAAATAACCTATCCATAGTTTTTTAGTTATTTTTGCATAAAGTGAAAACTGTGATATTTAAACATATTTTTTTATGAAAGTTGAATTTTCAAGAAATGATAACCCAAAAACTCCTTGTAGAATTTTCATGAAATTTGCTGTAGATGTTAAGTAAATTTAAAAATACCCTATCCATAGTTTTTTAGTTATTTTCGCCTAAAATGAAACCTATGATATTTTAAGATATTTTTTTATGAATGTTGAGTTTTCAAGAAATCATAACCTAAAAACCCTCCGTAGAATTTTAATGAAATTTGCTGTACATATTAAGTAAACATTGCTTTTTATAAATATGTAAAAATATAAAAATACTCCATATATAGTTTTTTTAATTATTTTCGCTTAAAGTGAAAACCATGATATTTCAACAATTTTTTTTTTATGAAGGTTGAATTTTCAAGAAATCATAACGCAAAAACCCCTAGTAAAATTTTAATGAAATTTGCTATAGATGTTATGTAATTATTGCTTTTTATAAATATGTAAAAATTTAAAAATATCCTATTCATAGTTTTATGGTTATTTTCGCTTAAAGTAAAAACTATGATATTTTAACATATTTTTGTTTATGAAAGTCTAATCTTCAAGAGATCATAACTCAAAAACCTCTTGTAGAATTTTTATTAAATTTGATGTAGATGTTAAGCAAACATTGCTTTTTCGAAATATTTTAAAAACTAAGAATACCCTTTTATAGTTTTTCAGTTAATTTCGCCTAAAGTCAAAATTATAATTTTTAACATATTTTTCTATGAACTCGTAACTCAAAAACCCATGCTAGAATATTTATAAAATTTGCTGTAGATGTTAAGTAAGTAAGTAAGCATTGCTATTTGAAAATATGTAAAAATCTAAAAACATCCTATTTATAGTTTTACAGACATTTTCGCTTAAAGTCAAAATTATAATATTTTAACATACCGCATGGTAAGCAAACAATTAGGGTGGATTATGAAAAATGTAATCGTGGAGGAACAGCATGGATTCTCTCAGGGTAAGTCAATTACAACAAACCTGCTTGTGTATCAAAAATACGTGTTAGAGGCTTTGGAGGGTCGATGTCAGGTAGATGCTATTTACACCGACTTCTCCAAGGCTTTTGATAAGGCGTGTCATAAAATACTTATTTAAAAACTACGTCGTATTGGCTTATCTGATGATGTGGTGAATTGGATAGAGAGCTTCCTTACACATAAAGTTCAAATGGTCAGATTAGGCAATTGTGTATCTGGTTATATCGAGGTTACTTCGGGTGTACCCCAGGGTACCCACATTGGGCCAATTTTATTTAATGTATTTGTTAATGATTTACCTCAGGTGGTAAAGCACTGTAGGTATTTATTGTATGCAGATGATCTAAAGTTATTTCACAAAGTGTGTTCGATTGATGATGTTCACAATATTCAATCGGATTTAGATGCTGTATCGGCTTGGTGTTCAATAAATGAATTATTTCTGAACACAAATAAATGCAAAGTAATCACTTTTAGCCGAAATAAAAATACATTGTGTATCCACACCAACAATATTTTATTAATGCATTGTAAAGGGTACAAAATAAATTCCTGTGGATTGTAGGATTCAAAATGAGCATCAATTATTCAGATTTGGGTTACAAATTGCTCAGGCTCAATTTAAATATAGAAACATTACTTTTTCGGAGAAATGTATTCGACATTAACTGTTCATCTCTCTTAGGAGCACTGGACTTCTGGCATAAGCGCGGAGGATCATTGACGAGATCTAGAGTTTTATTTAGGGAAAAAAATCATAGAACTGCGTACGGTGGCAATAATCCTTTGTCCAGATTAATGCATTCGGCCAACTGCTTGCTCTTATCCCCGAATTTCGATCACTTTGCGAACATTTTTTTGTTTTCGAAGAGCACTGGTGGTCATTAATCTGGATAAAACTTTTTAAGATTATGTTAGAATTAGCAATGTAGTTATCATAACGTATGTGTGTAGTCATTCTGCGGCTCTTAAACTTTTGTTATTTCTTATTTTGTATTATTTCAATGTCAAAGAGGTATCTCGTGAATAAATAAATAAAATATTTTTTATGAAAGTTGAATTTTCAAGAACTTATAACTCTAAAACCATAGGTAGGATTTTCATGAAATTTGCTGTAGGTGTAAATTAAACATTGATTTTTCGAAATATCTACAAATATGAAAATACCCCATTTATAATTTTTCAGTTATTTTCGCTTAAAGTTAAAATTATGATATTTTACCATATTTTTTTATGAAAGTTGAATTTTCAAGAACTCATAACTCAAAAACCACAAGTAAAATTTTCAAAAAGTTTGCTGTAGATGTAAAGTAAACTTTGTTTTTTCGAAATATCTAAAAATTTTAAAATATCCTATTCATAATTTTTTAGTTATTATCGCTCAAAAGTCAAAATTATGATATTTTAACATATTTTTTTTATGAAAGTTGAATTTTTAAGAACTCATAACTCAAACAACACTTGTAGAATTTTAATGAAATTTGCTGTAGATGTAAAGTAAACATCGATATTTGGAAATATGTATCTAAAAATCTGATAATACCCCATTCATAATTTTTCAGTTATTTTCGTTTAAAGTCAAAATTATGATATTTTATTATATTTTTTTTATGAAAGTCGAATTTTGAAGAACTCATAACTTATAAACCCCTTGTAAAATTTTCATAAAATTTGCTGTAGATATAAAGTGAATATTTATATTTCGAAATATCTAAAAATTTGAAAATACCTCATTCATAGATTTTTAGTTATTTTCGCTTAAAGTAAAAACTATCTTAACATATTTTTTTATATGAAAGCTGAATTTTCAAGAATTCATAACTCAAAAACCCTGTGTTGAATTTTCATGAAATTTGCTGTAGATGTAAAGTAAACAATGTTTTTTCGATATATTTAAAAATCTAAAAATACCCTGTTCATCATTTTTCAGTTATTTTCGCTTAAAATCAAAAGTATGATATTTTAACATATTTTGTTATGAAAGTTGAATTTTCAAGAATTCATAACTCAAAAACCCCTTATACAATGTTCATGAAATTTGCTGTAGATATGAAGTAAACATTGAGCTTTCGAAATATCTAAAAATCTGAAACTACCTTATTTATAATTTTTCAGTTATTTTTGCTTAAAGTCAAAATTATGATATTTTAACATATTTTTTTATAAAAGTTGAATTTTCAAGAACTCATAACTCAAAAACCCCTTGTAGAATTTTCATGAAATTTACTGTAGATGTAAAGTAAAGTATTTTAAAATATCTAACAATCTGAAAATACCTCATTCATAATTTTTCAGTTATTTTCGCTTAAAGTCAAAATTATGATATTTTAACATATTTTTTTATGAAAGTTGAATTTTCAAGAACTCATAACTCAAAAACCCTTCGAAGAATTTTCATGAAATTTGTTGTAGATGTAAAGTAAACATTTCTTTTTTGAAATATCTAAAAATTTGAAAATACCCCATTCATAATTTTTCAGTTATTTTCGCTTAAAGTCAAAATTATGATATTTTAACATATTTTTTTATGAAAGCTGAATTTTCAAGAATTCATAACTCAAAAACCCTGTGTTGATTTTCATGAAATTTGCTGTAGATATAAAGTAAACAATGTTTTTTCGAAATATCTAAAAATCTAAAAATACCCTGTTCATCATTTTTCAGTTATTTTCGCTTAAAATCAAAATTATGATATTTTAACATATTTTTTTATGAAAGTTGAATTTTCAAAAATTCATAACTCAAAAACCCCTTATACAATGTTCATGAAATTTGCTGTAGATATGAAGTAAACATTGAGCTTTCGAAATATCTAAAAATCTGAAACTACCTTATTTATAATTTTTCAGTTATTTTTGCTTAAAGTCAAAATTATGATATTTTAACATATTTTTTTATAAAAGTTGAATTTTCAAGAACTCATAACTCAAAAACCCCTTGTAGAATTTTCATGAAATTTACTGTAGATGTAAAGTAAAGTATTTTAAAATATCTAACAATCTGAAAATACCTCATTCATAATTTTTCAGTTATTTTCGCTTAAAGTCAAAATTATGATATTTTAACATATTTTTTTATGAAAGTTGAATTTTCAAGAACTCATAACTCAAAAACCCTTCGCAGAATTTTCATGAAATTTGTTGTAGATGTAAAGTAAACATTTCTTTTTCGAAATATCTAAAAATTTGAAAATACCCCATTCATAATTTTTCAGTTATTTTCGCTTAAAGTAAAAACTATGATATCCTAATAAATTTTTTTATATGAAAGCTGAATTTTCAAGAATTCATAACTCAAAAACTCCTTGTAGAATTTTCATGAAATTTGCTGTAGATGTAAAGTAAACATTGCTATTTTGAAATATTAAAAAATCTAAAAATTCCCCATTCATAATTTTTTAGTTATTTTCGCTTAAAGTCAAAATTATGAAATTGTCACATATTTTTTTATGAAAATTGAATTTTTAAGAACTCATAACTCAAAAATCCCTCGTTGAATTTTCATAAAATTTAGTGTACATGCTGAGTATACATTGTTTCTTCGAAATATGTAATAATGTAAAAATACCCTATCCATAGTTTTTGAGTTATCTTTGCTGGAACTGAAAATTGTCCGTTTTCTCAAATTGATTTTCATTAAGCGAGTTTACAAACTAAATCTTCTTTTTCCAATTTCTAACCAGATTTTTATATTATTCAAAAATTAGTTAACCATATTTTAATTTTAGCAAAAAAACAACTACGAACTACACTTGAGCAAAATTACAATCGTTGAAAGTTTTAATGTAATATAATTTATTTTCGGAATCTCCATTTTACAATCTATATTTTCATTTACAAAGAATAGTAATACTTTAACATGTTACTACAAATTTAAACATGTTACTTCACGTCCCAAAATGGTTCAATAAATCCTTAAAATCCTAAAAAGTTGGCATAATTTTTTCCCAATTTTTTAACATCTTAGTTTATTTTAAATATTAAATGAAACATTAAACTAAGCGTTGTGTTTTTATGAAATTGTTTAGAAATTATTTAGCTTTCTTCTAATATGGGTAAAAATAGAATCGATAGCCTTCAATCGGAATGATAGTGAAATTTTGTGTTGTTGTTTTTTAATTAAAAATAAAAACAAGAGATTTTTTTTAATATTCATAGAAATTGTTAAGAAATTAACACCTTTAACGGATAAATCCATCTTTAGATGTTCATTGTTAAATCACTTACTAATTAATCTATTAAATTATGGACATTTAAGCTATAAACGACTGTTTTCCAATCCCAGATTAAGCATGAAGTAAAATTTCGAGTTTAGAAAAGCCTCAAGAATTTGGATTTGGACGCGAAGCGTCCAAATCCAAATTCAGGCTTTTCTAAACTCGAAATTTTACTTCATGCGCCACGCGTATAAAACACTGATTTCAAGTAAAGCTCAATATTTTTAAATTCTTGAATTAATTTCTCATCTGGCACTTGGTCACATTCCTTTGAAAATGGTCTAACAAACCGAAACTAGTCGGAATAAAGTTTTAATTTGTGAAACAATACCAAGTATTTTTTTATTTAAATAACTTTACATATGTAATATTTTTAACTTCACTTATAATCAGTACTTTAGACGCGTGGCGCATGAAGTAAAATTTCGAGTTTAGAAAAGCCTGAATTTGGATTTGGACGCTTCGCTTGAATCACAACTGGCAGACTTATTCGAGAGCAATGATTTACTCTGCAAAGAACAATATGGTTTCAGTCAAAACCGATCTACAACACATGCGGTAAACAGGTTAATTGAAATGATCAACGGCAGTTTCGAAGGAAGGGAAGTATGTAAAGCCTCTTTTCTTGACCTCTCCAAGGCTTTTGACTGTATATCGCATACAATTCTGCCGAGGAGATTCAATTTTTACAATATAGAGCCAAATAGCTGCAGATTAATAATGTCCTATCTATCAAACCAAAAACAACATGTCCTCTTCAGTGGTACTACCTCGTCTGCATTGCCTATCCTGCATGGGGTACCACAGGGATCTATCCTAGGACCATTGCTGTTCTTAATATACATAAATGATTATAAGCAGTACTAGGTGTACGGAAACCTGCACACCGACTAACTTCTTCTTCTTCTCTAAGTGCCCTCTCCGCTGCGAAGTTTGGCAATCATCAATGCTATTCTTATCTTTGAAATAGCTGTTCTGAATAATTCGGTAGATGTGCAATGGAACCATTCTCTCAGATTTCGGAGCCAAGATGTACGTAGGCGTCCAATACTTCTCCCTCCATGGATCTTTCCTTGCATGATCAGCTGCAGCAGTTCGTATTTCGATCCTCTCATTACGTGGCCCAAGTATTCAAGCTTTCGTCTTTTGATGGTTATTAGAATTTCTCGTTGATTACCCATTCTTCTGAGAATCTCGACATTGGTAACTTTGTCGGTCCATGACACCCCAAGTATCCTGCGATTAACCCACATCTCGAAGGCTTCTAGTTTATTGGTATCTTTCTTATTTAGTGTCCATGACTCCATATCATAGAGCAATATGGAGAAAACGTAGCATCTAACTAATCGCATTTTAAGGTTTAAATTGATGTCATGGGTACAGAATACACGTTTCATGCTCACGAACGCTGCGCGAGCTTTTTTGATCCTTATTCTTATTTCTTGCGTTAACTTATATATATATATATATATATATATATATATATATATATATATATATATATATATATATATATATGTTATATGTTTAATTTACACACATTTATTAGATATATATATATAATGTAAAATGGAGATTTCCGTACAAATAAATAAATAAATAAAGTTGTTGTTGTAACTAACATTAGTCCCTAATTAGTCCCTAAGTAGTTATATTTGTGTACACGATCTATGGGGTGGCCGTGGATGTAGATGTTCCCGTGATCTCTATGTGTCTTTGAAATAATCATGAATTGCGTTTTCTTCTCATTCAGTGATAGACCTTTCTCCTCACTAGTTGCTACTACTTTGTTTATAATGTGTTGTAGTTCTTCCAGGGTTTCCGCTATTAGGCACAATTAACAGCATCGAAATGGTTTGAGAGCAACCAAATGAAATTAATTGGCAACAAATCGGCCACACTAACCTTTCTCCTAAACAGAATGTTGAAACGGACAGTGTGAAATTCCTGGAACTACACATAATCTTAAATTTAACGTGGCAAAATCAAGGAGATGCACTTGCTTCAAGGTTATGCTCAAGTTTATTCGGTATGCGTTCGTTATCCAAGCAAGTATCAAAAGAAATACTAGTAACAGTATACTACTCACTATTCCACTCTCAGGTACTGTATGGGTTGCTTATAAAATTCATTTCTTTTTTATTATTTTTAATTGTTAAATATAATGTTACACCAGCAGTTTTAATTAATATTCTGTATTTCGCGAATCTGGTAGATATTTTTAATTCACCTAGGAAATTTCTCGATTAATCTTTTTTGCAAAATCACGCACTGTTTTAAGAAAGGCCATCAATCTCTCGCAGGATTTTCCCATCGCATGCATAAATGGAAGATTCGTCAAATATTGAGATTGGGGGAATGCATTCACTTTAAAGGGGAACTGTGTGTGCACGTCGCCAATCGTTTTCGACCCACTTTCATACTGATAGAAATCATTTTTACATATTTTTTTAATACTTAAACACCTTGAAATAATTAATGGATTTCGATAGCAAACGCCATCTAATGCTTCATAGTGACATCGTCCTTAAAATAACTTAAATAAAACACTTAACGATTTTCAACTAATTGTGTATTTCAGACCCCGCCTCCCAGACCGTCCACCTCCACTTTTTAAATTTGTGTAAAGTAGTAGTTTTAAGAAATCCGTAAATATTATAAGTTGTTCACCTGAAGAAGCAACAACATTGCGAAACAATTGTTGTAAAATACAGGGTGGAGCGCGGTAAATTGTTTTTTTTTTAAATTCACGCTGTGGCGGCGCTGTTGGTCAAAGAGAGGGGAAAGTGGCCGTTGTTTATAGTGAGCGACAGGAGGTTTGTGTTCATCTGCTGTTCAGTTGCCATAATGCAGTGGACATGTGAGGAGCGCTCATTTTGTGTTGAAGAGTATTTCTTGAATTTCCACTCGACCATTGCTTTTCGTTTGCGATTTGCAGTTCCACCACGCGGACGTGTTTCTGAACGACAATTAATTTTAAATTGGGTAATTGCATTCAGAACAACAGGGAATGTGTCATCTGTACGAAGAGGACCTGACAAAAGAGTTACAACACCACAAATTGTCGAACGAGTTAGAGCAGTAGTACTGCAATCTCCGAAACCCTCATCTCGAAAACAAGCATTACGAGACGTTCTCTCCACAGGATTCGTCACAATTAACTGAATTTTCACCCGTATAAAATGTGCGTGGTCCAACAATTGTCAGTACGGGGTTATGTAACAAGAAGAACATCTTGTAAAGACATGCTTGCAACCATACCCCCTGACGCAAATGTTTTCACCTCAGTGGGTGTGTAAACAAACAGAATATGCGGCACTGGAGTGAAACGAATCTTAGGGAACTTCACCAGAACTTCACCCCTGCACTCAGACCGCGTCACTGTGTGGTGCTCCATATCACAAGTATCATTGGCCCTTACTTATTCCAGGAAAATCGTCGTGCTGTCACTTAGAATTCGGCTCGTTTTCAGCCGGCTTTTGAGGCAATGCAGTTACAGGATACCTGGTTTCAACAAGACGGTGCCACTGCACCCACAGCGGTCATTACCATGAATTTTTTGAGGCAAAAGTTTCCTGGAAGGCTTATCTCTCGAATGGGGATATTAACTGGACTTAGCCCCATGCGATTTTTTTCTATGGGGTTATCTGAAGTCGAAGGTGTATTGCAACCGTCCCAACACCCTGGAAGACCTACAAAACAATATTGAGGCTGAAATTGCAAGAATACCAGAAGTCATGCTTGAAAGAGTGAATGAGAATTTCAGAAAACGACTGCAGCAGTGTGTGGATTGTGAAGGTAGACATTTGTCAGATACACTGTTTAAAGCCAAGTAATTAAAAACTTCCATTATTGTTCAATATGGGAAAAATATAAATGTAAGTTTCTAAGTGTTGCTGACACTCTCCCTGGACATTAAATTTATATGTTGGGTGACTATAACCTCCCAAATGTAAGTTGGTTAACAGGGAATCATGGAATTTATACAGATTCGACAAATCATACAGCGCTATTAATCGCAGATACGTATGGGTTCATTAATACGTTTCAAATTAATAATATTACCAACACCAATTCCGTATTGTTCGATCTCTTTTTTATGCAGACGGAAGCTATTAAACAATACGTTGTTTCAGTAGCTGCTTATCCATTGGTACCATGCGACTCACATCATCCTGCATTAGAATTAACTATTTCCTATAAAGCCAATAGTACTACGAAATCTATTTGGGAACCTAATTTGAAATACGATTTAGCAAGATCTGACTTTTCAGGAATAAACGACTACCTAATTAATTTTAGTTGGGATAGCTTCTTGAATAATAAAACCGTAAATGACCAAGTACATGGGTTTTATAATTATCTCTACGAAGCAATCAGAACATTTGTACCCATAGTGGAAATAAAAAATCCAACAAGTTTATGTTTCCCAAACTGGTTCAGCGCAGCTCTTAAAAGTAAATTACTCTCAAAAAAACGCCTTCACACACAATTCAAAAAATCGAATCTGGAGTCTGATTATGAATCTTTTAGGAAAGTAAGATCCGAATGCAAAATTCTCATTGATATTTGTCATAAAGAATATTTGCATAAATTCAAAATCAATATTGCTTATGATACTCAGTTCTTCTGGAAGCACGTAAAGTCTAAACGTAAGTCAAATGGTCTTCCAAACTCGTTCGAACACAATGGAATCACAACAAGTGACCAGAACGAAATCGTAAATCATTTCGCTACATACTTTGGCTCTGTGTATAAGGACTCGACTAACTCCATTGACGCAGGTCTTAGCGATACACATTTGAATTTAGATTCTATATCCGACATTAAAATATCAGATATACTGCAAGAACTTTCGAGCCTCAAAGATAATAATTCCATGGGCTCGGATGGCCTTCCAGCATTATTTATTAAGCAATGTTTATTTTCATTATGCCGTCCCCTTTGGATTATATTTAATAATTCCTTGAAAACTGGCGAGTTCCCAACCTACTGGAAAGAGGCGATTATCCCATCCATAAGAATGGTTCTAAAAACATAATCGACAACTATAGGCCAATATCAATTTGATCTCATATTCCAAAACTATTTGAAAAACTTATAACTCATCAATTATCCCCTATTATTGATCCATTGATAGTTAATGAACAGCATGGATTTCGACGTGGACTATCAACGGTCACGAACCTACTTGTATACGGGAACTTTATAACAGATGCCTTGGCAAACGGTCAACAAGTTGATTCTGTATATACAGACTTTTCCAAGGCATTCGATAAAGTTGATCACGGTATATTGCTGTCTAAGCTGCTTAAATTAGGCATACATGGATCCCTCTTCAAATGGATCCATTCTTATTTGGATGGTAGAACACAGAGGGTTCGAGTGGGAATGTATAATTCGGCATTAATACACGTGTCTTCTGGTGTACCCCAGAAATCACACTTGGGTCCACTACTCTTTAATATTTTCATAAATGATAGCACTACATGTTTTCATCACTCGAAGTGCTTGTTGTTCGCAGATGACATGAAAATCTTCACAGCGTTGGAAAATAATTATTCATCTCATCTTCTTCAGCAAGATCTTAATAGATTTCAGTCCTGGTGTGCATTAAATAGAATGCAACTAAATATCGATAAATGTGATGTAATGTCTTTTTATAAAAGTAGGTCACATGTTGTGAATAATTATTTTCTAAATGATAAGCGCCTCACGCCATTAAATTCAGTAAAGGACCTAGGTGTGACCCTAACTAACAATTGGAACATTTCTACTCACATTAACTTAATAACATCAAAAGCCTTCCAAATGCTTGGATTTTTAAAAAGAAATTCATCTGAGTTTCAAAATCCAGCTACACTTAGTAAACTTTACGTGGCTTTAGTTCGCTCAAACCTCGAGTATTGTTCCATATTCTGGAATCCTTACACGTTAATGGACATAAACAATATCGAAAGAGTTCAAAGAAGATTTACGAAATTCATATCATACAAATTTGGCTATGACGATAACCACTCTGTTGTCTTGAACAAACTTAACATGCACACACTAGAGCATAGGCGATTTTTTTGTGATGTGATATTTGCTTGTAAAGTGTTAAATGGCCATATAAATGCACCTATTTTATACGAGTACATTTATATTCACGTACCATCTAGACCACTCAGAACTAATTATACATTCTTCGTACCTGCTTCTAGGACTGATTATGCAAAGCAATTTGGTACTCGGCGTTTACTTCACAACTGCAACAAAATTCAAATGGATTTATTTCACACAATATTGGGTAAATTACTTAATTATTTATTTAAAGAAATAAATGTTAATGCTTAGAAATTGTATACCAATTTTACCACATTGACTCAGTCCTCGTTCAATTTTATGATGTCATTCTAATTTTGTTTGTGATTTTAATGTGTTATATTTTTTGTAGCTAGATGTAAACAATTTATATATGTTTTTGTCATTTGTTTATTGTATTTGCATGGCTTTTATTATTGTTGTCTTTAAATTACTGTACCTATATTTTTATATTACATGTATGTTGCTGTAAAATGGTTGATCCGTGAATAAATATTATTATTATTATTATTATTATTATCATTCAATTTATCTCGACTTGTTGTCGGTTATATTATATTTGGACGGGCATTAGCCAAGTCCAAACATAATCTATTTCTGATTCCAGAAGTTCCTTGTTATGTTACATGTGTGAAGTATGGTTGCTTTTTGAACTTGAGTGTGAATGTTGTTTGGCAGATCTAGTTCCGACAGATGTTGTGTCATCGTGTGTGGTGTGATACCAGTTGTGGATATTATGAGTGGAATTATGTGTACTGTTTTTTTGTTTCCAGATTCTTTCCATTTCAATTGCCAATGGTTGGTATTTGGTTTTCTTCTCTGTGTATTTAGTCACTATGTTATGGTCTGCTGGTATTGCGATGTCTATAATATATGTTGTGTGTCGTGTTTTGTTCTGAAATGTAATATCCGGTCTATTGTGCATGACTGTTTTGTCTGTGTGTATGGTTATTATTATTATTATTATTATTATTGTTATTATTTTATTTCATTCCGAAATCAGCAAACTGCCACGCTCCACCCTGTACACAATTCGTTGAAAATCATTAAGTGTTTTATTTAAGTAATCATGGATTTTCAAAAATTAAGTGCCTCAACTATCTACGACCTTAAAATAACGCATATACTTGAAACAGTTTTAACAGGAGGAATATAGCACTAATTATTACTTAATATATTTTAATACCAGAGGGTTCACATTAAAAAATACTGGTAATATTTCATTTGCTGACACTTTACTCCAGAAAATGAACACTCTTACTTTCGTTAATCTACTCGATATGACATTGACGTTCGGGTGATTCATGTAGCAACAACAATATTTCAGCAAACGCTCCTTTTGCGTTTGTTTTCGATACATATCCACACTCTGAGTGATATATAACGAACGTAAATTATTTTCCATGCCATCCATAACGATAAATTGTAAAAGACAAGGAGTGAATTTACAATGATGTATTACATATTATTTTTTTTAATTTAAGTGTTATATTTACTATTTATTAGTGAACAACAGAATAATTTAAGTGTTATATTTACTATTTATTAGTGAACAACAGAATAATTTAAGTGTTATATTTACTATTTATTAGTGAACAACAGAATAATAACCGACAATTATTTCCAACTTGTAAACTAGACTAAATTAATTGGTATAAGGTGCGCATTCAGATATTAGACATTGTAATAGAACAATGGATAGGTATATAAGCTATTCGGGCCTCTGCTCGCATCCCTTTTAGCCGGCAAACAAGCGAGGGCGCTTTCTTATGACAGCTGCCTAATTAAATTCAAGGTACGCATTTTGCCTTCTGCGCCATCCCCGTAAACTTCGCCAAACTCACTAATCTATAGAAGACAATAGATCCTTAAAACGTGGCATTATATTAAAATAATTCACCTCCAGGGATAACTGTCAGCATTAAATCACTCACTAATTAAGCTATTAAATTATGGAACTTTCCCAAGGAAATATAACTTTCCTGATATACAGCTCTATCAGGAAAATTAAAAAAGAAATGTAGAATTAATACAGAGTGGGGCGTGGAAACTTCCTTTTTTGAAAAGGGCGAAGTTAGTGAGAGTAACAAAAAGATGGGGAAGGACTCAATGGAAGGGCCTGGATGGGAAATTTGTGTCCATATTCATTTTAGTAGGAAAAATGCTTTGGTCGAGGCAGCAGCGCGCTTTGACCACAAAGGCCTATTTTTCACTGTAAACGTGAGTTGGGGGTCCCGTCATAGCACCTAAACAGGAGGCGGCGGGGGCAGACCTGAGTCTTCGGACGATGGATGTCTGAAAGGGACGATTGTCCAAGTCGGAGCTGTAGACCTTCTTGAGGTAACCTCTGTGTCCCTATCTTGGATAGGGCTAACCTATACACGGCGGGGTTCACTTAGCCCTGGTGTTTGTCGCCATTAAATGAGGAGTCGGGGGTGGGCCTGTAAAGCCCAGGGGTGTCTATCCGCCCCTCCGGTCCACATGTGGGTCGGTCTCCGACGGGCAGTGGTTTCGCCGGTATGGCGGTGATCCACCGTTCCCTAAGACGGACGCTCTATCGGTATACACCGCAAGGTAATAACCGGAGCGCACTCTAATGTAAACCTGAGTTTAGAATTTCTTTGGAAAATGATTTAGGAGTTGTTTTGCCTGCACTCGAAGAACCTGGACAATCTGTGTGTGGTTTTAGTAAGATGGTGTCACAACCCACACACCAAGGTAGGACTTTAATTCATTTATTGAAAGAAGTCTTCCCCATTCGGCTGATCTTTCTGATAGGAGGATTTAACCCCCTGTGATTAATTCCTGTGGAGAAATCTCAAATCACCAGTTTATAAAAATTGTCTACACACCCTGGAAAGCCTACAGACAAAATCGGAGTCGAAATTATCAATATACAAATCGGAATGCTTGAAAGAATGGGCAGAAACTTCAAAAATTGAGTGAGTCAGTGTATTGCCAGTTGAGGGCGACATTTACAAGATGTTTCTTTTGTCAAATTTCCTGTATTGTGTGACAGAAGAAAAGTAAAAATAAGTAGTTTAAAGATTTTTAATTTCATTTTCAAAAAAGGAAGTTCCCACGCTCCACCCTGTAATTAGAAGCAAAGACCTTTATTGGCATAATAATACATTCCATCTAGACTAATCGCTACCCCTCTTGCTTTTCCTCTCTTCCCCCAACTTCTCCAGCTTCCTTACTATTATTAATATTACTCTTTGTTTTGTTTACCCGCATTTATAAAAAACCTATATATTTTTTTACCGGACTAATCTGCTAAACATATAAAAAGGCTGTGTGATTTGAGTGCATATTTAAATTGTTAATACAGACAGGAATTTTTCTTTTAAGTGTACATGTTCCGATTTATACGTTGTAAAATTTCAGGCATTCAATAAAAATTGAAGCAAGGAATAAGTCTTTTTTAGTTTAATCATCACTTCACGTAAACTCAAAAACATACAGTCATAGCTATACTGATACCCTTAAATATATATTTACATTATACAGAGAGTATAGTTTTTTTTTTAATTGTACACCTGATATTAACAATATAAAAAACTTTGCTATGTTTTGTATCCAACATTGCAAGTAATATATCTGAGGCGGAGAGGAAAAACCATCTATGTCCACTTTTTTTCGAAATTGAGTTATTGATGGAGAGGGGTAGATTTTTGTTCTATATTTCATATAAAACAGGTATCGAAGCATTATGCAGCTTAGTTTTCAAATTATTCTAATGTGGCTAACCATTTAAGTGCAATGGGAGGGGAAAAACCATCTAAGTCCTCGTGGAAGGGGAAAAACCATCCAAGTCCATGTAAAATTGAGAGGATGTTTGTTATTTGTTGCCCAGTCCTTCTAGATATACTTTCAAGTGTATATTCTATAAAAAAAAAACTTTAACGGTACAGCTTATGGTACTATTTAAGGTATAAGTGATTAATCGAAATACGTGAATATTATAAGTTTTTATCACTAATCCACTAAAATATTTACAATGTTTATAATAACTAAAGTTACAATAATTTAAGAATAGCTGTAATTGACACCTTTCAGGTGACTAAGACGGTTCGACCGACGAACGTTCTGTACATTTTTGGGTGCCGCATCCGTTTCAAGTACTTTGGACTTCGATTTCCGTTTAGTGGTGTCCTTCCGTTTCGAGTTGCTACTCTGACTAGTTTGCTCGCCTCCATCATTAATCAGATCTAAATCTGGATCTATATTCCTCTCTTCCCCACCTACGCTTACAGGCAACTGATTATAAAAATCGCGAGCCTCTGGTCTTATGAGACTAAGTACAGACAGTAGATCTCTCTTCTTTTCAACGCTTATCTCTACCGGTTCGTTGTACAGTAGTGTGACTTCGCTCACGTTTACATTGGAATTCGCGTTCTTTCTTAAATCTAATACAGAAAATGTTTCATTTTCCGAAAGACTCTTTTTGTACAGAATGATTCCTTGCTCTTTCTGATATCGAAGCCACTTTACCTCTTGCCAAAGGAAGCGTTCGTCTTGAACATTTTTTTGACGGGCAACTAAGTCAGTTTTATATAATTTCTGGACATCGTAAAAACTGTCTTGAGTCATCACAGTAACTTCCATTGGGTTCGAAGCTTTGCAAGTGGCAACAAAATCATACCAGTCAGCAGGCAAGTGAATTTGGGGGGACGATTGATTCTTCGCACGTTCAATGATCGCATGGTCAGAGTCACATTCCATGTGCGTATGGCCAGGTTCAAGAAATTTGTGATCGATGGTATGAATATGTGGGTGGTTAGCTACAACGGTAGAGAACATGGCAGAGACAATTTTATTTTTGTTCTGTCCTCCATACGAATCGGAGTAAAATGTAATCTTGGAAACTTCGGGATCAACTTTTTTTAGGTATGTATTCAGACATGATGCAATTTCATTGGCTCCTCTCCTAGCTATCGATTTGTGCTACATGAAACAATCAGTCTTCGCCAGCGTGTTATTATTTACAGTCAGATTGAACGTCCAAAGAGGTCGCTTATAAAAAGAGACGGATGTGTACAGCAACGGTGTTGGTAAACACTGCTGTAAATCAAAGGTGCAGGTGAGGTTTGTTCCATTCGACGCTTTCGCTGTCTTTTTATCACTAGACTTGCACTTATATGCTGAGTCTGCCGCGTTCTGATGAGCAGTTCGCTGCTCCAAAATCTGTTGTTTTTTATTTTCATCGGATTCGTATTTTAACTGTGCTGCGTAAGTATCACACTTATGACAAGTGTCAAGTGCAGGCTGTTTGAACTTGAGACCTGTCGCACTAAAAACTTGTCGATACACCCAAAGCGATTTTGGATTTTTCACTTCAGTTTTGTAGAGGTTGTACATGCGTCGAATGGTCAACCCCATTTGCAAGTACTTTTTCGAAGTATGTGATCGCGAGTAATGACTTTCGTAAGCCGGAAACTTTCTGATGTGACTCAATTTATCGATTTAAATCAATATATATTGAATATATTGAACTTACTTCAAAACATGTTCAAACATGACTAAACATGTCGATTCTTCTACTCGTTTCATAATAGATATGATTTTATGTATGTGAGGGGAAAAACCATTTAAGTGACATGAGAGGGGATAAACTATCTAAGTCCATTTAATTGATTTCTACGACATGACACATCCGTGTGGTGTGGCTACATACATTTTTGTGATTTATGTAATATACAAAGTCGTTTCTAACTCAAAACAAGCTACTCTGAACGGAAATACGGAAAGTAGCCATCGAAACTTTGAACGCAATTTATTCAAAATAACGTCCAGTGGACTTAGATGGTTTTTCCTCTCCGCCACAGATATTATACAGTGAGTTTTATGTAACACCGAACATTGTCATAACGAAAATTATTATTTTAAGTACACATAAGCATACGTAGTACATTTTCCGACGCACGGTTTTTTAAACGAATTTAATTTGAAGCTTTAAACAAGTGTTTTCCACCCCCAGGCTAAGCATGAAGTAAAATTTCGAGTTTAGAAAAGCCTGAAAATTTGGTTTGGTCGCGCAGCGCGAAGCGCGGAGCGGCCAAACCAAATTTTCAGGCTTTTCTAAACTCGAAATTTTACTTCATGCGTCACCGGTACAAAACACTGACTTATTACGAAGTTTAAAACACACCGCTAAACTTTAAATTGCATCAGTGTTTTGTACCGGTGGCGCATGAAGTAAAATTTCGAGTTTAGAAAAGCCTGAAAATTTGGTTTGGCCGCTCCGCGCTTCGCGCTACGCGACCAAACCAAATTTTCAGGCTTTTCTAAACTCGAAATTTTACTTCATGCTTAGCCTGGGAGTGGAAAACACTCGTTTAAAGCTTCAAATTAAATTCGTTTAAAAAACCATAGGTCGGCAAATGTACTACGTATGCTTATATGTACTTAAAAGAATAATTTTCCTTATGACAATGTTCGGTGTTACTTATTTATTTATTTATTTATTTATTTATTTATTTATTTATTTATTATCCAACAGATTCATAAGATCTAATAATAGGATAAATTAGAAAAATTCAATTATAGCGCAATACAGTATAGTCACAATCGTTCACAATATAGCACTGCATATACTTTGAAATACAATGAAATTTACATAACTTAAAAACTAAAAATAAAAAAAAAAAATAAAAAGTAGAATTAAATTAAATGAAAACATGAAGTAGCGTAGTTAATGTCGATAATTTCGATAACCACATCTAGCGCAATCTCAATACATTTATATGTTATTCAACATGTAATGCGATGTCAAATGAGCAGTGAGCATTGATAAATTAATATGAAATATATCAATATCATGAGGCAGCATGTTTACCGAGTTACACATAGACATGATGGGCGAGTTAAGATAGTGTGTTGTATTTGCTCGATTATTATAAAAGATATTCTTATGTCTACTACCTGACCTGGGAACAGCAAAGTTTAGCCTAGAGATGAGGTATGAATCATGCAACTGATAATTAATTAATTTGTAAATAAATAGAATTTGAGCCATACGTCTTCTATTTTGTAAAGATATTATGCCAAATTCTCTTTCAAGTTCAACTGAGCTGTAGCCTTGAACAGGATATTGTCCATGTGTTCTAAAGTAGAGGCATTTCAAGAATTTCCTTTGGATTTTTTCAAGGTCATTTATATGTGTTTGGTAGCATGGGTTCCATACTACACTACAGTACTCCAATTTACTTCTGATAAATGCATTGTAGAAGTTCACCAGGGGCTCTAAGGTTTTAAATTGTTTTGTGTTTCTGAAAAGAAATCCGAGCATGCGATAAGAAGACTTGGTCAGGTAAGTAATATGGTGAGAAAAGTTTAATTTTTTGTCAAAAAACACACCTAGGTCGCGGAAACTAGAGACACTTTCTAGTATAATCCCGTTAATACTATATTGAAAAATAAAAGTGTTTTGCTTTCTGGTAAATGCCATTGACTTACATTTGGATGTATTTAAGTGCAAGCCATTTTCAATGCTCCATTCATGAAGTAGTTCTAAATCATTTTGTAGATTTTGACAATCAGCTAAGCTACCAACTTTGCTAAATATCTTCAAGTCATCAGCGTAAAGCAGACAGCTAGAGTTAAAACGTGCGGCAATATCATTAATAAAAAGTACAAATAACAACGGTCCAAGATTTGAACCTTGCGGAACACCACTGCTGCAAACAAATGTATTTGATTTGACAGATCTATATTCAACATAACCCAATCTTTCATGCAAATAACTTTGTAATAATGATACAAGATTATTATCAAGGCCAAAGTGTTCAAGTTTTTTTAGTAATAACGTATGATTCACTTTATCAAACGCTTTCGAGAAATCTGTAAAAATGACGTCTACTTGAAAGCGTTCGTCTAAAGCACTTGATACAAAATCAGTAAAATGGCAGAGGTTTGTTGATGTCGACTTGCATTTCACAAAACCATGCTGTTTTGGGGTTATGTATTCACTGCAATGATGAAATATAGAATTGTATAACATTATTTCAAAAATTTTAGCAAAGTTGGATATCAGAGATATAGGTCTATAGTTCTCGACATTATCAATCGCTTTTGATTTATGTACCGGTATAATTTTTGAAACTTTCCAAACTTTAGGGAATGTGTTGGTTGTTAATATAAGATTGTATATATATAATAAGGGTTCGACCAAAATGCCGCTACAATCGCGGAGTATCATTGCTGGAATGTTATCCGGTCCCATGGTTAAATTAGGTTTTATTTTTTTTTATTGCACATAAATAATCTTTTGGGACAAATGATTTAATTGATAGCGTGTCAGGCAAGACAGAACTCTCGTAAATTGGCAGATCGTTGTTACCATAAACTGCAGAAAAATGCGAGGCAAATGCATCAGTTATGCTTTGAGAGTCTGTATACAACATATTACCCTTCTTCATTATTCCTGGTATCCGCGTAACCGATCTACGTTCGTTTATAAATGACCAAAGTTTCTTTGGATTGCGTTTAATTTCTGATTCAGTGTTACACATATATTCTTTAAAATCGTGTTTTATATTATATTTGACATAAGATCGAAATTTAGACAGACGCCGTTTGTTAAAGAGGGTAGGATGACGTTTGTAGATATTCCACCAATATTTTTTTCGTTTAATATTATGAACGGTTACTTTAGTGAACACACCTGGGTATTTTTTACATCTATCTTTCACACGAGGTACACATATGCTTATGTAGTGATTCAATATAGAGTAAAATTCCTTACATGCCAGATCAACGTTGTCATTAGAGATGACTGACGACCAGTTTGTATCACACAAAAGCTTATACAATAGAACAAAGTCTGTTTTCCGAAAATTGTAATGGATATAATTTGAATTAAATTTTTTGAAACTAGAAAAAAAAAGGTGAGAACTAGTGACAGTTAACGCTGGATGATAACTATCTTCATTAACAAGAGGGGATTCGCAATGCTCAATAGTACAATTAAGGCCATTGGAACATATAACTAGATCCAATGTCCTTCCATGGATGTTTGGTACGTTATTTACTTGAGTGGCCGAGTAAAAATGAATGAAATTTGAAATAATGTTCGATTTTGGGCACTGCGTGCTTGGATAATTTGGGATGTTAAAGTCCCCAGCTAGTATAAATGGCGTATTAAATATTGAATGATATTCCAAAGCATTAAGTACATTTTCATAAGCAAATATAGGCGCTTGTGGTGGAACATACAAAACAATGAAATGATATAACTTATTTAAAATTCGAGCGCGTATACAAGTCACATCAATATTATTATCAACATTCACGCATATTTTTTCGCAAGTAATATAATTCCTAAGGGCGATTAGAACACCACCTCCACGGCTTGTTTGTCTATCCGTTCTGAAAACTTGATAGGATGATGAAAATAATTCCGAGTCGTTACATAAAACTCTCTGTATATTCATGTATAGATTTTGTATCTGTACAAAAGAGGGGCGCGCACCTGACAATATTGATAATACAGGTGTTGTCTTGGGAAATGAGAAATATTAGAGGTGAGGATGAATCAATATCTTCTTAATCTTGGCAAAACAGAAGGAATGCTTCGGCGCCATTTATATGCAAGCAGGGGAGGGCTTTTGTGCTGCGGGCGTAATGAGTACACATTTTATGTTTTCCCGGATATTTCACCTTTGCATATATTCCAGGAGGGTATTTCTCAAAGTTTACCATCAAAACTGGGTTAATGCTAGATAATATGTTCTATAGTATATAAAATATATAACGTGTTAATATAAATATTGAATAAAATGTGCAATGTTTTTGTCACAAAATTACAATACACACTGCGATTTATTTAAGTATTTGTCTTGTGTATCGGATGAAACACATTTGTGTTTTTTCCCGGAGTAGCATCGGTCTAAAGAATTAACTGTTTATTTAAGTATAGCCATAGATATATACAGGTAAAACGTGTACCCCATTTTAACTTATGTTGTCACACAAACTTTAAATAATATTTTGGTTTTTATGAGTAGAGGGAATTAGCCGATACGGGGCCAGGATGCAATGCCGGAAGTAATACCAGAAGTAAAGCTCACTTTCCCGAAAAGCTCTAGGAAAGCTGTTGGGTAAAAGCTCGCATCCGGATGATAACTCCAGTTTACTTTCCGGGAAAGCTCGAGTTTACCTTTTAGAAAAGCTCTCAAAAGGTTTTCGGTAAAAACTCGCACTCGGAAGAAAGCTCCAGTTTACTTCAACGTACCTGTTTCTGTCTAACTGTCAGCTGTTTTCTGTATAACTAGTACCAGTTTTATATAGCTGGTATCTGTTTTAAATACAAACAGGCACCAGTTATACAAGAAACAGGTACCAGTTACACAAGAAACAGGTACCAGTTACACAAGAAACAGGTACCAGTTATTTAAAACAGGTACTAGTTATACAGAAAACAGCTAACAGTTATATAGAAACAGGCAAGTTAAAGTAAACTTGAGCTTTCATCCGGATGCGAGCTTTCACCGAAAATCGTTCTGGGAGCTTTTCCAAAAAGCTTTCCAGGAGGTTTCCTGGAAAGTAAACTTGAGTTTTTACCCGACAGCTTTCCTAGAGCTTTTCCGGAAAGTGAGCTTTCCCTTGAATAAAACGCACGGTATATAATAAAAACATTGTTATGTTGGAAGAAGATAATAATATTCATATTTTGTAATATTATACAGCTTAAAACATGTATAATTTTAAAACTGTTTATTCCATTCGCTTATCACATAAAATATATGCGAGTAAGATTGTATATCAACGATTGAAACTGATAAAAAAAGAAAACGTTGAATATTAAATGCACGTCTCTCTCGGTGGCAGAGGAGAGGCCCGGAGCAAAAATAAATTTAGTGCCTGAAGGAGTGAAAATAACGTTTTGATCGTGCGGATATTAAATTAAAGCTGCATCTCACGAAAGGAGATAAATCTCATCCACTTCTTTTGCCTGCTTTGCCACACGTTCCCCTAATGACGCGACGTCGCATCCCTCGCCCACATCTCTATAAAAAAATACGAATAATCCTTTAAGAAAGAGGATTCGGATTGAGATTTCACCAAACAACCGAAATCCGTAACTAAAGGGAAACACAGTAATTGGGTTCACTTAATTTTTATGCTGTAAAAATTGTTCTCTTACATTAATTTATACCTAAGGTATGGGTGAATACAGTTAGGTTACAAACGATTAATCTAGGGGAGGGTGGGGAACAGCGGATCAAGGGTCATAGTGCCATATTTGCCTAATTGTGGATTTTGCATCTCTTAATAAAACGCGAATGCAAGCGTTACTGAACGAGCTAGTTGCCTTATTAGTGTTCGTAAGTATTTCTTTGTTTATTTAAGCCATACTGAGAATTATCAGGTGTTTTTGGCAGTTATATTAGTTTATCAGTATAAATAAGGAATTAGTTTATATTTTGGGTGTAATTGAAATAGATATTTTAATACGTATTTTTCAATGGCGTAATAGCAAAGGGGTTACAGTGGATCAACGGCCAATGGAGTTCAGTGGATCATGATCCACTGAACCTCATGTATCTTTTAACCTGATTTATTTTATTTTTCAGGTCGAAAATGCCACGAAACAAGATTAGAAAGACCAATATAGGTATGCACACAGATGAGCATATGCGACATGCTATAGAACTAATTTAAAATGAAAATAGAAGCATAAGAAATGTTGCGGAATCAACACAAATTCCATTTACCACCCTTCGAAGCTATCTTCAGAAATCTAGAAATACTGAAGAGCATGTAAGCCTTACTCCTAATTATGCAGTTAGAAAACTATTTACGACTGGGCAAAAACAGTCTTTAATAGATTATATTAAAAAGTGTAGTCAAATGTTTTATCGTTTAACCCAAGAAGAAGTTCGGCAGTTGGCATACGAAGTGGCCAATATTAATATTCCAGAAAAGTGGCATGAAATAAAGCTCTCGATAAGCTACATCCTTCGGCTGTTCTCAGACTTAATTCGACGTGTCTTTTCCTGAAAGTATAAAGCCATTCTTCGCCGGGGCTTTATAATTTTAGGAAAAGTAACGTCGAATTAAGTCTGAGAACAGCCGGAGGATGTAGCTTATCGAGAGCGACTTCTTTTAACAGACACAACGTGGACATTTTCTACAGCAAACTCAAAGAAATTATGTCTCGCAATGCTGCTTTCGCAGATGGTACAAGAGTATACAACCTAGACCAAACAGCAACAACTACAGTACAGAAATCACAAAAAGTGCTTGCTGTTAAAGGCCAAAAACAAGTTTGTAAAATATCAAGTGGAGAAAGGGGAGTTCTGGAAACCACCTGCTACATTATAAATAATAATAATAATTCTTTATTAACGGACAAGCCATTTACAATGTAGAGTCAAAAACATATAACTAAAATGTAAGACACAAAACATGAATCACAAATATGCACAAAGACACATATGTTAATCTGCGTAAACCACAATAGGGTTATAACATTTAGTGCACACCATCCGCGAGACTCCTCCTAATTAAACCTATAGATGAGTTAAAAAAAGTCAATACCGCTACAAATGTCATTAGCCGTGCGTGATAATCGAGTCATGGGGCAATTTAAACTGCAAGTCGTCCTGCAAAATTCGTTATGAAGTAGCATGCGGCTACGTGCATGTCTAGGTGGTACATGATAATTAATCATACTAACAATATGACTTGAATCTATTTTGCAGTTTATGATTTTATAAAGAAAACACATATCTAATTCCATGCCACGATGTTGCAAAGTTGTGAGTCCTAAGTATGCCATCGTTTCCTCGGTTGTTAGGTGTATATTTTTCTGGGTCAATTTATATGACATAATGCTACAGGAAATGTTCTTCCACCTGTTATGATTTTTCCTCGTACCCATTTCAAGCAGCATATGTTGAATGGGGCTCTAACTGGCTCATTGGGTTTGGCAATCCCAACAGGCTAGATGAATAGTGAGTTATTCGTCGAAACCATGAAGCACTTCATCAAATACACAAGCAACACTAAGGATAATCCCAGTCAACTTATTATAGACAATTATGAAGCCCATATTTCGCTAGGAGTAATTAACTTGGCCCGGAAAATGGAGTCTCAATATTGACAGTTCCTCCCCATTTAACTGCAAAAATGCAGCCTTTGGATGTCTGCGTATTAAAGCCATTTAAAACTGCGTATAATGCAGCCGTGGACAGTTGGTTAATGGTAAACCTATTACCATTTATTAAGTGGCTTCTTGCGTTGGATAGGCTTACATGAAAGCCATACCACCTACCAATATATGCAGTGCGTTTAAAAATACCGGTATTTTCCCGATAATAATATTTTTACTGAGATAGACTTCCTACCATCAGAAGTAACTAACAGACCGTTCAATTAAGAACAAGAAAATTATTCTCCTGTAACTACTGAAGATGGACAATCCATTTCAACTGAGCCCCAGGTGTTGGAAAATGAACCTTTGGAACCCCAACTGGATCCTCCAGAGCAGTTTCTGCCTCCAGAGCAATTTCACGGTTTTCCCGTGGCTGGACGTAGAAAGGGAAGAAAACCAAGGCGCAAAGGGAAATCCATGATTGCTACGGACACGCCAGAAAAATTGGAAATTGAAGAACGGGATACCGCAAAGAAAATGAAAAACGTAAAAGCTATAAAAAGAAAAATAATTCAAGAAGAAGTGGAAACTACCGATGAAGACAACTTCAGCGTCCAAGGAAAGAAAACCAAGGCGCAAAGGGAAATCCATGATTGCTACGGACACGCCAGAAAAATTGGAAATTGAAGAACGGGATACCGCAAAGAAAATGAAAAACGTAAAAGCTATAAAAAGAAAAATAATTAAAGAAGAAGTGGAAACTACCGATGAAGACAACTTCAGCGTCCAAGGAAAGAAAACCAAGGCGCAAAGGGAAATCCATGATTGCTACGGACACGCCAGAAAAATTGGAAACTGAAGAACGGGATACCGCAAAGAAAATGAAAAACGTAAAAGCTATAAAAAGAAAAATAATTAAAGAAGAAGTGGAAACTACCGATGAAGAAAACTTCAGCGTTCACTCTGAAGACGTAGCATCGGATCATTATGATGACGAAAATATATTAAATCTGACTGTTTGGTGCGGTTTATACACTGCCGGCATCATCGGTCCTTATTTCTTTCGCAATGAGGAAGGAACTGCCGTTACGGTAATTGGCGAGCGCTATCGGGTAATGCTGACTGATTTTTTGTTTCCAAAAATTAATCAGCTAAACATCGACAACATTTGGTTGCAACAGGACGGCGCAACTTGCCATACAGCGCGCTTAACCATCAATTTATTGCAAAATCAATTTGGTGACAACTTTATTTCCAGAAGTGGTCCTGTTAACTCGATTACTTTTTATGGGGCTATGTTAAGTCATTGGTTCATGCCAACAAACCAGCAACTCTTGAAGCATTGGAAGCCAATATTTAAGCCACCATTGACGCCATACGGCCAGATTTATTGGAAAAAGTAGTGAGAAATTGGACCGATCGAACGGACCATGTAGCTCGTAGCCGTGCCGGAAATCATATTTAAAAAATAAATGCCAAGAAATTTTCTAATAAAAATTAATAATTTCAACAATATTTCTGTCTTGTATTGTAATTTAAATATTTCCAGTGTATGAAAGACAAGTTCTGAAGCTCTTAAGAAAATACCCTTTATAAAATTACATAAATGTTTTTCGTGTGAAATGCAAACAATGTGTCTTAATTAATAAAACAGCTTAAGAGCGTATTGTACTCGATTATTTATTTAAGCATACATACTTTTTACATCATTTTGTAAAACACGTACTAATATCTAAAGAGTAAACCCCAAAAATGCTTAATCATAATTCATGTTGGTTAATTTAGCGTACGAAGGGTACGAGGAGGTAATTATGGCGAGAAATGAAAAACGTCGATAAGCGACAAAGTTTCCCTTGAGCGAAGCCAACGGTAATTAACGACTGACAGCGTTTACATTAACAAATCGATTTATTAAAATTTTCAGCCGTGCTTCGGAAAGAAAATACAAGGATGTGCGCTAACTAAGTATGATAAATGGGAAACAGAACAGCACGCTTTAATGCACAATGAAACGATATTATTTACTCGGGTATGCGTTTTAAGCCAATACAGTTTTTGTTTGGAATAAATTCAGCGTTTATTTCTAAAACGAAAATAACCTGAATCTAGAATTTAAATCATTTTATTTCTTTATCGACTATTGTAGAAATCACTAAGAAATCAAAAGATAGTAAACCAAGTGAGTTACAATCATAATTTTCACGGGGCTGCGCGACCCTCGACAAATTTTCTACGCGGGGCTTTTCTAAACTCGAAATTTTACTTCATACGCCACGCGTATAAAACACTGATGTAAAGTGAAGTTAAAACTGCACTGAAAAGTAACCTAACATAGATATTTTTTCAAAATTGGATGTTTTCTTTCCTATCTATGCTATAAGCCTTCAGATATTCGTTGTTTTCTTGTAAAAAAACTTCGATTCCCTGTAGTCCTTCGGTCTTCGAAGACCATAATTAGTGCTTCGAGCTGTAGCCTTTGTAAAATGGTAATAAACTTAGTAATTTAGAGTGATCCTGCAGTTTTAAACTTCTAAGAATGAGTGTTGTCCATTCCCAGACTAAGCATGAAGTAAAATTTCGAGTTTAGAAAAGCCCCGCGTAGAAAATTTGTCGAGGGTCGCGCAGCGACCCGAGACAAATTTTCACGGGGCTTTTCTAAACTCGAAATTTTACTTCATGCGCCACGCGTATAAAACACTGATTAAAAATGAAGTTAAAAATGCACTGAAAACCAACCCAACTTCGAAATTTTTTAAAAATTGGATATTTATTTCCTATCCATGCTGTACACCTTCAGATATTCATTGTTTTCTTGTAAAAAAACTTCGTTTCTCTGTAGTCCTTCAGTCTCTGAAGACCTTCGAGCTGTAGCCTATGTAAAATGGTAATAAACTTAGCAGTCTAGAGTGATCCTGCAATTTGAAACTTGTAAGAGCGAGTGTTGATTCCCAGACTAAGCATGAAGTAAAATTTCGAGTTTAGAAAAGCCCCGCGTAGAAAATTTGTCTCGGGTCGCTGCGCGACCCTCGACAAATTTTCACGGGGCTTTTCTAAACTCGAAATTTTACTTCATGCGCCACGCGTATAAACCACTGATTTAAAGTAAAGTTAAGAATGTATACTGCTGAGATGTAACAGATATTTAGGTATTGCGAAAAAATGTCCCATTTTTCAAAAACAACAAATCCCTGAAAAAATTACAGCGAAATTAAAACAAATATGTTACCTTAAAGTTTTAAAATAAACTTTAAGGTAACATATTTGTTTTAATAAGTAATTAAAATAATGTTTATAAGAAAACTTGGGACGGCAAACGTTGGGTAGATGTTAGATTTATCTCTTGGGCTTGATTGAATTACAACCCTAGATAAACTATTCACGGAACCCTCCCCATCCAGAAATCAATTCAGCGCTTCTTAGCTGTTAGTTATCCAGACCGTGTTTATTTTCTCTTCTCGAGTTAGAAATAATTACATACTTTAAGACTCCCATTTCAATTTGTAATTAAAATATGCAAGAAGTATTCACGCGTGCATACATGAAAACTCAAACATTGTAATTATTTAAAATCCAATTACAAACGATTTTGCGTTCAGTTGGAAATAACTCAAAAACTGTTAATAGGGTATTTTTATATTTTATACATTTTCAAAGAGCAATGTTCACTTAATATCTACACAAAATTTCACACGGATATTCCAAAAAATTATCAAGATATGAATTTTTAAAATATTCAACTTCCCCCACAAAAACACATAAAATTAATCTATTTTTACGTTCAATTGGAAATAACTCAAAAACTATTATTAGGGAATTTTCAGATTTTTTGACATTTTTAAAGAGCAATGTTTACTTAATATCCACACAAAATTACACATGGATATTTCAAAAAATTATCAAGATATGAATTTTTGAAATGTTCATCTTCTCCAAGAAACGCATAAAATTAAACTATTTTTACGTTGCTGATATGATAGTGTCGACGAGTGAAACCGATACATATCGGCTCCGTCACACAGTGAGTTTTAAGTGGAAATACTGCAATATAAGTTGTGTACAACAGAAGGTGAAGAGAGTAGAAGTCGTATGAAGAAATAAGGGTAAGTGGCTAAGACTAGAAAAACGCGTAGTGTACCGCAAAAGGATAATTAGTCGAATTGAGGTTGGAAGAACAGTCAGACAAAAAACGAAACGCATAGAGGTCTTCGAGGGGTCGACCCGGACCGATAAGCGTGCGAGCGCGGCGCGAGATAACGATCAACGCACACATCGAAACACATCGAAACTCTTAAAAATACCCACGGACATGAACAATAACCGGCGTTGCCAGATTGAAATAAAATAAAGCAAATACAGGAAAAACCCAATAAATAGAAAATATCAAAAAGAAGAACAGTAGGATTTGTAAAATATTCAAATGAACAAACCCAAAAGTGATGATAATGACATGTTAACAATGATGAAAGAGCTCATAAAGAGGAATGATGGCATGATGAATAAAATCTTAGAAATGAGGAGAGAACAAAAACAATACCACGAAGAATTGATAGAACAAAAACGAGAAAACGAAATAATGAAGAATGAGATTAAAGATCTGCATACAAAAGTAGAAAGGCTTGAAAGGAATAGCAGAAAGAAAAACTTAATAATAACAGGACTTGAAATACTTGATAACGATGAAAAAACTCTAAAACAGAAAATAGAAAACTTCATTACAGAAGATCTAATGTTACCTATTAAATTAAGAGGCGTATCAAAAATCAGTGACCAAAAATGTATTATCGAAACTGAAAATATAACAGACAAAATAAGTATACTAAAAAACAAAAATAAATTGAAAACAAAATATGAACGTGTTTATATAGACTCTGATATGACAAAAAAGGAACAAGAAATACAAGCAACAATCAGAAAAATTGCAAGAGAAGAAAAAGAAAAAGGAAACGACGCAAAAGTTGGATACAAAAAAATAGTTATAAATGGTACAGTTTTGAAATGGGATGAAGAAACTTCTAAACTATTTGATAATACTGACAAAAATAAACTAACAAAAAAGTAATACCTAACAGTACAAAAACGAAACAACAAAGACATGATAATAATATGGAAATTGTAAATAAAGACAAACAAAGACACCAAACACAACAACAAAATAACAGTGAATCAAAAGTTAAACATAGGGAAATCTGGAAACTCGCTACATGGAACGTAAGAGGAATTAGAGGGAAAGAAGAAGAACTGACCGAGGAATTTGAGAAACAGAAAATAAACATACTAACAATTACCGAAACAAAAAAGAAAGGACAGGGAGAAATAGTATTAAATGACGGACACATATTAATATACAAGGGCACACAACAAGAAAACCATGCAAAGGCGGGAGTAGGATGTATCATTCATAAAAACATGACTCGATTTATTAATAAATGAGAGGGACACACCGAAAGAATACTCACATTAGAGATGATAATTAACAGGAACAAAACAATAACAATTATTGCAGCATACGGGCCCAACGAGAACGATAGTGCCGAAGAAAAAGATAAGTTTTGGGAAGACTTAAACGTAGCTACAGAAAACAGCAAAGGTACAATATTCATTACAGGAGACTTGAATGGTAGAGTGGGAAGAAGCGATATAGGAAATGAAGTCGTGGGGAAATATGGTGAAGATAAGATAACATGTAACGGCAAACGAATAATAGATTTTTGTAAAATGAATAATATGATAATAGCAAACACATTTTTCAAACATAAAAACATACATAAATACACAAGACAGGGAAAAGATAAAACGGAAATTTCGATAATCGACTATATTCTGGTGGAAAGACATAAAAAAGGCGAAATTAATGATATAAGGGTATTTAGAGGACCAGAAATTGGGAGCGATCACTACTTGCTTGTCGCAAAAATACAAGGAAATAACGGAAATGGGAGACAACAAAAGGCAAAAAGATATGAAACCATCAAATACTACAAACTAAGAGACGAGGATACCGCTACATTATATAAAGAAAAAATAGAAAACCGAATAGAAGAACTACATATAAACATAGAAGATACAAGCTTAGAAAAATTATGGGAAATATTCAAAAATATCGTTACAGTGACAGCCAAGGAAGTATGTGGAACCCTAAGGACTACTCCAGGCAAGAAACGAACAGCTTGGTGGAATGAAAGCATAAAACAACGGTTAAAAAGTAAAAAAGAAGCATGGAAAACGTACCTACAAAACAGAACAGAAGAAAATTACAACATGTATAAAGAACAGAGAAGAATTGCAAAAGAAACAATACAAACAGAAAAGGAAAAATGCTGGGACCGTTTTGGAACAAAAATGGAGATAGATAGGAAAACAAATCAGAAATTATTTTTTAAAACGATAAAAACTATAAGGAAAGATGAAACAACCAACACAGGAACAATAAAAGACAAGAACAATAAAATCATTACCAATGATACAGACATCATGGAAAGATGGAAGGAATACTTCCAAGAACTACTGGGCCCATCAATAAATAGAGAAGGAGAAGAAACAGACAATAATACACAACATAACACAGAAGAAGAAATAACTATGGAAGAAGTGGACGAAGCCTTGCAAAAACTGAAAAATGGAAAAACACCCGGACATGATAAAATAACAACGGAAATGGTTAAACATATAGGCGAAAATGGAAAAATGTTGCTGTGGGAGATTATAAAAAGAGCATTCAAGGAAGAAAAGATGCCAAAAGACTGGGACATCGGAATAATCCTACCCATACATAAAAACGGAGACAGGCGAAACTGCAAAAACTACAGGGGTATAACATTATTAAGCACGATAGTAAAAATATATGAACGAATACTGCAACAGAGACTGACAAACATCATTGAAGACACACTAGAAGATGCACAAAGTGGTTTTAGGAAAGGTAGAAGCGCACAAGATCATATTTTTACTATCAAGCAAATTATACAAAAAACACGAAAGAACAAAAACATCAAAGCATATATGGCATTTATAGACTTGGAAAAGGCATTCGATAAAGTGAACAGAAATAAAGTCTGGGATATTCTAAGACAACGAGAGGTACCAAATAAATTAATAAATGCTATAAAAAGCCTGTACAACACGAACATAAACTATGTAGCTACGAGGAATAGAACATCAAGCACATTCCAAGCAGGAGGAGGATTGAGACAAGGAGGCGTCATGAGCCCAATTTTATTTGTAATATTTATAGACGAAATTATAAAACAATGTCGACCACACTTGAGAGCACTCAATCTAGGATATCATAAATTAAGTCCCATAAAAATAACTGAATGTGCGTTTGCGGATGATATAGCGATAATGTCAGGGAGCAAGGAAGGGTTACAGAAAAACATAAATACATGGGTGAATGTTTTACAAAAGTACGATATGACGATAAACAAGGACAAGACAAAAGTGATGATAGCAGCACAGGAAGAGGAAAATATACAAATTCAAATAGAACAAATACAACTAGAACAAGTCAAGGAATATAAATACTTAGGAGTGATAATACAGCAAAATGGCAAGCAAGAACAAGACATAACCAAAAGAATCGAAAAAACATCCAAACTGTATTACGCACTTAACCAAACGTTTATTAGAAGAAAAGAAATATCAGAAAAAACAAAACTGACCGTCTTCCAAACCATATATCTACCGATATTCACATATGGATGTGAAACGTGGACGATGAACAAAAAGACAAAAAGCAAAATACAAGCAGCGGAAATGAAATTTCTACGAGGAATAAAGGGTATAACTAGAAGAGATAGAATAAGAAATGTGGATGTGAGAAGAGAAATGAATACAAAGGATATACTAAAATACGTTGAAGAAAGACAGCTGGGATGGTGGGGACACATACAGAGGATGGAAAGAAGAATACCGACTAAAGAAATATGGGAAGCTAGGACAACCACGAACAGAGGAAGAGGAAGACCACTAGAAAACTGGGAGAACAACATAACAAAGGCACTGCAAGATAGAGGAATAAGCACAAGAGAGGCAGAACAAATTGCTAAGAACAGAGACAAATGGAAGAGAGTCATTAAGATGTAAAGAATGGAAATACCAAAACCCCGACACCAATTGGTAAAAGGGGTCATCGATTATATATATATATATATATACAAATGAACAACAAAAGAGAAAAGGACTTCCCGGAAGACATATTTAAAAACAACAAAAAAACCCTAAGATCGCCAGAACAAAGGAGAATAGAGGAGCAAAGAAAAATACTAGAAGCAAAACAACACAGCACGATTATAAAGGAAAACAAAGAAGATAAAAACAACGAAATGGAGGAAATAAAGCAAATAATGCAGGAGATGATGCGAGAATTAAAGAAAGAAATGAAAAATAACAATGAGGAACTTAAAAATGAGATTATAGCTATGAGGAAAGAAATAGAGAGAAAAGAGGAAAAATGGCAGAAAGAAAAAGCACAACTAAATGAAAGAATAGAAAATCTTGAGAACAGAATAGAAAACACTGAGAGGGAAAAGAGAAGAAATAATATCGTTATAAAGGGCCTCAGAGTGGAGGACACAGAAGTAGAACGAAAAGTTGAAGAATTTATACAAAAGGAAATGAAAATAAAAGCCACGATACAGACAGCATTTAAAATAAACAAAGGAACTGAAACAGAAATGATCATAGCACAGACAAAAACATGGGAAAATAAGAAAGAAATAATGAAAACGAAAAGTATCCTGAAGGGAAGAAAAATATATATTGACAACGACTTAACAAAAAATTAAATGCAGATACACAGAGAAATAAGGAGTATCGCAAACGAGGAAATCGAAAAAGGTAACAAAATTAAAATAGGATATCAGAAGATAATAATCAACGGTCAGGAATATAAATGGAACAGAAAGGAGAATGGAATGTCACTGGAAAGGGGAGGGGAAAATACGAGAACAAAAAATTACTAAGCCAACGCACGAGAAAAAAGACAACAAAACTACAAAAGAACTTAAGAGGTGGACTGATGTTAATAAACGAATATAACAAGCACGACAAAATCAAAATAAAAAAAGAAATTACGAAAACACTTACAAAAACCAAACAAAAAGAGAAGAAAAAATAAGAATAGGGACATGGAACATAAGAAGCTACATGGGAAAAGAAGAAGAACTGGTGGAAGAGATGATAAAACAAAAAATAGAAATACTAGGAATTACAGAAACAAAAAAGAAAGGATACGGAATAGAAAGAATACATAGAGGATACTGGTTGATATGGACAGGAGTAGAGGAAAAAGAAAGAGCCAAAGGAGGAGTAGGAATTATAATAAAACCGGAAAGGATAAAAGACACAATAAAAGAAAAACATATAAACGAAAGAATAATGACCTTAGAAATGAAACTAGTAGAAGATGAAACATGGACCCTAATAGTAGCATATGGACCGAACGAAGACGAAAAAAAAGAAGAGAAAGATAAATTCTTTGAAAACATACAACGGGAAATAGATGAAGGAAGTGAACACATAATGATAATGGGAGACCTAAACGGAATAGTAGGATGTCAAAATACCGGAATAGAAGAGATAATGGGAAAAGAAGGAGAAGAAATTAAAAACAACTATGGAGAAAGAATAATACAACTATGCATTGAAAACAACCTCGTGATTACAAATACAAAATTCAAGCACAAAAACATACACAAGTACACAAGGGAGCAACCAAACAGAAACGAAAGATCGATTATAGACTACTACCTAATTAACAGGAAAAACTGGAACAAAATAACGAACGTAAAAGTAAAAAGACAAGCAGAAATAGGAAGCGACCACCACCTATTACGAATAGACATGAAATGGAAGGAAATACAAAAACTGGACAAGAGGAGGACAATAGTCAAAGAGAAAATAAAAACATACAAATTAAGAGAAGCACAAATACAAGAGAAATATCAAGAGATATTACAAAATATGTTGAGGAAGAACGAAATAAGGACAAACATAGAAGGAAAATGGGAAACATTCAGAAGAAATATATTAGAAGCGGCAGAGGAGTGCTGCGGAACAACAAAAATAGGAAACAAGGAAATGAAAAAGACAAACTGGTGGACAGAGGAAATCAAAAAGGAGATAAAAGACAAATGGAAAAGATACCTACAATCTAAAAAAAGCGAAGACTACGAACAATACAAAGAAAAGAGAAATGAAACAAAAAAAATAATTAAAGAAGCCAAACAACAATCATGGACGAACTTCGGAAAAAGAATGAACGAGAACTTCAGGCAGAACCAAAAACTATTTTATGGAACACTAAAACGACTAAAACAAAAAAAAGAACACAATATGATGAACATAAAAGATAAAAATGGAACAATAATTACGGATGAAGACAAGATAATGGAAAGATGGAGACAATACTTCAAAGAATTAACCGAACAAGAAGAAGAAGATACCGAAACACAAGAACGGGAAGAAGAGCCACAGGAAATACGAACAGAAAAATTTGAGGAAATTAAAGAAGAAGAAGTAAAAGAAGCAATAAAAAAGCTAAAAAACGGGAAAGCACCAGGAATCGACGACATAACCCCGGAAATGATAAAATACATGGGAAAGGAAGGAATAACACAAATAACAAAACTAATAAATGAAATAATAATGAGCGGGGAAACACCAAGAGAATGGAGTAAAGGAATAATTTTACCTATACATAAGAAAGGCGATAAAAGAAAATGCGAAAACTACAGAGGGATCACGCTAACAAGCATACCAAGCAAAATAATGACCAGAGTACTAGAAAAAAGAATGAGAGACAAACTAGAGACAACAATAGAGGACAGCCAATGCGGATTCAGAAGAGGGAGATGTACACAAGACCAAATATTCATACTTAGGCAACTAAGTGAAAAATTAATAAAGAAAAATAGGGAAATGCACATATGCTTTGTAGACCTCGAGAAGGCATTTGACAGGATAAAAAGAGAAGACATATGGAGAGAACTAGCAGAAAGAGGAATAGAGAACGAAATAATAAATGTAATTAAAACCATGTACAAAAATAACAGAAATATAGTAAGAACAAATAACGAGGAATCAAAGGAATTCGAAACGAAGAAAATAGTGAAACAGGGATGTGTGCTAAGCGCTCTTCTATTTACAATAGTATTGGACACGGCGATGAAAAAAGCAAAACAAAAAATGAAGATGCTGAAAGTTGGATATTACAAACTGGAAATCACAAAAATAGCGGAACTACTCTTCGCAGACGATATGGCAATAATTGCAGAAACAGAAGAAGACCTACAAAACAACATTTAAATAATAGAGAAAGAACTTACGAAAATAAACATGAAAATAAACTATGAAAAGACAAAAACAATGATAATTGCCAAAGGAACAAAGAAACACGAAATAAAAATACACGGTAAAAAAATCGAACAGGTAGAACAATATAGATATTTAGGAACCATTATTCAGAGTAATGGCAAACTAGATAAAGAAATTGATGATAAAATAGGAAAAACGGCAAAACTCTATAACATGTTGAAAAACACATTTTTTAGTAAAAAGGAAATATCAAGAGACACAAAAACAGAGATAGTGAAAAAAGTAATTAGACCAACGCTAACATACAGTAGTGAAACATGGACGATGACAGGAAAGCAAATAAAAAGAATTAATACAATGGAGATGAGATTCCTAAGAAAAATAGAACACAAAACAATAAGAGACAGAATAAGGAACGAAACACATAGGAAAAACCTACAAATAAAGCCAATACAGGAAAAAATCACGGAAGGACAAATGAGGTGGTATGGACACATAAGAAGAATGAGCGAAGAAAGAAATACCAAAAAAATATATGAGACACGAGCAACAGGAAAAAAACAAAGAGGAAGACCAAGAAGAGAATGGAACAGCGTAATAAAAGAAGAGGCAACAAGAAAAGGGAACACGTGGGAAGAAATAAATGAAATAACAAAGGACAGGAAGAAGTGGAGAGAATACTATAAAAATTAGTAATATAAGCCTTACACCGAAAGGTAGATAGGCAAAGGAATAAATAAAATACGTTCAATTGGAAATAACTCACAAATTATTATTTGGATATTTTCAGATTTTGATACGTTTTTAAAAAGCAATGTTTACTTAATATCCACACAAAATTACACATAGGTATTTCAAGAAATTATCAAGACTTGAATCTTTGAACTGTTCATCTTTTCCAAAAAACGCATAAAATTAATCTATTTTTATGTTCAATTGAAAATAACTCAAAAACTATTATTAGGGTGTTTTCAAATTTTTACACATTTTTAAAGAGCAATGTTTATTTAACATCCACACAAAATTACACAAGGATATTTCAAAAAATTATCAAGATATGAATATTTGAAATGTTCATCTTCTCCAAAAAAACGCATTAAATTAATCTATTTTTATGTTCAATTGGAAATAACTCAGAAACCATTTTTAGAGTATTTTCAGATTTTTACTCATTTTTTAGGAGCAATGTTTGCTTAATATCTACACAAAATTTTACACGGATATTCAAAAAAATTATCAAGATATAAGTCTTTAAAATATTTAACTTCCCCAAAAAACGCATAAAATTAATCTATTTTTACGTTCGATTGGAAATAACTCAAAAAGTATTACTAGGGTATTTTCAGATTTTTACACATTTTAAAAGATCAATGTTTACTTAATATCCACACAAAATTACACATGGGTATTTCAAAAAATTATCAAGATATGAATCTTTGAAATGTTCATCTTCTCCAAAAAACGCATAAAATTAATCTATTATTACGTTCAATTGGAAATAACTCAAAAACTATGATTAGGGTATTTTCAGATTTTTACACATTTTTAAAGAGCAATGTTTACTTAATATCCAGACAAAATTACACATGGATATTTAAAAAAATTATCAAGATATGAATCATTGAAATGTTTATCTTCTCCAAAAAAGGGATAAAATTAATTTATTCTTACGTTCAATTGGAAATAACTAAAAACTATTATAAGGGTGTTTTCAGATTTTTACATATATTTTAATTAATATCTACAGAAAATTTCACACGGATATTCCAAAAAATTATCAAGATATAATTCTTTGAAATGTTCATCTTCTCCAAAAAACCGCATAAAATTAATCTATTTTTACGTTCAATTGTAAATAACTCAAAAACTATTACTAGAGTGTTTTCAGATTTTTACACATTTTTAAAGAACAATGTTTACTTATTATCCACACAAAATGACACATTGATATTTTAAAAAATTATCAAGATATGAATCTTTGAAATGTTCATCATCTCCAAAAAACGCATAAAATTAATCTATTTATACTTTCAATTGAAAATAACTAAAAATCTATTACTAGGGTTTTTTCAGATTTTTACACATTTTTAAAGAACAATGTTTACCTAATATTCACACAAAATTACACATGGATATTTCAAAAAATTATCAACAGATAAATCTTTGAAATGTTCATCTTTCCACAAAAACGCATAAAATTAGTTAATTTTCACGTTCAATCAGAAATAATCGAAAAAAACATTAGAAACGAGTTTTTCACTCCCAGGCTAAGCATGAAGTAAAATTTTGAGTTTAGAAAAGCCTGAAAATTTGGTTTGGTCGCGTAGCGCGTAGCGCTACGCGACCAAACCAAATTTTCAGGCTTTTCTAAACTCAAAATTTTACTTCATGCGCCACGCGTACAAAACACTGATTTAGTAAGAAGTTTAAAATTAAATAGTCATTATGTTAATTAATTATTCTGTTAGTTTAAAAAATAAGAAAATTGTTGAATCAACGAAGCGCTCACAAAATTACAAAATTGACAACTCCAAGAACTTTGATTAATAAATTCGACAAAGAAACAACCAAATACTAAAGTTCATAATCATAAAAGGTTTTATTCAATCTTACGTAAAAACAAATCTATTTTATTTTTTTATAAGCAACTGCATATCTCACAAAAATCTGATGTTTCAGTAATTTTTTTAAATTCCTTAAACGAAACCTCAATTTAATGTGCTTTTGTTAATTTTTTCATAATTTCAGTCAATTTTAAGCTTCTGTAGCTCTTTGCAAAACTACCAGATTTTGTTTAATCTTTCATAGAAACAAATCCCAACCTTTTCTTTATCAACTCCTGTAAATTTTATGAAAATCGGGTGTTTCAGTAATTTTTAAAAATTCGTCAAACGAAACTTCAATTAAATGAGGTTGTGTTTAATTTATCATAATTTAAATCAACTTTAAGCTTCTGTAACGTTTCCTATAATTAACAGATTTTGTTTAATCTTACATAAAAATAAAGCCTAATCTTTTTTTCTCAACTCTTGCAAATCTCATAAAAATCGAGTGTTTCAATAGTTTTTTAAAATTCGTCAAACAAAATTTTAATTCAATGGGATTTTGTTAACTTTTTCATAATTTCAGTTACATTTAAGCTTCTGTAGCTCTTCCAAAAACTAACAGATTTTGTTCAATTTTTCATAAAAACAAAGCCCAATCTTTTCTTTATCAACTCCTGTTAATCTTATGAAAATCGGGTGTTTCAGTAATCTTTAAAAATTCGTCAAACGAAACTTCAATTAAATGAGGTTGTGTTTACTTTATCATAATTTCAATCAAATTTAAGCTTCTGTAACTTTTTCCATAATTAACAGATTTTGTTTAATCTTACACAAAAACAAAGCCTAATCTTTTTTTATCAACTCTTGTAAATCTCATGAAAATCGAGTGTTTCAGTAGTTTTTTAAAATTCGTCAAACAAAACTTCAATTCAATGAGATTTTGTTAACTTTTTCATAATTTCAGTTAACTTCTAGCTTCTGTAGTAGTTGTTTAATCTTTGATAGAAACAAAGCCTAACCTTTTCTTTATCAACTCCTGTAAACCTTATGAAAATCGGGTGTTTCAGTAATCTTTGAAAATTCGTCAAACGAAACTACAATTAAATGAAGTTTTGTTTACTTTATCATAATTTCAATCAACTTTAAGCTTCTATAACTTTTCCCATAATTAACAGATTTCATTTAATCTTACATAAAAACAAAGCCTAATCTTTTTTTATCAACTCTTGTAAATCTCATATAAATCGAGTGTTTTAGTAGTTTTTTAAAATTCGTCAAACAAAGCTTCAATTTAATGAGATTTTGTTCACTTTTTCATAATTTTAGTTCATTTTAAGCTTCTGTAGCTCTTCCACAAACTAACAGATTTTGTTAAATTTTTGATAGGAACAAAGCCCAATCATTTCTTAATCAACTCCTGAAAATCTTATGAAAATCGGGTGTTTCAGTAGTTTTTAAAAATTCGTCAAACGAAACTTCAATTAAATGAGGTTGTGTTTAATTTATCATAATTTAATTCAACTTTAAGCTTCTGTAACTTTTCGCATAACTAACAGATTTTGTTTAATCTTGCACAAAAACAAAGCCTAATCTTTTTCTATCCACTCTTGTAAATCTCATGAAAATCAAGTGTTTCAGTAGTTTTTTAAAATTTGTCAAACAAAACTTCAATTAGTTAGATTTTGTTTACTTTTTTATAATTTCAGTTAACTTTAAGCTTCTGTAGCTCTTCCCAAAACTAACAGATTTTGTTTAATCTTTCATAGAAATAAAGCCCAATCTTTTCTTTATCAACTCCTGTAAATCTTATGAAAATCGGGTGTTTCAGTAGTTTTTAAAAATTCGTCAAACGAAACTTCAATTAAATGAGGTTGTGTTTATTTTATCATAATTTCAATCAACTTTAAGCTTCTGTAACTTTTCCCATAATTAACAGATTTTATTTAATCTTACATAAAAACAAAGCCCAATCCTTTTTTATCTACTCTTGTTAATCTCATGAAAATCGAGTGTTTCAGTAGTTTTTTAAAATACGTCAAACAAAACTTCATTTTTATGAGATTTTGTTTACTTTTTCCTAATTTTAGTTAACTTTAGCTTCTGTAGTTCTTCCCAAAACTAACAGATTTTGTTTAATCTTTGATAGAAACAAAGCCCAACCTTTTCTTTATCAACTCCTATAATTCCTATAAAAATCGGGTGTTTCAGTAATCTTTGAAAATTCGTCAAACGAAACTTCAATTAAATGAGGTTGTGTTTACTTTATCATAATTTCAATCAACTTTAAGCTTCTGCAACTTTTCCCATAATTAACAGATTTTGTTTAATCTTACATAAAAACAAAGCCTAATATTTTTTTATCAACTCTTGTAAATCTCATAAAAATCGGGTGTTTCAGTAATTTTTTAAAATTCGTCAAACAAAGCTTTAATTCAATGAGATTTTGTTAACTTTTTCATAATTTCAGTTAACATTAAGCTTCTGTAGCTCTTTCTAAAACAAACAGATTTTGTTCAATCTTTCATAGAAACAAAGCCCAATCTTTTCTTTATCAACTCCTGTAATTCTTATGAAAATCGGGTGTTTCTGTAATCTTTGAAAATTCGTCAAACGAAACTTCAATAAAATGAGGTTGTGTTTACTTTATCATAATTTCAATCAACTTTAAGCTTCTGTAACTTTTCCCATAATTAACAGATTTTATTTAATCTTACATAAAAACAAAGCATAATCTTTTTTATCCACTCTTGTTAATCTCATGAAAATCGAGAGTTTCAGTAGTTTTATAAAATTCGTCAAACAAAACTTCAATTCAATGAGATTTTGTTAACTTTTTCATAATTTCAGTTAGCTTTAAGCTTCTGTAGCTCTTCCCAAAACTAACAGATTTTGTTTAATCTTTCATAGAAACAAAGCCCAACCTTTTTTTATCAACTCCTGTAAATTTCATGAAAATATCGGGTGTTTCAGTAATCTTCAAAAATTCGTCAAACAAAACTTCACTTAAATGAGGTTGTGTTTACTATATCATAATTTCAATTAACTTTAAGCTTCTGTAACTTTTCCCATAATTAACAAATTTTGTTTAATCTTATATAAAAACAAAGCCTAATCTCTTTTTATCAACTCTTGTAAATCTCATAAAAATCAAGTGTTTTAGTAGTTTTTTTAAATTCGTCAAACAAAAGTTTAATTTAATAAGATTTTGTTTACTTTTTCATAATTTTGGTTAACTTTAAGCTTCTGTAGCTCTTCCCAAAACTAACAGATTTTGTTTAATTTTTGCTAAAACAAAGCCCAATCTTTTCTTTATCAACTACTGTAAATCTTATGAAAATCGGGTGTTTCAGTAGTTTTTAAAAGTTCGTCAAACGAAACTTCAATTAAATGAGGTTGTGTTTACTTTATCTTAACATCAATCAACTTTAAGCTTTTGTACCTTTTCCCATAATTAACAGATTTTGTTTAATTTTGCATAGAAACAAAGCCTAATCTTTTTTTATCCACTCTTGTAAATCTCATGAAAATCTAGTGTTCCAGTAGTTTTTTTAAAATTCGTCAAACGAAACTTCAATTAAACAAGATTCTGTTAACTTTTTTATAATTTCAGTTAACTTTAAGCTTCTTTAGCTTTTCCGAAAACTAACAGATTTTGTTTAATCTTTTATAGGAACAAAGCCCAATCTTTTCTGAATCAACTCCTGTAAATTAAATGAATACCGGGTGTTTCAGTAATCTTTAAAAATGCGTCAAACGAAACATCAATTAAATGGGGTTGTGTTTACTTTATCATAATTTCAATCAACTTTAAGCTTCTGTAACTTTTTCCATAATTAACAGACCTTGTTTAATCTTACACAAAAACAAAGCCTTGTCTTTTTTTATCAACTCTTGTAAATCTCATAAAAATGGAGTGTTTCTGTAGTTTTTTAAAATTCGTCAAACAAAACTTCACTTTAATGAGATTTTGATTACTTTTTCATAATATCAGTTAATTTTAAGCTTCTGTAGCTCTTGCCAAAGCTAACAGATTTTGTTAAATTTTTCATAGAAGCAAAGCCCAATCTTTTATTTATCAACTCCTGTAAATCTTATGAAAATCGGGTGTGTCAGTAATTTTTAAAAATTCGTTGAACACAACTTCAATTAAATTAGATTTATTTACTTTTTTATAATTTAAATAAACTTTGAGCTTTAGTAACTTTTTCCAAATTTAACAGATTTTGTTTAATCTTACACAGCAACAAAGCCCAATCTTCTTTATCAACTCCTGCAAACGTCATGAAAATCGGGTGTTTCAGTAATTTTTAAAAATTCGTCAAACGAAATTGCAAAATTTATGTATATTTGAACCTCACTTAAAATCAGTGTTTTATACTCGTGGCGCATGAGGTAAAATTTCGAGTTTAGAAAAGCCCCGTGAAAATTTGTCGAGGGTCGCTGCGCGACCCTCGACAAATTTTCTACGCGGGGCTTTTCTAAACTCGAAATTTTACTTCATGCTTCGTCTAGGAGTGGACAACACTCGTTCTTAGAAGTTTCAAATTAAAGGATCACTCTAGATTACTAAATTTATTACCATTTTACAAAGGCTAGAGCTCGAAGGACCAATCATGGTCTTCGGAGACTGAAGGACTACAGGGAATCGAAGTTTTTTTTACAAGAAAACAACAAATATCTGAAGGTTTACAGCATGTATATGAAAGAAAACATCCAATTGTGAAAAAATATCGAAGTTGGGTTGGTTTTCAGTGCATTTTTGACTTCATTTTAAATCAGTGTTTTATACGCGTGGCGCATGAAGTAAAATTTCGAGTTTAGAAAAGCCCCGTGAAAATTTGTCTCGGGTCGCTGCGCGACCCGAGACAAATTTTCTGGGCTTTTCTAAACTCGAAATTTTACTTCATGCTTAGTCTGGGAGTGGAAAACACTCGTTTAAAGTTTTAAATTAAGCTCTTTTGAAAAACACAGACGTCGGAAAATGTCCCTGTATAACCAAATAAGTGTTTTATAAAACGACACAGAAACGAACTGACTGAATTAAATTTGAATTGTTTGTTTAACTCGGTTGGCCAGGAAGCCAAAGTAACAAACCGAGTTAAGCAAACAATTCAAATAAACGTGTGAAGAAAATTTGTTAGTCAAATTAATTTTATCTTCACGTAACTCAATCAATCCTAGTTATTAAATAAAAGAATTGAGTCTCCTTTCTTCACAGGATTTATTTAAAAATCGCAAATAATTTCGATCACGATGTGACCATTATCAATGCTTAACTATTTACAAAAATAAACGGAAAATTTGTTTTTGTAAATAGTTAAGCATTGATAATGGTTACATCGTGACCGAAATGTACATTTGCGAGTTTTAAATAAATCCTGTGAAGAAAGGAGACTCAATTCTTTTATTTAATAACTTCGTTCACCTTCACGTAACTCAACAATAATTTAATTCTTCAATCAATCCTGATTTGAAAAAAAAATCCTTGTAATTCAGATATTGTTAATTTACCAATATTAGCATCTACTCAAAATACTTATTACAAATCGCTAATAATAAATAAAGTTCATATAATAATTAACTAGTATTTTGTGCTCCTGTCAAATTTCACATTATGCACATACGATGTTTGATCGATATACTTTACAGATGTATAAATGAAGAGAGAATTTAAAATATACAGATTATTGTAATTTAACTTTATTCGTGAAAATGCAAACAGTGTCTTAATTAATAAGACAATTCTATTAGTTACTTTATGGGTATTATTATTATTATTAATGTTTATTTAGTTGTACTCTTTACGGTGATATTTTTCTTTTTTATAAATCTATTGTGTATAAAAGGGGGTTCCTGTCAATAAATATTATTATTATTATTATTATTATTAATTTAAGACGACAATTTAAGACGATAAATATCCATCAATTTTATTTTAAATTGTATTGTTAGTTGGTTTGAAGAGAATTTGACCTAAACGTTACATATACTTTAATAGAGCGTTGTAATAAATCAAATTAAATAATATTTTAAATATTTCATTGTATAATTCAATATCCGGAGGTGTATTTGCACGGGAAGTAGTTGTTTCAATGGATATTCATCGTCTTAAATTGTCTTATTAATTAAGACACTGTTTGCATTTTCACGAATAGTTTTTTCGTAATTTTATATATTATGTTTAACTTTCTTCGTATGAATTTCGATCGATTTCGTGTCGTTACGCGAAATTGGAAAAAAATAGGTAAGCCGTAAGTGTCGTCGTCGGATGTGATCTACATTTGATATCTCTACCGAAAAGTACATCAAATAAGAATGGTGACGAGGACGAAGAAAAAGGGGCCGGAGAGAGGGAAGGGAATAAAATGGCCCAACCACCGAATGGGCACGATATCGAAAGCTCGTTATAAGCAAATCGAAAACTGTTCTTTGTCAAATCCTACGGCGTTTCTCTCAGCTTACTCAGCTACACAATTCACTTCTGGAAAACTTTCCGAACTGAATCCAATCCTTATTTATTGATTATAAGACACCTTGAAAAATATAAAAATAAAAATACATTAAAAATACCGAGATTCTTTACACAACTTACAAGAAATTTGTTGTACAAAAACTAAATAAGACACTGATTGAAGCAATTACTTCCCTCGCTAATACCCCGACGGACAAGATTTTTTTTCTGTTACATTCAGTAACCAACCTACTGGGTCAAATTATTCACGCCATTTATACAAGATGTCCCACACGTATATTTTCAACCATTGAGACCCGTATTAGAATTTTGTTAATTACGTAAAATGTAATTATTTTTAGTCTATAGTTTTAAAACTTTTTTTGTTAATACTAAATTGTCTTGTAATTCTGAATTTGTTACCTGTTGGGCAATAAACATTATTATTATCAGTGCGTTCTCACAGGATATCTCAGCTCTTGTTAAACTTGTAATTTGATTTGAAAATGTTCGCGAAAACAATATTTCCCTTTTTATTTGCATATGGGGGAAAGTTAAACAAGGCCAGAAAATAAGGGTGGTTATGATCGGGGAAATCCAGAGATCTTCGTTGTCGTTGACCACGTTTTTCTTGAATTTTATAGCTCTGTTAATTTTAGTTAAGTATACGATCCTTATTTCCTGTATCCCGTATTTTAAGATTATTTAAATCAACTACTCCACTTTCATAGAGTTAGAAAACATTACAAATAGAGTACAGAAGATATTTTTTATCCAATATATTTGCGGCGGAGAACTGCCACAAATATATTGGATAAAAAATATCAACCGGATGTATGAAGAGTGCACATACAGTAAAAGAGCATCAAAAATCTCGTAGCCAGAAACAATCTAATAAATCTATGCGCGAAGTACATCTATATTCCATTTGCATGTGGGCGGGAAATGCGTGCACAAAGCACAACTCTGGAACAGGCATCGGCATACGTCGTCTCCTGGGCCATATTCCTGCCAAAGAGACGCTTATTTATCACACATGATGTGAACTTATATAATCCCCAACACCCCCGAAAGCTTTACCCCACTTAGACACTCGCAGCTACACAGATATGAGCATACGCCGCTCTAGAGGAGCTAATTTATTCAGATTTATTCTTCACATTTATTATCAAGTAATTATCCGCACTTAAACTCACGCTACTGTAATGTCAACTTATTATACGAGGTCTGGCTATTAAATAACGAGACTGCTTATGAAAAAGAGTTTTATTTTAAAAATTATTCCCTCAGCATATCCCCGTTCCATTCGTTTTTTCCATTGGGCAAAGCAATGCTGAAAGTCTTCTTTTGTAAGAGCTTTTAAGAGCTTCGCCGATTTTTGCTTTACCCTTTTCCATCGACTCGAACCGGTTTCCTTTTAAGGCAGACTTTACCTTCGGAAAAAGGAAAAGGTCACAGGGTGCTAAATCGGGCGAGTACGCGAGTGCGTGTTCGAGCACTGGAATGCCTCTAGCGGCTAAATAACGCTTTATAGACAGCGCGTTATGGGCAGGTGCGTTGTCGTGGTTTCAGGTATACATATGTATACACTGTAAATTTTTCGACACTCGTTGTTTTTTAAAAATATTTAAATTTGAATTTTTAGACGAGGGTTTTCCACTCCCAGGCTAAGCATGAAGTAAAATTTCGAGTTTAGAAAAGCCTAATTTGGATTGGCCGCGTAGCGAAGCGGAGCGGCCAATCCAAATTAGGCTTTTCTAAACTCGAAATTTTACTTCATGCGCCACGCTTAAAAACACTGATTTACAGTGAAGTTCAAAAAACACACACACAACAACGATTATAGGCACCCTAGTATACGCTATAGTTATTGGGTTGCCTATAATCACTGTTGCCTATAATCTAATATGTAGGTGTGAATAAAGCATGAGTTAAATTCTGCGCTGAACAAATTGTTTAATTGTTCAGCGCAGAATTTGACTCACGTTTTATTCACACCTACATATTAGATTATAGGCAACAGTGATTATAGGCAACCCAATAACTATAGCGTATACTAGGGTGCCTATACTCGTTGTTGATGTGTGTTTTTTGAACTTCACTGTAAATCAGTGATAAATTCTGCGCTGAACAAATTGTTTAATTGTTCAGCGCAGAATTTGACTCACGTTTTATTCACACCTACATATTAGATTATAGGCAACAGTGATTATAGGCAACCCAATAACTATAGCGTATACTAGGGTGCCTATAATCGTTGTTGTATGTGTGTTTTTTGAACTTCACTGTAAATCAGTGTTTTTATGCGTGGCGCATGAAGTAAAATTTCGAGTTTAGAAAAGCCTAATTTGGATTGGCCGCTCCGCTTCGCTACGCGGCCAATCCAAATTTTCAGGCTTTTCTAAACTCGAAATTTTACTTCATGCTTTGTCTGGGAGTGGAAAACCCTCATCTAAAAATTCAAATTATAATCTCTTTAAAAAACAACAAATGTCGTAAAGTTTACAGTGTATGCATATGTATACCTGAAAAAAAAAATCCTGTATTTAAAAATCACATTTACGCACACATATTTGATATTTTCTTATAATAAAATGTTTTTGTTTATACTAAATTGTCTTGTAATTGGGAATTTGTTTCCTGTTGGGCAATACACATTATTATTATAATGTGCTTTGAAATATCTTCAACAATTTAGCTAAACTAAAAAAGACTGTTATTCCTTACTTCACTTTTTATTTATATCGTTAGATGTACATTTCGAGACACAAGGCGGTCATTATCAGTAACAAACTAACGATACAAATAAAAAGTAAGGTAATAACAGTCTTAACAGTCATTTTTAGTATAATAATCACTTCACGTAAACTCGAAAACATACAATTTAGCTAAAATTTAAAAATGTAAACCAAAAATCTTAATAAAGTAGTATAAAACATAATTTAGCAAATTTAAAATAATAAAAAAAACGTTTTAAACAAATTTAACGATTAAAACATGTTTTAAACAAATTTAAGATTTAAAACAAAACCGTTTAAAACACGACGGCTGTTTTTAAACATGTTTAAAGCACTGTTTTAAAACAAAGTGTTTTAAACATAACAATCCTGCTTAGTAATGCAAGCAGGGCACGCTTGCGGTGGTCATGTGGGATAAGCACCGCACGCTTGCGGTTGTGCACCGCACGCCGCGCACACTGACCCGATATATGCGCTAAACCCTATGCCCTACCTTCCAATAAATGGATAATACTATTGAGCCATTAGAGAGTCTTTCTGACCACACCGGACTATTGTTCCATATTGAGAAAAAGTGTTTACAAAAGAAAGATCCAAGTCTCAAAATCATCCGCCCCATAACAATGAACGGGAAAAAAATCTCTTTTTCACTCATTGCAGAATCAAACATGGGATTTTATAACGAAAACAACTGATGCCGCTTCTAGTTTTGACCTTTTTCTCGAAACATTAAAATATTATTTTAATCAGGCTTTTCCTGCAAAAAGAACAAATGATACAATCAGAACCAAAGGTCTACATTGGCATTACACACTTAAATAACTTGAGGAACACTCTGGCACTCATTACCGAGGCTTATAAGAAAACTGGCGACCCAGAACATAAAAACATTCGAAATAAACACCGATCAACATATAAACATCAAATATATTCAAGGAAACGTTACAAGAATAATAAATATTTAGATAGAATCGAATACAAACCAAAAGCTGTCTGGAAAATAGTTAATTCGAACAGACACACAATCAAAATACAGTTCTAACGCACCACATCTGTAGATGAGTTCAATGATTTTTTTCTCAAATACTCAAATATTTCCTTTAAAATTATAAACTCCATAGCCCTGGCGGAAACTTTTTTATTCGCACGTGATTGTCGCGATGTCGAACGATCAAGTGTGCGGTCTGTGTGATAGACGTATTAAGACTGATAAGTCGCGAATTACCTGCTCAAGATGCAAAGTCTGTTATCACAAACAATGCGTGAAACGTAAAGTGTATTTCAAAAAACGTATTGTTGATGAATCTACGATAATTTGCTGCGAGGATGGAGATAACCTAAACGTGGATGATATCGAGCCGGACTCCGACGAAGATGGCGAGTGTGCAACCGGAGATATAAATATCGTCTCTCAATTAATCCAGTGCAAAAATGAGGTAATACTAAATAAGGACATCATTATTGCTACGAAGGACGAACTAATTGCGCAATTGCAAATACAAATAAAATGTCTTCAAACCAAACTAGAAAACTTTCACTTGAAAGAAAAATGTACATCAAGCAAAACATTATTAAATGTCCAATCGCTTAAAGGTCATAATGATACTCGATCAAATCCGAATGAGTTGGTGAACAAAGCGCAGGTACACATCGAATCGCAAAAAGAACCGCGAACAGAGCCTCGCCCGCTGCCCCGCCATTCATTCACCAAAACTACGCGGCCAAAGTCCGTGCATTCGCAGTTTGAGACCACAGACGATAATAGCGAAAATGAAATTGAAAACAAATCGCATAGTGTAGACAATGAATTTGTCACAGTAACTTACAAAAAAAACAGTTGGCACAAACACGAATGCCTGCTCCATTGTGGCTGAACCAAAGAAGGCGTGGGTGTTTATCAATAAAATAAGTAAATCAGTAACTGAGGAACAAGTTAAAAATCACATAAAAAATGTTTTAAAACACAATAACTTCACATGTGAAAAAGAAGAACACACTATTGCATACAACGGATTCAAAATAAGCGCGGATATGAAAGAAAAAACTATTCTTATGGATCCATCCAACTGGCCGGAGGGAATAACAGTAGGGCGTTATTTTTTCAAGAGAGGGGCCAAAGTCAAACCAACCTAATCTGCAATAAAAAACAACTTAACTATATCTACTTAAATATCCAATCAATTAAATCCAAATTTAACCTACTTGATTCCATCTTGCAAACGTCTTCCCTTGACCTTATGTGCATAAGTGAGCACTGGCTTAAGCCAGATGACAGTGATAATTATGTGATAAATAATATGATAACAGCTAGTCATTTTTCAAGAATTCACCATATACACGGTGGGGTATTAATTTTATTAAAAAAAAACATTTCTTTTATTAAGTTAGAAGATAGAAATAAAAAATCAATAGAAATTCACTGTGAATTAACTGCCATATATCTAACTCATCTAAAAACTATTGTAATTTCGTTGTACCGTCCACCTAGTGGTAATTTTAATACTTTTTTAAATATTTTATGTTCAGCCTTAGACTTAGTTGATTTTATGAACAACACTGTATTGGTTGGTGGTGATTTTAATGTACGATTTAACGAACCTGACGATAATGCTATAAGCATATGTGATACACTGAATACGTATGGATTAAATAAATTAGTATCTTTGCCTACACGCCTAAACAATACTATTGATAATGTTTTCTCGAATACGGACCAACATAATGTTAGTCCTTTTCACAACTCTTTGTCAGATCATGTAGGAATTATGGGACAATTAAATATTGTAAATATACAAAATGAAATTTCACTAAAGATCATTAGACCAATTACTGAGGCTGGTAAAATTGCTTTTTATCATATCCTTGATGGAAGATCATGGAATCTTCACGGGGACCCCTCCAAGCAATTTGATAATTTTATAACGGAAGTCAAATATTGTTTTCTCCAAGCTTTTCCACAAAAGAAAATAAAAAATGTGGCTTCAAAAATTAATAGCATTCACTGGTTCACTCATAACTTGCGTAAAATGCGAGACACGTTACAGTTACTTAAAAATGTAAGCGTATTACACAGGACACCTGAAACAACAAAAGCATTTAGCAATTACAGACACCTGTACAATAAGGAAGTAAAACTCTCAAAAATTAAAGCGAATGAAAACTTCATTAATCAGAGCAATTGTAAGCCCAAAGCAATGTGGCAAGTCCTGAATTCTTACAGAAAGAAGGAATCGAACCGCACTCAGCAGTGTAAAATTTCAGCCAATCACTTTAACATTTCCTTTGTTGAACAGGTGGAAAGAATTGCTAATGCTTTCCCGGGCAGTGTCAGTACGAGACAAATACCACTTGCGTCGCACTCAACATTTGATTTCAGAACCATTTCATTGAATGATGTTCGTATTGCTATATGTAACCTTAACACCAGCAGATCAAGAGACATTGATGGACTCACTACAGATGTTATTAAGTCGTGTAAGGAAGTTATTTTAGGCCCACTTACTGCCCTACTAAATAACTGCATTAAATCAAATGTGTTTCCTGATGTACTTAAGACTGCTCTTGTTACACCTATTCATAAGAAAGGAAATGTTGAGGATCCCAAGAACTACCGTCCTATATCCATATTGCCTGTGTTCTCAAAAGTTTTTGAAAAGGTACTCTTCGCCCAAATTTATGAGTATTTTTCCAGAAACAAACTTTTTTCTAACTCTCAATATGGTTTTCGGGCAGGTATGTCTACTTCTGATGCAGTTAATGCTCTAATTGGCGGAATAGTAGAGTGTTTTGAGAACAGAGAATTTGCCTTAGCCACTTTCATTGACATGAGCAAAGCGTTCGATACTGTAAATCACGAAATACTTATAGCAAAATTGCATTCCTATGGTTTCCAAGCCGCTGCGTGTGGACTCATAAAATCGTACTTATCCAATAGATCTCAGATAGTACGGGTGAATTCACATGTATCAACAACCCTGCCACTAAAACACGGTGTGCCTCAAGGTTCCATTCGTGGGCCTCTGTTGTTCTTAATTTTCATTAACGACCTACCAACCTCAACTAAAGGCAGCAACGTAATACTCTATGCTGATGACTCAACATTTTTTACATCAGGTAGTTGCAGTGACCGGGTTGTTGAAAGCAGTAGAAATACACAAGAGACCTGCAAGGAATGGCTAACCGCAAATCGCCTTCACTTAAACGCGGATAAGACTGCTCATATGTGTTTCTGTCTCAGGAATGATAAACACCAGCTTTCTCAGTCAGTAAGATTCCTTGGTGTTCAAATAGATCCACTATTAACATGGAATGAACATGGGAACTATATAGCAAACAAATTAAGCAAAAATATATTTCTCTTGAGGAATCTGGCTAACTCAGTGTCGACCTTTGTTCTTAAAACATCCTATTCCGCCACATGCCAGTCCATCTTATCATACTGCTTAATAGTCTGGGGTCACTCGGCATGCAGGCACAGACTGTTCGCACTGCAGAGACGAGCAGTGCGAATAGTAGCCAATGCAAATTATCGGGATGATTGTAAGCCCTTATTTGTATCTTCAAATATCCTGACACTGCCCTGTCTATACATTCTGAACTGTTTGTCATTCATAAAAAAACACATTAACAACTATCAAATGGCATCAGAAATTCATGACTACAGCACTCGACATAAAGGCAATCTAGTCTCCACTTTCCACACACTATCAAAATCAAGGGAAGGGAATCACTATTGGGCACTAAAATTTTATAATAAGCTTCCGCCAATGATCCGTTGTTTGCCTGAAAAAGCTTTTAAAAAATATGTAAAATCTCTGCTGATCAAGAAAGCAAATTATTCCTGGGAAGAATTCTTGGAGGATGACAATATTTGACCTTTTTATCTATATGTATTTGACCCTTTTTATCTATACACGTATTTTAATTATATTATATGTAGCGATGACCTGTGTAAACATTGTAAACAAATGTATTAGCACCAATAAAGTATTATTATTATAAATAAATTAAAACCTTGTCAATCTAGGGATGTATATGGTATTAGAGTAGACGTTATAAAGTCAGTACTTTCGACGATTATTTCACCACTAACCAAACATAAACTTATAACTCCATAGCCCTGGCGGAAACAGATCCAGTTCTGCTAATGTGCAACGATTACACAGGTTAATACTTTTCAGTTTAATGAGGTTTCAACGACAGCGGTTAGTGCAATTATAAATAAATTGAAACCTTGTCAATCTAAGGATGTATATGGTATTAGAGTAGACGTTATAAAGTCAGTACTTTCGACGATTATTTCACCACTAACCAAACATAAAAGCCAAAGCCAAGAATTACAGGAATGAATTTCAGTAACAAATAACATTACAATCAAAGAGCATTAACATTTGGGTTGCGTCGACTGTATTTTATGTTTCATTTCATTATCAAAATGTTATTTTAAACAATACCCTGTGAAATATTGAATATTCAACCTACCCTAAGGCTATTGTCCTTCAAAACAACGAAAAATTCCACAATTATACAAAACTCGCCTAAAGGCGAAATACATAATAATCAAAGGATAAAACTCGCTCCACAATTTCTCCTATGTGCGCGCAAAAAATATAAAAAATAAAAACATAAAAGAACACATCACATGTTCAGAGGAGCAAAGGGGCAATTTCATGGGAATATATTAGGCAAACGCCCAACGAGGGAGTAATTCGACTGCGGTAATTCAAATCGCGAACTTTTTTTATTCCCTCTCATATTTATCGCGAGGAAAGCCGGAGGAGAAAGGGGTTGAAATGAAAATTCGTCGTGTAGAGATTAAACGCGATGAATGGGGGCCTTTATTTCAGTTTCCACTCTCTTGGTGGAATGGAATTAATTTTAAACGGTTTCGAGGAAGTTAATTTTCTGTCGGTGTGTTTTTTGCCCGAAGTTATGAAAGAGATTAATTTTGGAATGTTGTTTATATTAAAAACAATGTGAAAAATAATGAAAAATATTTATAATAACACAAAAGCAATTATTTTAAGGCTGCGCTTAAAGCGTAATGTCGTTTCAATTTACAATCGTTTAATAACATGAAGGCTCGTGAAGTTGTGATTTAAAAATATATATTTTGGTAGATAATTGTGCACTCTTGCTGGAAAAAATGTAATTATCCAATAAAGTGGTATACAGAGAGTTTTATGTAACACCGAACATTTTCATAACGAGAATTTTTCTTTAAAGTATACATAAGCATACGTTGTACATTTGCCGTTGCTCGATTTATTAAAAGAATTTAATTTGAAGCTTTAAACGATTGTTTTCCACTCCCAGGCTAAGCATGAAGTAAAATTTCGAGTTTAGAAAAGCCTGAAAATTTGGTTTGGTCGCGTAGCGCGAAGCGCGGAGCGTCCAAACCAAATTTTCAGGCTTTTCTAAACTCGAAATTTTACTTCATGCGTCACCGGTACACAAAACTGATGCAATGTAAAGTTTAGCGGTGTGATTTAAACTTCGTAATATGTCAGTTTTTGTACCGGTGGCGCATAAAGTAAAATTTCGAATTTAGAAAAGCCTGAAATTTTACTTCATGCGTCACCGGTACACAACACTGATGCAATATAAAGTTTAGTGGTGTGTTTTAAACTTCGTAACATGTCAGTTTTTGTACCGGTGGCGCATGAAGTAAAATTTCGAATTTAGAAAAGCATGAAAATTTGGTTTGGCCGCTCCGCGCTACGCGACCAAACCAAATTTTCAGGCTTTTCTAAACTCGAAATTTTACTTCATGCGTCACCGGTACACAACACTGATGCAATGTAAAGTTTAGCGGTGTGTTTTAAACTTCGTAATATGTCAGTGTTTTGTACCGGTGGCGCATGAAGTAAAATTTCGAGTTTAGAAAAGCCTGAAAATTTGGATTGGCCGCTCCGCGCTTCGCGCTACGCGACCAAACCAAATTTTCAGGCTTTTCTAAACTCGAAATTTTACTTCATGCTTAGTCTTGGAGTGGAACACACTCATTTCAAGTTTCAAATTGAACTCTCAAGAAAAACAATGAGTATCTAAAGATTTACGGCATTAACGCTGTAATTAGGACATACTTGAAAGAAAAGCTCCCTGTATGTACAAGTTAAGGCATTAATTGCGATTGATTGGCAACAATTTTTAATGGTCATATAGGCTTCCCAATTCACACATAACTTAAGAATTAAAGGTGTCAAATTGTATTGGATGAAAATGTTCGGTGTTATATAAAACTCTCTGTATGTTGTGAATGATTCCTTTATCAAAGAAAAACATGGAGTTTTTGATAACTATACGTTTTATAAGAAAATCATATTAGAATTATATAATTACAAAATTATTGCGAAGGGCATGATAAATTCACATGTTAGACTATTTTAATTTTTCAATTTCATTTTTCACTATACTAAAATAAAAAATTAAATCAAATTATCATGCCCTCTGTGCGAGGAGAGTGAGCGCAGGCTCGGTGGTGAAGAGGAGTTTGCAGAATAAATGTATAAATGGGGAGGGCAGGAGGATGAAGGAGTGAGTAAAGGAGGAGGGATGGGAGATTTTAAACGGATTTGGAGGGGAGAAAAACGTACATCGGACCAAGAGGGGCATCAGTAATTGATTATGTGGTGGTCAAGGGGATAGAAAGAAGAGATATAACAGGCATGGAGGTGGAAGAGGTGCTAGGATCGGATCACCTACCGGTAACGGTGGAGATGTGGATGGAGAAGGGAAGAGAAGAGGAAAGATGGCAAGAAAACGAATACCTTGAGTATGGGGTAAAGGCGATGGAAGATATGAGGAAGAGGCTATCAAGGATTCAATGGGAAGAGGTCAATACAATGGAGGAGATGGAAAAGACGATAGTGGGATGCGGAAGAAAAAAGAAAGGAGAAAGAAGAGGAGGGAATACGTGGTTCGATGAGGAGTGTAGGCAGGCAAAGAGGGAGTTGCATAAGGCTGTGGGAGAATGCGTAAGATATGGGGGAGAAGAGGGGGAAATGGTGGCGGCAAGGAAAAGATATGAGGGCATATGTGAGAGAAAGAAGCTGCAGACGGTGGAATGAGTGAGCGAGAAATTGAGGGAATGCAGGAACGAGGCGGAAATGTGGAAGGTGCTGAGGAGAAGGGAAAGGAAGAGACAGTTAGGAATATCGTTGAAGGAATGGACAAGGAAGTGCAGAGAGGGTAGTGGAGTACCAATAGGGATGGGGGAAGACAGGCGAGGGAATGGAGAGGAAGAGTTCACGGAGGAGGAGGTCGAAAGAGCGTTCAAAGAGGTGAAGGGAGGGAAGGCTGCAGGAAGGGATGGGCTGAAGGCAGAGATGTGGAAGGAGATTGGGGAAGGGGGGAAGAAGAAATTCAGGGAGCTACTGAACCAGATGTTGAGGGGAAGAGTAAGCATACCGGCAGCATGGAGAGTGGGGAGGATGTGCCTGATACATAAAGGAGGGGATCGGAAGGATGTGGAGTACTATAGGGAGATAACAGTGATGAGCACGGGTTACAAAATAGCCATGATGGTAATAAAAAATAGACTAGAGGAGGAGGTGGAAGAGAAGGGGCTGCTACCGGAGACGCAGGGGGGCTTTAGGAGGGGTAGGAGGACGAGGGAGCAGGTCTTTACCCTGGCAAGAATGGTAGAGAAGGTGATGGAAGAGAAAGGGAGCGTGTATGCGGTGTTTGTGGACCTGAAAGCGGCGTACGACGCGGTACCAAGGGTAGGACTGTTAGAGTTTCTGAGGAAAAGAGGGGTGAGTGAGGGAATGGTAGAGTGGGTGAGAGGAGTGTATGAGGAAACATGGGCTGTGGCGAAAGTAAGAATGGAAGAGTCGGAAAAGTTTAGGACGTGGGAGGGGCTTAGACAGGGGTACCCATTCAGTTGAGCCCGGTATTGTTTAACCTATACACGAGCGAGTTAGAGGAGGTGATAAGGAAAGGACAGGCGGGGGGGGGGTGTTAATTGGTAGAAGTAAGGTGTGGATGTTGACATATGCGGATGATATGGTGCTGGTGGCAAGAGAGTGGGAAGGGATGAAGGATATGCTAAAAAGGGCGGAGAGGTTTATGGATAAGAGGGGGTTGAGCGTAAATGTGAGAAAAACGAAATGGATGAGATTCAGAAATAAAGGGAGGGAGGGGAGAGTGAAGGAATTAGAGTAGAAGGGGGAGGTGATTGAGAGGGTTAAAGAATTCAAGTATATAGGGTTTTTGTTCAAAAGGACGGGAGGGTATGAGGAGCATGTGAGGTGGGTGCAGGGGAAGGCTAGAAAGACGTGGAGGATAGCGTGGGAAAAGTGGAGGAAGTGGATGGGAAACAATGTAAGAGTGGCGAGTAAAGTATGGGATGCGTGTGTGAGGTCAGTGGGAAGTATGGGGAGAGGGTATGAGTGTATAGAGAGGGAGCAGTTGTGGTTCTTGACGCGTATGTTGGGGTTGGAAAGGTCGACACCCGGATACATAGTACTACAGGAAATGAATAGAGAGAAGCTAGAGTGTGAGGAAATGGTAAGAATGGCTAGGTATGAGATAAAGTTATGGGACCTGGAGGAAGAGAGACTGGTGAAGGCGGTTTGGGTGGCGTGCGTGAATGGGAAAGAGGGTAAATGGAGGAGCGAGAGAAGGAGAATGTATGAGAGGGTGGGTTTGTCGGAGGCGAAGGTGATGGAGTGGCTAGGGAATAGGGTAAAGATGGATGCGTGGGTGAAAGAGAAGGAGAAGGAAGTGGAAGCACAGGAAAGGCAAGGGTATATAGAAAGGAGTAAATACAACGATAGGTACGGGAGGTGGCAGGTACATGGGAGAATGCCGAGGTATTTGATGGAGGGGGGATGGAGTAGGGAGGAAAGGGTGGTGCTGGCGAGGGCGAGGTGTAGGTCGGAGGAAAGAGGAAGGAAGGTGTGGATGGGGGAAGAGTATGGGAGGTGTGTAATGTGTGAACGGGGGAGGGATACGTGGAGCCATCTGGCAGAGGAGTGCGAGGGGGTGAAGGAGGAATGGGTGGGAATAAGAGGGAATAGAAGAGTGATGGAATGGATGAGAGAGGATGGGGCCGGGGTAAGGACGCTGGAGAAGTTAGGGGACGAGAGGGAAAGCAGAAGGAAGAGAGGGGGCAGTGATTAGTGTAGAATGGATGTAATAGAGTATTATGCCAATAAAGGTCTTTTTTTTCTTTTCATACCCTCTGCAATTAAATTTTTGACAGATGTGTAGAGAAAGAATTCAAAAATTCAAAATAATAACAAAAACAAAATCAATATTTTTAGTTTTCATAGGGCAGAGCGCACTCTTAAATACCTACTATAAAATAATATATACCTATTTTTTTTACAGTAGGTATTTAAGAGTGCGCTCTACCCTATAAAAACTAAGAATACTGATTTTTTTGTTGTACTCACTAGAGTTTAATTCTTAACAAATGAATAGAATTATACACTATCATACTTTATCAACGTACTGATTTCCTTTATTACCATAATTAATCGAAAAAATAAAACAGTTCTAACTGTATCCGTTTGTTATTAATGTTAAAGAATAAAATTTAATTATGAGCTTAATATAACATCCATGTCTACTACGTAATTTGCACGCTATCTAAACTATAGCTCAAGTGAGATCGATAAACTAGCGACAAATTCTAGCCACAAGGAATTAATTAGATTCTAATAAACTTGTACTCTAGGGCGCCAAACCGCAGCCATTAATCAATGGCACAATTTATACAAATACGTCGTATCTTGTCTCCTTCACAAATAACAATTTTGTATTATGTAAATGTAATTTATCATTTGTACCAAATTAAAAATATTAATATTAAATAACGTTTTGACATGCTTACTCAAGCCTACAGAAAAAAGTAAGGCATAGGGTAAATAATAACGTGTATTCAATAAAAAAAAGACCTCTAGAGTGCCATGATTTGATCTTTTTTAAAATTTAAGTTGGCTACACTCTTTAGGAACTGACATATAAAACGTCAGACATAAAATTATAATTTCAGAGTTGCCAACCTACAATATTTTCTATGGCACTCTAGAGGTTTTATTTTATTGAACATGCGATATACTTTTGAGTCCACAGAATGGGTCAAAATTAATTTACCTAAATATCCTTATTATACTTTTATATAAATAAAACAATTTAAACACTTTCAAATATATATTGTGCATTCGCTACAATTGTTTCGCCATACTGTGGCTTCTTCAGGCGAAGAAATGACAAGTAAAACTTGTCGGGTCAGGTATACAATACAATGTGTATGGGGGGTGGATTTTTCAAAAAATTAATATTTAAGAGGGGCGAATTTGTCAAGTCTGTTTGGTCATTGAGAAGATGTCGCGTGTATTTTCTTTTATTAATTACCATGGACTCCATGATGTTGAGTTTCCTTTATTATATTTTATTATATACAACATAGTTTCATAGTTTCAATTTTGCAACACGTAAACAATCTCGATTTCCGGTTTGGCGTCCCTTAATCAAATAACACCCGTGTCAGGTTGTTTATTTATGTGTATTGTTTCGCAGCAGTAATATTTACAAGGATATATATATATAACGTATCTTCCAGTCACCAGAGGCCCTTTCAATGTTTCTGTAATTTGAAATGTGAGTCCCGGTTCGTGGAATAGGGCACCGCACAACACTCACACTCGCACACACACACACCATAAGTTGTATTCCGTGTGGACCTGCGAAAGTCCAATAAACATTTTCTGAATAGAATAGCTCATGTGTGTGGAGGGCAGAGGCCTTCCTTTCAATAAATGCGTCCCTAGAATAAGGAAAGCCCTCAGAGGGCACCCTTTCAGCGGGGACCAGAAATTTACCACCTTACTTGCGCACGTTTTCCATCAAGAAGTGATGAATTATTTTTAATGTATTGCTTAAGAAGGAAACGATTATTTTTCCAATGATATTTTGAATCTATCATAAATAAAATTGTGATAAATATACTCCTTTTTAAAGAGCTCTAGTTTGGGTAGCGGGCAAATAGAATTAAACAATCTAGATTTGATACCCTCAATCAGCCCCGACTGACACATTTGTTAACCTTATCTAGGGTTTTTCCCGATAATCTCCTCACCCATGTAATTTCCTAAAATATTTTTAGGTATAAATACGCCGCATCTTTTGTAAACTAGTCAGTAAGCTATTGATAATGAGTATTTAGTATTCGAAATGTACATCTAGCAAAATAAAAACTTATTGTGAAGAAAGTGTTTGTGTTTTTATTTTTGGTGTGTAGAAGGTTGCATGATTCCTCGAGCAGGTTTCTATACTGAAGCCTATCTGTTCTGCGAGGGTTCCTGCATGCAAACGTTCCTTCACATTTTTTGATTGTATAGAGAATGTTATCCACCGATGGTCTGACATGGTTGGCGAAATCAGTTGTATTTATACTGATTTCGCCAACCATGTCAGACCATCGGTGGATAACATTCACTATAGTTAAACATATCAAGTTAGTATGTATGGGATAATGGAGGAGGCGGCCTGAAGAGCTTATAAAAAGAGCAAAACGATCGTCGTCGTATTCTGTTCTCCGTGCACACTCACTTGATCAAATAATAATAATAATAGGCATGGAGTTTGGGCTAGCCAAATGCGCACTAGTTCACCTGAAGAGGGGACGATGTCGTAGCTTTGGAGAGGATGCGCAACTCGTAGACGGGAGCATTATGCACCATCTCAATGCTGGAGAGACATATGACTACCTAGGCATGCCGCAGCATAATGTGCATGATGTGGCCGCTGTTAAAAACTCTCTCCGCGGCAAGTACAAGCACCTTGTCAGACAGATCTGGTCATCAGAGCTGTCTGGTAAAAACAAAGTGCTTGCCACAAATATGCTTGCCGTTCCGATAGTCATGTACTCGTTCGGGGTAATAAAATGGACGAGGGAAGAGTTGCGCACCCTTGACATCGACACACGAAAATGGATGCATCTCTTTAGGAGTTTACATCCAAAGTCGTCCGTCCCACGGCTTTATCTCCCACGCCATCTGGGAGGCCGTGGCCTCTTAGCGCTGGAGTGCCTCCACGATAGAGTGGTCCTGGGTACGGCTTGTAAGGTCGTACAAAGTTCTGACCCCCTGCTCCGCATGGTGCGAGAGCACGAACAAACAGGGGCCGGGGCATTTATCTTAAAGGCAGCACAAAAGGCAGCTGAAGACCTCGGTTTTAACTTCGATAACGGTCAGGGAGAACTCGCTACGCTCAATCCTGACCAGTTAAGAGTCCAGCTGAAAACCGCTGAAGTCCAAAAGCTACTTCAACGCCACATGGACAAGCCAATGCATTCCGTCTTCTTACATAGAAGAACTTGGCTTCTCCAAGCAGCTAACGTTTGGATTCATAGCTTGTCAAGACGGTGTACATAACCACCCTGGTCTACCGTAGCCGCATTATGGGTGTAGATGTCCCGGATATACGCTATAGAGCGTGTCACGGGGCGCCGGAGACAATAATGCATCTGCTATCTTTATGCAGAGCATATGCGTCTTCGGCCTACATCCATAGACGTAACGCGGCGGTACGAGTGCTATATTACCACCTCAGGCACTCGTACGGTATCGACGAAACACCAGTGCTGCCATATGCCCCGGATGATATTGAGTCCGTAGTGGAGAATGAGAGGTGCCGAATATATTGGAACTTCTCATTCCCAACGCTCAGGCAAATATGAGCAAACAAGCCTGACGCAGTCCTCCTCGACCACCATCTAAAAACGATGTTTGTCATCGAATTCTCTGCACCAGCAGAGACAAACATCGTATTAAAAGAGGAGGAAAAACGGACGAAATATCAAGATCTTTTGTACGACATGAGCAGACTCTACCCAGGCCACACTGTTAAGTTGGTGGTATTAATCGTCGGTGCTCTAGGCGGCATCAATGGCTCAATGCTGAACAACCTTAAGGCCATACCAGCATGTCGCGACACCGCACACTTCCTTATCGGAGGGATGCAGAAGGCCGTGATACTGGGTTCACTACGTCTACTGAGATCACACACCGTTAGGCACCACTAGTTACCCCACTTCCAGGCTTGGAGGAGGTAACTAGGGGATATATTTGGCACCCTCTCCACATGAAATCAGAGGCATGTGGGTGTAGAGGGTGACCATTCAATTAAAATAATGATAATAATAATAATAATGTTTATTGGTGCTTTACATAAATAAATCGTTTACACAAGTCATGAATACGTAATATTGAATACAAATTATATCATAAAAATAATCTAATTACAGACAAACATGTTAAAAATATTGTTAAAAATTAAAATTAAAACAAAAATCACATATCATTTTAAAAAACATTTGACTATGAGGCTTGGTTTACTTGTACATGATACTTGTCTTGCATAAAATCATGTAGCCTGTAATGGCCTTTGTTAATAAAGTATAATTTTAGGCCAGGCCTGAACTTTTTTATGCTGACTGACTTAATTGTTTCAGGCAATTTATTATATATTTTTGGACCATAGTAATCGACCCCATTTTTACATTTAGACAACCGCAGTTTCGTTAGACAGATATTTCCGCAACGACGTGTATTATGCGCATGTATATCATTATGACGACGAAATGATGCAATGTTTTTTCTAACATAAACTAAGCATTTTAAAATATATATCGAGGGGAGAGTTAAAATCCCTAAGCTAATAAACTCTGGCTTACAGTCTTGTCTATAATCTATACCGGATAATATCCATATAGCTTTTCTCTGCAAACCCTGATTGTTGGTTTGCAGAGAAAAGCTATACGGATAATATCCGTATAGCTAGTAATATTGGTGAATGACCCCAAGTGATGATGCCATATGATAGTAGTGACTCAAAAAGAGAAATAGGATTAGATTGTTAGCAATGAAGGCATCAATATCATAAAATTGTTATTACATTTTTTAGTTCTAGATATTTAAAACACCTGGTTTGTTTCACTACATAAACTTATTATAAACTAGTGAAACAAACTAAGTGTTTTAACCCTTTCGCTACGAGGAGCGTATCCATACGTTTTGTTTTTATGTGCTCCGTGTGCGAAGAGTGTATATATTCAAAAGCCTGTAAATTGTAAGCGTAGAGCGAACGAAGTTTGTGTACCTCTTCAATGCGTAGTCTATACGGTGTATAATTAAAACAAATGCATAACCAACTTTCGTTTATTTTGATTTTTGCATTTTCGCAAAAATCATTTGAAATTCAAACTGCGTAGCGAAATGGTTAAATATCTAGAATTATTTTAAAAATGTTTCACGTCAGGTTAAGTGAGAAATTAATTAAACATATTACATTTTTAAATCTAATAAATTATGGAGTTTCAATAACTACTGATAGAAGAAAATATTTATCAGAATTTATGAAAATTTGAATTTGAAATAAAGGCACTTGGTTTGTTTCACGAATTTCTTTATTATCCAACTAGTTTCGACTTATAGTCATTCTCGAGGAATAATGTATGAGTTGGATCATAAAGAAATTCGTGAAACAAACCAAGTGCCTTTAATTCAAATTCAAATATTAGTTAAAATGTTTTATCGAGTGATCAATAAGAACCAAATTAAAGATTTTATGAATATCTATAATTTTTTATGAAAACCCAATGGAAAGTTCAAACCAAATCGATCAGTTAATTCGAATTTATTTGTTTTTTTTTGCGCGCGAATGTGAATGCTTCTGTTGTCGTTCGGACAAACAAACTGTAATTCCTCTATGCTTACAATCGTGGTGCACACGACAATATTGGCCACTAAATCATGTTTTCATACAAACTCGAAATAATAGCGGGGCAACTTAATGGCGCTTTCCTTGGGCAATTTAAAATTTTATTAAAACTGCGGCAGGGCACGTAATGCACCGATAATTCAAAGCAAACTCGGGTTACGCAGTGCAGCAGGAAACTGGGACTTCAACCAGGAATTACGTTAATCACTTGACATTTTTTTACAAAACTTATTATGGTTGTATAATAAAGTGTACAAAAATGTACCTACTCAAACTAAATTTTGAATATAACGAGTGTCTATAAACTGTCGACGATTCGGTGAGTTTTAGGCACGTCAAATGAATTTAATTAGGCGGGGTGCGCCAAAACAGACAGTGCAGTTTTGAAGGGCTATTAAGAAAAACAGCGCAATTTAAAGAAATGGGGTTTATTTAATCTTAATCGGTACATCATGCGGTTTTATGCATTAAGTCCTGAAGATGACATCAGAAAGATGATGACCCCCAGCAGCGATACATTGATGAAGGCGATTTCTGACATTTTCGGCCGCATTATGGCACATCTCGATGAGCATAGCGGCGATTTCCTCCCGAATTCTATCCCTGAGTTCTTCCAAGGTGTGAGGTTGATGCCTAAAAACCTTTTCCTTTAGGTAGCCCCACAGGAAGAAGTCGTAAATGCTCAGATCAGGGAAACGTGCGGTCCACTCCACATCACCTCTTAGAGAAACAAGGCGCCCAGGGAATACCTGTCGCAGTTTCGTCATTGAAACTCGAGCAGTATGGGCCGTAGCCTCGTCCTGCTGAAACCAGATCTGCTTCCTCCTCCATCAGTTCTTCCAATCGAGGTTGAAAAAGAATTTCCAACATGAAAGCAAAACGTTGAGCAGTGAGAGTTATGGTTCGTCCGTCCTCTTCAAAAAAATTAGGCCCAATCACCCCAAATTTGGAAATCGCACGCCAAATGGTGAATTTTGGGGAGTGAAGTGGTCTCTCGTGAAGTTGCCTTGGGTTATTTATTTATTTATTTATTTACGGAAAAATCCATTATACATGTTATAGTAATACAATTCAAATTTCATAATACAAAATAGATATAAATACAAAAACATGTCTACAAATTGGCAAATTAAAGAGAACAACAAACATTTAACCGCTTAAGATTAGATATAAATTTAGGATACGAATTAACAAAAAGATCGAAATTTGGATTTAGGGAAAATTTATTTGACGTACGCATGAACCGAAAAAGTGGACTATTAAGACCGTAGTTGGATTTGTGGAACGGAATGGAAAACAGTGTTGGATGTCTGATTTGTCGATTTGAAGGGTTAATACAGAAATTAATTGGATTAAATAGATATAAACAATCCGCTTGGTTACTAATTAATTTATAAAAGAAGCTCAAGTCCGCGAAAGTTCTTCTACAACATAATTTATCGATAGTAAGCTCCTGACGAACTAAATTTATATTTTTATCTTTGTTGTAACCTAATTTAAATAGCATTATTTTCAAAAATTTATTTTGAATTGTTTCGATCTTATTGCTATACGTTACTTGATATGGTGACCAGACACATGATCCTTGCTATACGTTACTTGATATGGTGACCAGACACATGATCCATATATTCAACAACGGAACGAACATAAGCAAAATAAATGACTTTGAATGCTGTTGAAGATAAATTGACTGACAATCGTCTTATATAGCCAAGCATCCTTAGAGCTCTCATACAAATTCTATTAATATGGCTACCGAATGTCAATTTTTTGTCGAACGTTATGCCCAAATCCACAATTTCATCAAGCTCATCTAATTCAAAAGCGTCTATAAAGTATGAAGGAGAAAAATCCAAAGGAGTAAATTTCCTGGAAAACCTCATTATTTTACATTTATTAATATTAAATAAAAGATAGTTTTTGCAACACCAGTTGTGAATTGAGAATAAGTCCTCTTGCAACAATAAGCAATCATTTGGTGAGTCGATTCTTTTGAATAGCTTCAAGTCATCGGCAAAAAGCAAAAAAGGCGAATGATTAATGACTCGATGTATATCATTAATAAAAATTTAAAATAGCAACGGCCCGCAATGTGATCCTTGCGGAACACCCGAATCCACTTTGATTTGCTTAGAAAGATGGTTTTTAATTTTTACGCACTGAATACGATCAGTTAAAAAACTTCTAAACCAATTGACTACATCAGCATGGATTCTTAGGGCAGTAAGCTTTCCAATTAGTATTTCATGGTTGACACGATCAAATGCTTTAGCAAAGTCAGTAAAAATCGTGTCGACCGAGCTATTAGCTTCAAATGCATTTATAATGTATGAACTGAAAGATAAAAGGTTAGTTGAGGTAGATTTGCCAGATCGAAATCCATGTTGCTCATTTATGAACATATTTTTACACATCCAATTCAATTGAGTTGAGACTAAGCTATCGAACAGTTTCGGAATAACCGATTGTAATGAGATGCCTCGGTAATTTTTAATGTCATCTTTCTGCCGGATTTAAACAAAGGTATAATATAACTCTTCTTCCAGCAGTTAGGGAAGATATTTTGCGACAACGATGCTTCAAATAATAAAAATATTGGAACTGTGATGGAGTAAATACAATTTTTAAGAAATATGGTGGGTATTCCATCAGGACCTGTGCTCTTGCTGTGTTTTTTTTTTTATTTTTTTTAAAAGTACAATATTCTTTATTTACAAATTTTTACAAACATTCATTACAATAATAGTATATTTATAATAAATGGTATTGTAAAAATTGAAATTTTTCTTTTTTCCTTCCCTACTTGTTCGCCGCGGGATCGTTGGGTGATTGTTCCCATCTCGGGCTACTGGTATCGAGGGATATATGTTTTGTACATTTTCTGCTCCCATATATTTACTTATTTTATTTTGTTGTTTAGTATTAGGTTCTTAATTTTTAATTTATATGTTGTATAATTTAGTTCTTTTATGTTTTTGTCAAGTTTCTAAATTGTTTAATAGTTTCTGACATCAGTGTTATTGATGTATTATTAGATGTGAATTTTTGTGTTATTATGTCTGATTTTCTTTTCGTTTGGTATTGGTGAATTTGTTTGTTTAGTTTTATATCCATGTTTGTTTTTATTTGATTGTTTTTGATTTTATAAAGTAACAATAAATTACTTGATTTTATCATGTTGGATATATTTAATTCTTGTGTTTGTTTATATAGTTGTTCCGTGTTAGTTCTTCTGTCAAATTTATAAATTATTTTTAGTATTTTATTTGGTTGTATTTGTAGTTTATTCAAATTTTTCTTCTTTAAATTTGATATAGCCTCAAATATTTCGCTTTTGGATATTTTAAGTGGCATATGAATAACTTCTGATGAAACATTGAAAGATGGCATGTCTAAAGGTTTATCTTTGCTATAAACTGAGGAGAAATAGTCCGCGAATAAATTTACGCAATCTGAACCATTGGTGCTGGTCTTAGAGTTAAAACGCATAACGTTTGGAAAATCAGAAAGCGACTTTAGACTTCACAAAGCTCCAGAACTTCTTAGGATTATTATGTATGCTTACATTTACTGAATTTACATATTTAGTGTACAAGATATTTCTTAGATTTACACATTTTGTGCGCAAATGTTTGAATTTACTGTAATTTTCAGAAGTTTGGCACTGTTTGTAGTTTTTGTGAGCGGTCCGTTTTCGATTAATTACATTAATTAGTTCAGCATCAAACCAAACTGGATAACTTGATGGCTTGATGCATTTCAGTGGTATATATCGCTCAAGAACATTATATAGTATACCGTAAAATGAATCAACCATCATATCAATCGTACCGTCTAATATCATTTGCCAATCGATGTTTGATAAATAGTCATTAATGACAGAATAGTCAGCACGAACAAAATCATATACGTATTCATTGAATGTAAGCCTTTCGTCAGAGGAACACTTAGGCAAAAAAATTAAATATGGTATATGATGTTGTTTAACCTCAAACAATAACTCGGTTGCTGTTGATACTGTAAAACCTTCGTGAGCAAAAATTATGTCAAGAAAAATATTGTTTTCGTTCGGTAGATTGCAAATTTGAAATAAATTATAAACACTAAATGTCTCACTAATTAATTGGGCTGGCATTGATGATGAATTGTTATTTATCAAACCAAGCTCATCATTGGACCAGGTAACTGCAGATAGATTGTAATCACCGCACAAGAGAAGCTTAGATTCAGGATATTGTTCGAGGATAGATTCTACAGTTAAACAGTGGTCTACATATTTATCAAGTGGGGAAGATGGTGGAATATACACCGCGCCTACAATAAGGTTCGCATTGGGTAAAGAAATTGATACAAACAATTGTTCTACCGTATTACGCTCAATATTAACAAAATTACTACCTAAGTTTTTAAGAACAGCTACCATTACACCGCCCCAGCGAGATTTATGACTTGAATCGGTAGAACGATCCACTCTATAGATGCTAAAATTTTTTAATTTAAGTTCTAGATTTTTAATATCCTTGTCCAGCCAAGTTTCACAAATAATTATAATATCATACACACTACTGTTAGCACTTAACATAAATTGTTTTATTTTAGTTCTCATCCCGCCGACATTATGGAAATTAATATTTAAATTATTTAGTTTTTTGAGGCCTTATTCGAGTTTCGAGTCGATGACGATGACATCTCCATGATTTTTGGACATCCAGAAACATATTTAATAACTAGATTCTCCTCGCCATTTTTCCTGCGCTGCTCCAGTGCAAGTTTCGTTGCTTTGTATTCATCGCGTTGCAATTTAGTGTTGTCATAATTGAACTTGATAACATTTTCTTTTAACTTAGATGTTTTATAAATGATGTTCTTAACAACATCATGATTTTGCAGTACGGCTTTTATAGCTCTAGGGAGAGATCCTTTATGGCCAACTCTGAACATTTTTGAAGGTGAAAACTCCACTGTTAAAAGTGATCAAATATGCGGTCGATTCGGGATGACATTATTGTTACTATAGTTATAATAAAGAAGTAGAATAAAAACATTTGTAGAGAACACACGTGTATCAGTTACTCTTCAATACAAAATTGTGTATGTGAGTTGAAACCTTTCACTCTTCGATTTACACCTCTAATATCCACCGAAATCGGATTCAATGAGGTTTGAATGGCAGAAAGATCATCTTTGTATTTATTAACACCCTCAGGCGATGATGATTCTGATACATTATAGATCATAATATTTTTCCTATTCCAACAATCTTCGAAATCATTCAATATATCAGATTGCTTCAAAGTAGGTATCTCAGTATTAACACTTAAGTCATACGAGTTTAGTTTCCGTTCCATATTAGAAAATTCAGTTTCGATTTTTTTTATTTTATCGTCCAATAAATTAAATTTTATATCAAACCTGGATATAAGTTGATCAAGTTCTGATTTATTGGGTAAAAAATACTTCTGTAATAAGTTCTCGAATATTGTTTCAATCTGTGATAATTTATTTTGTGATAATTGATTTTCACTAAATGCGCCGACCGGCTGACATTTAGTACAGATCCAATTATTGTTACGGTTTTTCTTAAGTTGAGCAATTTCTTCATTGGATAAACCTGTACATTTTGAGTGAAACCATTTATCGCATAGCCCATTACATTTTAGGTAAAATGAATTAGGGCTTATATTGCTAGAGCAATGATCGCATGTAAAGCCCATCACTATTATATGATGTAAAAAACAGTTACGAGGAAAATAACAAGGATACAAATTCTTCGCACTGACCCCGCCCTTGGTAGTGACTAACACGACACGAACAAGACAAGGCGACGGAAAGGTTCACACAAGAAAACAAAGCAGAGGGAATTTTACAATTTTAAATAATAAATTAGAAAATATACTTATCAATAAATTAAAAAAGGCGATCGATTGATAGACATGCATTCACGGTAACACGGACACTCGGACAACACACTATCGAATCGATTGTAGAAAAAAAGCAAAATAGACGCAAAATTAGACGAATCAATGAGGTTAATTTGCATTAATAAGCGATAAGACACAAACTATCAGATCTAGGATGAATAATATAAGTTATAACTGTGTAGATAATCACGCACGCACGGATAAGTACTTGCCAATAATTTGTAGATTAGTATTTCTAATAGAAATCACTGATCAAAGCGAGTGCCGTGTTGATTGATATATACATTATTGTATTGTATTTACAGCCCAGTATCGAAAATTTTGTTTACTCACCCCTCCACAGAGATGGAAGTGGATGGATTTTACTTCATGCGCCACGCGTATAAAACACTGATTTAAAGTGAAGTTAAAAATGCACTGAAAATCAACCCAACTTCGATATTATTCCAAAATTGGATGTTTTCTTTCCTGCCCATGCTGTAAACCTTCAGATATTCGTTGTTTTCTTGTAAAAAAACTTCGATTCCCTGTAATACTTCGGTCTCCGAAGACTATGATTGGTCCTTCGAGCTGTTGCCTTTGTAACATGGTAATAAATTTAGTAATCTAGAGTGATCCTTTAATTTAAATCTTCTAAGAACGAGTGTTGTCCACTCCCAGACTAAGCATGAAGTAAAATTTCGAGTTTAGAAAAGCCCAGCGTAGAAAATTTGTCGAGGGTCGCGCAGCGACCCGAGACAAATTTTCACGGGGCTTTTCTAAACTCGAAATTTTACTTCATGCGCCACGCGTATAAAACACTGATTTAAAGTGAAGGTAAAAACGCACTGAAAACCAACCTAACTTCGATATTTTCATCAAAACTAGATGTTTTCTTTCCCATCCATGCTGTAAACCTTTAGATGTTCGTTGTTTTCGTGTAAAAAAAAACTCCGATTTCCTGTAGTCCTTCGGTTTCCGAAGACCATGATTGGTCCTTCGAGCTGTAGCCTTTGTAACATGGTAATAAACTTAGTAATCTAGAGTGATCCTTTAATTTAAATCTTCTAAGAACGAGTGTTGTCCACTCCCAGACTAAGCACGAAGTAAAATTTCGTGTTTAGAAAAGCCCCGCGTAGAAAATTTGTCGAGGGTCGCGCAGCGACCCGAGACAAATTTTCACGGGGCTTTTCTAAACTCGAAATTTTACTTCATGCGCCACGCGTATAAAACACTGATTTAAAGTGAGGGTAAAAACGCACTGAAAACCAACCCAACTTCGATATTTTTTTCATACTAGATGTTTTCTTTCCCATCCATGCTGTAAACCTTTAGATATTCGTTGTTTTCGTGTAAAAAAACTCCGATTTCCTGTAGTCCTTCGGTCTCCGAAGACCATGATTGGTCCTTCGAGCTGTAGCCTTTGTAACATGGTAATAAACTTAGTAATCTAGAGTGATCCTTTAATTTAAATCTTCTAAGAACGAGTGTTGTCCACTCCCAGACTAAGCACGAAGTAAAATTTCGAGTTTAGAAAAGCCCCGCGTAGAAAATTTGTCGAGGGTCGCGCAGCGACCCGAGACAAATTTTCACGGGGCTTTTCTAAACTCGAAATTTTACTTCATGCGCCACGCGTATAAAACACAGATTTAAAGTGAAGGTAAAAACGCACTGAAAACCAACCCAACTTCGATATTTTTTTCATACTAGATGTTTTCTTTCCCATCCATGCTGTAAACCTTTAGATATTCGTTGTTTTCGTGTAAAAAAAACTCCGATTTCCTGTAGTCCTTCGGTCTCCGAAGACCATGATTGGTCCTTCGAGCTGTAGCCTTTGTAACATGGTAATAAACTTAGTAATCTAGAGTGATCCTTTAATTTAAATCTTCTAAGAACGAGTGTTGTCCACTCCCAGACTAAACATGAAGTAAAATTTCGAGTTTAGAAAAGCCCCGCGTAGAAAATTTGTCGAGGGTCGCGCAGCGACCCGAGACAAATTTTCAACTCTGGTGGAAATGGCCAGATGTCTTTTAATCCAGTCTGCTCTTCCTTCATCGTTTTGGGCTGAAGCTGTAAATACTGCGAATTACATTCAAAATAGATGTCCGACGAAAAGCTTAAAGGGACGAACACCTTACGAGAAATGGACTGGAAGGAGTGCAAATGTAAATTATTTCAGAGATTTTGGAAGCAGTGTTTATGTAATGAACAGAAAACCAGGAAAAAGTAAGTTTGAAGTGCGCGCTGTGAAAGGAATTTTTCTAGGCTACGCTGAACAATCTAAGGGATATCGTGTATGGATTCCAGAGAAAGGTAAAGTGGAAATAACTAGAGACATTAAATGTTTAAGATATTCTCAAAATCTGGTGTCAAAAGTCTATAAAGACGTATTCCCCGATGAAGAGATTATTAAAAACAATGCTACAGTTGAAAACCATGAAACAGAAATTGAAATTAAAACCATAAACCAAAGTAAAACATCTACTCGAGAATTTC